>JAREIS010000125.1:0-1200000 GCA_030060385.1 Muscicapa striata striata
TTGCAACTGCAAGACCTGACGTGCTGGATCTTGCAGTTGCCAAGACCAGGTAAAATGCATTTCAGGTCAATTAATGGGGTTTACATATGCTCAGGTGGGTGGCTTGCCCTGTAAGCACCAGCTTGCTAAACCTCAGTACTTTCATCACCTGCACTCAGACAAACACAGAGTGTTGCAAGGAGATGACAGGCAGTGGAGCACAGGATTCCACAGCATAGGGTGTTTGGAATCCAGGACTGAGCTGAATTAGGCACCAAGCATAATGCAATTGTGATTATGAAATGTCTGCTTTTGCTGGGCAAACATGGATCCCTTCCCAACTCAGGCCTGGATTATATTTTTACTTTCTAGGCTATGCTGGCCAAATGTTCCCACACTGGTGTGCAACTATTTAAAGGAAATGTGCACATCAGGATTCTACACACAGAGCAAAGACGGAAAAAATAAAGCAACATCCAGCTCGGCCCTTCTTTTTTCCCTGCCTTATCTGAATTGCTGAAACACATCCCTTAGTTACAAACTAAATAAAGGTGATGTTACATATGAGAGATGTAATTAGAGTTTGTCTAATAAATATCTAAGATAAAGTAGTGGTACTTTCTGTAAAGTCCTCTTTACCTAAATTCTGTCACTATTTCAGATTGCTGACACACTCGAAGAGGTTACTTTTGCAAGACTTCCACTCTGGAAATACACTGAGACTGGAGCAAACTGAGAATTTTTGCTGCATTCTCCAGCATCGACACACCCTCAACGAGCTGGGTCCCACAGTTCCCTTTTTTAAAATGGAATAAAAGCATTTCCCACTCTTTTCTAGGAATTTTATCAAAACAAATACATTAAAGCTTGGGAGGCAGGCAGATTCCTGCTGGAATAGCAGCCATTCAGGCATCTCAGATAGATCTTTCCTGCAACCAGTTACATTTTATTCAACAATTCAAGCTTCACTCAGTGATTTGTTGCAAATGTCTTGTGATAAATGTTCCAAGGCATCTCACAGTTATTGTGAATTATTACATGCAGCATACAGAAAATGCCACAATAAGGTATGTTTATTTAGTGTTATAAAGATGTTAATCACCCATGTTATGCTCTGTAAGCCCTTACAATGCAATTTACACTCTCATAAAAATATCCATACAGATATACTAACAGAACACAACACTCAGCCTATCAAAAATAGACTAAAAATGCTCCCAACCAAGACCAAGTCCTACAGAAAAGCTGCCATACCTATTTTCTCTTTGAAATATGCAGATCATTTCAAACCACAAGCTACACATCAGTTCTGGACAGCCCATCTTATCAAGATGATCAGAAATAAATCTCAGTGGTGGAATCCACCCCTCTTTAAAACAAATTTTCAAGAATTAAATGCCATCAAACTGAAATACACTATGTGGGGACAACCAGAAAATTTGCTTCTAAGAGTGCTCCTGCTGTGGAAGAAAACTAAAATGCAGATGCAGTGGACAGGTAGAGGAAGAGATCAACTACAGCAAGTTTCCCTCTTCCATCTGGATGAAACTTGTTTCACAAGAAAAGCGTAAAGCTCAAGTAAGGAAAAGAAAATTACGTAACTTGTTAAATGTTTTCATTTTCTGCCCTTAAAATAAATGTCCTTAAAGTAACAAAGACTAAGTTAAAATACATTGCCTTTCTCTGAAGGAATTGGTCTTGAATTAATTCATCTGTTCACTGGTCAGAACAAAAGGTCATGTAGGTGAGCAAATCCAGGTGGAGTTGCCCCATTAGCACAGTCTGCCACCCTAAGAGTAAATTCCAAATCTGCTGAGCTGTGGGAAAATTTTAAGACAAAATACTTCAAACATATATACCTATATGTATAGGTATGCACACACATCCCAGCAGGCTTTAAAGCACTAATGAAAATTTACTAAAACTCACCCAAAGAAACTACAAATCACATCAGTCAAATTTGATGTGTGCAGGAAGACTGGCCACATGTTTATAGTATATAAAATCCAGAAACAAAGAACTTCCAGAAAATTCTTTAAATCACACTTTTGAAAGGAAATATCAAAAGCCAGGTGATGTAGGCATTATTTAAATAACCAGGCTTAGAGATCTCTCTGTTCCTCTGACTCTGGTCTGGTAACTTAAGCTGAAATTTTGCAAGGGGGGGGTCACAGCAGTCAGTCAGGCTGTTGTTTATAATATAATAAGGTGTTTATTCTGCTAGGTTTAAGCTTTTAATGAAGATAGCTATCATGTAATTTAGGCTCCAGTTGGACTTGTTTGACTTGTTCCTGTGAGAAATCATTTTTCCTTGTGTGCTTGTATCTCATTAATACTTCTTGTTCTAATACTATGAGATCATTTAACTGAAGAGCTGTGCTAAATGCACTTTCACCTGCATCTATTTAATAATTCTTTACTTCTGCACTGTAGTTACAGATCCCAATTCCTCTTGTGCAGCCTAAATTAAATCAATGCTGCTTTCAGCTACGTTCCTTTGAACATGAGTCAGGCGAGCAAGTCTGGCCTCTGGTGCAGATGCTTCTCTCCTTTATCACACCAGTGAGCATCTCTCTTCAGAAAAACATTAGTGGAATATATAAATTAGTGTCAGAAGAGTAATTCTACTTCAATAGTTCTAGAGGGGCCAGAAAGTCTTTTGACTCTACTTGGAACATGGAAAGGTCTCCTACCTTCTCCTGTGGATCACAGCCCATTAGCAAAGGTCCAACTGAAATCCAGTGTAGAATGAGCTGGAAAACTGCAGAGTTCACCTCTAACCACAGGTGATTTTAATCTGCTTTTTGTTCTTCTGAAGAAATTTCCTGGTTACAGAGTAGGACTGAACAATGAACGCTTACACTAACAGAACCTGTTCTAGAAGTGCAAGATCATTACCTGCCACACTTAGAAATGAACAGAGAATTTTGCTTTGCCCTTGCAGTATTATTAAGAATACTGGCTATTAAATACTTTCAAGCATAATTTATAGCTTATCCTTTTAAAAAAGTACACCTTTAATGACAGATGTTATTAGTTTGCTCCACATTTGGAAGCTGGAAGTTTAAGAGGTTTCATGTGTTCTGTATTTCCTAAGTGACACAGTGAGTCAATGCAAAAGTTCATGTCCTCATTGCAGATATTCCAAAAATTCTACAGCCCATTGCTTTACAACAACACCAACACTCCTCACTTAAGCTACACACCAGTAGATAACCTTCGAACACCAGCATTGGAAATAAAAGGCAATTAAACCCAGGACTGAAAAAATATCATACAGTAAAAAAAAAAGAATATGAGTAAGAATCAGTAAGAAGCAATACAATTTCATACCTGTATTTTATTGTTTAAAGATTTCAGGATTCTATCCAAACCATAATGTGTTAAATTTCATATCATTCTGAATTAGAAAAATATTATCCTGTTGAATAAAGTCAGAAAGAATAATAAGTTTACCCAAGGTGATTTTTCAGCTACCAGCAGAGAATTTATGCATAGAATTTAAAAGCCCTGATTGTCAATTCTTCCAGCTAATCAGCAGCCCACTGACAGAAATCCATGACAGATAAACTGAAACCACTTCATATTCAAAACAAAACCCAGAATATTTAAATACATAAACAAGCAGACCATCTTAAAGGTAAAGAAATTACAACCACTCAAATTTCAAAATATTTTGACCAATTCTAACCTGTCTCTTTATCCTTTGGATCAGTTAACAGCAACAGTTTGCAAGTAGGATTATTTCGGTAGAGAGGGACAAAACACACACAGGAATCTTCAAGTTTAACCTAAAAAACAAACAAGCCCTGTAGCTCTTTGTACTGCAAAGCTTACAAGTACTTCATGTATCAGATGCACTTATGACATGTTTTATTGACATGTTTTGCTGACATGCATGGTCCAAGCTTAGCACAACACCCTCTCACAACCCTCAACTTCAAGGCATTGAAATACACATAATATTCTAATATTATCCATAAGGAAAGTTAATTTTAAAAAAATCAAGCTACTGAAGTTAGTGGAGACCATAATGCTGACTTGCCCTGGTTAGTACACAACCTGGCTTTGAACACTGTCACATGCAGACAAATGGTGTTATGAAAGACCAGACACATCAAATGAAAACAAACACAACTTGCACTTCTTACAGCATCCTCCAGCTGAGTACTTGTGGTGTTTTGCAAACAATGAATTAAGCCTCAGGGTACAGGGAGTATCAAAGCATTAGGGCAGTTTATCTTTGAGGCACAGCGAGGGTAGATAATTGGCACAAGGTGGTTAAGTTGAAGGCAAATCTAAAATCAAAATGCAGTTCTCAAGCTTTTGCTCTTAGACTAAACTTCTAAATGATGTGACACAAACACAAAATTACTGTGCTCAAACAGCTCTATATGCATAGAAATGACGATTTCCATATGAATATTGCAAATGCTGTCATGTAAGTTTAGGTACAGGCAAAGAGCGTGCATGACTTAGCACAGTATGTACTGTACTTTCCAAAATCTGGTCCATTGTGTATGTGTGGGTGTGCCTCTCTCTCTAATTGCACCCATTTGTCAGTTTGCTATGAAACTCAAATCAGTCACGTGTTACATTTAATATTTCTTGGTACATGGAAGAAATATGAATATGGATTATTCAGAATAACAACTCTAAGCTGAAACCAGTGCTCAGTAGTTGACAAGTGCCAGAATCCTGGAAGCATCTATGCAAACACTGGACTCCAGGAAAAAAAAAAAAAAAACAACTTGAAAACTGCTTGAAATCTGTATTCATAAGCTTGCCTAAATCTGGGGATTCAGTTGTTCTTTGCATGCTTCAAACATAACAGCATCGATGTCATTATGGCACCTGGGTACATTTCCATAATGAAAAGGCCAGGACTACTTCCAGTACTGCCACGATTGTTATTTTGTTTGATAAGGTAACGTGCACTTTCACAGGTGTTAACAAGAGCAGCACGAGCCAAGCATAGCTTTGAGTGTGGCTGCTTTCCCATACTCACTCACAGTAATCCTTGCTATTTGTGTCCTGGATGCTTGACCAAGTCATAGCAAAAAGAAGTTCTGTGACCCCAGCAAGTGGGCTGACAGCCACTTAACTCCTGCTAAGCAATTATTCACTGTTGTCCTGCCACTTGAAACCTGCTTTAATTCATATGCAGAAGGGGCAAAAAATGCTTGGTAATGCAGCCATTATTCAAATATCAAACCCCTCATCCTCCAGATTTTGGGTCTATAATAGAGATTGTTAGTTGGGATGTTCACTGAGAAGAGGAATTTTGCCTTATTACATTTATTTGAAATTCCAAAATTTGAGCTATTTATTTTAGACTATGACAAAAAAGACAGCCAGAACACTACCATTACTTATGCCCCTGCCTGCAGATTAGATTAGACCTGAATTAAATGAATGCAAAGAGAAATGTGTTGCTATGAGACTCGTATCAGTCATGTGATATATTTAAGGGCTGGTGACAAGACACGAAATCAAGACAGTTGTGAATCAAAAGCCAGAAGTCCACCTTTAACTGATCTCAGTTAAACTGATCTCAGTGTGTGTGGCTATTGCAGGAATACACACAGCACTGCCTGGGATTTTAACCTCCCCTCCCTTCTACTGGAACAGCAAATGAATCTCTGAAAGTACATGCAGGCATGGAAGGTAAGGACTCAGAAGCCCTGAACTGGGGGATCTTTGCATGTTCAGTGTGTTTGTATTTAGCCCTACAGGCTCCACTAGAGGGCATTAGAAGAGTATTTAAACCCTGTTACATTCCCAGCTCAAAGCTGAAGCTGATCCCACCTGGAACAGCATTTTCTGGAAACTACTGCATATTATTTTCCTAAATTGGAGAACAGCTACTGTATTCCAAACAGTCATTTTAACTAATCCAATTTCTTCTTTGATAGTACAATAACAGGTACCTTACAGGTAACAATACACCTTTTATGATCTACAAAATTCCAGAATTAAAGGTTTTATAGGTTGACCACAGTAAAAATGTTTAATAGGCCTGTTCAGTCATCTTTGTTCCACCCAGGTGTCTTAGGAACAGAATTCCTTTGAGAGAATCCACACTCAAAATTACCAACGTAAGTATTGAAAAGAATGGAAACAAAAGATAGAGTGTATCACAATACCTGTGTAAACTGCACAGTAGAGGCAGAATAGTGCAGCACCATGGTATAAATGTCTATAAAATTTGCTTTTGATTTAGTCCTGTAAGGAGGCAGGTCAAGATGCAAAGTTCACCAAAGTATTTCAAACCCTCTTCCACACCCAGAGGGTTTTAGAGTTGGAGTTTAAGCTTATCGCTCACTTACAGCATGCAAATTATTTGAAATAATGCTGGATTGATGATTTTAAGAGATCTGCAATCCAGTCACACCAGTTTACCCCTATCAGCAGATCATGAGCACAACCAAAAAACTAATCTGCAAGTATCTAACTTGCAGCATGAGAAACATCAGCCTACTACCTCTCCTCCTCCAGGAATGGAAAAAACATCAGGAGTGGACAATGGCTTCTTCAAGAGCTTTTCATAGTATGTTTCAGCATCTGCTTGCAGAACCTCTGGATCTCCTGCTATTGTATCAACCAAGTAAAGTCGACCTGTGATTAAAACAGAACACAAAATATTTTTACTTTTTATATTAAATAACAAACCCGAGTCTTAAAACCTCAGTTTCCCCAGCAGCTGCTTGGTGTGGCTGGGCCCTTAATGATCTCATTAGAGCCTTTTGTGTAATCCTAATCTAAAATAGTAAGGATGGTAAAAACCTGTCTCTGTGTTATTTACCTCTTGACATGCAATTTTACAAAGCAGAACAATGACAGAATCAAATCACATGTGTCTTCTTTGAATTCAACAAGCACAGCCTCAAATTTCTATAGGTGTAAGTAAATTGCTTTAATGCTGGAAGAGCAAAAAAAAAATTCTTCAAAACACAGCCTGAGTTTAGCACTGTCCAAAAATATAATAGGGAATGAATTCCAAAGCTTCCATTCTTTCTTGGAAGATTGCCCCTTTTTGGGTCAGTCTATGATCTGTTGTTAACTTTTTCCTTCTTTTTTTTGACTAACATCAGTTGGCACTTACACAACAATGAAATAATGTAAAAAATTTACCTACACAAGACTTTCCAAAATAGTAACATCATCTTTTATGCAACATAACTTTGAACTCATGTGACTCAGTGCTGGCAAGTATTTGTTAATGGCATGCAAACAAAAATTACATATATCTGATGCCTGCTACCTAAATGTCAAGTTCAACTTGGTGTTCCTGAAGAAGCAATAACCTCCTTCTGATAAATTAAACCAGCTTGTCTGGTGGTTCATCACCAGCCCAAGAAAAAGAACATGACAAGAAATGTGTTAGCAACCCAAATGGTGTCCAGCCACTCTTCCATCACAGGAATGAAATAGCTTCAATTTCAGGGGTTTTCAATCAATAGACTACACCTGCAATTCTTGTAAACCCCAAAGTGAGGACCAAATCTTTTACCACACAGCTGTAGTTGGTATCTCAGTTCTGAATCCTCCCTTTTTAATGATGGCTTGGTCTCACATGGCAGCTCCCTTGGTGAGTTAAATGTGAAATAACTACACTGATAGTAAACTAAATGGCTGAGACAAGGAGGAGTCTTAAAAGGACCAATGCAAGACCTGTCTATACCAAGACTAACAAACCATGAATCATACAGGTACCATAATGAAAATAATACCTTTCCACATAAAAGTAAGAGCATGGGATTTGTAGTCCAGGTCAGACTATGCACCCATTGTCCCACCACTCTCCCTCCAGCACTGATCAGTATCTGATTCCTCAGCAAAAGGATAAGAAAATTAAAATGCTTTAAACACTATTTTCCTGACCTTTGCAGGCAACCAGCTTCCATATCCCGAGGCTTGGCAGCAAAGCTGTGTACTCAGAATGCTGAAGAGAAGCTGTTCTGTAAATGGGTTTCATAGCATATTTGTATGTGACAAAATGGGAGAGAAAAGAGCATTGCAGCACTGGCAAGTCGAGTCACATTATAAAATCACAGGCAGAACTTAAGCACCAGTGAGCAAAGAAGTTACGTCAGGAGAGAAATTAAAGATTATTATTCCAAACTTTGGTAATTCACAAAAGCAAATTTACTAGTAAATTAATCCTTTACAAAAGAGCAGCATGTAAAGCTTGAGTTTAGCACAAAGAAAAATATTTGCCATGCTAATAAATATTGTTCATGAGGTGCTGCTTACAAGGCTCCCTCCTGCCAGGCTGCAGCCACTGCAACTTAACAGCACAGTCATGTTTTCTCCTCACTGAACAAGGCAATTAACTTTCTGCTACATAATATGCTCATACTCTAAGGTAAAAAGGACCATTTGAAGGACAAAATAAGGTCACAGATTAAATAATGACGCTTTAGAGGAAACTTTTGATCAACTTTCCATCAATAGAGCTTTGCACAGAAGTAATCTTTCCCTTTAAAAATGCTTTTAGATTTCCAGTGAACTTGTCTTTCCTGTGCAATACACTAAAAAGGCCCAAGTGAGTTAGGAGCATATGTTCCAATAAAAGCAGCACCAAAAAATTTATTGTAAAGAAAAAAAATATTGAGGGAGGAGAGAGAATGAGATTCCTTTAGGAACAACATGGAACAGAAGTGTCACTTTAGGTACTCTGGAATCAAGAAGTCAGTGGTGCTAAGGCTGGCTTTTGTGAAAATCCCCTCAAAATGTGCACACATGCACATACCAGTCATGCTGCTCAGCTGCCATAGGCGGGGCAAAAACCACTTGTCTGAATTTCTTTTTATGTCAACTAATGCATGTCCCAGTTTTTCCTGCTCTAAAGTGACAAAATAACATTTTCCCTGTTGTATATGTCCCTTTTACACTTCTTTTGTATACAGGCACAAAAAAACCCTCTCAAAGTCTATCCATTACTATTGTTACTAGGCATCCAACTAAAACTATAATTATTACTGGCTAGCAGGATGTTATAAAGGTTGCTAAATCAAATGCAAGTGCAAAATAATCTAACTTTGCTTTAGAATAAAAGCAGTGCTGTTCTCACAGTACTTCAGTCCAAGGCTCAATCAGCATCTTGGGATATCAAAATTACGATGTTCCAAGGACAGCCGTTTGACCTAATTGGAATTACAGGGTTTTATTTGAATTTGATCTTACTTAGCAGCAACAAAAGGGCACATGGTGGCAGCCAGTCTGCCAGGACCCTGCCAGCAGCTCCTGCAAGGGGCTCTGCGCACAAAGGGTTACCCAAGTCACAAAAGGGGCCTCCTGCTGCAGCCACAGAGGAGGGACCATAAACCAGGAGAATAAATTTAGACAGGAGCCTCCTGCACCAGAGGGATTCCTGACATTGGGGCTGACATCCTGAACAGCCAAAGCTGCTAAACAAGGTCAAGGCATCCTCAAGGTGGATGGTGCAGCAGCAGTGACAGGGAGGGGGTGACAGACAGGTACCAGCCTTTATCTTTCTTTTGTTTGGCTTTCAGGGCAAAGGACATGGAAGCTTTGCAGTTCCACAGGAAAAATTTATCTAGAGACAAATAACTGAGAAACCCAACGAGCACATTTCCATTTCAGGCATGCAGAATAGATTTTAAAGCAAGAACTAGCAGCGCATCTGCTTCTCTCTTTTGTTTCCATGGAGCAGTCTGGGCCACATTCTCAAGCGAGGATGTGCAAGTACATCTCCTCTCACTCTGGTGATCTGTCATCAATTTGCACTAAGAATCTGATTTTTTAAAGTGAAAAGCTACAGCTAAAACTAGCTATAAATATCAGCAGGCATTGCCCATACAACTCAGTCATCTTTAAGAGATTCTACCCTCCAAAACCTCAACCTAAAACACTAACTCTGCCAAAAAATAATAAACCAAGGCACCTGATTCAGTCTAGACCCCTAAACTCAGCTTTTTCTACTCCCAATGCTATTTCACCCCTTGTCTTCTCCAGAAGAGAGAACTGAATTTCATGGGGTTTCATCAAATGGACAAATATCCTCCTTCAAAGGTAACAGACAAATTTTACCTCACTTAGGACCCAAAAAGATCAGTATGTGGGAATCCAGATATATCTCATCAGCACACACATGTTCGGCATCAGGTATATAAATGCAATCACAAAATGGGAGACAATATTCTACCCTAAACTAAAATTAATTTTTATTAATTAGAGACAGACCCTCATGATTACAGATTCAGCAAGATTTCATTCTATCAGTTAAAGTAAGCAGGAAATATTTTTCCATGGGCAAAAGAATTTATTCTTAATACAACAGAAAACATATGGTGCATACAGTCGTATGTGAAATTCCAGAAGTGAAACTGCAGACTGTTGTAATGTCCAAAAGTAAAGTACATCCTTCCATTTAATCAGATACTCTGAAGCTTCTTTGCAAAGTTATTTTTGACCAATACACAATTTACAACAGATATTTCCCGGAACCATGGAATGGTTTGGGTGGAAAGTTACTGTAAAGATCACCTCATTCCAACTCCCTGCCATGGGCAGGGACACCTTCCACTATCCCAGGTTGCTCCAAACCCTGTCCAACCTGGCCTTGGACACTTCCAGGGATGGGGGTATTTGCTTTCATTGTTAAGAATCTTCTATTCCTGTATTCACTTAAGCCAACAAAGTTGGTGATGCAGTTTTTTTCCAGACTAGACACACCACTGGTTTGATTAAGATGCACTGAGGTATTGATGGTCCTTCCAGGAAAGTAGACTTGTTGAAATGCCCATTTCAGAGTAAGGGCATTTAGGATGCAGCCAGATTGTAAAGCAAAATACATCAACCTCACCGTAGATGAAGCATGAAAAGTGTTATGTCTGAAGTGAATTAATCATTTATCCTACAACTACTTTTTCATGTTCTACAAACACAGTGAAGGATACTACATGCATCCATTAGGAGCTTGTATGTTTACAGAAGACCCATCAGTCACCACAGGACTTGTTTCTGGATTCTGTACATTTGCGCAAATTTGTGCATAATTTTACATGTAAAAATATGAAAAATACCTCAGATTTCTAGTGGTGTAGGAACAAGAGAGATAAAAAGAACTTAACATTTCTAATTTTCAAGTTTCATTATTTTTTAATTCAGTTTTGCATTTCTAATGCTTGCAATAGCAGCACTGGCTTTGTTGATTGGCTTTATTTTCAGGCCAATATATTTCACAATTAAAAAAAAATCAAACAAACAAACAAAAAACCACACCAAAAACAACTTCAGCAGATTTTAAGTGTTTCTGATGATATTCTGAGTCCAATAACTATTTTCCTTTTTTTTTTCTTTTTAAATCAAAAATCACTTTGCAATATGAGACAAACACGTACCAAAATAAAATGGCAGTATATCATGTCAATATTTAGGAGGGAATGTTGTTGTAATCAAACCATCAAACCATGCAACTGAGACTCAAACTCCTAAGATTTATTCTTAACACAGGTGTGGTTTTGTGGTCCCCAGCAAATCACTGCATCCTCTGACTGGTTCCTTATCAGTTAAGTGTATGTCTTATCTACCACTTCAAAGGGTGTGATGCCTTCCTTATCAGTGCCTCTGAAGCCACTACCTAAAAAGACCAAGAAGTCACATAACATAAATTGTTCTCAGTTCTCCATGGGCTGTCACTGCCATACTACAGAAACACACCCAGGACAGTGTCTAGGATTAAATAACTACTTTTTTTTGGCCTTCTGAACCATACACACATGACTGAAGTGCTGTTCCTCATCCTCTCACAGGAGCAGGAGCTCTGTGATGAACAGCAGGGCTTCACATCAACTCTTCTCCTTCCCTTCCCATGAGCCTGAACAACTGCAGGCATGTGGTTATCATTAGACAACCATATTTGTTTAACCTTCCAAAGGAAGGAAGAGGTCTCTGGCACGCTCCCGGGAGTACACGCAGAACCTGACTCTCACATCCTGAATTTAACTGAGCAAATACATGTCAAAAACCCAAATTCTGGTGTAAGTGAAACTGCAGTATCATAACAGCATGTGGTGGCAGCGGAGCCAGTGGGTGAACACCATAGTGTGGTATCTGTCCAGCACAGCAAGGCAGCTCTGCACATCAGCCATGAAAACAGCGTCCTTCCCACTGCTCTGCTTTCCCTCATTTCTAAGAGAACAAGAACTCTTGGAATATTCAGGATGTAGGTTTCAGGTTTGTATGTTTCAATCCCAAAATTCCATTCATGTGTCACTCGCTGTTCTATCACAAATGGCCAGAAGGGCTTCAGGAGACAAACTATATAAAAGTTTCTGTCTGTAGATAATCTTCAAGTGTGGAATCAATAACTGAAGGCAGAGGGCAAAAATTAATCCTAACCCCACTCCCAATCAAGAAACCTATTTGATTAAACAGATGAGTTTAGCTATATATATCATTAATACAAATTTTGTCACTCAAATGGAGGGCAAACCAAATCCTAGGCATGCCAAACACAGGCTGCTATCCCACTTGCCATGCTATTCCCACAAACACATCTTTACTACTGATTTCAGAAAAGAGAAGGAAAAAACTTTAGGTATACACATATATTTAACTGGAATGAGATGAGAAAAAGGAAAACACCTTCCATTTTCACACACTTCCATGAGCTCTGAAGGTCTTCTGAACCCTCTATTACCAGGTCTATAAAACACATGTTTTTCATTTTCCAAAACTTTAGGTAATCCACAATTTTTTAAATGGAAAAAAAATAGACGCGGAAATTAAATAATTGATTTAATTATTTAGCTTTTTTTTAGAAAAATACTTTGCTGAAACCACATTAATTAAAATGTTTTGAAAGTTAGAAAAGCAAGTACATATTGAGGGGAATCACATAATGGTGAGTGCATACTGAAAGGATATTTCCTCCATTCTAAGCTGCACTACGCCCATAGTGCAAGTTCCAGCAAATAGGTTCCAACCATATCTATTTCTCCTCAGATGGATCTTTAGCAGTGTTACATTCACAAATATAAAGCCACATCCAACTCATAGTACAAATAAACTAAAATACATCTGTGTAAACAGGCTACCCCTGTCCTATTACACACACAATGCACATCTGGACTGGCATGTTTAGCACAAAGTTTTAACTCAATGTAATTGAAAAAAGCTGAGGTATCACAGCCCAGAAACAGACTTTAACAGACAAATAAAAACTGCAGCATACTGTTAAACCATGGAAGTGCTACCAGCTATAGCTATGGCATATCAGAATTCATACTTCTGCACATTTAAGTTTGTTTTTCACAAAGCTTAGATGTAAAAAAGAAAGAGGCAGCTTACAGAATTATTCAGGGGAAAATGCAGTGCTGGAGAAAAGTGAGATTCAGGACTGTCATTAATTTAGGCTTTGAGGTTCATGTTCGCATCAGGTTTTCCAAGGAAATTCTATCCATCTAGTGTGATTGCTACTAGCATCTCTGAACTTGTGAACATCAGCATCAAGTTCTTAATAAATACTGGTTTTCGTACAATCAAAAAATGGGCATAAGTGTTCCTGGAAAAGTCTAACTTTGACTACTGAAAGCAGAGGTATGGATTTTGGAATCACAAAGTGATTCAGGTGGGAAGGGACCTTAAAGAACATCAATTCCTTGCCACGGGCACCTTCCACTATCCCAGGTTGCTCCAAGCCCTGTCCAAACTGGCCTTGGACACTTCCAGGGATAGGGGAGCCACAGCTTCTCTTGCATCAAACTTGTCTTTTCTTGCATAGGGAAGCAAATATTCTAATGGCAAGAATCCGTCAACTTAATTATTTGCCTATCCCCTAAAGAAAGTAAAATACACAAGTTTTCCAGAACAACTGGGAAGAGGCTGATTTGAAAGGCAAATGGCAGGAAAGATTCTGTGAACAGCAGTAGATCTTTTACAAAGCACAAATGCAAATGCAGATAGTGGCAATTCAATCCTCTACAAAGATGGAAGGTAGAAAGGAAGATGCATTGGTCCAAAGTAATTCTGTAACTTGAGGGAAAGAAGGAAAACAATGACTCCCATTGTGATAAACGCAGAATAGTGAAAGAGCAGGAAATGACAACTGAGTTTGACAATGGTCCAGCACGGAGATGAATTCATCCCACAGGGAGAAGCCAGACAGACTGACAGGACACTTTCAGAAAATGGTTGTGTTTGAATAATTAAAAGTTATTACTGAAACACACACAGTTACAACCTGGCACGAGGGCTAGGATCTAAGTACCACATCAAATACATTTCCTCATTATTACCATCATCCAAAGGAAGTGTGAGAAAACCTAAAGTTACACCACACACAGCCCTAAACATCACCTCATACAAACTACAGCAGTGTGTGGCACACCAGGAGTACCTGAAAGCCCTGCTTTGCTATCAGAAAGGACAATATTTCCCAAACAAACAAAGTAGTGATGAAAATATGAGACTACTGTCTGGATTTGCAGAGATACCTGATTCAAATACCACATAATTTGAGTTGTAAATGCTTTATATATGACAGGCCAACTGCTCCCACCAGCAGAGAGCATAAGTCTGCCTAAGAAAGCCCAGCAGCCTTTCTCCAAATTACTTGCAAGGATCAATTTGCACAGCCAGAATAATCTCCAAATAAAGCAATTAATTGGGGGAGGGAGAAAGGGGGAAAAGACGGAAAAAATTAAAGAAACAAAATCCAATATCCCTTCCCCCAGTAATTTCCACTTTTCTAAATTTATTACACAGCTGTAAATTAATACATCACCTGCACCAGCTATCACAAGGCTGTCTCAAAACTTGCTTTAATAAAGAGCTGCCAGTAGTGGAGGAAATATGTAAACATTGCTCTTGTTTCTCTCTGCCATTGTGTCAGCTATTCTGCATGTCTTTGAAGGTGCTCCAAAATCAGCATGGCTCTGCTTTTCCCTTTTTCTCCTTTTGGGAGGAGGAAAAAGCACAGAAGGAAAGACAGGCTGGCAACGGAGGGCTAACTCTGTGCTTGCTGTGCTCTTGATAGTGAGGCTCAGTGTGTTCAAATTCAGTTTACACAGGCTCTTCTGTAAGGACAAAAGAAACCACTGCTGGTGGTTAAAAATGCAAAAGGTTTTGATTGCAATTGCTTGACAATCAGCCAAAGATATGACTAGGGGGAAAAACACAGCAAGGCAGCTATGACCAGAATGGAAGAAACAAGGAAAAACACATGGCTCAACTTCAGAGCAGAAAATTGACTTAGTCTTTGCATAAACGACAGCATACCTCCAAGCCTGCCTGATCCACAGTCTCCCTGGAATGGGAACATGTAGGCTAAAAGCAGAGCCTATTAAAAGGCATAATGTTTCTAAACGGCATCTGTTATGTACTAATAAGCATTACTTAAAGGACACAGGCCTTAAAATTGCTACCAAACGTGCACTTATCTGAAACTGCTGCAAGGCAATCGTTACCACAATGTCACATGACACCACTGGAATCGGAAGAATAGAAAATGTTTTTATTTAGTTTGGCCTGAAATCATTATGCAGGAAAAATATAGAGGCACTTTCTGAGATTTTGAAAGTGTGCGACTTCACAGGAATGAAACACCAGCAAGAATTACATCAGCAGAGCCATTTGCCATCTGTTGTCAGTAATACTGTAAAGCCCAGCCACCAGACAGCAGTTTCAAAGGTTACAAACACAATGCTTTTAAGCATCCACAGACCTCTGGGAAACTGAGCAGGACTCAGTTTCCTTCAGATATGTGCAACCTGAGGGTCTGCCAATCCTTCTGCAAAGACAACATGCCAGAGCTGGGAATTGCCAGGCGAGGAGTTTGGAAGTCTCTCAGTATGCAACCTTTACACAATGTGGCAAATACATACCAGCCTCATCACGTAGGTTCCTATAACACACTCAGCCATAATGCCTGCACACCTCCCACTTGCAAATTGAAAACAGCCAGACTTTCTCCTGTGCTGTTTGTTTTCCCAAACTTTCCCTCGAGGCAAGGAGTGTGTTCACTGAAATGCTACTATGGAAAGGGACTCTGGTTTGTTTGCTGGGGTTTGGGCTGTAGTTTTCCTTTGAGGGAAGTATTTAGGATTTTGTTTCCTGATTTCTTTTCTTTCTAGACCGTAACTATGTATTTATGTTAAAGACAGCAAGGTTTCAACAACTTGCCTTAGCTGTGGCAATGTTATAGCAGCTCTTACCTCTCACACATACACAGTCTGAGTAAAATTCTACCTGTTCTACCATACATGAGATTTTTGTTCCACTATAGGAGTATGGTTGTTAATCAGTCTCATCTTAGAGCTCTGAGAAACTTTTTAAGATACAGAGGCCACATTCCTGATAGTGCCTGTATACTACCTGAATTTTGTTTCCACCTTCCAGACTGTTGACCTCCTTCCTATAAACTGATTAACACGGATTTCATGGAAGGCAGGGAGATTTCCATCTTCCTAGAGAGACAGATGGAAATTTAAGGCTTCATTAATGCAATTGCCAAACTAGATATACAGGTTTCTCATCCACTAACTATTTCTCAGGCTCTGGAGCTGCATATACGTGGTTGCTCACTGTTTCTCTTAGGTAGTTAACACACACAAGCCTGACTTTCAAGGTGTTCTATAATCAAAATGAATTTGCAAGAAGGCTGAATTTAAAACGAGAACCTCAAGTTCTAGGTCAACATCTGGCCTGGTTTTCAACAGTGAGGTTTGCCTAGGACTTGCAAAGGGGCTTAGAAACCTGGAAGTGTAAACAATCTTTCAATGTGAAAAACAGTTACAGAACAGCCATCAAGATCGAGTTGTAGCATCTCAGTTATAACATGAACTGAAAGCAATATTTGCACAAGAGCTAATGGCTGACTCTATGTGCTCTCAAAGTGTACTGCATACTCAACTTGCCAACTGCCAACTGCACCATAATTATTTTAGACATATATCTGTGCAACTAAATAACTATGCCAAAACTCAGACAACACCTAAAAATATCAGCTGTCCCAAAAGAGGACGGGGATGGAAGAACAGCTATTCTAAACATTTGATCTGAGGGTAATGAAAAAGTCTGGGGAAAATGTAGATATTAATTGAGCCACCAACACTACAGTGCTTCCTTGGACATGAAAATCCAAGTTCTACTTATCTAGAGATACTTTATTTACGAACACCAGTAGAACTAAGAGTCTTCCCCCCACCAAAAAAAAATAAAATTAAATTAAATTTAAAAAAAAAGGGCTTACTTCCATAAGTGGTTGATAGGAGGGGAAAAATAGAGCAATCTGACTGCAGTGCATTTAGCCATGAGCAGCTAGAGGAACTAATGAACAATATCATTATTTTACTGAAGGGGATGAAGTAGTTGCTTTAGATAAATGGCAGCAACTTAAAATGTGTTTCAGAAGATAAATTCACTTTCTCTCCATTTACCTGCTAGCGTGACAAATTAAGAAAGAAGAATATAAAAACAGAGCAGGAGGGAAAGCAGTGCAGAAGCTAACGGAGGTGATGCAATGGGCCCTTATCCAAACAAGTGCATGAACAGAGATTCCTGGAAGTCCTCCTAGCCAAACACAAACCCAGAACACTGCACATGCCAACTCCTCTAGAAATCCATGGTGGAGCACGTGCAGAAGATCCACCTCTGCGAAAATCACGTCCCTTACCAAACACTGGGAGCTCGGCCATTTGGGAACTGATACAATGTCCTATGAAAGCTACATGAAAGTGCTTTTTCATTTCAAAGCACTGTAAGTTCACCAGGTCCTGAGGGCTGAGTTCTGCAGGGCAGAGCAGCTCTTCACCCACTGCCACAAACACCAGCAAATCAACTCCTGCTGAAAGGAGACAAGGGGAGAGCGGCTTTTTCACAAAGAAGTTCATCCTCCATGTCCATGTGCTCCTTGTTCTAGTCATCTCATCAATAGCAAAGAAAAGCTTTAATGGATAGTTTTTAAAGGAAGGGTACTATATATATAGTATATCTATACAGTAATGTATTTGTATATTACACATAGTATACTACTATACAAAGTCTTTTCTTTCTCATCTCACCACCAAAACAGTCCAACTATTTTTGAGTGGCCAAGAACCAACGTGTTTACTGCTCCTGTTAAGCCTTGGTTTTTGCTCAGTTTGGGTAAACAACTGTCGATGGTGCCTGTGAAAATAAGTATTTTTATGCACGGTTCCCAATGCTCCTTAAAGGCTGAGTACTTGATATCTGCTGAAGTCTTGACTCATCCACCTGAGGCCCCGAACACACACTGCCAACAGGAGTTCGGGGACCATCCTCTCCCCAGCATCA
This sequence comes from Muscicapa striata striata, assembly GCA_030060385.1. NCBI lineage: Eukaryota > Metazoa > Chordata > Aves > Passeriformes > Muscicapidae > Muscicapa > Muscicapa striata. The sequence goes on from JAREIS010000125.1 coordinate 18,265, forward strand.
CCTGCCGGGCAGGAACCACCAGGCCCGCTCTCTCTGGGCAGGCTTGGACTAGCCGAACACCTGGAAAAGTCACCTGCACGCTGGGAAATGGGAAAATAAACCCTGCAGCACCTGCTGCGGGTGACCCTGTGCGCAGGGCTCGGGCTGTCCGCCTCCCTCAGGCGCTGCCGTAGCGCGGCCATGAGGGGCTGGGCCCGCGGGGCACGGCTGCAGGCGGCCGGGCAGAGGTTCCCTGGAAAGCCCCGAGTGTTTCGCGGCGTCTCGGCCGCCCGTGGCCACCCCGAGCCGCGTCCTCCCTCTTACCCGCGGCCGCTCTTCCTCCTCCCTCGGCCGCCATCACTTCCTGCGGGGCGGTGCGGGCAGCCCTGAGGGCGGGCCGGGCGCGGGATGGCGGCGGAGGGGAAAGGCGGGGAGCAGAGGGGCCGTGCCGGGCCCGCGATGGTGGCTGAGGGGACAGAGGAGGACCGAGGGCGGGAACAGTGGGGCCCATGGCCGGAGGGGCGAGGGGAGGCTGGCGAGGCCGGCTGCGGGCTGTGGGAATGCCCTCAGCCCTCGCCATGGAGGCGCGGCCCACGCTGCGTCTGAACTCACAAAACTCCGACAGAAATCCCAAATTATTTACTTAAAAGGCACAGAATGACAAACGATAAACCTAGTGTCGGTTTGTGTTAGCGCGCGTGGCATGAGGCAGAAGGTTTAGGAGCGGGAAAGAAGTACAAAAGTAACATTTTTATAGCATTCTGCGGTGATGAGTGTTAAAATGAAAGAGGCGCTTGGAAAACCTAGGCATGCCTGCCGTTCATTACCGCAAACCATGAAACTGAGGTACAGGAGCTAAAACCTAAATTAAAAATAGAATTCAGGAGGTGACTCAGGGCAGCCTTCATACGGCCATAGTACTGTCACTCAGTTATATTTAAAATAACAGATACAAGCATCAAAGTCATAGAGGTCTAAAGTACACGGAAATAGCGGTATGTTTGCAAAGAAATAAACTCACCTTTGCACTTCCAGCACCCAGGTACACTGCTGTGACCTGGAGACCCAACTCAGTGGGACTCCATTGCCTGTCAGCACAGCAACCGAAAACTCCTTAGCATTGCTCCTCCTTTCAAATGCTTAAAAACACAGGGTAAATTTGTTTGGTTTTTTTTTTTTTTTCCTGTACAGGACAAAGCGATTTCAGCCCGCAACACTGACACTCCAAAGAGCAGGTGTCACATCACCACACCTTAGAGACCCTCAGTGGATTTCAGCACATGCTCGTGATCCCTTGAAGCTTTGCACGTCCCAGCTCTGCCTGTGTCACCCACAGCCCAGAGGTTTGGCCCTGCTGTGGTCCAAGGTCTAGTTTGATGCACCAGGAAAGACAGGAAGCTGAAACCATGCAAGTACTGTTGGGATGACAGTGGTTAGCCGGTAAAAGATTCAAGAGAAAAGATACAAAAGAAGAAAAAAAAAAAAGGAAAACAGTCAACCAGAAAACATGATGATAACTCTAATGGTTAGGATCAGCCCATACCAATAAATGTCAGATACCGACTTTCCCCAGCCTATTAGAAACTTCTGGCCAGCTAAAATTCATCCATTTTCTTATCAGTAGTGGTAAGCATGTCACTGTTCAGCCCAGCAATCTGTTACTTCTAGCTATTTTGCATTTTAGCTGATAAATAGTTAAAGTGTGTGTATCCTGCTTGCAGAGTTTCTTTGCAGTGGTAAATGACACCTGAAAAAAAGCAACCTGTTGATCATGGGTTGCATGTTCCCTGCTAAGTCCTTTCTCCCCATTATGAACAAAAAACTAAATTAAAAAACTTGTCCACTGCACAGACAACCATTAGTTTTGATAATACTGCAAGACGACCAGAACTGATATTGCAACAGCTGCCAAGCAGCTTGGCTACATTCAACTCATATTCAGTTGCAATTTTTTCCATCAGTGCTGAGCAATAGATATATACCAATGGATTCAATTGCCAAAGAACTAATATAAATCATCAAACATAAAATATGTGACAATTTCTATCCAAAACCAGACATTGGCACTGCTTGCCCCGAGAATCTGTGGCTGCCCCATCCCTGGAAGTGTTCAGGGTCAGGTGCATGGGGTCTGGAGCAACTGGGTTTTGTGAAATGTGTCTGCAAAAAAACCCTGAATGAAATTGCCATTATATTGTTCCATTTACCATTTCTCTGGATTTTGCTGTAGAAGAGGCCTCATTCCACAGGTAACAGTGAGCTTTACACTGAAATGTTTGTATCCCCTCTTTTTGTGACATTGCTTTCTACCTACATAAAGACCAGCTTCAGTCCTTCCTGAGGACCATTTATTTTTATTAGAATGGAAAAGAAATATGGAGTGTTAGAGCCTGAAATTTCTATTTAAAATCCCATTATAGTTTAGTGTTAAATAGCATAACAGCTTGATTTCTCCCTCTTCTCATTAAGTGTTGAACAGCTGAGATAAAAATTGGAATATATTAAACTCTTCCACTTCACAGTTTAAAACACTGGTCAGTGCCTGCCAATAACAAGAAATAAAAAAAAATATATATAAGTAATAATAAAAGAGATAAAAATTAAAGAGCTGTTTCTAAATGAAGGGCTATATTATGTTCTTCTTGCCATCTACTAAAAAGCTACTCAAGCAGTGTGCTGCCAGCTCTGCGGTATGGTCAGAATGCACTTGCAGAAAATATATTTTTTCTCTTACTCAGCAATTCAAACAATTTTTGAAAGTATGAGACAACTGTGCAGAAAAATATTCAAGGTGATAACCAAGATTTTCATAGTTGAGTTGCTTCCATTTCTTCTCTACCTCAAAATGAGTGCCTTGCCAATCACATCCGTGTGTAGCAACAAGAAAAACAACCAGTGTTTAGCTGAGTCAGCTGTGTCTGTGACTTGCCTTCAAATAGCAAGGGCTTGGATTCTTAATTATGGATGGGGAGATTAATTTGTACAGACCTCAAATATCCAGTGACCCTCAAATCCATTGTTTTGGGCACAGATACACATGGGAGTGCTAATATTAAAGCTACAACCATACTTTAACAAAAACTTCAAGAGTTGCTTCAACTTCAGCTGAAGAAATGTTAGAGGAAAGAAAAGATTTCATTTCTGACTGAGGCCTAATTCAAATTTTTCAATTCTTTTTTTAACTGTGTGGCACAGCTGTAATAAATGCATTAATCCTCCAAGTTTACTACCATGCACACAAAGTTTGGGAACATGAACAATCAATTAAATCAGTGCAAAAATTAATTTCAGTGGTCTCTGTCAAATTCCTGGTTTATTTAAACCACTAGCATCCCTCCCACACTTGCACAAGCATTTACCAGCACTGGAAAAGCCTCAGAATCTTTACTTCCAATTCAGCCAACATCTGCTTTGGAAAAGGGACTAACTTAACTATTAAAGACAATATTTCTCCCCCACCTCCAAAATTCTATCAGCTTCTTCATAAAGGCTTAGTGAATTAATCTTTGCTACTTTTTTTTTCTACTCCTTTTTGTCAGCTGTGAAAACTTTAAAAACTAGTACTATATTCCAAACAGATTGTATCAGTTGTTTCAGAGTACATGGAAGTAACAGACTTATATCTCTCCTCTGGAAGAATATCTAAGGAAATACCTAATATTTTACAGCATTCAAGCAATACCCTTCAGATATATATATATATGTATGTATGTATGTATGTATGTATGTATGTATGTATGTATGTATAAAGCAGCTTTCACATTCCAAAGAAAATAGAAATTCTCACTCTGGAAATTAATTAAGCAACTATAGCTTTAAATATTGCCTTATTCCTTACAAATTCTTTGTTCATTAGACCACCCTGTACTTAGATTTTTCTAAAGAAAAAAAACAAAACAGCACAAATCAAAAATAACTATGAGAAGACTGGTATGTCATTGCCCTGTTCAGAATCATAAGAAGTGTTTTAATGACTGGTCAAGCAGAAAAATTAATGGATCAAAATCTTGATTGACATAGGAGTATGAAGGACTGTAGGATTTTAAAAGTAATTCAGTGCTGCCAGGAGCAGATTTCACCTTACTTAAAGCTGCAGAAAGCTCTGTTTCCTGTATTAGAAGCTCCTTCAGCCCCAGCAGCCAGCAAAAGTTAAGTCTACAAGTTGTGCTAGTCAGGGGAAGAAATGGATGGTGGAATCAGCCTTTTAAATAAAGAGAATCCACACATTTCTTTGTGTCTCAGCACAGGACAATTTAAATGACAGACACAGGTCATAGCTCCAAACCTCATTCAGCCACTACCCAACCCAAGGAATTTCTTCAGAGATTTTTCTTTTTTTCCCTAAGGTCTCACAATTATCAGCTCTCTTGAGATAATATAGTAGCTTTCTATTCTTAGCTTATTTCTCCCCTCCCTCTCTCTCTCTCTCACACACACACACATACACTTCCTACTCAAAACAAGACCCAGTGAAACCCTCTGCCCACATAGTTATAATTCCCTAGAGAACTTGCATATGCTTTTGTTTTGGGCAGTGACAATGTGCATATGTTTTGATTTCAGCCCCCCGCATTGGCTCTCAGGCTCCACTTTAATGAAGACAGACCAGCTATTAAACTCACCAGTTTCAGCAAGCTTCAACCCAGCTTCTAGAGTTCCTCTGACCCTGCAAGTTGGAGTGAGATTTTCTAACATGTTGCCTGTTAAAGGATATGTTTTGGGTTAGCAAATACACACATTTTCCTGTTGGCGTTTATTTGTTGGTGTTTGGTTGGAAAAGTGTGCAGTGCTTGGACTCTTTCATAACAAGCCTATGATAAAGATCAAGAGTAGTAAATCAAATAAGTGCTGTGAAGAGGAACAGCAAAGTTACCCCTGAGCTTAAGTTAGTAAAAAACAGTCCAAGAACAGTGGAAATGGACAGATAAATTTTTGTAGTTGTCATTCCCCACCGTTAAAGTGAATTACAACTGCTAAAAACAGAATACCCACAGAGATATAATCAAACTGATTCAATTAATTTTCTGTTTACTTGCACACAAACAAGTGATAAAAAATATTGTTTGATATTTTGAAAGAAATTTCTTTAAGCTTTTCTTCCTAAAATACTCCATGCCTAGGAAAGGAAAGAGTTTGGGGCAGTCCCAGTCAGCCAGTCAGTCAGATTTCTATCTTTAATAGAGACGTAATAATTTTTGCTTTAAAAGTTACATGAGTCACAATCATCCCTGTCATGTGAAGCCAGTCTCATCACAGTTGGAAGAAAAAAGGTGCCCCAAATGAAGTTTGCCACAGATACCTGAATTATAATACTGTTTGGAACTGAAAGACAAGAAGATTCCACCTTCTGGAGCATAGATTTCATGGATTCAAATTCCAACATTGTGGTGGTGACTGGTGAGATTTTTATTTTATTCTTTGAGCCAGAGATGGTATGCACGCATGCTTGATCTTTGTCATAAACAGTTTCCTGGAGGGAAAAAGAGTAGCAAATGGTCATACTAACATTTCCAAATAGAAAATAACTTGCTGTGCCTTCCTAAGAAAAATCAGATGCATGTCAGAGGAAACAGACTGCAGTCTGCCCTCTTTAGTGCCATCCAGTTTGGTTTGTTGTTCATTCTCTCCATGTTTTAATCTTTGTTGACATTCTCTCTGATCCAAACCACATAGCTCAAGGCAGTGCGGGCTGCTATTAGATAAAGCTTACCCAAGGAAGCTCTGAAGCAAGAAAACCAGGTTGCATCACAATGTCATACAGTCAGTGTCCAGAATTAGAGCAGCACATGGCAACTTTCAGGGGCTCAGTTTCATGGCAAGGTAAGGGACTTTTAAACAGGAGATGCTGCCTCATCACTGCTAAACTAAACCATTCCATTTAAATATACCAAAGGAACATGCCTGAACATGCAGCACAAGGGACCAAATTTGGAGTTTCTCTTGCTGGCTCCAACTAGTGCAGCATCACAGAGGCAGAACCACCAGCTCAGAGAGTGCTGAGCTTTAAAAGGTTAAAGCTCCTAAGGAATGCTGCTGCTCGCTGTTCCTCTTGTTGCCACTGGCTCATCTAAGGGCAATCATTACACATATCTTGACATGTGAGTTGCTGGATAATTTTCGACTGTAGGTCATCTGAGGATATAGGAACTAGGGTGAAGCTACATCAAAGAGATTTGCATCTTGCTGTTTTCAATTAAACACTTTTTTTTTTTTTTTTTTTAATAGCTGCAAGATGGGCAGAACTAGTCTGGCTTGCTCCAGACATAACTACAGATGAGCTGGATGGGAGTGCAGGAGAAGGCAAGAGGTTTTTGCTCACCTCCTAAAAGGCTGACAGTCTGGTTCTCTCCTATGATATTTATGGCACATACCCTTGTTGGGAACACTTCTTAGCACCCTGTTAGTTTTTTCTTCCCTTTAGATCACCATTTATGTCCAGAAATCTCCTTGGTCAAAAAGCTTTTGACTAGTTAAGACACGTGTGCATCTTTAATCTACTACAGAGATTATCACAGCATGTCTCTGTCACATTTTCACCTGCTCAGAATATAAACCTGCTGGCAGGGAGCCCAGCTTATTATATGGAGGCCAGTAACATTCAGCCAGTTACCTCTCCACATTGCTGCAGGTATTGCAGTAAAACTCTTATACATTTAGCCATTTTTCATAGCAATTTTAAGCAGTAGTTTCTTTGGGCCACCACTGACATAAGTGTTTCATCGTGAGCTACTTAATAACTTTATTGTAATTCTGCAGTTCTGCACACACAGGTACCAAAACTTGTACAACTACAGCTCCAAACTGGAGCAGGTGCCACTGAATTTTACTCTCAAAGCAGAGTGGGACTAATGGGGTTTTATGTTTCCTGGAAATATGAAATGAGCACCATTTGTTCCCTCACCATAGGAGAAGCTCAAATCTGGAGAAAATATTGTCAAAAATATAAGCTTTTCATAACATTAAAGAGAAAAGATGGAGCAGTTATGAAATAAATATTAGCAAATTAAGAAATGCTTAAAGTCTAGCACTAATTAAGCTGTCACAAGTCTGCATTTAGGCTTAATTGTCTCTGCATACAAGTAGCTTTCACTGGGCAAAGTGGCAATCATCTGCTGTCAAGTATTTACTTGTCCATTTAAGGATTTTAAATATTTAAGAGTTATAGCATTAAAACCATTTCACAAACTTATTTTCCTGACACCCAATATCTAGGACTTGGCAACACTCTGGATTGAGAACATTAATCGAGATTAATAAAGATAGTGGGAGTTTTCCATCAAACTTTTTAATGACAAAATGCCCATCTGCTCAAAATCAGGTCTTTTCCCTTTTTAGTAAAAAAAAAAATCCTTTCACAAAAAAAGAAGATACATAAAATTGAATGTAATACTTTGGAGTCAAAGTGTTCTTTTCCCTTTTCTCCTCTCATTTCCTGGGGGAAAAAGTGAAGCAAGACATTTTTCCTCGCATCAAAAAAATCACATTTTCCCAGATAGGAAACTGTAAATTTTCATTACTTGCAATTTAAATAAATCACAAATTAAATAATTTTTACGCTTTCAAACATTTTCATTAAATATGCATATCTTCATCTTCATGAGCTTTAACAATAAGAATGATACATTAACTGTGACCCGGGAGTATTTAATACCGTAGCTTTTAGTAGTGGTATTTCTATGGATGATGATCCTTCCCCAAAATCCTCATTTACATGATCTGTCCTATTGGTTCCACTAAATTTAACCAGCTCCAGTTAAGGCTCTCTCATAAGAAAGCCTTGACATGAATGAAGATTGCAGGATTAGTTCTTTTATCAGTGAATATACAAATGGAAAATACTATTCCCTTAAGTGTTATAAAAGCTAAATCCTATCTAAAAAGCTCAACCTCCATAACCAAAAATAGGAAGATAAAGATCAAATATGTGTGTGCACACATCAGCACCTAATCTGCAATTGCAGAGTAAGCACAGGTTAAAACCAGCTTGCTTTCTTTCTTTCTTTTCAGGTTTTGGCCCCTTCAGACAATACCTGGTTAATTCTAGCTGGGAAGCAGTGAAGGTAGGCATAAAAAAAAGGAGGGAGGCATTTTATTTTTCAGACATCCCAACACAAACTGGTTTTAGGCTTTCCGTTCCCTTTTTGTGACTCATTAAAGAGAATTATGCCTCATGGAGCAGACACCCAACCTGGAACAAAGAGGATAATGAAGTGAAGTATTATTTTACTTGCATTATTTTTGGTGCTATTTAAGCACTTCAAAATATTATTCTTTATTTTAAAAATTTATTTTTACTCATGGTGCCTTCTCTACAACTATTACATATGCCACAGGTTATGTCTGGCTGATCATCTCTCCTACCACAGTTCATTTTATCCTGTGTGAGGTGATTTCCTTATCACACAGGTGTAAGCCTATTGAGTTCTCACTGGCTGCTTCAGGAACTAAACTCTGCCACTTCTAAGTGTGAGTTCACATTTCAGCTTTGGCTTCCACTTTCGAATGACAGTGAAGTCTACAGTTAAATTGCAAACAAGGTCATTCAAAGGGGTTTTTTTTTTCCTCCATACACCTTGACTGGCAGTAACAAGTCTCAGATGCAGTCTTGAAAATTCTCGCTTGTTTCTTAAATCTGTGTATTAAAACAAATTTAGCTGGGGGATACAAAGACATGGTTTGCATACCTGGCTTTCAGCATCAGCTGATTCATTCTCCCTGTCACTGACAACAGCCTTTCCTGGAGTTCAGTTACTCTCATAAGGTACCTAGGAACAGAGTTATTGTGAGAGGGTCTTTCACATAAGATTTTAGCAATCCCAAGCTAGATAGAAGGTTACACAATGAAACCTGAAACTAGTGGGGGAACAATCAAAGTATTAAAATTAAATTGGAGCATTGGTCTAAAATGTGCAAGAAATGAGAGATAATAAAATAGAAATAAAATAGAAAACAAGCCATGTAAAACAAACCAAGGAGACTGTGTTCTATTATGAAAACTGAAACATGTCCATACATTTTTTAGTTCTTTTGGACACTGAAATGAGAAAGTCAGCTATAGGAAAGTATTAGTAATGACAAAAGGTGGTGGCTGTACAGGACTATAACCATTGTACAAATTTTGGTGACAGCTACTGAATATCTGTTTTGAAAATGAAGTGCATTCAAGCCAAGATGATTGAAAAACAAGGAGCCAGTATGTTTTTCCAAAGACCAAAGCTATAGAAATTCCACCAAAACATAACATATTGTCTATTCTAGCTTTGTTGGGTGAAGAATGCTGAGTGCAGCTTGGTGTTTGGTAGAATAAATCTATTGCCCCCTCCAAGTCATGTGGGTTGTTATCCCTGTAGGCTAACAAGAAACAAAAATACTCTGTTACCTTTCCACATCCCAGTCATGACAGGAAACCCATAAATTATGTTAACTCCAACTTGACATGTGCCCTAAACCACAAATATTTGTCAGTTGACAGTGTTCTTGCTCATTATTTCCTGATTCCTATTGGTTCTAATTTTGGGTGCAAGATCATCCTCTTCTGGCTGAAAATAGAGCATGTTCTTTATCTGCAAGCAAAACAGCCTCGGGCGAGAACGCACCGATGGGATGAGTTTTCTGTAACAATGCCATGAGCTGGCTATGCCAGGGAGTTACATAAGGGCCACAGCATTCCATAACAAAACAGATGTCAGTCCTTGTGCATGGAGGAGAACAAATCCATTTCCCTCTGATGTGGAACCCTCTATGTGGAATCAATTTGTATTCAGACTGGGGATGCAGCTTTGATTTCCTACTCCCTGGTAAAGGTGGTTAATTCAGAGAAATCTGCTGCAAATCTGGAAGTACTTTGAATTTCGATAGCTTCTCCACACTGAATAGCAATCTCATAGTATTGTTCCATTGGCCTCATTCATAGGAGTAGCCCTATGATCTTCAGGAAGCTTATGCACATATATTAAAGATAGCAAAATTTAGTATTTACATCTGGAAGTAATCCTGTCTTGGCCTGGGGCACCTGCATGGATCACTGGGGTGACATAAAACCCTCCTGCCAAGTCTCTTTGCTGTGAACCACGCAAGTGTGCGCTCAAATTCATCCTTAGGAACGTGCTGAGAAGCCAGAACAGACCTACTAAATATGACTGGTGAGGCTTAATAACCTCTGTAGCATTACCCAGAACTATCCTAATTATTACCCCAAAATGAAGTAGGTGCTTATCAAAAGCCTGGATACCATGGCACCCTCAGTGATGGTGTAATACTGATACACACAGTCTTAGAAGTTCACATCCCAGAACGGTCCTCATACCAAAAGCATCTGAAATCCTGTAAAAATATATTTAACAGTTCCAGTGTCCTAATTCCAAAGCATAGCCTCACTCTCCATGCTTTTGAAATTGATCCTTTGCCAAAGAACTATGGCTGCCCTTCTGTGAGCAATACTTGCTCTTACGCACAACTGATTCCTTAAGCTTCTCCACAAGATGCTGCTGATGGGATCAGCTGTGCTCCTGGACCTCTCTTCTTGCTGTAGGGAGGACCAGAGATTGATCCAGTGAGCATACAGCCCATTCCAATAGCTACATCCCTTCTATGTCCTCATTGGGCACACAGAAAAATATTATTTCTCTTACAAATTAACTATTGACTACTACAGCTTTATAAGCCAATTTCCCTTGAAGTCCTCAGGAATCCAGTGATAACTGTGAGTAAAACTCTACAAAACTCTGTATCAGCTGGTTTAAAAAGAGTATTTGTCCTGAATTTCCTCTTTAGAATATGAAGATACAATTTTCCAAGAATGTGAGGAATACCCCATAGTTTTTGCATGGACCCAAGTTCTCATGACAGAGACTCTCATGCAAGGCATTCATCAGCATTGCATTCTTCATCCATGGAGTTTTTGTTCTTCAGAAGGTACCCCTTGAGTGTTCAGGGAAAAGGGGATCAAATGGACCCAAAAGCACAGACAAACATGGCAAATCAAGGTCATGGGGAAAAACTTCAGGGCTCTTATAGACACCATCACCTGGCCCAGCATGGTTGTCTAGCACTAGAAAGACAGCTTATCTTCTAGAAACCTGTCACACTGTTTTTCATGGTTCTCATAACTTCATTCACCTGAAATACTCTCCTAAAATATGCACAAAAGCTCTGCCAGCAACACTTTTAACTCCAGAAGTGCAGGACAATCTCACTAAAGGGAAACACCACCTGGTATTTACTCTGCATTTGCTGATAGATCACACTGAGTTAACCATGATGTGTTAGTGCTGCAGCACCACATGGGACCTTCAGAATCCCAGATCCCCTGATTTTTAAATATATTCCATGCTACAGATTGATGGTCCCACCTAATAACCCTTGATCCAAACCTGTTGCTGTGTCTCCTCCAGAAAGTCCTGTCTGCAGCTTGGCAGCAAAATGACCTATCAGGGCACTCCACCATCAAGGTCAAAGTCCCCAGTTAATAAGGCACAAATGTAAGTTGAGTGACAACATTCATAGTAATTAAACTGTTAGTGCAAGAACAGGTCACATTTCCAACTGCTTCTGGGAACTATGTTTGCTATCAGGAGATGAGGATCAGATCTCCCAGTGCAGTTTTTCATCCTGCCACTGACCGTGTGGTCTTTGGAAATCTGTCATTTAATCTCTCTCTCCCTCTCTGCTTTAGTTTCATCATCTGTGAAACTAAGACATTACTATTTAGTGCCTTCATTTCTGTTTTGGAACTTTGTTACATCCCTGAAGTTTTAAGAAAGTTATCTACAAGATTAGGAAAAAAAAAACCCCAACAACTTCAAACAACCAAAACCCCAAACCAAACACGTAAACAAAACCCCACTAACCAGCCACACAAAAACACCTTGGTTTGCAATGTACTTGCAGCCTGGCTGGGGCAACCGAAACCTTTTGCTTTCCTTTCTGCACCAACACAAGCAGTTCACAAAATTAACACATGCTACCACCTTCCCAGCAACCCAAATCAGCGAGAACTCAGGCAAAATCAGTGATGTTTTCCAGAGCTTTCCAGAAGTTCAAGCTATTTCCAACACGGTGCTTCCAGCACCAACCTGAGCACAGTGCTGTGCAAATCACTTCTCTTCAGGCCAGAACACCAGTGGACCAGGACTATGACCACAGCTCACAACAGCTCAAGGTCAGCAGCTGGTAATGCTGGATTTCTTCTCCCATCTAGAAGAACTTCCCAAAAAGTGGCTCTTTTGAACCACTTTTTCTACAAAACAGTCCTCCAAAACTTTTCTCCTCCTTTGAAATTTCCTTTGCTGCTTCAACTACAAAAGACAGGCAGTTGTTTACTGAATTCACTCACCAGTGTGAGCTCTAGTTTCCAGGTGCAGTTACTGTCCTCTAACCATCTTCAGTCTCCCACCTTAAATACAAAATTGGTTCTGGTTAAGGCTGAGACAAGGAACAACTTTTTTTTTTTTTTTTTTTTGCTCCATGTTTACACAACATCTGGTCTAATGGGGCAAGCCCATGGCTGGGATTGTTAGACAACACAGTAATATACATTATTGACAACACACTGAAATTGCTTAGGACATAAAGAATCATCTTCCTTTGACACAAATTCTCAGCCATTTGGTATTGGCCAGCTTCAGTTTGGTCCTGCACAAAAGTATTTCTGTGTGTTTCTGCCATGACATCTGGTGACAACAGAATGTCTCGACCCAGAGAGCATGAGCTGGCTTTGGGTCTCCACACTCTGCACCAAAGTTATGGGTAGCCAAGTCCTCTAAGCCTTATCGTTTAAAAGAAAGAATCTCATTAAATGTAAAAATTAAAAATGCTTTGGAAAAGAAAATGCAAATTGTGAACCAGCTGGGGTTTTCTTGTGTGGAGGCTCAGGCACAGTACAGCATTCTTCAGCCAGATGATGCAATGGGCTCTCAAAGACTGTCAGCGCCCACAGGAAAAAAGGCTGGCACTGTTCTCCAAATGTGTTTACTTCCCTGCAGGCATTGTTTCCTTGCTTGTGTCAAGTAGTTTATTGAGCACAGCTAATCAATGCTTCCGCTGACAAGAAAACTGGAACAGTTTATATAGGAAGCAAGCGTTGAGGGGCAAATTTCCCAGAACTGTGGGCCTCATCCACATGGGAACTCTGAGAAACAAAAACCTGAGAAGACAATGACACTAAATACAGTTACAGGTCTCTTGAGCTAATCAGACACCTCCACTTTTGCCTGTGCCCCCTTAGAAACAACTTGTACCATCCTTTGGTAGTGGTTTACTCAAATGGGATTTTCAATCACCATTCTACTTTTCTGGAACAAAGCTTTCCACCTCAGATGAATTCCTTCTGCATCCTGCCACTGCAGCTGCTTACCTTCTGCTGAAGCCTATGCCCTATTTGTTCACCCAGTTCCACTGACAAAATCATTTCAATTCACTTCCATGTGGCATTTATTCTCCAAACCACCTTCAACCACCTGACCTACCTGCTGCCTTGAAGGGTGCCTTTACTCCTTTCACTCAATACTGGCAATATTTCTTTGGGAAAATTGGTTCTGTGTGGAAATCTAACTGTACATAACTGACAGAGAAGTAACATCTCTGACATTTCCTTCTACTAGAGTAACATTCTAGACCAAAAAATAAATTAAACTCATTCTAGATGTGACTTCCTCGTGTTGACAGTGACCTTCAGCACAGCTTACCTGAACCTGGTCAAGCCAGCAGATCTTGTGCACCTGGAGTGGAAAAGTCATGTTTAAGGTGAATTCTCCTTGGTTTTTTTGCTGAGCAGTGCAGCTTTTCTACCGGATCTGTCACAGAAACAGGTCTTACCTACAGCAAAGCCTTTTCAGATGCTTTCAAGAGTGGAGCTTTTCTGAGAGATGCTGTCTCATGGTTCCCCAGGGACCACTCCCAAAGCAATAACCCCTCCCACCCACTGCAGACTGAGCATCTCCTTGGAAAACACAACAATGGCTCCACATGCCAGGACATTAGGAAACTGTTTAGCACATCTTAGTCTCTTCCAGTTAAAAGAGAGGGAGCAACCACAAAACAAATCTCATTGCAGACCAGTGTTCAGGAACCATGGGCTAAGGTGCTGCTCTTTCAGGTGTTTTCTCAGTTGAATCAGTCCAGTTGCTTTATCACAGTCAGAAATCCAATGCTCCTTCAAGTCCTCAGTGGCTTTTTTGTAAACACAGGAGCTGTCCAAGAGAGGCCTTGGTGAAAACATCAATCTCCAGATCATGCAGCTGCCAGTGGTTTACCAAAAAGCAAAGGAGCAAGTCTGCAAGATATGGACAACCCTTCAGCCACTGGTGGGTAATGAAGAAGTTACACAATTTCCTCCCTTCCCCTGAATACAATGAAAAAATCTCCAAGAGAGTATTGCAAAACAACTCTGGAAAGTGACTATTGTAACTGTGATCAAGGTTCCAAGCTGAAATTCAGAGCACACACTAATTAGCATGCTGGTTTAACCCTGTGCCAGTTAAACACATAACTGATGCTGAACAAAGGGAAGGAAAATATCTACCATAAATGCAAAAAAGGTACTGCAGCTCTGCAGTCCTGACTAGACACACAAAAAAACTACAGCCTAATCTGGTTTTCATTTATAATCCCTTATCAGAGTTTTCTTTAGACATGAGCAAAACTGCCCCCCACCTTGAAGTCAGTAATTCACATAATGCTTGGCACTTTTGCATCACATGTTTTTAAAAAACAGGTCTCATTTTTAATTTCCTGTTATTCACTCTGGTGGGAAAAACCAGCTTACAGTTCACGTTGGGCTAGCTTCATCTGCCACAGCGCTCATCATCCTGGAGCAGTGTGGGAAGAACAAAGGCTACCAGGACAGGGATGCTTGTGGCTTTCATCCAGAAGGTGCCTGCTGTGTGCTAGATGGCCCAGAAAAGATTGAATCTACAATTAATATGAAGACTCTCTGGAAAAGCATCTCAGTGGAAGGGATTGATATCATCCTTTCCAGAGATGCGGGAAGGTAAACATCGCCTATCAGGCAAACAACCAGTTCATTTAACCTGGAGGATCTTTGCCATGACCTCTCCTCCAACCAAAAGCACTCCAAAGCAAAGTCTTCAGAGGGGCATAAGTATGAAATTGGGATGAATTTCAGTTTTATTTAAAGCAGCCCTCATGAAAAACTACAGCCAGTAGATATTTTTCCATAGATTTGTAAATTCCAAAAGAAACAAGTTCCAACCTAGCACACCCTGTGATGAGCAACTCCAGTAAACCTCAGCTATTAAGAGAGTCTGAAAGCAATACCGACTAGTGGCAGATTTTAATCTGTTTTCCTCAACAGGGAGGGATACAAAATTAAATAGATACAGTGGAGAACAACAATCACAGGTACTGTTAGAACCAGGCCTGTGATCTCATCATGTGTTCCAGTAGCACTGAAACAATTTTCTACTATGCTAGTCTTCACTGGAAAGGAAAACAAAACAGTAACTTTTATTTTATTTTACATAAAAATCAGCTAATACTGGCTCTTAAATTCAAGATTTACACCTGAATTTTAAAAGGTGGAATAATAAGAAAAATCCCTTCAGACAGGGAGATGTTATGACTGAGACAAAAACTGTGTTACATGGTTGTAATTTCCAGCATGGTGCATTACCTTTCCCACCCCACAAGAATGCCTGTCTTGTGATTTTATTTTTTTTTTTATTTAAAGTTCTTTGTGGGTGGGTGTCTGAGAAACCAAACCATCAGATAAGCAACATTTATTTCTCAAACTTGGTTTATTTCAGCATTTCCTTTATTCACTAAGCAAATATGTTCTTAATAATTCCATAAACCAGATCTGGTTTGGCTGCTTAGAATATTTAAATTTAATCAAGGTTTACTGAGACTTAATTCAGTTTTCTGGTTTTGTTTTGCTCTTAATATTGCAGGTACATCTGTGATTACACATACTACACTTCTCTGTATTATGGCAATGGAAGAGCTGCTTTCATCCACGTCCCTCCATTATCTGAGTCAGTAACAGCAGAATTTCTAGGAAAAGCATTACAGACCATTATCTTAGCAATGTTAGAACAGTGTGGGGAACAAAGAGAGATGGATCACAGAGGGGAATAAATAATGAATTCTTAGAATGCAATTCCTTACCTCTTAAATGAAGCCAATCTAAAGATTATTTAAAAGCCCCACACAAAGGATTTCATAGCCCATGTTATTTTCAATTAAATTTCCTCGCAAAACCCAACTGTTTGCATCTCTTAGAAAAGGCTTGAGGGGAAAAAAACAAATGATTGGTGGTTCATATTACTTACAATAAAGTTGTTCAGATTTCAGAAAGTGTGAAACTGGATTGAAAACATTCTAGATGTTTAATCCTGGTTCTGTTGGCTACAAAGACATCAATAAAGACTTGCTGACCCCAGAAGGATGCTCAGAGCAGTAAGACCTCAGCACAGGATGGATGTAACAGAAATCCCCCTCAGCCCGTCTGAGTCCAGAGTTCAGCCCACAAAAAAGGTGGTATGGGAGAGAAACCAGAACACACCTGGGACTTCTGGTTTGTGAAGTTTTACAATTCTGTCTTACTGACCTGCTGTAGATGCTGCTTTCCACTTCAGCAACAGGCTCTGACCCAGAGTGACTTTGGAGTACAGAGAAAACTGGAAACCAGCAGGATACATAATGTTCTTGTTAACTTGAGTTTCAACCCAAAACCACCACTGTCCCCAAATTCTCAGTGCCTGTCCCAAGGGAAAACCCCATAGTCCTTCCACAGAGCACAGCCCAAAGGCAAATCCATCAGCAAATCTGTCCCAAGAGAGGCAATCCTGAAGCCCTGTGCTGTGGGGAGGGTTAGGGCACATGAGGTTATCTACAGAACAGGCACCAAAGGAGATCCCAAACTGTAAAACATGGGACCAGACTCCTCCACATCTCAAACAGCTCCATACACAAGTGTTGGGCACCACAGAGGGTCACGGCACTGCCCCTGCACACAGGGAATGTCCACGCTCTCCTCTGAAATCCTGCTGCCTGGACACAAGGACAAGAAGACATCACTCAGTGGAACAGCACAGCAGCAGCTTCATCTGGACACCTGGGATTTCCTGAGGGAAACAAAAGCCTGTTCCTCAAGCACCATCAGTAAAAAGGACAAGAGGCAAACATAACAGCACAGACAGCTGCTGGGGCTTCAGGCCACCACTGAGCCTTGTTTTAGTCAACACGTTGATACCAAGAGTCCGAGAACTGGAAACGCCAAGATAATGCTTGTTTTCTTGCCACTGCCTTTTCCAGTGTTACAGAGAGATGAAAACCAGGTGCTAGCTGGCTGAATGCCTCACATGGGGATTGCTCTGCAGGTAAAAAATAACTAACAATGCTCACCTTATTCACAGGAACCGCCTCGTGCAAAACTGCTCAAATGTCAGCCATGAAGGATCCAAAAGCTCAGTGTCTCTGGATGAAAATGCTTTTGATTTCAACCAAACAATGGCAGTACTGACTCCTATTAAGAGTAGCTCAATTACACACAGCCAGAAAGGGCAGACAAAAACCAGAGCAGCTTTACTCTGAGTTTTCTAACCTGTACTTGCCTTGCATAAGGAGCAACAAAATCAGAAACAAGCAAATGCATACAGAATTCTTTTATTTAACTTAAATCATGTAGTACTGAAACTACTAGAAAAAAGCAGAGTAAGAGAAACTAAAGGAGCCTTAGCTTCAGCCATTCAAAATAGACAAAGTTTCTTCTTTTCATAATGTAAAGAATCCCGAGTATATCGCAATAACAGGAATAAATTCTTACAACAGAATATACAAAAACATTTTGAAATTTTTTTTTATCTACTGATTCATTTTAATATAAACACAGGAATTTCTTTAGGAATAATTTATACACAGCAAGTCTTTTTATGTAATAAATTGGCCACTTTATTGTTTAATTTTCTCTTAAAAAATCTAAACAAGAAAAATTGGAAAATGTATTTGCAACTGCATCCATTCCTTAGCACTTTCTAGGTTTTTGTCCCAGAGGTAGACAAACTCTGGCCAATCCTTTCATCTCAAACCTCACTGGTTCAGAAAACAGAAGAAGAGAAAGGTGTCCCTGTCCACAGCAGAGAGGTTGGATCTTCAAGATTTTTAAATAACAATAAATAGGGATCCTGCCTTGCTCATTTCAACAAAGCATCCAATGGTGCTCAACAGCTTTAGAGGCTGCACACAGGCATTTAAAGTGATAAGAAATTTGCAGAGTTCTTCAATAGTAATTATCAAAACCACCTTCCCTCTTTCCCTTATGCAGTCACATCCTTCCAAGCACGAGGCCCCCAGAGCCAGGGGAGCAGCAAACCCCGCTCTGTTTCCGACCAGTGAGGTTCCTGTCACCCATGAAGGTAACTGCCCTAGACAGCAAAGTGAAATGACCAGGTAAGATGATCCCACCCCAACCAGAGGGCTCTGGAAGACCAGGATACTGAAGATACAGAACATTTTCCCATCTCCTTTACTCACTCACTGTGTACTGGGTCACAAAGTTTGGGCGGGACGGGGGAGAGGGACAAGCCATAAATTGGACACGTCAGCGATTCCTTTTTGGCATATTGTAAAGCTAACTAGTAACTGGTACCATGGAAAAACTGATCACAGACGGACACATCCACACACAGACACGGAAAAGTGCCCTTAAATTATATGTCAGGCATTTATAAACTACAAATATTTTATAAAATTATTCTATGTACTTACAAAACGCAATGAAACACTTAATTAGTTCTTGTAAACCAGATCTTCGTCAACTGACTACCCGTAATCTACTGGACTTAAAGCCCTATTGAAAATGCTAATTAATGGTTACTAATCAACAGAACGCATACCCAAAAAATATATATGAGCACACACGCATATGCACACACACAAACTAGTGAAGTCCTAAGGTACTTGCAGAACCGACTGTAGGTGAGACCGATCCGTACAGGCTGATGACCAACCACTGTCACGCTCCTGGTAAGGAATTTACTGCTCCAGCTGCAACGTCCAGAGGTTCAGCTACAAGTACCAGCAGTCATAATTGTGACACCTCAGCGCTGATGCTGTCCCACAGATTAAGCTCAGGGTACTACCTCCAACTTCTGCCAAGCCCTGTGTCTCTGTACATCCCCACTGCTGCGTCCTTTCTTTCCAGGTGTTTCCCCTCAAACTCCTCCGTGCTGACTGACCTGGCTGCTCCATGTCAGAGGCTGCTCAGCACTTCTGAGCAACCAGCTCTGAACCAAGGTGTCCTTCAAAGCCCTCCTGTCTACTTGAGTTCTGTATCTTCAGCACCCCTGGCCACTCGTGTTGTTTCTACATATCATTCTTCAATCCTTGTCTGCACATCTACTCATGGGTTGAGTTGCAATATGTGGCTTTATCACTGGTTAGTAAGGAGTGGATCCCTTGCACCTTCCTCCACTGTTGTTCAGCCCAGTGATTGAATACACAATTAACAAACAAAATAAGAATAACAGGAAACAAGTGTTACTCATACTAATGGAATGAAAAGGGTTTAAATATAGATATATATCTATATTATAGATATACATATGCAGATATATATATGTATATATAGATATATATGTATGGAGTTACACCAGCAATAGGAGTGTTGTTCACTTAGACTCTGATTGTACCCAACACCCTCAGCAGTTCCCAGAGGGCCTGGCTGCAGCTCCCTCTGGTCACCAGTCGTCCTGGGCAAACTGGGCTTTTTTCCTTTGTTTTAAGAGACCAAGAGCAGCATCAGTGCAGCCGCACCTGGAACCACACAGCACTTGGCACCAGCTGGGAGGAGCAGGGGCATCACTCAGGGTGGCTCCACACCTTGCACGGTGCTCTGGTTTATCATCCCCCCAAGCAGCACCTGATGGAGTGGCACGGCTGTGTTTGCACAGCAGTCTTGCTCCTGCCACCAAACCACTCCTCTGCCACAGGCACTCTGCAACGCCAGCCAGGACAGAGCCACAGCCCAGCCCTGCAGCCCCAGCCCCTGCTCCCCTCGGCGACACCAGCTCCTCATCCCACTGCGTCCAAACATCTTGGTGCCATTTGTCAAAATGCTGGTTTTCAGAGCTGGGTGGGCTTTTGTGTTTAATTTATAAACAAACTGGATTACTTTAACTTTATTCAAACATAGCTGAAGTTCTAAATAAATTTTCCATACCAGACAAGCCAGTGGTCTCAGGGAAGAACAACATTACAAACCATATTATGACTCTATCAAGCCAACATTAATTCTCAGTTGTTCACATGCACAAACAACTCAATTTACTGTCCAAGGGAAGTCTGCATGAAAAACCCATGTGAATAAAGCTATTCAAAATGCACAAAGCACAACAAAAAAAGCTATGGAAACAAACAGAACAAAAAAGGAATTAAGCTTGAATTGCAAACACAGAATGCAATGGTATCATGAAGGTGGTTTGGTCCAGGAGAGCTGACTGCCATCACACACACGGACGTGAGGCCTCATGGCTGTCTTCTACTGAAGTGCTTTTTGAAATGCTTCTCGTGATGCTACGTCATTAGTGTTTCTTCCTAATGCATTGTAAAACCACCTACATACAATTCTACAAACCAGTAACTTGGACAGTTTTAACAAAACCCTCCTAGCCAGCTGAAAGATCTGAGGATCTCCAGTTGTGGTAATCAATATGTGCAAGGGAGAGGAACAGCCACTGCACCCAAAGGTCACTGGAACATCATCAAACATGGAAAACCAAACCAATCTAGTGAAAACTTCCAATTTTGCTGGTTTCTCAGGACTAGGGAGAAACGCTCCCTCCAAAGACAAACTGTAGTAATTAACCACAGCACTGTGTATCCAAGAGGCTGGGTACAACTCCAAGTAGCCAAGCACCACATTACTCAGATACCACAACCAACACCTGCATGAACAGCTGCCAGAGCTGGAAAAAAGGAAACATTATACAGCAAGTTGATGGCAAGCTCGTGTTAGTCCTGCGTGCTTGTAAACCAGTTACACGCTGTCAGAGGGCAGTTAAAATTTGATGGCTGGTCCATCAGAATCCACAGTTATAATGCATATAAACAGGGAAAGAAAAGGGAACTGACTTGTTACTGGCACATTAAAAGGAATCATTTCAATGTTAGTTTGGGGGAAAAAAAAAATTTAAAAAAATTAAAAAAAAAATATCAGTGCTCTCATCAAACAAAAGCAGGAAAGACCAAAGCTGCATATTTGATGTAGTATTATCATCAGGCAGCCTGTGATAGGTTTTGGTCAGGAAAGCAATGCCATTCCACATAAGCCAATTTCTTTTGGGTTCTGATTCAGCCAAATATCTTTTTGATGCTTGTGACATCTGAGCAAGAACTGGCAGGAATGACTTAGTCCATTCTAAAGGACAAACAGAAAGACCGTTCCCTTTAGTATTTCTTCTGGACCTTCAAACATTGTAAACATTTGATTTCTGTAACAGATTTCAGGAAATACTCATAATTTGAAGTTCCCACATCAGGTCAGCTGCATTTCCACTCTTCCAAACATGCAGCGTTCTGCTGCTGACCCAAGGGCTGCTGTGACAGCACATTAAAAAGCCTCTGTGTTTCCTTGAAGAACCCTAAGTCAGACAACTCTTGGATTTCCCCTCACAACAACGGTTTTCAAAAAAATCAGAGAAACCCCTTGGAACTGAGGGAAATATTCTGAGGTGACTCTCTGTGACAGGCAGTGACTGTTCCCCTCCAGAACCTAGAGCATGTGGTATATGGAGTGAGAGGTTACCAGTATCAACGGCATTTATTGGCTGCTGAGAAATGTGAGATGTATTTTTTTTATATACACACATATAAAAAAATAAGAGTGAGGTAGATAAATGTTTGAAAAAAAAAAAAATCAAAAACTGTCCCCCTGTCATACTCTAAAACCCTTATCTCAGTATTTAAATTCATTATGGGGCATCTCTACAGTGATTTAAACTGATATCACAAAAATAAATAAAAAATCCTACATAGAATACCTTCTTAATTAACTTTTTTGTCTTTTTCATTTTCAAAAGGGAAAAATAACTATGGGACAGAGGCAAGAGAAGATAATGGGACCTAAACTACACAAGCAAAAAGCACTACAAACTTTTAAAAATCTCCAGTCAAAACTAGCAATCAGTATATTTTAACTCATTGTTCTTACTCAAAAGATTTGAACATTTCCATCCCAGAACCACCTCTTCCTGCCATCGTTTGGTTGGATCAGTGCTAAACAAAGGTCTAGACTGGAACTAAGGTAAGATGAGCAACTGGTACCACTCCTTGGGTGTCGACTTCCTGACAGCCCCTCCTTCCCCTCTCACCAAGGCTTCTGCAACTGAACAAACAAGCTCACTCGTCTTCTTTTGTTCTGAGGTTTGGTCTGTGATTTAAGCCACAAGCTTGGACTTGTACAGGTTTCCATAGCTGCCAAGACTTCACTGTTTGCCAGCCAAGCCGCCAGCCCTGAGCTCCCCCCAGCCCCACGGGAACCTCCCTTTGCTTGGGGGTGGTTTTCTTCACCAGGGCTGGGAAGGTGAAGAGCTGAGGCTGGCTGGAGCCAGGTGATCAATGGCCACCCTAGGAATGCCTGGCATCACCGGCTGCACCTGGCACTTGTTCACAGGGTGGAAGGGTTAAAAGAACCTTTTTAAGGATCAGTGACCCAAAAGCCTGGTGTCTGCTGTTGAACCCAACTAATAATTTAAAAAGAATATGTGTGTGTGTGTGTGTCTGTGTGGGGATGGGTAGGGTGGATGTGTGCCATGACCAGAACAAGCGGGGAGGGCAGGAGGGGCAGGACCCTTGTACAACAATGAATATAAACACTGAACAACAATGTACTAAATAGTTAATTAACCTTTTGTTTCTGACCTGAGTTTGTATCATGCCTTGCACTGTAAGAGACTCACGTGCTGTCTGGGCAGAGGTGAGTGGGAAGGAAGAAAAACTGGGGCTTAAAAACACCACACCACAGCACTGCCAGAGTGTTCCTGTGCAGGGTGTCCCTTCTTTCTCCTTGTCCCCCTCCAAAGCCCTGTAGCCCACACAGCCAAGATGTTGCAAAACAACTAATGGGAAGGAAAAAAATTTAAAAAAAAATTTAAAAAAAGGAGGAAATGTATTTATAAAAAGGCATTAAACAGTTCATGGCAAATCATATGAAAGGTATCAGTTACTGGGAAGGAGGAAGTAAAAGTTACACACTATAGTACAAAGCATAAGAAAATTTGTTGAAGTGGAAGGGAAGGGAAGGAGGGCAGACCTGAAGGTTTTCATAGATTAAATCCACAAAGATAAAGAACAAAAAAAATAGCAGCTTTTTTCTGTACAGACATATAGATGAGTATCTGAACCATAAGAAAGTTATAAAAGTGACACAAAAGACAATGTGTATGCAAATGATCCATGGTCTAACATAGAACTGCAAGACCCTTCAAGAAGTCTTAATAATAAAGAGAAAAAGGTCAACAAAGCATCATATACTTGAATCCGGTTACTGCTTTTTTTTGTCTTCTCCAATTTATGTTTCTAGGTGTTTTTTCCTGGCAAGCCTGTGAAGGAAGGCAGGCTGCAACGATGGAGATCTCAGCCGCTTATTTTCAGGTTTTTCATAATTCATTTTTGGCAGGCGGTTGACTTTTTTTGTACGAAATGCACGTTTTTGTTTAGCTCACCACTGCCAGTTTTGTCCAGAATTCACTGGGATGGGGACAGGGGTGGAGGGAGGGCTGGTTCTTTACCCCATCCCTTTTATCTTCTCCATCACAAGAAAAAAAAAAAAAATCACATTTTGTCCAGTTTAAAAAAAAAAGATCTAGACAATCTGACTTTTTAAATTTTTTTTTTTTAAATACCAGTGCATGACTGAGTAGAACATATTGGTCAGGATCTGTTTTGAACAGAGCAGTTGATTACTGTGCTCCTTCCATGACTACAAATAAAAAAAAATTAAAAAAAAACAACAAAAAAAACAAACGAAAACAAAAAACAAAGAGTTCATTTTTTTTTGGCAAAATTTGGCAGCGTTGAAAATGGTAACAGCCTTGGATGAATGATGGCCCTTTTTTATTCTTTTACATGTTCCTAAAAAGATTAAAGAGCAACATTAAAAATCCAGTCTTTTTTAGTTTAGTTTTTTTTTGTGTGTGGTTTTTTCTTTGTTTGTGTTTTTTTGTTTGTGGTTTTTTTTTATAAAGACCTACAGTGTTAGGCAGGTGCTTGCTGGGGTACTGGGAGCCACCTGGCCTGCAGTATCTTTGATCTGATAAAAGTGCTGTACGGTTGAACTTGCACGCAGATATGTTTCCCATTATGAAGCAAAAAGAGACAGAACGAAAGAGAAAGAAAGAGAGGAGAGAGGAGAGAGAGACATCAGATCTCAAGTTTTCTGTTGCTATTAAGTGTTAACATTAAGAGTTTTAAAAGGCCAACTGTGTGCCCCATGACTGGAGTCCTTGACTGAAACAAACATCTGCTTGCATATTGAAAAAAAAAAAAAGAAAAAGACGGTAACTTGTTTACTGAAAAAAGGGTTCTCCCAAGTGCAGCTATGGCAGTTCTGAAGATCCACTGAGGTACAGTAGGCTTTTGAATATATTGTGATTTTCTTTCTTTCTTCCCCCAATGCCTGTGTTGTGTGTGTGTTGCTTCTGCGAGGCTCCGGGCCGGGATCAGCAGGCCGAGGACTGGGGCAGCGGCAGCGCGCGCTCGTTCTTGCGGCCGCCGTTCATGTGCGCGTACGGCTGCCGCTCCTCGAAGCTGGCCCGCAGCACCACCACGCCCGGGCCGTTCTCGGCCTTGTGTCCTGAGTGCTTCTCACTGGGTTGCAGGGTGGAGGAGGGGTCTAAAGGAATGCTCTCCATGTTTTCAGTCTCCAGGTCAAGCTCCTCTGTGTCCGGGGGCTTGTTCTCTTCACTGTAGAAGAAGGAGACCTCTTTGAAGGCTGGGTCCAGCTCATCTTTGATGCTACCAATGATTTCCAGGAAGGAGGGTCTCATCTTCGGGTTGTACTGCCAGCACATGCGCATCAGTTCGAACCTGGGCAGGGAACACACAGGAGACACATTTACTGAGTGTTTCAGAGCCATGGCTGGGTCAGACCAGACATTTTAGAGAACGCTTCCAGTCCGAGGGAAGGCAGAGTGACAGAACTTTCACAGACTGAGATCCCCAGGGCTGTCGGTTCAGTACCCAAAATCAGCCATTCACTTAAGTGTTGGTGATCCTGCTGGGTCCCCTCCAACTCACAATATGCTGTGAATCTTGGTGTCACATTTCCACCTTCCTCTTCATCACCCATTTACTCTCCTACCTCACCTTTTCTGCTCCCTCCCACACCTCATGCCTCAAGGGTACCTGACATGCAGAACCATTTCATACTTTTATTCTGACCTGGTATTTATCTTGTTCCTCTAAATTACTATCTGCTTACTAAGCCATAAGCTACATGACTGTACCTCTTGGAGTATCTTTTTCAAACAACTCATCCCACCCCATCAATACTGACTTGGAAAAAAATTTGAATAGGAAATACACACAAGGTAAAGCACTGCCTTTTTCCCCTGAAAGAAGAAAATTATATTAAAATTAATTGTAATCCCCAGTGGACCTTTGCCAATCTCAAAGACATTCTCTAATCTTTTTATTTTAAAATTAGGTTGTTTTCATTTACGGCCAGGGACGCATTAATATTTTACAGAGTGTGAGATCATCTGTTTAAGCACATCCATGATTAGATCTGTACAATGTCCCATGCTGGCAAAACAAAACCACAAAATGAAACAGTAATACAGACATAATGAAAACAGCATTTTCATGACACAGCAAAATTGGATATTCCCAGGAGATCACCCTGAGCTTCAAACATAACACAAGAAAGGATTTCACCGTCTGTGAAGGTGGAATAGGGATGTCTTCTGTTAACACAGTGCAGTAATAGGACAAATTTAAATAAGAAAAGGAAGATTAGCATTAATTCTTCAAGCCAATCCTCTGTGTACACAGTGCTCAGAGGAACACACTGTGTGGAGGAAGTCACTGCTGGCCAAAACTACTACTCTGTGCTAGAGTAAGAATGGAACTAAAAATAAAATAAGGCCAAGAGAGATCTCTCAGTTAAGGTAATGCAAGGTCTCTGACTCACCTGCCAGCACTGGCACCTGCAGCCCCAGTCAGACCCCCTTAGCTTGCTAGGGGTTATTTCCAACCTCTGCTAGCCTTCCCTTAAGCCAGGTCACCTGCAGTTTTAGCTTCAATTCTAGAGAACACCACTGTATTCCCAACTTCCACAGATTTTCCAAGCCCAAACAAACAATTCTATTTCATCTTTTCATTAGCTCTCACTGCTCTGTGCCCTCAGTTTACCAGATTGCTGCATCAGTGTGGAAAGATTTTATTTTTTAATTAAACAGACAAAAACAAAAACAAAAACAAACAAACAAATTCACTCTCTTTTTGTACAGGACTTAAGTTCATCCCAGTGTAATGTCCCTGCTCTGAAACAACCTTTCCAGAGACTGGCACTAAGCTGGAGAAGCCTTACCCAGGGCTTCCAGACCATGGTGGGTCTGGAGAGAGTTCGGGAGCCCTGGCCTGAAACAAAACCCCAGCAAAGAAAGCCCGTGCCCAGAAACTCAGGAAATTGGGAAATGCTGCTGCATCTCCAGTGTGCTCTCAGCTGATGGGAACCAGCAGACAGGGCAAGTGTTTGGCTGTGTTTGGGCTGCAAACACTGCTGAGTGCTTCAACCAAACCCAAAGCAATCTTCACTGAAGTGCATCTGAAGTGCCCAACATCCCTGCCAGAGCTCCACTGGCACCGCTCCGTGTGAACAAACGTCAGCCACCTGAGAATGGCCTTGTGACACCCAACAAGAGCTGGCAAAACCAGTCTGTGCTGGGAGAACTCCCCGGGTACTCAATGCTGCATTGTAACCGCACGTAGACACATAAACACTGCCCAGCTCCTGCTTGTTTTTGAGCCTGTGAAAAGCCTTTCAGAGCAAAAGCAAAGCCAGACTATAAAACTGCACCGTACCCTCACCCACAAGCGGGGAGGAAAGCTTGAGACATAAATATATAAGATCCATTTCTGTTACTTCATTGCTGTTTCCCTTCCAGCTGACTGCTGTGTCCCTGAATAGAAGCTTGGCTGGAGCCAGGAACTCTGGATATTCGCTGGCGCTGCGCCCCGAGGCCTAAGGGCAATGCTAAGGAGATACCACAAGCAGCGGAGTAATGCATGTGACATCAGCACAAACAAGGACATGTGATGTTTCTTTTAAGCCATTCCAGATTTAAAAACCCTACAGAGTTCCCATAAAAGGATTTTTTTTCCTTTTTAACTCTGTGTGTTCGCAGGCCTTGTTTACATTATCTTAAACAAAATAAAAAGCTTTCCAATAGACAATAGAGGAATTTACAGGCTGTTAATACAACCTGAGCAGATTTATAAAGTACGTTCCTGACTGGTGGCAAGTGAGCTCCAGGGAGCTGGAGGCACCACCATGGGTTAGGGGAAGAGCCAGCATCCCTCTGTACATCTTTTCCTCAAGGAACTGAGCAGAAACTGAGTTCTGTTTTGCACCAAGACAATAAAAGCAAAACAAGCAGAAAATGGAAAGTTCCTATAGAAGCTGCATTCCATCTGTGCTTTGCAGTACACTTGATTTGGTGGGGAAGAGCAAAAGGACCTCTCCTCCCCTGCTGGTGCTGTGTGTTGCCAGTGCCTCTGCAGAGCAGACCCCGGGTTCTAAGCAGGAACAAAGGGAAATCAGCACTGCGTAAATAGTCTACAATGCATGTGGGGGAAGCAATCTTGCTTCAAAAACAGAGTGGAATTCCAGCCTCCACAACTTTTAAAAGCCCCATGGGAACACACTGTCTGAGAGCTTCAGCTGTACCAAAGCTCAGTGCCACGCAGCCGTCACCTGATGAGCAGTGCCATAACAATGGGAGGACATAAAAACATCACTGAGTGCACAGGAAGAGGAGAAAAACAGCAAAGCTTCTCCTGGCACCGTTATACTGAACCATCTGTCTTATTGCATGGTTCTGTCTGCACAGCCACACAAGCTATGCCAAGAGGGTGTAGCATAAACACAACTGAGGCTTGTTTCACCCTGTACAAGAGTAAAGAGTCTCCAGAAATGCCCTCCCCTTTGCTTTGCCCTTTTCACAAGGATTCACCACCTCCCAGCCACAGGACAACCCCCTGTAAAACCCCCCTTTGCCCAAGCATCCTTTGCCCTGCACAGCAGAACAGAACCTTTCCAGCTCCAGCTAAAAGCTCCTGACCCACTGCAGCCAGGGTCAGGGGAGCAGACAGGGATGCAGACAGAGTGCCCCAGCCTGCCTGCACCCTGCACAGCTCATGGGGGGAACATGAGGCCCTGAGGGGAGCTCCTGCTCCGCGGCTGGAGGGTACAGGGCTGTGTCAACATCACATCACCTGCACAGCTAAAAAAAGCAGATTTGGTGACAGCAAGAGTCTTCTCTCTGTTCTCATCTACACTTCCCTACAGCAGTTACCTCCTCCACCTGTTCTGGAGGTTTCTCTCTGTCAGCACACTGTCCTCTCTCCACAGACAGATCCACTGATGTTCTGACCACAATTTCAGTTGCTTCCAAGTTAAACTAACTTAAAGAACCAAATCCCTTTACTTTTGTAGCTACCTTGTGAGACACAGAAGCACAGCTCCTGTTTTCACCTGCTTCCAGGCAGCACCATGCCCAAGTGACCTCCCTGCAGCCAGGCTTTGCTTTTTGGGACATCTTGAGTTAATATCAGGTGTCAACATTAAAGTATCACAGCAAGAATTTGTGCTGCCTAAAAAATATCTCCCACTAGCACAGACAAGCCAAGAAACCTGCCTTTAAGCACAATCTTTTAGCAATCTCCACAAAAAAAAAGTGGATCCCTTGGTTTACAAGAAGTTTCATAAAGCACTGGAGAAAGCAGTGGCCTGGAATATGCTGGGATGCAGGGTAACATCCATGTGCAATGTCAGGGCTCTTAGACACTGTGAGAAACTGTTCTGCCCATGTCCTAATTTTCCTGTAGGTCCCAGCTGAGAAGGAGGTTACTGGGCCCTGGAGAGGATCTCTGCCTACAGACCAGGTCTGCCCTGCCAGCAATGTGTGGGTGAGGACTGGGAGCAGTGGGGAGGTCACCAAGGCTGGCACAGCACTGTCACAGCATCCCAGGCAGGGAAAGAAGCAAAAACATGCAAAGAATAAAGCACCACAGGAACATAAGAGGTTTTCTGATTGCCAGTGTGCAGGGAACAAAGGTGAAGGTTACTCCTGGAGCTCCCTACTGTTATTCCTACAACTGCCTATTTGAATTTCAGCAGGTTTGGGTGTCTGTACTAAAACAAAGACAAAACAAGCTGAAAGAGAGCAAAAGCAAGTCACAATAAAGTCATACTTTTTTTTTTTTCTTTTTACATTTGGGATAAAGCCAATATGTTTTATGCTCAACTTTATCACTAAAAAAAAGCAGACCAAAAAAATCACCACTAATGTGGATGTGCCTTAGGTCTGAGTTCAGCCTCATTCCTTTTTCTGGCAGAGCAAAGCAGCACAAATCAAAGGCAGGTTACTTTCTATTCTGCACCTCTGCACTGTCAGGCTGACTCCTGCTGGGCAGAACCAACGTGTGAACAGCTTCTCCACGAGGAGCAGCACAAGGAAGCCTTGGCTGTTACACACCGGTGCAAAGATTTGCTCTGCCAGATTTTAACCAAGCTCTCCCAGCTCACAAGCCAGGACCTTGAAAGTGGATTTATCCAGTAGCAACAGCCCTGGAGCAGAGGAGATTCCCTGAGGAGGGGGAGGAAGAAGAACTGGGTGGGCTGCAGCAGAGAGCTGCTGGCCTGACTCCCCTCCCAGCCCATACCACACAAACCCAGCCTAGCAGGGAATGTCTAATGCTGGATCTCTCCCCAGAGAGTTTGTTCTCACTGCAGAGGTGCTTTCTCCTGTGAACCCAGGGAGCTGAACCCGTCACATCCCCGTTCTTCCCCATTTGTGCCCACCCCACTACACAGCTCTGACCGTGTTAAACAATGTCCAGTCAATCCGACTGCCAGGAATTCTCCACAGCATCAGAAAGGGAAGGAATGTGAAACTAAGGAATCACATGGCAGCTACACCTCCCCCTGCATATACCACCCACCCCCCTCAAACAACAAAACAACACTGCCTGTCATCTGAAACCACAGCCAGGCTCCAGCCAAAAAAGCTATTTTCCTAAGAATCCCAAGCAGCTGAGGCCCTTAAGTGATTGTATCCCTTCTGTGGGCCTCCAACAAATTTCAATAACTGCAAGACACAGTATTTCCTTCCCAAAAGTCAGTTTGGGAAGTATATCAAAGCAATAAAGTCTGAACAACTGAAACCGCTGTACACAAAGGCCAGCAGAAGTATTTCAGCAATGTAAAGCTAAAAACTGAAGCTGCTGCTCTGCATACCCTCTGCTGCTGCAAGGCTTTGGGTCGATCCTGGGGCAGGGAGAGGTTTTTCTGTGGAAAATCTCATCCTGTGCTTGCAGGGAAGGAAACTGCTAGCAGGGGGGATTTGTTTATCTCAAATGGGACAAGTGCTATGACAAACAGCAGATCCAACCCAGCTTCAGATTCACTGATTTATCTGTTTGCTGAACTGAAAAAGTTGAATTCTAGTGTTTACACACCTTTCAGCTTATCCCCTTCTCTTTTCTCTCTTTATGCTCAACAGAATTACTTTAAGCAGAAGAGATATGATTTAGGCACAGAGCCTCCTGATGTGGCAAATGTCACTTACGAAGTGACATTTTTATTGAGCCTAATTTATTCAGTAACACAAAGCTTGGATTTTCTCTGCTTAATGGAGGAGATGGCCCAAGGTGAGATTCTGGCCACAAGCAAAGCTGTTTTCTGCAATGTCTCACTACCATAAAATACTGGATTGACAGAGACTGTTTGAGCAGCCCCTCCTGTGGTAGCTGGTAAGAGCAGAGCCTGCAGGGGTCAGGAGGCACAAGCTGTGCCTGCAGGGCAGCGGTGGCACTTACAGCATGTCGGGACAATTGTCAGGCTTCTCCAGCAGCCCCCCTTCCATGACGAAGCGCAGCACCTGCTCGTTGGTCATGCCCTGGTACGGCTGCTCCGCCAGCGTCGCGATCTCCCACAGCACCACGCCGAAGGACCTGCAGGGACAGCACACTGTCAGGGCTCCACACACCTTCCCAAGGGGGCATTTCTGACGAGATGCTGCAGGGATTTGCTTTTACCAAAGTAGTCCAGCTGCTCAAAAACCACATGCCTGTGGTGACAGTCCCTAGCTCAAGAGGCTGCTGACTTCCAACAACTCTATTCTAGTGAGAAAAGAGCTAAGGTGAGAAAAACTCCGTTACCCCTTTGTGACATGCATGTGCTCCTGAAACAGAGCTTCCAGCTCCTTCCAGATAACTACAAAGGACAGCAGAAGTGAAAAAAGCAGTTTGTCTAATAATAGGAATTGATTACTGGCAAGGGAAGATAAGCATAGTTATGTAATTGGGTAGTTTGGACGTAAGTATTGACACTTTCTAAAAATATCTCCATTTAAAATTAGATTATTGAGCAGACACAGCTCAAATTGTCTGCCCTGCACTGAAGAGTCATCTACTTTTAGAGCTGCTGGGCAAAGAAGGAAAATCTCAATGCTGTCTGACTTGTGTGGCAAATGCTGAGTCAAGCTGAGTGAAAAACACACAGTTCCACTGGGGGGATGTTATGAAAACAGGAGTCCAGTGTCATTAGCTGGTTATGGCCCAGTGGTTTTATCTTTCAGCCATCCCTGGGATCTAAACTGGTTTGCATCTGGAGCCAGAAGCCACAAACTGCCTTGCAATTGTTTTCCTTTCAGGGGAGGGAGGGACAGGGGGTCAACTCAACATCTGGGTGCCTTTGAAGCTTCTTTGATCACTGCAGGGATAACGAGGACAAATCTTGCACACCTACTCGTCAGATTATCCTAACAAATAAACTCAGGTTGTTCCTTCCAGGCAACTACCAGCGCTGAAAGAATGCTGAGGATTTGTTTATAGAAATCCACCCTCACCCTGAACAGTATTACATTAATTTTAAAATGTCCTCCTTCCCTAACTACAACAAAAACAGCCCTGTCTAATTACCTCATTCTTCAGCCTGAAAAGCAATAAAAGAATGAGTTGCTAAAATAAAGCTCCACCCTTCAAACCTCCAGACACCCTTCCTTCCTGCAGTTGCCATTTCACCTTACAGCTTATAAATCCTGGACTCCAACCACTCAACAGGGTTTTGTCTTTTTGACATCTTGGCTTCTAAAACTGATATCGAAGAACATGGAACTACATGTCACAATATCTGTCCAGAAAGGCAGGAAAAACAATATCAACCTTTTGTTTACTGTTTGATGCAAATAAATGGCCCCCAAAACAGCCAAGCTCCAGAGTTTACACAGAGCAACTTCAAATCTGAACTAATAGAAGGATTCAGGGAATTTTTCCTGGCATGAAGACACTCCCAATGTATAGTGCCTGGTGTAGAAGTCACTGAGAAGGAATGATCCTTTTAGCCATAAGCAGATCAAGTTAATAGACAGTATTTTGTGACAGTGTTAAGTCAAGTTCCACTACATTTGGAATTTAGATTGAAATTTCTCTGTAGCTGTGGATACATGTTCTAAACAAACAGCAAATTTCTTGTGTTGAGCCCATTTTTTTGTGTCTCCAGACAAGTACACCCCTGTGAACCAAATTTCAGAGTAAATCAATTCCAACAATTAAGATGCCAAACCCTCCAAGGAGAAACGCTGGAATACCCATGAGTACTGTCAGCCTCCTCTCCATAAATAAAACAATTTTTTTCCTCTCTATGCTTACAAGTAAAAATCTGTCAAGATTTTACTGCTCGTCCTCTTCAGCTTTCCAATCCTGTAATCAGTAAACTACTTTCCAGGCCAGGACATTCACTCAGATTGTCCCACTGATGAACTGCAACACTGTTTGCACAATCCTGCTTTGGACTGAGCAACCAACAAATGCCAAATCATGGAATCCCAGGATGGTTTGGGCTGGAAGGGACCTTAAAGCTCATCTTGTTCCACACCTTGCCAAGGGCAGGGATACCTCCCACTATCCCAGGGTGCTCCAAGCCCTGTCTAACCTGGCCTTGGACACTTCCACGGATGGAGCAGCCACAGCTTCTCTGGGCATCCCGTGCCAGGGCCTCACCACCCTGAAGAAATTCCTTCCAGTATTCTAAGTAATAATCTAAGTCTTCTCTCTTCCTTGTTAGGGAAACACTCACGTACTTCCTGCAACAACTACATCACTAATTTACATCTGACACTTCATTTGGTGTCACACCTGGGGGTTTTCTGTTTGGAATTTGAGTTATACTTAAAGAAAAACATCACTTAAGAGTCCCAGGCTAAAAGAAAACACGTGTGGAACACACATGGAACATCCCCACTGCTCACCCTTTGGAGGCAATGGCTGGACCTGAGAATTCCTGTTGTGTGCTAAGAACAGGCAGCTCTGCCTGCTCCTCACTCCAGGCTTGGTCAATTCTGCATCTGGGGATTTTCTAGTGATACAGTCCAAATTTCTGTCTGCTTTGTGAAGCCATTAGAAGTCCCAAAATTCTTTTACTGGGGGGACTGCCAAAAGCATGCCTGCACTGTTCCATCAGATAATCGGTTGATACAGGGCTTCCCTTCAACTCAATGTGGTTGTTTTCATCTGCTTCCAAGTCTGAGGGTTACTGGATTCAAAAGTAAGTTACTAGCCATATGTAAAACAAAATTTAAGCATCATTCTGGTGCTTTGCTTTTCACTTTAATTCGTCTTAGGAACTTTTTGTTCAGAGCTGGTGCTGTGAAATACAGACCACTG
Source organism: Muscicapa striata striata (assembly GCA_030060385.1). Classification (NCBI taxonomy): domain Eukaryota; kingdom Metazoa; phylum Chordata; class Aves; order Passeriformes; family Muscicapidae; genus Muscicapa; species Muscicapa striata. The sequence continues at coordinate 52,150 of JAREIS010000125.1, forward strand.
ACCTCAAGCTCCTCAAGCTGCTCAAGGAAAATGCACTTTACTCCTAAAACACCATTCCTACTGACTTCTAGACATTTGGAGGCAATAAGCTGCCAATTCTGTAACAGATCAGCAGTAAAAACATCTCGTTAGGAAGGCAGAGAAACCATAAAAGACAGAGGAGAGGTTTTGCCAGTACACAGCCATCTTCTGCCAAGTCCTCCCTACCTATCTCCAAAAGCTGGGGGGTGTGTGGGGAATTGTTCCAGGGGATTACTTCTCCTAAGTACACGCCTCTATTAATAACTGCACAGATACAGCAAGCATGCAATGTGCTTTGAAAGAAAACCCTATTTCTCCATCTTGCAGTACATAAAACAAGCAAACAAAGCTCCAAATGGAGAGGGATGTGCACAAGGGAGAACTCCCCAAAAAAGCCTGCCAGTGTACACAGCCCATCTGGGGGAAAGTGATGCTATTTACACAGAAGGTTTTGATGGAAAAGCAGGTCAGGACTGGGAACCTTTCTATATTCTTGACAACTTTTAATGCTTTTCTTGAAGAAGGACAATTTAAAAAATGACAACTTGCTCTTCCAGGTGAAGGTAATGTTTTTCCCTGCTCAACTGATTTTACAACGAACAGCAGGAAACGTGCTGCCACCTCCAGTTTTGGAAATCCATTTAATTCTGCTCTCCCTGAGAGCAAAATTTAACCTCAGGAGCTCCTGCTGAAACATGAACTCGTGGAACAAGAGAGTTACCTTTGAATGGACAGGAGAAGCAGTACAGTTAGTTAAGTCTACTAAAACAAGAAGAGAGGCTAGAAAGGAGTTTAAAGCAGTTTTTCAGAGCCCTGTTTTGTTACCAGACGTCGGAGTGCGTAGTGAAGACTCCATCCTTCAGCGATTCCGGGGACATCCAGCGCACAGGCAGCAAACCCTTCCCTCCTTTGCGGTAATAATCCGTCTCGTAGATATCTCTCGTCATGCCAAAATCTACAAGGGACAAATACTCTGAGTCTGGGTGAGAAAAGGACGAACATTTCCCCTTCCTACAAGGCAGAGAACCACACTTGGGTGTGATGAATCTGTGCTGTGTTCCCACGACACTTGACTTTGCAGACACTTCAGCTGCTGCCTCAGGGCTGGTGACCTTCCCTCCCAACACCAACAGACTGTGCCACTGACTTCAGGGGTGACATGAATGGTTTAAATATAGGAATGTGAGAAGTTCCAGCATTTATGCTAAAGCTTTGCAGTAAGATGAGTCTTCTGAAGGTCATATACTTCACTAATTGATCCCCAAACTCAGCGATTTTCATTTTTTTAAGGAGCTCCGCTAGTACTTATAACTATTGTGTTTAATTGAACAATGCTGAAGGAAATACTTCTCTTGGTTTTCTTTTTCTTATTTCCAAAGGTATTTCCCAGTTTCTATACAATATTCCATTTCAAGTGCTACAGAGGATTATGCTGTTCATCTGTGATTAACACACCCAAATATTAAAAACATACTTCCAGTTTATATCCATGCTTAGCTGTAAATTCACAACCACTTGCAAGACTTGGATCTAAAAATGTTCATTTCCCTGATTGTAACTCAAATTTAGTCCAGTGGTTTTCTCTCCACAATAAGCCTGAGAACGGCTGGGTCTCACACTTACCTATTGAAACCAGTTACTGCTTTCTCAGACACCAACCAAAAAAGTTAATAAATTATAGGTCATCAGTCCTCTGACTGACATTAAATGCTGTCTGATGACACACCAGGCAAAATCCATTTTACCAACACAGACCTGTGATTGCCCCATTTTTCCCCCAGGAAACATGTACAGAAGTCCCCAGCTCTCTCAGCTGTCACCAGGCTGTGGTGAGTGACCAAGCAGGGTAGCAGGGACACCGGCACCCTCAGTGATTGTGACTAAAACCCATCTGTGCAGCTCTTCCATCACTCCCACACACCAGGGTGACTTTATCCCAGCTGAACAGAAGATTCTTTCAAAATGTAATGCAAATAAGAAACAGACACACAGTGAGCACAGGGTAGTGTGGCATAAAGCTCTTCCTCTGAGATCTGAACAGTCTGAGTTTGTGTGTTCCAGTCAAGATGCTCCTCAACTGGTTTTTTCTGCATGAGGGGATTTTCAATGCTGCTACATAAACAAGAGCAGTGCAGCACATTTACAAAATGCTTTTGGGGTAACCATGAACATTTTAAAGGGAAGAAATGCACCATATCTTCAGTTTACAGAATTGTAAAACAAGCTGGTGGGGGCAGGAGGAGAAAATTGGAAAGGAAAGGATTTAGGCTGACTTCCCACGAACCTGCAGAAAATACACAAAATCCCCAAAAGATCTTATTTCCTAATTAACTGACTCAAAATGAAATCATTTTTTCTTTCTCCCAAATGACAGGATTACTTACACAAATTATCAAAATAGCTGAGTTAAGCTCAGAGAAAAAGAATTAGTTTCCTACAGCAGAAGGCTGTTGCTATACATGTTATTTTAATATGCACAACTCAAAAACAGCCAACAGCTTAAAATCACTCTCTCTGGAGAGAAGACTGAAAAAACTCATCTGACACTATTTTGGAGGGATGGTGAAAGGAAAAAAAATTTGGTGATCTAACAGCAGAGCAGAAGAAAAGCCATTCAGCTGTCTGGGAAGCAGAACTCCAGTTTAGACTGGAAAGCACCCAGCTGAAGTCATTCCACTTCCAACTCAGATACGATTTTAAATAATCCTAAAATTCCAATTCTTGAATCAATAAACAGGAGGTAGAATTATTTCTGTGCATTAAGAGAGACATGAATGACACACCAGTGGTAACTACACCATCCAGCCAGATGTCTGCAGTACCTGAACCTCAATCACTGCCTCACCAGCCCTTTTTAAACCCACATGCTGTACTGTTGCCTCACTGGAACAACAGCGAGCAGAGGCATTCCAGAAGTTTCAACTCAGTGTTAACTGCTCACAGGTCTTAAATCACAGCGAGCCTTCACAGGGAACATATTTCATTCTGCAGACATTTAAACAAGAGCTCAGCTACAAATAAATAAATAAATGAAAAGCCTTATAGGACACTGATTTTGCAGGATGGTTCTACGAGCTGTGTAAGGGTCAGGACAGCCCACCTCCAATCTTGACAGTGAAGTCCTCGGCCACCATGCAGTTCCTGGCGGCGAGGTCCCTGTGCACGAACTTGTTGGCGTTGAGATAGGCCATGCCATCGGCGATCTCCCCCGCCATCTGGATCATCTTCTTCAGCGTCGGGGGCGCCTGCCCCGGGTTGTTCTGAGCAACAGCAAGAGCAAGCAGTTAACAGACCACACCCATTCTCTTGTGCACACACTGTCCTCGTGGTCTGTTCCTTTAATTTATCCACATTGGAATTCCCAGATCAAGGGCAAAAGCTGCTGAGCTCATTTTCTACACAGGCTGATGTGATTTCAGTGGCAAGTGACCTGTGTATCATCCTTATCCTTCAAGGCCTGTATCACATGTTAGATTTTAGCTGTTAGACTGATGGCCTATACATGAGAGTTTGCACAGGAGCCAAGATAACAGATATTTATTTTTCAGCAGGGGCAATGGGCAGGACACACAACATGAAACAATTATCCTAACATGTTCTTAAACCAGCCAATTTCTGTAACATCTTGATGAGAAAGTAGATCAGGTAAGAAATCTAATGCAAATCTGGAAAAGAGGACTTGGTGACACAAGAAGGGACCTATTCCATGTGGCACCCTGGGCTGCCTCATGAAAGAGCTGCTGGAGATCACACAACAGCTCATGTTTTGTCCTTAGACTGAAGGAGAAGGGCAGGAAAGGCTAATTGCCTGCTGCTTCCAACGTGAGGCTGTCTTGTTCAAGATGATTCAAACTGAAGAAATAAACATCCAGCAACTCATGACTCACCTCTGTGTCTGGCCTCAATGATCTCAGGTAACTTTTGAGGTCCCCACGTGTCATCAGCTCCATGATAACCAGTGTAGGCTGGCCCTGAGAAACAACACCAAGCAGCCGAACCTGGCAGAGGAAAAACAAATGTTCAGTACCAGTATACAAGTACAGCTAATTATCATTTATTCATATTGATATGTAGCCTTGTGGGAACCTGTGGGAAAGGTCTGAATGTAGATTTGGTTCCACTTTCTGACCGGGGATCACAATAATGTTACAATGCTGCGCAGAGTCAAAGCTAAAATCCCAAATTCCCCCTTCAGTCAGGGCAGACGTGCCCAGAACAGCCTCGTGTCAATGAGCACCAGGGCTGGGTGAGCCCCAGCCTGGTCACACCTCCAGCACTCACCACATGGTGACAGTTGAACTCCTTCATCACCGAGGCCTCGTTCAGGAACTCGATCCTCTCGCGCATGCTCGCCGACTCATTGACCGTCTTGATGGCCACCCTGGTCTCTGGCTCATCCTTCACCACTCCCTTGGCTATTCCCTCATACACCATCCCAAAGGAGCCTTGCCCGAGCTCCCGACACATGGTGATCTTCTCCCGGGGCACCTCCCACTCATCTGGAACATACACTGAGGGGAGAGAGAACAGCCTGTGATGTTCCACTGCTCCTGCTGGGATCACTCCTGCTCCACTGCCCCTGCTGGGACCACTCCTGCTCCACTGCCCCTGCTGGGATCACTCCTGCTCCACTGCCCCTGCTGGGATCACTCCCTGCTCCACTGCCCCTGCTGGGATCACTCCTGCTCCACTGCCCCTGCTGGGATCACTCCTGCTCCACTACCCCTGCTGGGATCACTGCCTGCTCCACTGCTCCTGCTGGGATCACTGACTGCTCCACTGCCCCTGCTGGGATCACTCCTGCTCCACTGCCCCTGCTGGGATCACTGCCTGCTCCACTGCCCCTGCTGGGATCACTCCTGCTCCACTGCCCCTGCTGGGACCACTCCTGCTCCACTGCCCCTGCTGGGATCACTGTGATGTTCCACTGCCCCTGCTGGGATCACTCCCTGCTCCACTACCCCTGCTGGGATCACTGACTGCTCCACTGCCCCTGCTGGGATCACTCCCTGCTCCACTGCCCCTGCTGGGATCACTCCCTGCTCCACTGCCCCTGCTGGGATCACTCCCTGCTCCACTGCCCCTGCTGGGATCACTCCTGCTCCACTGCCCCTGCTGGGATCACTCCCTGCTCCACTGCCCCTGCTGGGATCACTGCCCCAACAGCTCTGGTGTTCAAATCCCACACAGAATGCTGAGACTTTGTAACATGTGTGCAAACAGCTCTGTCCCATACAGAGGCAGGGGTATGATGGCATAGAAATAAATCTGAAAGAAAGGTGGACTTGAAGCAGCCTCACTACGGTATTGACATATTGGGATAGAAATAAGGAATCTTAAAGCACAAAACCAGGGTGGGAAGAGGCTCTAATCAATGCTTTAGGTTAAATCTTTTCTTGGAACCCCTGCTCTCCTAATTCTCCCAGACACCATCAAACATACTTGATCATCTGTATCAGTTCAGTGTCTGCTGTATTCTTTATTAACACTGATTTTATGGCTAGAGAGAAGCAGACTCTGATCCAGCAGCTCTTTGCATGGCACTATTCTGATCCCTTGCACACACACCATTGCACCAGCAAAGGCAGAACTTGCTGCTGCTGCAGGTCTTTGATCTGAGGCAAAAGAGAGCTCTCAGGTGACTGCCAGGAGGCAGGACTGCCTCAGGCAAGAAGACATCCAAGTACTCACTGATGCTGCTGCCTATCAGTCACCAAAGGAGGGGACAGTTGTGTCACATGCTCTGCATGGGTGAAATGACAGGATGAAAACAGAGGACTATGGCATGAACAGTGACAGACCTTTAACCCCAATGGTGTTGCTATAAAAAAAATAACAGTAAAATAGTCTGCTGCCACTCTGGGTAAACCCATTAGTCTCCTGGGGCTTTTGGAAATATTATTTCAGCAAGAATTCTACAACAGCAGCACCAAACCATAAACAGAGAAACAGAGGCCTCAAGGACATTTGTCTGACGTTGTGATTTCTTTAAGTAGCGGGTTTGTTTCAATAGGGCAAAACAGAGCTTAAAAGGGCAAACATGAAAGACCACAAATTCATTCATCCTTCCTTCATTCCACTGAAAACATCACTGGAAGAGTAGATGATAATCTGAAAGTGAAACTAGTGAATCTGAATTTGCCTCAGGATACTACAGGAAAAAACAATTCAAAATTCAACAGACAAGTGGCATTTACATATTAGCAACAGTGAATACCAGGGCTATCCTAATAAAATAGGGAAAGTGGCTTTACAGCACATCTTCTAGAGGTTCATACTAAAAGTTTCACACCTTTCCAAGTCAGACACCAACAGAACACAGGACAGTAAAAGCATCACAAGTTCAGGTCACACTCACCATCTGAGGCACTGAAGTACTCGGGGTTCACAGAAGCATAAAGTACCCCATTGCCCAGTCTGTCACTGTTCCTGTAGAAATATTGGGGTTTATTTCTTTTATCTTTAAATCTGAGTATATTTCAGACCATCTCTCCCACAGCTTTTCCACTGCTTGCTCAACCACAGAATATTATTTACTGGTTGTGGAGTTTTTCAGATAAAGGGGACAAACTGAGATCTTATCTACCTCACAGAATCAATGGGAACACAGTCCAGAACAGCTTCCCAGGAATTCTGCAGTCTTCTCTGCACCAAATCAGCACCAGGAAAATGTAAACACAAGGTTCTTTTAGCTGTTGGGTAAACTTCTTTTTAAAAAGGCAGTTATATTTTTACACAACCTGTGGCTGAGAATGCACTTTACCATCATCAGCTCTGCTGTGGGAGTGAAGTTTTTTAGCAAAAGACAAGACTCTTCTTAGTGGGGGATTCCATTCAACTATTTCCTAAGTGTTTCTAATATTTTATTTAAAACCACACAATGCCACGCCTCCCAGTTTTACTGGGGTGATTTTCAGAATAAGACATGTAATAAATGTACTTTGAGAGCTTTTGAAAGAGACAGGCTCACAGAGAAAATATTCTTGTGTTAGAACAACAGCCTAAAGAAGGAAAAATTATCAGGAATACCTAGAAGCGCCTAAGGAAGGCAAAGCAGGTATTGTAATCCCCAGAGACAAAGCCCTTTCTGGAGAGCTTGAGCAGAACTGGTGCCACTGTCTGCAGTGCTACCAGTGAATTAGAGCTGGAAATCACAGGATACTCAATGAGCATAATTAATGTGAGAGTAATAAAAAAACATCCATAGCCAGAAAGTTGCAAGACTGAACATTTGTACTGCTATTAAGTTCTCATTATGTGTTTCAATGAGATTAAAAAAAAATAAATCACTAGTTACAAAACAAAACAGAGGAAAACAAATTAACAGTCCTAATGACTGCTGTTGGCCAGGATATAATCTTTTAAGTGGATGTAAAGAATTCAAAAAACCCTAAAGAATTTGAAAAAATCAGATTAACTTTTTGTGATTTCTCTTGACCTGTATTTCAGTCAAATCTTCTGATTATACAGGTCCAGTGTGTGCCATCACTGCCCCACTGACATGTCCCCCACAAGCCTTCCTCTTCCCACTCAAACATGATACTGCAATAAAAACCCTCTTCATAGCAGCAGCCAGATGCTGGTAACTCTAAACCACCTCCTTTTCCATACCAATGAGGCAGAATCTACCTCAGCCTCTCAACTCCTCTGAATGTCATTTCTCTTTTTAATTTCTAACTCTCTCCATGGGCACAGATTTGAAAATAAACAATTCCCCTCCTGCAGGTTTAAGCACGAGCACATGGAACTCACCTCTTTTTGTTAAAGACGTAGAGCATTATCAGCAATCCCCCAAGGATGAGCAGCAGAGCAATTGGGAGCACAATTACCAAGTGCAGGAAGTTTCCATAGTTTGCTGCTGCAACCAACAAGAAAACAATTGTATCAGGGTTTCTGTAAAACCTCTGTTAACAAAGAAACATTCAAAACCCACTCAGTGTATTTCCATACAGGGAAGAAATCAAAGTTCTCATTTTCTTGTCTGATGTGGAAAAATGTACTCGGAAACCCTCCCTGACTGCAGATGAGTGAAACAAGAAAGCAGACACTGAAAGGCATTAATTTTTTACAGAACAGTGTCTGTCTGGGCTTTGTTTTCACAAGCTATACTTAAAGGACTTGCATTCCTCAGTGAACAATATCCAATTGTTCACTTGCACATTCACCTTTTTCCACCTTTTGTTCACCTTGCAGCTGCTTATATTCAGAATACCCATGCACTGCACTTTACTTCCAATTGTTCAAAGTTCAGTAAGCAAAAAACCAAAAAGGGACAAAAGCTGGAGTTGCAGTTTTCTGGGGATATACCTGTGCTATAACTAAACACAGAATGTCTTAAAGAGGGTCTCTGTGGTTATGTTCCTCCAAAATAAGACTCCCATTGTCAGGACCAGCATCACCCTTTCATCAGGACACTTTTTTATCAAATGCCACTCAGAACAGGTCAATCCACCAGACAAAAATCTACACAAATGATTTGTTTCTCCAATTATTTTGCAATTTGAAGCAGGTTAGCCTTGTTGCCTGTACAGGTTTTGTACATGGCAAAATGTTGTTATAACTAACATCACATTCCCAACATAGCTGCACATCCCAGGAAGCCACAGCAGGCTGTTCTCCACACCCACACCTGGCTGCACCTCTCACTGACACCCAAAGCTGCAAGGAAAGGACCACACCTCACATACCCCTCCTGCCTGTCAACACTTCCCAAAAAAAAAGGACCAGAGAAGAGCTCCCAAAGAACTATCAGCAAGTAAGAGGAATGTTCAGAGGCAAGAGGCTCAGATACCCAGTCACATTAACATTAGGAATTATTAAAAAGACAATAAACCCCCAATTCAACAGACTACAAACATTTGTCTTACATTTGGGCTGCACATAGAAAGAGATGGGCTCAGTCCAGGACCCATTCCCAGCTAAGGAAGTGGCCTGAACTCTGGCTGAATAGTTTCCAGGGTTCAGGTGAGTTAGTTTAGCTCCTCCAAGCTTCTTGTATTCCTGTCTGGAAACACATTCCCGCTTCTCCTAGAAGAAAAAAGCAATTTACATATGTTATGATCTTCACATTATGGAGAAAGCAATATAGCTGCAGGATAAGCTCATCTTTGTAACTAAAAGCCCCACCTGATCAGTTTTACTTCAACCACCATAAGGAGATACATGGAATTTTAGAACTCAAAGGAAATGAAGGAAAGATGCTGGCAGGTGCTGGGGTGTCTGAAACCACAATTTCTGCTTGTGCAGCACTACACAGAAGCATGTTAAGATCCTTTATTGTGTGTAAATTAAGAGTTATGAGCAGTAATGTCAAATCCTCACCTCGCCGTGCTGCCCATATTTGATTTCATACATCAGGATCAGCCCATTTGGGTTTGCAGGCTCCAACCACTTCAGGTAGACAGTATTTTCCTCTTTTGCTTCCCATGATACTGTTCCTGGAATGTTATCTGCTCCCTCTGTAAGATATTTACAGGTGACGTGAGAGGAACTCCTATGCCTGAAACAGGAACTTCGGGAAGAGTTGAAGAAAATGGAAGGTTCATGGTAATTCTTCAGGTGCAGAAGCTCTGCAGCAGGAGCCATTCAAATCCAGGGAACAAACTCCACTGGCCATGGGCCTGCTGGAGATTAGCTCAGTCTGAACTACTGGTCCCCAGAAAATCAGTGCAGAGCACACAGCTCCACCAGGCATGGGCTCTGTGTGCCAAAACACCCTGGTTATCAGCACCTGATTCTTCCTTCCCAACACCAAAACAGAACAGGGAGCTATTCCCACCAAATGGCTGCAAAGAGCTGTAAACACAACATCTGCCCCACTGGCAGCCTTTTCCTCAAACAGTCATAGGAAATCAATCCCCATTTAAAACAGCCTCAGTAGCAATTCGGGAACTGCTTTATCCCTATTTGGTTCCTAATAATTTTACGTGACATGAAAAACTTAACAGGAACGTGAAGCGTGTTTCAGTCTGGAATGAAAAAATACCACCTTCTCAAAGATCTCAAAGATAACAGAAGAAAACAGGATTGTTTAGCCTTTAATTTTCAGAGGAATGTGTTAAAGTCTGGGAAGAGTTATTTCATTTTCCCTGATCTCAAGATTTCCTTATTTCCTTGAAATAAGCGATACTTTTTGCTTTTTTTACTGACACAGCTGGATCTGGATTATGATAGCCTTTCCTTCCAGAAACAAAACAAAATTGCTACCACTCTGCATCCAATATCCCCAGACATCTGCTGGAGTCAGAAGCTCATTGCATATGAGCTTACACTAAAATCATCTCTATTCTTCTCAGAAGTACAATCTGCAAAAGTCTCAAAGACGAGCACAGCATTCAATGCTTCCTACTTGAAGTAGTCTAGAGGCCAGGAACTGGGCACAAAGAAACACAGTATTCCTCGTGTTCCCAGGCTGGACAAATGCATGGTCGTTCTGTGACAGAAGAAACATTTGGCAAACATTCCCACCAGCAAAACTCCAACATCTGCAAACAGTTCCAAGTGAACACAGCAAAACCAAACATTAGCAGAGAAATGTTGCCGTGGCTCTATTGAATCAGCACACAGGGAGCTGCGGAACAAAACCCTTCAGCCCACCATGTCTGGGGGTCTCACTTCTATTGCTGGGAAACAGAGTCTCTCCTAATTATCCTGGCAGGCAACTTCTTCCTTTCTCCAGCCCCCAGCACAGACTCAAACACATCACTCAGTACACACAACACACCAGTCAAGGACACGAAACAAAAAAATCTATGCAGCTCCAATTTATCCTACTGCAGTTTTTTTTTACTATACCCCATTGTTAATTCTAACTGGCTTGGGAGAACTTGCCCCCCTGAGCCTGAGCTCTGCCCCTGTGAGCATACCTGAGGGCATCGTTCTGGCAAACACGAAGTTGGAGGCGCTGCAGCCGAGCGTGTCGGCCTCGTGGTTGCAGCTGTGAATGTCGATGCGGTAAAGAGTGAAAGGCTGCAGGTGGGAGATGACAGTTCTCTCCTTGCCATCCACCTTGGTCTCAAAGAAGGGATATTCCACCTCGCTCTCCTCCGTGTCAGAGGCGTTGCTGAAGTGGTCGGTGCCGGTGGCGTTCCTGCTGCGAGTGGCCAAGGTGGCGTTGGCGATTCGGAACACGTCCCTCCGCTTCCGGTCAGGCCTGAGGAGCACACGGGCACAGAAAAGGGCTCCTGAGAGAAAATCCACTTCTCCACAGGGAAAACTGTGCCAAACATCCCAGCAAAACAGGCAACAGCTAATAAAAAAGCTAAATAAAGGAAACTGCAAAACAAGAGGAAAACTTTCTCTAAATCTGAACCCTCCACGTGTCAACACATCTCATTTCTCTCTCTTTTGGTCAGGAACCAACCCAAACTCCAAAGCTCACTGCGCCCCAAGATGAATGTGCAAACTTCTGACCTCACACAAACCAACCAGCAAAGAACGGCTTCACCGTTACTCAACAAGAATCCTGGATTTGTGTCTCATGACAGTGATGCTGAAGCTTAAAATAAAAATCAGATGCTAAAGGTTGAAAAGGTTAGGGGGAGAAAACTGTTTTGAAGCTTGCTGGATTAGCAAAGGAAGCTGAGCCTCCTGAGAGTTAGCTTTGCAGTTGTGATGAAATTAGAATGCATTGCACTGAGAGGAGAAACCTTGGAAGGCAGCTGAAGGCCAGGAAGATTCACCACCACTCAGGTGGCCACCAGTGTATCTGCTTCTCTCACCCAAACTAAAGCTCTGCAAAGGAACAAGCCTCCTATGGAAGAAAACTGCACTAATATTGTGTAGAGGTTCAATGAGCAGCTTTGCCTTACAGGCAGCTGGGTGAAATTAAAGCAGAGTTAAAAAGGTGGGGATTTACAGCCACACCATTACTTTCTCAAGCCCGTGGAACTGCTGTAGTGGACAGCCCCAAGTGACAGGACAAGGATCAAGATACTCTTAGAACCACATGGAATGCTCATACCCAGAAAGCAAAGCCCCAGGGGAGGTAAAGGAGGAAGTAAGATGAGTCACAGTTTGGGCTTGAATCCTACCCCTGAAATCACTTCACCATGGAACACCTGGCCAGTGCAACAGGTACCAAGGGCATGATGTCCAACAGCTCCACCAGACAGCAAGTTACAAACCAGGCAAATGAGGCCTCCCTCAAACACACAACAGGAGGAAAGATGACTCAACAGGAGAACTGAAATCACTGTCAAATATATCATCTGACTACAGGCAGCCACAGAGCAGCACGCTGCAGAGAGAGCCAAGAACAGGCTCACTCAGTTTTGAAACCTTCTGGCAGAGGTTGGATGAATTTCTTTCTTTAGGAGCTGACTACAAAAATTTCCAAAATCCCTTTACTACGTCGTGAGTAGTCGTTTTGACACTCTAACCACCATGTAAACCATGTCACAGAAATCAACACAGACAAGAAAGAATTTCCTAAGTTAGCAACAAATTGTTTCAAGCAACACACAAGTGTCTTGTCAGTTAAGGCAATTTCATAGGATATAAGCATTTGTGCCTCATCTACACTGGTATCTATGAAGTTACTAAACCTATTCACTCTGTTTACAATGTGTATTGATTTACTGCTTTAGCTCAGTGGAAAGAACAAACCTATCAGTAAAAAGCTGGATGCCTAGCCCTGAACTGATGAACATTTGTGCAGACTCTGTGGTTAAAGCAGTGAAAATAACAAGCTCATTTTCAATCAACCACAAAAGCATGTGCCAGTGAAACAACCCAAAAGGCCTGACTTTATCACTGCTTTTATGGGATGCAGGGAGCTCCAACTCTTTGGTGGCATCTGGGAGTAGAGGGGAGTAGAGCCCTACCCTGTCTTTGGAGAAAAAGATAAAGGAACACAAAACTTGGTGGTGAAAACTACAGTTGTGTCAGGAAGAGAAAAAAGCTGCAGGATAACCACAAGGCAAACGTAATTAAAACATCATGAGATTTGACATCAGTGCTTTTCAGTCAAGCAGCTTCCTGCATTCATGAAATGGAGAGATAAAGGCAAAAAACACACATCCAAGGAAGTAAGGGAAAGTCAAGAGATAAAAACTTGAAACATCATTTATTCCATTAAGGGAGAGGAAGGAAAAGATATGCAAGAGAAAAATAAAAAATAACACTATAAAAAATTAAAATTTAAAATAAAAAAGTTAAAAGAAAAACCCTGGGCTATTTAACAGCAAAACTCTTTTTCTACTTCATGGTAATTTTAATGTTACTGTTCAGACTACACACAGAGCCTGTCCCATCCTGCTCATCAGAGAAACAAAAACCTTGGAGAAGAAACTCATTCTTCTCTGGTACTGAGTGTCTCTTCAAGACTAAGTAGAGCCCTGTCTGAAATCCACCATGGCACTAATACACATGGGGTCATCCAGAAGTTGCACAAGAGATTAGATCAACAGACTTCTTAAACAATCTTAAAATCACCCAGCCAAATACTTTCATGCTATATTATATGCTGCAACTCTTTCATAATAACCTGGAGACAGGTAGAACACTGGAAACAAATACTACTATTGAGGCTTGCATTAACACATTAATTAACTTCTCCCCTGGGAAAGAGAGGGGGAAAAAAAAAACTGACATCAAGTAATAAGCTGCTTAGATTTGTCCCATGGAGATGTCTCACCAGCTCATAAACTTTAATTTCCCTGACATACAGTCTCTTAAAAGTTGCCTGGCTATGCAGCTATTGCTGAGCATTGTCCCTTATCTGCCCCTGCTGTTACAAAACATCCTAATGTCAGTAATTTAAGAGAAAAGAACAAGCTTTCAGGAAATTCTCTGTGAACTGAGCAGTTTCTTTGTTACTGAGTTCAAGGTTCTACGAGTTTTCTTGGAGGGGGGCAGGACTGCAAGGAAGTTTGAGAGAGGACAACACATTTTGAATTACAAATGTTTTGGGGAAAGAGAAAAACCTTCTCTGCAACAAATTTCCAAGTAGTTTAGGCTTGACACATGGTTTTCAAACTCCCTGCTGTGCTATTTCATGAAGTCCAAAATCAGATCTTGCCATCTCCCATGGCTCAGGATTTACATCATGATCAGACACAGAGGCTGTAACTTCCCTGTACGTGATCTTGGCTGCTGCTTCTCATTATCACTGGGGAAACACTGCTCAAATGCTCAGTGTGACCCAAACACAGCTCACACAAGATACTTCACACCTCCCAAGAGAGGCAGTATTTAGTTTCTCATTTTTTGGATAAATCTAAGAAGCACCATAAATATCAAAGTCTCAACTCCAACAAGTCAATCCAACACATCCTTGAATAAAGGTCCAAAAAATCACAATGGAGAATGATATGAACCAGCACCAATGAGCAGCAATGGCAGACTTTAGAGTTCTCAAACACAGGATTTGACCATGGGCTTCCTCTGCCAGGAGAGAGAATGAGACAAGGTGCACCACTGAGATCTAACAGTGTATTAAAGACTGTAACACAACAGCTGTACACTGTGTGCCTTGCTCCAGCATCCAGTCACCCAAAGTAACAACAACTTACCTAAAAGATAAATTGGAAACTCAAGGATCAAAACCATCCAATTAATTCAGTAGGATCTACTCTTTGTTGCAGCACAGAATCATTACAATTCCACTTAACATGTAAGCAGGTGTTTATTGTGTTAGAGTGGAAGTATTTAATACTTCTCTGCAGAGCTGACCCAGGAAACACACAAGCCCTTTGCAATTAGTGTAGTGAGACAAGAAAACCAGTTTCAATTCTGTGAGGCAACTGTGCCCTTAATTTCAAAGATAAATCTTCAGATTAGGAGCACAGGCACTTCAATGGTTATTTAGAGAAAAATCACATCTGAAACCCTCCATCTGCCTCATGTTGCTCATCTCTGAAACCCTTACAGACAATGAGCTCCTCAAGTGACTCTTGAGTCTGAAAAGAAGCCATCACTGAAATCTTGATCAATACAGCTAAGAACCCTTACTATGGGCTACAATTGAAAGAAAGAAATGAAAATTGGCAAATAAGAGAAACTGCCAAGTAAAGCAAGGCTGTGGATCGTCTCACATGAAAGGAAAGGTAATGTTTGGTGTTTCAGGTGTTTCTGTGTGCTTTCATGTCCAGGAAACCTCAGTTCTAGGAAATGTTGAAAGATGAAAAATTATCAGCCCTACTTCCACGGAAGTGTCCAAAATCCATTACCTGGGGACAAAGATGGAGTTATGAAGGAAGTTCTCAAAGACTTTCCGGTACTCTGCTTCCTCCTTCTCTGCTTGCTTTTCTGCCTCTGTCTTGGGACAAGCACAGCAAGGTCCTTTTTCTCCCCCACAGCCCTCTGGCTTGGTGGGTTCAGTGGCTTCTTCTGTATCAATGGTCCCATCAGCATATCTTCGAATTGGGACTTTATCTTGGAAAGGAAAGAACAGAGGTGGCTTGTTTCTCTCCAGATCATGGATACAGCAACAATCCTTATTTACCCATTCCCTCTACTTGCTGTTACTTAGCTCTTGCCAGTGAAGAGCCCTGGCAGGCAGAGTCCCAGGCATTTCAACACTAGGGAAGTTAGCTCTCCTACCTTTGGAGCAGTAGTTGTGTCTGTACAGGTAACTGTCCTGAGGCTGCTGCTGCCAGCGCACGATGTAGTAGGAGAGGTTCCCATTGGGAAGAGAGGGAGGATTCCATTTCACAATCAGCTGGGATGAGGAGTTGGATGCTGAAATAACATCCAAGGGAATGGATGGCACTAGAGAAGGAAAAAAGAAAGAAAAAAGAAAGGTGTTTAAATCTAGAGCACTCCACAACATATTTCCATGCAAGCTTTTGAGAAATCCCAATGCATTTCTATACTGCAAGAAAAAACACCACCTTATTTCAAAGAAAGGATTTTCTACTTAGGCCAACAGTTAAGGCTTCGACTGCAAGCAAGTCCTAATCTAAAGTAGTACTTCAATTAGTCTTTACAATGGAACAAAGCCTGAAATTCTAACTCCAAGAAGCTCTCTCAGTTCCTAATGAAAGTATCTGAAAAACCAGAGTTTGAATTCAAATTTTAATACTACTTTCATAATTAGTGAAACTGCTAGCACTATGCACACCACCTGCACATAAATTTTATACCTGTATCAACAACAGAACTTAGACAATAATGCACTAATCATACCTACAGCATTATCAACCTCTCACCCCAGAGCCCAGCATCTCACCTGCAGCATTGGTTCGAATATAGATAATTTCACTTTTTGCTCCATGAATATGATGATTTTCCATCATTGTGAGGGTAACAGCCTTGACATAAATGGCATATTGAGTCCAAGGTTTCAATCCCTGCAGCAGAATTCCAGGGTTGTTCTCTTTGTTTGGTGGCAGGTCAACATCAACCATGTTCCAGCTATTGGAGCCACACGCATCTTGCCCGTCATACTCTGTCACATTTTTGAATGGCCTGAAATATTCAAAGAAAAAAAGTAGTACAAATACTTATTTTCTCCCAAAGATAGTCATATATGTATGAGAGTGCCTCACTTCAAAGCTGCTCAATGAAACAAATAAAGCCTTACTTTCCACAGCAGAATATACCAGGGAAAAAAAAAAAAGTATTTCCAAGCAGTACAAAATTCAGAGTTCAGTTTTAGTAATGAGCAATAAAACAACATTCTCCAAGAAAACACTATATTTATCTTTTTTTTTTTTTACTCAAAACAGCAGTGAAATGCTTCAGGCGAATTTAGACTTTAAATAAACCTGTATCAAACAGAAGCAATTCAAAACAGTTATTGATAGTGGCCAGGCTTTTTACCATGAATAACCTGAAGTTCCAAGACCGGCCTTGATCAGTCCAATTCGCTTTTAACCCTCTTATTTCCACACAATACAAAGATACATACATAGTTCTACTTTTCAGAAGGTCTAACACTGGTGCAAGGGCATACAAACTCTTGTTATTAATATCTGAACACTTGCCAGCACTGGCTTCATTGTAGACCATCACAATGATCTTTTTCAAGTGATGCTGGACATGAACCATTTGTGCTTCCATGTCTCATTACCAGCATTCTAAACCTCCCTTTCACACCTCCAGACTGCTTGGAGAGTTATTTTTGTGCTCATTTGGGTTTTTTATTATTTTAAATTGAGCCATTACAAGGATATATAGAGGCATCTCCCAAGTAATTTGGATTTCTCCAGTAACTGCCCCACATCTTCACTGTCAAGAGATACCAATGCAGGAAATGACCAAAGCTGGATAGACTAAATAAGCCCAAACAAGTATTCAGGTGGCAGGGCAAACTCCTGATCTGGGATGCTCTCTAGTCAGTACCTTGACTAGAGAGAGAAAATATCTCAGTAAACATGATGACTTAGGAGGAACTCCAAATCAGACCCCTGAGGAGAGCCAAGCCATCCACCTTTCTCTTTTTTTCAAATTTGAAACTTCCTGATGGATTTGCAATCCATTTGTAGGACTCCTTCAAACCCATCCTCTTTTCAAATGAGGCTTGCGCTCCAACGAGAGAAGAATCAGAGCTAAAGCAGGACTTGAGGATGAAATACACAAACTGGATGAGGCATCCCACATTAGGAACAGAATCATCTGCTCTCCCTGGGCTGCCCTGGCTCATCTCTGACGACATCTACTTACGCCTCTTTGTAGTAAACAGTGAAGCTGATGAGGTCTCTGTAATCGGGAGGCCGATACCGCTCCCATGTCAGTTTAATCCGATTCTTGAGCGTCGTGTTGGAAACAAAATGCAGAATTTTGCTTTCACCTGCAATACAAAAGGACAGGACGTGTCAGAGTTGGCAACACATCACCTGTCAGTGTTTTTTGTTTCTTACATATCAGTTTTAGCTAATGAGCCTTTCTAGGAGCTCATGGCACCACAGGATACCAACAGCCTTTGTCTCTGGAGAGCTGCCCCTTTCCTCCTACTACATTTGAGTGCTTAAGCAGTGACCTTGGCAATCAATTTAAAACATGCTTGAGCCACTTGTTAATAATTTTTTTTACGTGGATTTTCCTTTAATGCATCATCAGAAAGCTCTTGAAAACTACTTCAGACTCTCTCTGAGCGAGGAATGGAAGCACTGTTTTTCCACAGGACTGGTTTTAGAAGCACTAAATTCATCATCCGGCTCCAAAGCACACGCGGGGCAGCCACCGGCCTCTGTGTGCTCACTCTCCAGGACAACTTTTGACAACTACCATTTGTTTTTCTGGAGACTGAACAACATGGAAAAGACAAAGGAGTTTACATTCCTATTCATCAGAGGCTGGACCAAGAACTCCAAAACTCAGTTCATATACGGCACAACCATTTGATGGCAGCAGCTTCCAGCTACTCTTCTGAACAGACCTGGATGGAAGCCCATAGCTTTGAAATGAATGGCTTCCCACTACCAACTCACTGAGCTTTCCAACCCAAAACAAAATAGCATTTTAAAAACTTAATTCTTGGATGAAGAAATCGTGTTCTGTCAACTGTGAGCTAGTTTCTAATGTTCCATAGAAGCTCTGAAAATAAAGAGGTTTTCACCCTCGTGTACACTGGCACTGTTGGTGCTATCTTTGCAAAGGCAGTTGAGCTTTTGTTGATTCTTTTGCCCTTCTCAGAGTCAGAAAGCTTTCTGTACTGGTTTCTTAAAAAAGCAGGCAGCGGCTGGCACTGGCCTCAGTGGTAGTAAGGCCTGGCTGTGTGTCTGTAACTCCTCCAGGAC
Source organism: Muscicapa striata striata (assembly GCA_030060385.1). Taxonomy (NCBI): domain Eukaryota; kingdom Metazoa; phylum Chordata; class Aves; order Passeriformes; family Muscicapidae; genus Muscicapa; species Muscicapa striata. The sequence continues at coordinate 70,854 of JAREIS010000125.1, forward strand.
TGCAAGGCTTTGCTCTATTCAGTGTTCAAAGAATGGAGGGTGCTTACAGCAAGGATCTGGGCCATCTGCGCGTCTGCATCGCGCCCAAAGACACATTCAGCAGACTACGTGTCCTAGTTTGTAAGCACCATCCACAACAAGGGGACTTGACTTATATACAACATCCATTTTAGTTTACTCAGCTCCAAAAACACCACAAACTGACCAAGAGAAAAATGCATTGTCAGTTTTAAGGGTTTGAGGTGAAACTTGTAGGCATTCTTGATTCCTAGGAGAGAGATTGCTTTTAAACGTGCTGTTACACCTGGAGACCTGATGTGCAGACCACCAAAGGCAGGAGAGGACTTGCAGTAACTCTGACCATTGCAGAATCCAAAATTAAACACAGACACGCTCAGGCTTAGAAATACTGCAGAACATTAAGACGTGCTCTCAATTCAAAAGCAAGTAATTTGAAAATGAAGCAGAGCCAACAAAGTTTGAAACAACAGGTACAGAATTTATCAGGAGCTTAAATGAATGAATGTAGCAGAAACAGTTTGTTTTGGTGTCTATGGAATTGTCTGTTATTCAGCAGCTTCCTTAATATCAAGAAAGAGTAAGTATGAGAGAGAGGAAAACACCTATAATGATGCACAGTTACAAAGAAGACTGAGAAATTGCTCTTTGCTGGATACACCAAACTACCGGATTTCATTTCTCATTTCCCAGGTATGCTCCTATTGTTATCTGCTGCTGCTGTCACAAAACAGGGGATTTGGGAAGAAGTCATCTTCTACAAGTGGGTTTTACAGATGAGATAGGGACTGTGTTACCACACCATTTTCCACTCATGCAAAGGTACCTTCACAGCTACAGTTTAAAGCCTGAACAAGCAGAAGGGCTGAAAGCCTCCTGCAAATATCCTAAACTCTAAATATTGCAATGGTCAGCAACATGTCAGCATGTTGGGTTTGTTCTTGTGACACCCTCCTGTGCAGCTGGCACTGAGATTTTGTTTTGTTTGTTTACTTACAAGAGGCTCTCTCCCCATTGTTCCTTGGATTTATATCTCCTTTGCTCTGTCGTCCCTTGGTTCCTGAAACTTCCTCCATACGGTAAATCTCAGAAACACACAGTTTAGGATTAAACGCAAAGTACATTTTCCCTTCACTGATTGTCAAGTTATGATGGTTCCAGTCCCACAGCTGCTGAAGATTGTGGTTGTCAAGCACGTAGAAGGAATAATTCCTAGAAGGAAGTTTTTGAAGAAAAAGTACTCGTTTTAATTCACAGCTCATTCCAACAAAGAATACCTTAATGTAAGAAAACACTGAAAACCTTTGAACCTTTTTTTCTCCCCTTACTTTAAACTGGTGTTCAGCAAAGGGCTTTCTTCCCTCCCATGGAGCAGTTAACCCTGAATGTTTAAGGAGCAGGGAAATGAGTGCGACACAGGACTCCAAAGGTGACGCATCATCTAAACCCTACCCCAAAATGTGTTTTAAGAGTTGTATAGGAGTTGCTAAGAGGAACATATAAACTCATGTCCTCTGAACAGCAGGATTCTACACTGGATTTTCCATTTGGTAGCAAATGGGAAGCAGTAACCTTAGATACTTTATGGAAGGAAAAGCCTTCTGGAGTTCTGACAATAAAACAGTCATTAACAGCTCTTGCTTATGTTTACAAAAGCAGCTCTAAGAGTTTGCATAGTGAGGTTTCCTTGCCTCTCTGTTCTACCTCTTGGCCCAACAAAGATTTCCTACATTGTGCCAAGTATGGTTGCACCTGTACATGGAAACCCAACAGCAAACAGTTGTACTGACTGCACAGGATCCACACTTGAGAGCACAGAACTAAACACAGGCAACTGTGCTGAGCCCACTCCCTAAGCACAGCCCTGGAACAACATGCACATCCTTTATTTCCACAGATACTGTATACAAAGTTGTGTGCAAAAGGCCTGTTAAATATTATGAAAGCCCTATTAAATGTTATGAAGAAATTCCTGGTACTACTCAATTGGGCTGAACTGGAAAAAAACCACACATGCAACAGAAGCAAGACCATAGGCTCTACATCAGCTGCAAGACAACACCTGCAAGGACACTGATATTTTGGGATAACAGGGACAGGAATCCACTGGGAAATGAGATAAAGGTCTGTGTAGCTGATGAACCTAAATCAAGACAATCACCATGGCAGCATTTATTTCACTCTGGTGAGAAGTTCCACTATCATTAACTACAGCAAGACAAAATCCACTATTAACACAATGAAGCCCATCTTACACTGCTCAGCCCTTGTCTACAAACCCTTCTAACTACAGAATTTCTGCAGAGAAATGTGGCAAACAAACCATAGGGCTCATAAAAAGCTGCCATATTATTCATTTATGGTTTTCCATCAATTATTCCATTTAAAATTTAGCATTAATTCCTCCCTCACCCAATCCAAAACAAAAACTGTGCATTCTGGCTCCAATCTGCACAGATTTGTCATTTCTTGTAATGCAGAGTGTATTTTCAGAATAATGTGAGAGATGTTGATTCTCCTCTTTCCATCCGTCCCTAATTACCCAGGACTCCATTTCTAATGAATTTGATTTACCTGGTACCACTTCACACAGACACTAAGAAGAATGTGTTCAGTTAACAAGGTAGCAGAGACATGTTTGGGCTTTAAATGAATTCTGCCAGGAGAGAACAAGCATGTTGAACTGCCTGTGGGATCTGACAGACATCACAAAATCTTGTGTCCATTTGAAACTACTGCACACACTAAAGTTCAGTGTTTTCTTGTCTTGCTTGAAAAGCTAAACTTAAGAGTTTCTGAAACCTCCACACAAACCTAGCTTCAGACCTCAGTATACAAACCCCTTTTTCAAACTTCACTCACACACAGGCAGTTGAGAAACTCCCCCCAAAATCAGGACTGAGCTGAGGAGCATCCCCATGCGAGCCTGCACTGCAGCCAGGTGTCACCACAGGTCTGGAGGGTGTCATTCATTCCCCACCCACTCTCAGCACAAGGTGCCTGCTCTGCTGGAATGCTGTGGTTAGATCAGGCCTTGCTGCTCTCCTGAAGTCTGAATTCACCACACCCTGACAATAATGATCCCAGGAAAACAAGCCATAAATTCCTCAGTGAGGAACCACACAACAGCTAGAGATCCTGTTCACACCTTCCAACAAGCCTGACAGCTGATGCCTCTGCCTCAAAATGGTGTAGAAAACAGGGGGGAGGTTGTTTTCATTTTACAGGCTGTCCCCCAGTTTGCTGCAGAGGTTGAAACACAACGTTAGAGCAGGTCAGTGCCACAAATGAAACTCCTCCTCAGTCACCATCTCACTTGCTCCTGAAGGCCACAAACTGCTCATTTTCCAGTACCCAGCCTGGGATGCTCAGGGATGTGCTGCCTACACACCATCCCTGCACACAGCAGTGAACACACAGACCCCAGCAGAGGATGGAGGGGCCTGGCAGAGTCAGCACCAGGTGAGGGAACAAAACCCTGCAACAGACACTGAGACCCCTCTGGCAGCACATCTCCATCTTGGTTTCCCTATTTGAAAGGAGAAATTATTTTCTTGCTGTGGGAACACATTCACTGCAGACGTGGTTTTCAAAAGAGGCAATGAAAACTCCACAGACAAAGTAGATTCTCTCTAAACTTTCCACTTTCTGTGATAACCAAGGTAAGCAACAGGAACTGAATAAGGAACAAAGAACATGTGAAGTGCTGCTGTGTCAGTCCAGTTCAATAAATAAAAGGACAGTGGCTGTGGGGTCAGTCATGTAATGAACAACAATCATAATGAGCCTAAAGTTACCCTCTCTCTCAACTCCCAAGGCACTGCTGGCACAAACAGCTCTTGTTCCAGCAGCCCACTGCTTTCCAGGTTAAGATCCCACTCCCTGTTCCCAGTTTTGCCCAACTAACTCTTCAGGCTCAGTCTTTTCTTGTCAGGTGCCTACTTCCACCTAACAATTCTTGGACATGTTATTTAGACTGTGGTAGTGCCTGAATTATGCCAGGTGTTTTCCAAGCAGAGAGGCTGCCCCTGCCCCTTAGTATGTAACTGCAGTCATTCCCTAACACAGGGAATTTTAGCACAAGCAGTTCTACCATAGATCTGTTTTACCTCCCCACTCAGCCCTGTTTTCTTCTCCAAAGCTGCACCTATTTACTGCTCTGTTTGGGAATCTGACTGATAAACCTCCCGTTTCCCCTCAGTTCAGCTCTGCTTGCTGACAGACAAGGTACCACAAACATAATTACCACCTGAGACACAAAGCTGAACTCACATTCAAAGAGGCTGAGAGACAGAGAAGCAAAGACAAGTGGGTAACAGGAGTGTCTGTGCCGAATGAGCCCAGCTGGGCACCAGCAATCCCATGGGATGTGCAATTGGAACCGAGCTCCTCTAGAGAGCCAGGGCTCTTCCTGAGCACACAGTGTGCAGCAGGGAGAGCTGCCCTTGCCCTCACTCTGTCAGATGCTAGAATTTTAAGAATTTAAGGCTGACCAAAGACTAGCCTGAGAGAAAGAGGGAGGCTGTGAAGAATCCCTGGTGCTTTAACTTTATAGAGTCAGGGCAGATGTCAGACATAGGCAACCTTTTCAATGACCTGCACACTACCTTTTCTTCTACAATTTCCCCCAATTCTTCATTTAATAGTTATGTCATTATGGAGGGGACTGATTTATTCCCCAGAACACTGTAAACTCGGGATGGCTACTCAACTTGGGATGAGAAAGAGCAAGACAGTTTGCTGAAGGACCCTCACCACACCTCAGCATCACACACTTTTGCCTTGACAAGCTTTCACCATCATAGGAAAACAGGAGTTATGTACAGCAGTAAGTATCACATGGTGAGTAATTATAGAAGCAACGTAATCCACAGCAAACATTTCCAGGGATCAACTTTTCCTTGTTGACCAGTCTTTTGCATGCTCAGTAGATAATCCATGTAATGCTAACATTTCAGGGAGCTGCAAACACTTGGAACTTGCACTGTGTTTTGTTTCCAGTTGCACTCCCTGGCCAGTAAAATTTGTATTTCTTTTCAGCTGACTTCTCCATAAAACTCTCATAAAACCCAACAGTAACTACAAAGAAATCCAATTGTTTCTGAATATGCCTTTTTCTCTAAGAGAGCAAAGAGAACAAAAACACTTTATTGATGTAAAGAATCTACCTAGAAAAACCTAAACTGAAAAGCAACAGCAAAGGTACCATAAAATACTTGTAATATACTCAATTTAGCATGCTGATTTGGACAGTAATGCAAACGAGCAATGCTGTGCAGAGGTGATCATGAGGAGAAAAACGCTGCATATTAGTGGAAGAGGAGATTCTGTAAATGAAAGTGAATGGTTTTTAGGAGATTTATTCTCCACAGTTTTCTATTACAGTGAAATTGCATCCACAAATTTCTGGACACTCACCCATCCACCTGCTCCTCTCCCAGGATGTACCGCAGGTTCTTCAGGAAAGACAGGGAGACCAAGGCGTGGGAATGACGAATCTTCACGTACCCTGTTACTGTCTCAATCAGACCCATAAAATTCTCCAGTTCTGAGGCAATGTTATCTACAGTGAGAAAAAGATGATCATTATTGTAACAGAATTCACAGCTTTGCCTGATATTCTGCTTCGTGCAGTATTAGCGCAGTAAAAGATAATGTTTGTACTTGCTGCTTTTGAAAATGAGAGACTCTGGTTCTCCTCCCCCAGAACAGTTGCCTGTGCAGCCAGATGGCTGAAGGGCAAAATAAAGCCACAGAGTAACAGTGGGAAACCAGTCTTGCTTTTCCATACTGGAACACCTGATATTTCCACGAGCATTGCCCTCTGAAGGCAGCACCAAATGGTAAGCCAGCATTCTGGCAGGGATGAAAAGACCAATGAGTAAATGTACACACCATGAGAAGGAATTGCTCTCTGGGTATGGAGCAAGGCTCAGGCAGAAAGCTGCACTGGAAATCAGAGAATGAGACTGAAGATGGAGAGGAGAGGGTATGTTCCTGGTCTGCTCTGGGCCACAGAGCATTGCCTTCCATGACCTGAAAAGCTACAGAACTGAACCAGTTGATGAAACAGCAAAAATAAAACCATCAGGAAGTCCTCCTGCCATGAAGCATGTTCCAGACAACTCATTGAAGCTGACTTTCTATTAGGAAGTGCTAAAATGACTGCAGAGGAAACTCCACTCTTCAGAACTGCCTCCTCTCCATGAACTGTCCCTGCCCAGGGCTGCAACACCCCATCCTTCACAAGCTCAAGCTTCGCTGTCCTGACCTCCAGCAACCCCTGGCCCAACCCCATTGTCTGGTGTCACCACCTTGCCAAGTTATGCCGCAGTTCCAAGGAGAAGTTTTTAAAGATTTGGAAGAAGCTGCTTAGGGGTGTGTTTGCTGCCATGAACACACCAAAGTCCTAACAGATGGCTGGGAAGACCAATTACCAAATACAAATGGTTGGTTCCTATACCAAATAATCAGATGTTCTTTGGCACTCTAAAAAAATTTGAAAAAACTCCCACATGCTTGCCCCAGGTAACTGGAATATCTCTCATAAAGGAATCTTGTACCTGTAGCAGTTGGACAACAAATTAAAAAATCCACATGCTGCTGTAACTAAACTCTAGAACTTTCATTCAGCATGAGGTAGGGAATCAAACAGATCCCAATCTTTCAACCTTATTCATGAAACCAAAAGAGACCTTCCATAGGGACGTACAAGTCCAATAAAAACTAACAGCAATTTTTACTCGGCTTTTAAGAGCTCATCAACTGTCAACACCCCCTGGCTGATGAATCACTGCTCTGACAAATTTAATCCAGTGCTTGTTCAAGACATGTGACAGAGATGGCCAGCTCACTAATGCTGACCATCCAGCAGCACAGTGTACGGCTTCATAAGAGCTCTCAGCACTCTGGATTCCATGTTCTAGCAAAACACCACAACACCTTGCCTTAAAAAGTGAGGATCTGTAGTCTTAAAGTGCCATGTGACAAATTATTTACCTACCCAGATGCAAGGATTTTCAACTTTTCCACCTTCTTGGGCCTTTATTACTCCTTTGGGAGCACTGCTTGTCTAACTGCCTAATCCTGGTTCCTTGTCCTGCCAAAAAACCTAACAAAAATACCAGCTTTCCCTGGGAGCTGAATACCTATTCCACCCTGCCTGGGGCAGGAGGGTGCTGCAGTGGGCCAAATCAAACAGGAGCACTGCTCTGGGCCTGGAAAGCAAACAGCTTGCTGAGTTTTTAATGTTCTTATCATTATGCTGACGACAGAAGGAAAAATGTGCAAAGCAGCCTTATCAGGGGTTCAGAAGGAGAGGGCCATCACTTACTTCCACGGCGGATGTTGATCAGCAGATTTCCCTTGAGAATTGTGCATCCCTGCAACATTTGTGCTGACGTGACCGAGTCAATGGTCTTTGTTTTCCCATCCTCGCAGATTTTGGGGCAAGGCCCCTCACAAGGGCTGCAGAACATGCTGTGTGGAAAGAGGGGGACATTGAAAATAAACAGTGATATGTGATTCTGAGTCTACAGACTGCTTTGAGCTGAATTTTGGAAGGTATTTCCCTCTAAAGCTTAGGCAAATCCTCCATGCCAGAAGAAAAGCTGCCATGCTTGTTCAGGATACACTTGCCTGCTGCACCCCAGAACACTGTACCTCCTACAGTGGCTGAATGGACCCAGAGCCATGGTCTGCCAGCTTCTGGAAGGCTCTGTGGTCCTTCCAAAGTCAAAGGCACTTCAGGTAAAACCCAGTGCCCTTAGAACTGTGCATTTACTCCAACTGAATTGTTCCCAGGAACCCTTCCCCTCCCATTTATGGAGGCAGCCTCAGAGTACAGGGAAGTTTCGTGCTAATCCAGGCCCAATCTCACAAAATAGGCCAGCCAAGAACTGGATATGGGAAAATACTGTTCACATTCTTATAAAGTTGTCTGTGTCCATGTCCATAAAGCAATATTTAAAGCTCAGCACTAGGGAATTCCATGTTCCTGGTCATTTAACACAGAAAGACAATTGTGGGGGCACACAGTCAGGAAGGATGTGGAGAAAGTGAGCAGTCAGTTAGTCACTACTTCTTACAGCTTAAGAGGCATTAAAGCAGCAAGTTTAAGGAAACAGAAGACTGTGTCTTGATGCAAGGGCAACTAATTGGCAGCAGGAATTGGAAGAGGAAGGCCAGAAGTCTAAGCAAGTTCAAAATGGGTGATACAGATGGAAACATCAAGAAAGACAAAGCCCCAAACTCAGAGAAACCAGACTGCCAGAAGCTGGGAGGCAACTCTGAAACACAGGCTCATTTCTGCTTCTTATACTCATTCACAGGCACTCAGAAGCATTTTTAGCAGCCAAACTCAAGCAAGAACTCGAGCCAGACCAGCCTTTGGCTGCAGGAGGTTTTTAAAGGCTCCATGTTATATTCCCTACATATTAATCTCAAAGCACTTCAGGCGTGCACAACATCCTCAATCACTCCTTCTGGTAGAGGTCTTTCCTGATTCAAGGTAACTTTTATTTTCCAACTTATTCTAGCATTTCACTTGGTATTTCATGATTACTTACTCCACTCAGTAGCACTTTAGAGAGGAAAAACAAAAATTAAAAAAATGCAAACCCAGTTCCAAAGACAAAGGCTTCTGCTGACAAAACTGATGAACAGGGGTTTACTATTTATTTTTTTAAAAAAGAAAGTGAACCCACTTTCCCCTGAGGCTTAAAGAAACATGTAAATTGATAACAGTTTTCCATGCATAAACCATAACAGAAAGAAGCTCCTTTCCTAAGTAGTAAGCTCCTATTTCAAAATCCTGCTCTATAACCTGCCACAAACCACTAAAAGCTGCAGACACAAGAAAGAGGCTTCAACTAAATGTACAAAGAATGCTGGAAATGCTTTCCATTTGCAACTATTTGTTAACAGCACCTCTGGGGAACAGAGCATTCACTAGCCTTGAGTTACAGCTCCTTTCAATCTCTGCAGAGAGCACAACACCGAGATAAGACAGGATGGCCGCGCACTCCAGCGTAAGCGGCTCAAACAGCTGCTACTACAAGCTCCAGGAGATAACAAAAGCTGCATTTCTCAGGTGAATATCTGGATTTGAGCAAAGGCTGTGTTAAGTTGCTTGTATCCAAATGCCAACTGGAGACTGCCTGGAACGGATGGATGACACACATACAGACACACAACTGCTGCATCACCACCATCACCTTTCCAGGAAACACAGCAGCCTACAAAGACATCTTTTTAGCATGACACCGAAGCATTACAAATTTTAGTACACTGATTAGCCTTTACTGAAAGTTCATGACTTCCAAGCAACAGTAGGCAATGAAGGCTGCTTGCTTAAGCGACTGGAAATTATAAAAATCATAAGCAAACATCGCTCCAACTGTCAGAATTAAATAACAGGAGGAGAGTGACACTCTTAAAAAGAAATTATTCTGTGTAATACTGTTGGCTGCTGCATTATTTTTATCACTGTCTATATGATTATTTCCTTCTAAAACACCATTGCTATCTCCTGGAAATAGTGAAAAAAGGGAAATTAAATTAAATACACTGAAGAATACGTGTTTCTAAAATGCAGACATGAATAAAGCAAGTAATATGCAACGCAATGTAACTCGTATGTTTTGCTCTGTGTGACAATGGTCATCAGCCAACTCCAACCTTGCGCTTCATTTTGTTCTTGGGCTCCAATTTTGTTTTGTTACTCTCTACTTGAAGACCTGGTTCTGCACTGCATGACTCCTCCAGCCCTTCTGAACCACCAGAGCCCACTGACGCTGCACAGGACTGCACACACCCATCAGGGGGGTTCATCATGGAAAGGTCAAAGTCAGCTTCTACCAGGACACCCCACAAGCCCCCACTGCAATCCCCCCTCTACCCCAACCGATTTGCACCCCAAGCTGCCCCTGAGCAGGGACAGGCAAACCCCGCCCCAGGACTGGCAGAAGCCTTTGGCGTTACCTTTGGCTCCCGTTGCGGATGAAGCCCGAGGGACACTCGGCCATGCACTCGTCGTTGTGAATCACAAACCTCTCGTACTCGCTGGCGTCCGTGGCAGGGACCTTGGAGCAGAACTCCCTGGTGACACAGCGCCAGCCCTCGAACTTGTAGGTGTTGGGGGGGCAGGTGGGCAGGCACACGCCCTCGTAGTAGTAGTTGCGGCAGGCCACGCACGCCGTGTTGTTGTCGGGCGCCGTGCAGCTCCCCAGGCACTCGGGGTGGCAACACTCGTTTTGGTCTGTGCAGGCTCGCTTCCCACACGAGCTGGGGCACACTGCAGGACACAAAGCAAGGCAGCATGAGCAACACCTGCCGTGGGTGAGCAGCACTAAAGGACAAGCTCTGTTCTCAGCAACTCTACAGCGATTGGTTCCCTGCACTCTAGAGCATCTCTGGGGAAAAAACCAAACACACTGCTGTAAAAATTTCTGGTTTTCTCAGCTTTAGTTGCCTGAAAGTATCTTTTTCTCAGATCAAATTTATGACATGAACCAAGTAAGTAATAAAGAAAACTGCTGAAAGCAAGATCAACATAAGGATAATGGAAACAGGCAGTACTGGAACCTATTCCATAGCCCCAGTATTACTGACTTTTTTTTCTGGCATGCTGACTTATTGTCTTTCTAAGCATTTCTTGCCTTTCCTATTTGTACTTCAAATTGGTCTTTTATTGGCAAGAAAACAAGCTTCCTTCAAAACAACTTAATTACACTTGTAGAAGGAAGCACTGCTCTACTGCAGCACACATGGCTGGGCTGACCCCAGTGTAGCATCCCAATGTTGCTTATGCGAGCAAAATGCGGTTTAATAAAGTATCAAATCATCATCCACATCAAATACCAAAGAATTATGGAGCTACTATTTTCCCCTGAAGAGCATAACAGAATTCTGCCTTATCCTCAAATTCTGGGTTCAGAGAACAAAATATGAAAGGGAGAAAAAAAAACCAGGGTGCAAATTTATGGAGACATTCATTTTATGTGAAAGCATTTCAGCTTGGAAGACACGAACAAAGAGCAGAATCCTCAGCAGCAGAGCTCACCACTGCTAGATCAAAAGAAGTGGCAGCATTATATTTATGTAACAACAGCATTTTGATTACAGCACTCTATGGCCTTTTAGCCACACGAGCCCTGTGCCAGAGGCTCTGGAAACACACAGATCGCAAATCTGGTTTGCATTAAGTAGCTGTTTGCCACTTTCTAACTTAGCTAAAACACTGTATCAGTAACAACAGCAGAAAAGATTTCAGTGGTGCCACTACAGAGAGATCCAAGTGAAGCACCACAGATATTTAAACTGAAAGATTTCAGCAGAAAGGTGAGAATCAGGAGAGAAGTTAGCATCCCAAAATGACCATGGAAGCAGCTGATCAAACTCCACAGAAGTTCTTCACTGTGATTTATCTCTCAGTTTGCAGCTACGGTGCTGTTTTAATGTAGGACTAAACATCCTAAAGTTTTAATGGCCCCCTCTTCCCACAAATACCAGGCTTTCCAGGTTTTACAATCCCATTCAGCAGAACTCCACCATCCTAACACAGGACAAAATGCTCCAGACTGCTATTAAGCAATAACAATAACAGTAATAACAACAACAACAATAATTCCCCCACAAAAACAAACCAAAAACCACAAAAACCCCCATTGCTCATAGCTCTGTATCCAGGATGTTGACATCTTACACTGACTTTTGATTATAAAGAGATGTATTCTGACCGTTTTAAGTAGTGCCCACCTTGAAAAGGACTTGCCAAAATGCCATTGAAGAATTTTGCATTTCTTGTCTAAATGATTCTATATTGACTCAGACTTATTTTCATCACCTTATTTTGAAATAGATGGAAGGGGGAGACTAGGAGAACAAGGAGGTGGGACCATGAGCACTGCTGGTGCCTGCCCAGGTACCACAATTATCACAACTATCACATGAAAACCAAATTAAGAAAATTTTTGCAGAGCCTGTAAGACTAGAAAGAGCAGGAATGCAGAGGCAATCACTGCTAAATAATTCATTGTCTGAAGATGATGGATGATTTTTCTTCTTGAAAAGGAAATAAGCCATATACACAAAACCTATATACCAAAATAAAGCATGCATGCAAGTGTGTATTCTCTTTTGGACAGTAATCTGCACCAGTGCAAAAGAAGCCTGCCCAGATGCCTCCTTAGTAAGGCATCAGAAATTGCCTTTCCCCTTAAGGTACACAGGACTTGCATCTGGCACTACTAAGGGCTTAAAAAAAAAAAAAAAAAATCAGTGTGTCTTGCTAGCAGATGGACTGCTGTGCTGAATGGGTGCCAGAACTCAAGATTTCATGTGGTAGCTACATTTCCAGTTCAAAGCCCTACTAAAAAAACCACACACACCCCACCCCATGCCTCCACAAAGTTCATTACTGCATGTATTGATTAAATACACGATTTTTTTATTTTCATCTGAACAATTTGCTGGAAAACAAACACTGCTGTACTAAATATTGGGATAAACATAGATTAAGTTTATTTCATTCCTGGGAAAGACTCCTGTATTCCCTTAATGCCTCTGCCACTCATGAGCAGTCTGCTGTAAAAATAGGATTCCCTGTATCTCCTGGTAAATCTGCTGACTCTGGTCTACAGAAATATAAATTGGAGCACAGAAGGATACACAAGTTCACATGAAAAAAGCCATCAGTGAAACACATTTTCAAAACTATAGCAATATTTTAATCACAACCATTTTAACATGAACTCCTGAAAACTTCATAAAGATAATTTTTTAAAAGCTCAGCAACCTCGCTTTTTTCCTCAGTCCTATTTTCTGCTTGTTCTGCTAACGTTGGCAGAGTTTTCAGCCTGGAGACAATACGGGTATCCTGTTTCTTTGAAGAGGAAGAACAAGAACTTCTGTGTGTGTGTGTGTAGGACGTATTATCAACAACAAAAAAGCCTTATCTGCCTTACACGCCAGCTCCCTCAGATATCCCTGCTCTAAAAACCTCACTAAACAACACTGGCTGACCTCACAGCCCAGACCCATCTATCCTCCCCCCACCCACCCAAACTGTGCTTCTTGGGCTCCTAGATTTGTACCAAAACATGTAAAACTCAGGTTCCAAAATATTTTGGCCAAAAAAAGCACCCTGCAATACACTCAGTAACTTGTTGACTTAATTCTGCAAGAACATTAGAGACACAAACAGGAGCAAACAGCGGGCTGACATCTGGGGACAGAATTTATCAGCCAGGTACAACAGTGCCTTGGAATATGAAGGCTGATGACGACATCTACAGAAAAAAACAACCCCCTGAACAAATCCTTGCTGACAAGCCCAAGGGCAAAAAATGCTTAATTGTCATCACATGGAGATACCAAGATAATGGAAAATTTCAGAGACCTTGGAGGGCAGCCACAGGAGAAGGAAGTCAAAGCAAGACGTGGAGAAGGACAGATCCTTAAGCACTTTAATAAAGAGATGATGGAGGCCTGACTAGACCAGCATTCCTTTACATTTAGGGAGTGAAAGTAGTGTCCGATCTTCAGAGAAAGACACTAAAAGAGTATCAGTAGCCACAAACCCAATTTCCTGGAGCAAAACCAACAACAGAACTTTCATTGTCCATCCATACTTCACCTTCTCTCTAGTTTCTTCAAATGAGATTTCCCTGTCAACAAAAAATTAGATTTCCCAAACACTATTAAGATACTATGATCACTGATAAAAAAAGGGGGAAAAAAAAGTAAAATATCTCATTCCAAGATGCCTGTTTACTGAGTAAACCAGATTCAGACTTCACATATAGCAAGGAGACACCTTAAAACTAAATGCAAGAAACATCTTAGAAACAGGAGGAGCCACAAGAGAATCTGACTCAGAGACTCATTATCCTCAATTAAAACCCCCAAGATGCTAAACCAGAACTGCAAACACAAAGCAAGGTTTGGAAATCCTCAAACACAGCTCTGGGGGAAAAAAAAAATAAATTAAAAAAATAAAAAGCAAGCAACAAATCATGTGTATTTATGACAGTTGCCTCTTGGACAGGCTCAGGCTGAGGAGGTGGCAGTAAGTTTGTCTGACATGCAAACCCTCCCTGCTATGCGGAGCGTGCACCACGCCAGGGCTCGCTGCGGACGCGCCGCGCTGACCTCATGGCTCTCGTGCAGTTTGGGCAGACAAAGTGTTCTTATCATCTCCAAGACTCCATGACTTCAGCAGTGCTGGAGCACAAAAATCAGGTGAATAAACAATCAGTCACAGGGAGTGAAAATGCAGCCAGAGGAGGAAGACTCCTGGCAGGCGGAGGCGCCGGCCTCAGCCAAGGATGGCACTGCGCCAGTCACATGCGGGCAAGCAAAAGGTTGCCAAGTGTGGGATAAATATTTTTTAAAGATTCTTTCTGTCCTTGTAAAAAGATATTTGATCCTTCTTTGGTTTGGTGGTTTGTTGTTTTGGGGTTTTTTTTTTGTATACTCTTTCAGCTTTTTTAGAGCATCCTTCGGATAAAATAATGTTTCAGAAAAAAAGGGGGAAAAAGCATCTCGTTCTGAGCAGCAACCAGAGGAAGAAGGGAGTGTTTTCTTCTAGCCAACTACTGAAAAAAATTAGCTGTCTAATTTTATCCACAAAGACAGAAAAATACAGTCACTTTTGGAATGTTAATCCTTCTACATGACAGAATTTTAAAAATATTGCATTTTAATGGGCTAAACTTTGGTACGGCCTTTCAAACAGCTGACTTCAAATGCTCAAACAGCCTATACAAGACCTAATTTCTTTTGCCCAAAATTCTGTGAGAATAAAGAGACTGGAGAGACATTACTCAGAAAATCCAGTTCCAGTGATTCATGGTCAGGGCTGGAATCGAAAAGTACAGAATAAAACAAAATACACATATTAAATACATGCAGTAGCATGTTCTGATCACAGAAATATGGGCAAAAGTCATCTCCAAGGCACTGAAGAGGCCACTCAGAGCAATTGTGTAAATCTTTCTATTACCACAGAAACAGCTATTAGCAGCTTATCAACAATGGTGGATATTTTTTCTTTTCTGTTCCCCCATTTCCAAAACTCATACTCTCATATTCAGTGAAAATCCTGGAGGCAAAAAATGCTACCATGTCAAACCACTTTCTAATAGTTAAGGTACAAAGTCTGGCAGCTTCTGACATTAACTGCCAGATCTCAAAAGTTTAGTTCAAGCCGGCACTGACCTAGGACCTGAAAGATCATCTCCTCCTCTGTTACACCTCGATGTAGAGTCATGTCCACCAGCAAAATACTTGCATAGGTTTATACAAACTTACACCAAGAGGGCACTAAATCTACAGCCCACAAGCTACGTCTGACTCAAGATCAGTCATGCGTTTCCACATTTAAATCCTAGTCACTACCAACCCATTTTTATCCCAGAGACCTTTCCGAGGATCCTGAAATTGTTCTGAAGTGGTTCAGGGAATTATTTTCTTCCCACTACACCTGGTCAGCCTCCACACAAAGACTTTTGGTCTCTTGCTTCTTGGTAGTTCTGTTTGTCACAGATGCTGTATATGCCTTTATCCCTGCATGAAGGAGTGGGTGTGATGAAGCATCCAGAATCTCAAAATAACCTCAGTGGATTTGCCCAGCCTGACACCAGCCCATAACTGTCCAATTTTTAATCATATAAGAGAGAGTGATCAAGGAATCTGTTCTTGCATTCCCCTCCTCAGGATTTTACAGCTGAAAAACAATACACAGGCAGTTGTGCAGCAGTTGGAGCCAACTGCTCAGGTGGAAGCACCTGTAGATGATTCTGGAGCAAAGGAAGTAGAAGAAGGGAGTGGGAGCCTGGTTAGGAGAGGAAGGTCCAGCACCATCCAGCGCCTGGAGATTCTCAGATTCCACCAGATGCAGTGAGGTCTATAAAGCAGAGAGGAAACGCTCATCACTCAGTGAGCACATTCCAGTTGGATACACTGGAGTTGGATGACCTCGCACACCCCTCTTTTGGCCACCTCTCATTCATTCCTTACCCTAGAAGTTATACTGAAACAGCTTCCTGCTTCCCAGCCGTGATACAAAAAAACCCATGTGTGCCTGATCCATTTTATGCAGAGCACAGGACCTGGGGACACTCTTTGGAACTGCAAAACTCCCATCCCTTCAGGTTTCTGCAAACGAAGCAATTAAACCCTGCTCTAAATGCTCCAGCCGCATTACAGGAATTCCCACCCCACCAAAACGAGAGCAAATGGAAACCTGAGTGAAGAAAACAACCACCTTATCCCACAGTCAACAGGAAGCCATGGATAGCACAGGTAGTGTGCATCTGCTCCCAAGTGTGTAACACCACGGCCCTGGAAGGTGCAAACAAACACGAGTTATTGACAAACCCAGCCAGCACAAATTGCATTCTCTTCCAAAACAGTTTATGTTGCCCAGCACAGCCCAGACTGGCACTGTTGCAGCTGGCACTGGGGAGAATAAGGAAAAAAACAAGTTCATTTAGTCCCTTCCACGCCAGTATGAATTCAGCACATAAACAAACCCCACAGAGGCAGATACACAACCAACTCTGGGAATTTGGGGCCACTTGAACTCTATCTTCCACACTGGGTAAACAAACTAGTCAGGAATGTTTTACCAGCAGTACTGCACTGTTCCAGAAAGATTTCCTCTACACACGAGGAAATTTCCCATGGAAGATACAAATCAGAACAGTAACACTGATCAGAGTGGGGATGAAGGCAGGAACATCAGGGTCCCCCCATGGTGGTAAAAGCAGCTCCCCCATCCACTGCCATTCCCCAGCACTCACTGTCACAGATTTGTCCACATTCCTAAAGGGACAACTGAAGTTCCTGAACTGTGCAGTAACAGATAAGGAAAGCAAAGTGCTGCTGAAGAACGGCTCTAAGGCAAATTATTTTTCTTTTTGCTGCAGATTACGAGTGATATATGGGGGTTTTGCTTGTTCTTGCTTAAAGCTAGATTTAATCTGCCTGTCTTCCAAATGCTGCAAGTGTAAGGCAATAAGCTTTACAGGATTTAATTAATATACTGCAAGCAAGGAGTGTTGGTCAGCCATCTCCTGGCAAAAGCCCAGCTGGAGAAGGACTACTATTCACATTCCAGATTTATTCTAAAGGAGGAAGACAGGCTGATAACATTATCACACTGGCCTAAATTATGTAGTTCTCTTAATGCTGAAGGATCACGGCCGTTTAATCCAGGGCAAACAAGAGTCACTGGTTCGGAGGGATTCAGCTCCTGCTTCATTTCAGGAATGCCCTTTGCGTTCATGCCTCACACCCATCAACAGCTTAACCATTCTGGCACCAGCAGTAAAACAGAATGTTCATCTTGGAGGCTGAATCAACACTGCTCCAGCCGAGGGCTAATTACACTAAAATTAAAGGGGAAAAAAAAGCTTCAGGAAAACTGTTCATACACACAGTGGGGCAAACCTAGGAAATTTTTGCTCATCTGCAACTCACATGACAATGACAAATGACAAAACCTGTCAAGTTCTAAACACTTGAAAGATGAAAATTCAAGGAAATAGCCAGAAAGACCAAGAACATTTAAACTGTTTTACTACAGAGCAAGATTTTTCAAGCTGTTCACCTGTTGCTGAGATAGGCCACTAAAACCAGGATTAAGATCCAGATGTTCAGGAGACTGAGAAAAGAGCAAGATGATAGTGGACGGGAAGAACAAGTTGCAAGAATGCTGATGGTTTGCAAAGTTATCCGAGATACCTGGTGCATTTGTTTTAAATTAAAAACTACTAAATCTGGGTGTATTACATCACTTATTACATTTGTACATTGCAAGTGAAAGGCACCCTGTTAACAACAGCAGCAATGATGCTCCAAACAATATTAAGGCAATTATGCTAAAACGATCAAATAAAGCATTTCCTTCAGGACTTCCAGAAATACAAGAGTGTAAGCAAATCTGACAGCAACTGAAGACTGTGCTCTAGAGATCTACAACAATCAAAGGGTGAGCTCTTTCCTTGGTTTTAATAATCACAGAATGTATTTTTCATTCTAAATCTTCCTCTATTATAAACACAGAGGGAATACAGAAAGTTCCTGAATTTCTAAGACCTAAAAGCAGACAGGAAGACTGTGCATTAATCCATTTCTTAATGTATTTTAACAAATTTACAGGCAACACTGACAGTGGGGAGAATACAGCTGACTTTAAAGCTGTATTAGAATTACTTTCTTCTCATATACCACAACCATGGATGGAAACGTCCATGGGAAATAGGGAAATATTGAATTATTTTTTTAGACTTGATGCAAAAATTGCTCTAATAATCTGTAAATCACCCTGAACTATCTGCACCTAAACTCTTAACTCCATCCTGCATGGTCTAATCTGCAAACAACAGAACTGCTACAACAGTTGCCTGTTTGCTTAGGGGCTCCTGGCTGGGCTTCAGAACCTGCTTTGAGAAGTGCAAGGATGCTCCCAGCCCACCGTGGCACTGGACATGACCACAAACCCAAAGCAGGCCCCAAGTGAACCACTGCAAGTTCAGCAGCTCTGAATCCCCAGACAGCCCAAGCCAAGCAAAGGACTCAAACACCTGAGTCCCAAGGCACTGGGGAAAAGCGCCGTGGGTCAGCAGGGAGCACAGATGGAACAGCAGCAGCTGGGAGTGCTCAGTGCTTCCTGCTAACCCAAGTGAGGATGACAGTGTCATCCTGCCTGTGCTCAGCTCACTATCTTTAAAAACCTCCTCCGTTGTGAGACAGAACTATTTTGGTTCTTCCAACAGTTTGATAAATAAACTGTCTGACTGTGACATCCCCCAGAAACTGCAAACACAGAATATACTCACGGGACAAACGGCACACACAGCGCTGCCGGCCATGTACTCACACACTGCTACAGCTCGGATGCTTGAGCTGTCTCTGCTGATACACTTCCACGCGCTTTTGAGGAATTCCTACTAGCATGACTGGGAAAAAATAATAACGACATTGCTCCGGACTTTCTAAATCCCTCCCTGTAGTAAGGATTTGTGATCAGATTAGGGAGTAGCAGAGGTTTATTTATTTATTTGTAGGAAGGACAGCCAAGGTGAACTGTATCCCTGGATCTGACAGGAGCTCCAGGCTGCAGCAAAGCCAGCTCAGACACTGCCTGGCTGCTCTGAAGCTGGAGATGGCATCAGACAGCACATATTAAAGAAAAAGAGGGGATTCATGCTTTTGATACTGGCATAAAGTGGGAAGCATGCTGCTTCCCACTCTGTTTTTGCTCAAGTTTGGCACGTTTGAGCTACGCTTTTCTTCTCTGGTACCTTTTTTTGTCATCTCAAGTCGCATTCACATGAACATATAAATACGCAGATCCTTACGCTCTGTGTATAGCAGATACTTACAAGGATGGTCTCAAAAAAGAATATTCTTTTCACACACTAAAAAAATTATACAGAGTTATTTTAAATTCAGAACTGTTTGTATATTCCTTATAAGTTTATAAAACTCTCACTGTCCTCCCATGACTAACGAAACTGGAATTGAAGAGTATTCTATATTTATAACTCGTCTGGTTGCTCATGCCTATGGCCCTATTTCCACCCTCCATTACTGTACACAGAGCTATGTGAGGTATTGTGGGTTCCCAAACTTCACCGATTTCCTAACAAGGCAGGCCTGTGTCCCGGAGGAACAAGCTGGGGGCTGTTTCTTTCGAGCCCTGGCCCAACTCAGAGGGAGAGGCCTTGAGCACTGTGGTTTTGGCAGCTCATCCTGAAGCTGGTATTAGAGGCCAGGTCTGGGCAGTGACACGCCGAGCTGGCACTGGGCTGGGGATCAATGCTGTGTCTGCACACAAACCCTCTGGGACTGCTGCACACTCGCCCCGTGATCCCAGCGCTGCACCGAGCAGCTCCTCGGTCACCTACAGCATGGACACGCCACCAGCAAACCCAAACCTGACAGACTCATTGGTCTCTCAAAACCCAAAGGTGGCAAAACCCTCCCATTTTATCCAAAACTCCCCCAAGAGCATGGTGTGTGCATTAATGCTGGCCCACTACAGACCTCCAGTGGCTGGCAGAGAAAGAGACTAACAGGTATCTAAATGCAGCAAAATAAGGAAAAAACTGGATTGCATACAAATGAGGGCTGGGTGACATTCCTTATCCATATGAACACCATGCAATCATATCCCATCTTCTGAACAAAAACACTTTGCTAGTTCAACAATCCCAGCAAAAAATCTGAGGTTTTGTCATTGCAGAGGTGCCTCAATCAATGCATTTTTAACTCATGCCAGGCACTTGTGGGGCACAAAGCTTTTTTTAATTCACAGTTCCTATATATGCTTAATATAAATAAGTATTTATCCAAAAAGCAGACGGAAAATAGGCACAGACCTTTTTTTTAAATTCAAAATATGTTGTTGGTGTCTGGGATTAGTGTCTAACACTCATGGAGGTGGATTCATTACAAGGCCAGGATGGATAAAAGCCCTGAGTAAACTGGTCTAGTGGGAATTGTCCCTGCCCATGACAGGAGATCTGGGACTAGATAAGCTTAAGGTCCCCTCCAACCCTTGACATTCCAGGCTTCACTGATTCATCAGAGTGCTAGAGCTATAAAAAACTCACAAGAAACAAGAAACCCAGAACTCTTCCGAAGATTCTTTGCTGATAAGCAAGTTCAGAAGAATTTATGTGGGGGTCTGAATGCTTCCCATATAAAAGAAAGGCAAAATCTGGACAACGCTCAGAAAGTTTAAGGTTCCAAAAAAACATTACCAGGAAGGCAAGAGGTGAACATGGACAACTTTGTGTAACTGAATTGAGAATGTTTTCCCCTAGGAAAATAAATGTTCCCTTAAGAATACTGTAGCTGAGAGAGTGAAAACTCCTAAATCCTCCTGTAAGGCAAACCAAGAACACCTGCCTCTCCTTCCCTTTAATCCCAGGGTCACTGGCTCTGCTGTGGGTAGGCACAACTGCAACTTCTTTTCCCCTGAATCTATTGAGCCACTTTCTTTGCCTTGCAATAAAGCTGTCAGGATTAACAGGCAGCTCTAGTGAGTCAGATGTTCAGAGAGAAAACATGATCTGTACCACTCCCCATCTCTACAGCAATGCTACTGGTGGAATTGTTTTCCATCACTTGCCACACAAGACAAACTTTTAAGAGCTATTAAACACTCCAGCTTAGCAAGAAGAAAAATTATCTAAATTTATCAAAGCAGCTAAAGTTCACTACACTTTGAGGAAAGGATTTAAATATGGAGTATGTTTTCATCCATCTAGACCATTGAGTAAAATCATAAAAAGGTTTTTGAAGAACTAAATAGAGCAAAACTTAGCATTACTATTTAATTTTTTAAAGTTTCATATTATTTACATAATCTAAAAATGTTTATGCTGAAGAACAGCAATTATATTCTTCTACAACTTGTGATAAATTGACAGATCCTTTTCTACAGTTTTTAGAAATTCTCTTTTAATGTTAAAATTCCACTACTTAATTGTTCTGCAGAGGGCTAGTACTAGTTACAGGAGAAAATCCAGGTTCCCAAAACAAACAAGCTCTACAATTCAGTAGTATCAGTATTTACAGGTTCTTCATGCAGAACGTGCAGACTTCAGACAGACCATGAAACTTTCCACAACCTCGTTTACCCCAGAAATTACTGGATTTATAGGACACCCACGAACACCTACAAATGGAAAATTTATTGAATTCTAAGCTTTATTTCTCAATAATACTGTACTAACAAGACTACAATTACCTTTTCCTCCAGTTATGGGTCTCCCTGAGCCAATAACTGCAGATATCTTTGGTTATAGAGGTCAAAGGGGTGAAAGCATCACCACACTTCCCATTTTCCACCTCCTCATGATGCTACACTGTGTTTTTACTATTCAGAGGTACATCCTCCTCCTTGCACTGATCTATTCTGAACACACCAGCCATGCCATTCCCTACATTCTCCAGTTGTGTAATTACAGAACACAAAGCAGACCAAGAACAAAATACTTCTGGCCATGCTGCAGATATCAATAACACATCACCCCCACAAACATTCAATGCTGATGCTGAGAAATGTTGTGACAGTTATGTACCACCTCTGGTCCAGCTGCTCCTCACCATGAAAGGGGACCAGCGGCTGGTTTTGGCCAGCTGGAGGGGGACAGGGCTGTATTGCCATCATTTGAGAACCACTTCCTATTCCATCACTAGAAATGGTATTTCTACAACTGCAACATGAAACAACAAAGGGATGTCTCCATTTCAACAAGGGCCTGCTTTCTCTGCAGTTACATGAACTTCAACTTCCATACCCATTAAACAAAGTTTTCTGTAAATTATGCAAATGCTAGCCAGAACACACTGATTAAAAATCACATTGGTTAAAAAACAAACAAAACCCAGACAAACCCAAATTTGCAGACAACCTTCACTGAAAAACAGTGAAAGGGAACTACCAAAAACAGTAGATCCTGCTTGTTGATGGCTCTGAAACAAGAAACAGGGAGGGGAAAAAATAATTAGTATTCCAGGATGTCCCACGCACACACCCAAAACTAAAAGCATTAAATTGGATGGGAATAGAATAGATGATCTTGCTTGCAGTCAAATACAGAGAAGTATCATTTAACTTGCAAATTAGAGAGCAGCAGATTTTTGCACAAAGTTCAAGGCTGTTCTATGGTTTGTTTTTATGAATTAGGAATGACGTGGGGGAAAATTAAGGGGCGGAGCCAGCTACTACCCTTAATACATATTTCAGCTTAAATATTTCTCAGATTCATTTGATGCACTTTATCCAGGCACCATGGCTCATTAAAGTGATGACAGGAAGTAAAGCAGCTTCCCAGAGATCATCCCCAAGGATGCAGCATCCGCTGGTGGCCAGGCTGCCGCTGGAGGATTAACTGCTACACAAGCATCTCCAAACTGACTAATTACTCCCTCCTCCCCACATCATCTCCTTCCCCACATGGGAAACTTTTAATCCATTTATACCTTTCCTGGGCAGTGCTTTTCCACCAACAGTTCATCAGACAGAACTTCTGCCTCCCCTTCCCAGGTTTTAAAGAGATTGTTCCTACCACCATCAGCTTCTTGGCCTTGGTTCCCACAAATTAAGCTTGATGAGTGCTTAGTAACAGAAAAATACATACTTCACATTCATACAGTGCTTTTTAATCAGCAATTCTCAAAATGCTTTACCAAGTATGAAATCAAATCAAGTGGCTGGTTTTGATATGGGGTTTGGGGGAATAAATGCAATTTAAAAAAAAATATATATATTAGTTACTCCATGTTACAGCAAAAGGCAGAAGATTAGGAACAGAAGAAGCTGTTTGCCTTGATATGCAAAAGCCTCTGACACTACATGACCATAATAACTTTCTTTTTAAAAGCAGCCAGTCCTGAATTACAGACTTCAGGACACGATTACAGAACGCTATTCAGAGGACCTGGGGCTCAAGTATTTTTTGTCAGGCTGTTAGCACATAATAGAGAAAAGACCAAGCAGAAGCCAGACAATATTTTAAAAATTATTTTTGAAATCAGCTTGCTTTGGGAGTATTTGTAAAAAATTATACTAGTGAGTATGTCAGTAGCCACAAAAAAAACCAGGTATTTAACAGTGGAGCCCAGCCTAGTCTAAAATGTAAAATACCTTTGCAATGGGTCTTTTGGGACAAACACAAAGACACTCTGGTGAAGATTCTGCAGGCTTTAAAGGATGACAACAAATGTCAACATCTTCAGCACAGAAAGAAGTGAGGCTTGTCTGACCAAAGAGTACTGAGCCAAAGGCTTTACAGTGACACATGACATATCACAGTACCATAAAAAATAAAGGTTGGAAAGGACCTCCAAGATCATCAAATCCAACCTTTGACCAATTACCACCTTGTCCACTAAACCAGAGCACTGAGTGCCATGTCCAGTCACTTCTGGAACACCACCAGGGATAGGGACTCCACCACCTCCTTGGGCAGCCCCTTCCAATCCTGGCCAGTCTCTCAGAGAAGAAATTCTTCCAGATGTCCAACCTGAACTTCTCCTGGCACACCTTGATGCCATTTCTCTTGTCTGCTGAGACAAGAGCCCAACTCCCTCATGCCAGGGGGATGTAGAGGCCACCCCTGAGCCTCCTTTTATCCAGGCAGAACACCCCCAGCTCTCTCAGGTGCTCCCCACAGGACTTATTTGATCCAGACAAGTCAGCATCGCATCACTCAACAGTAAAATTCAGCTGAAAGGCTCATTATAAACTACAGGAGGGTAAAGAATGTAAAGCAGAATCTTGGAATTCTTGTAAGAAAATGTGCACAAGGTATCTTCTGCAAAGGTTTCTATCTTAGATATTTTAACTCAAGGACTTCCTGATTTTTGAAGGTTTTCTAATTAATAAGCCAAATGGCTTTACAAATTAATTTCATTTTTTGAAACACATTGTTTTCTTCATTTTGTCATTCTGGGTTTTTAATCACATATGCAGATGGTGCCACCTGGGAAAGTTTACACGCTTACATCATTAAGTGTCTTTGAATTTACTTCATGCCAATAATTTTTTTAAAGACATAACACTGCCAAATTTGTCACTTGAGAAAAGTTAATCCAATTCTTTTCTTGCTCGCTGGAGAGAGATGGTGATTTCTCCCACTGAGGGACATGCATGGACAGAGCTCAGCCACGTCCAGCCACATAAAACTCTCTTTTTATCTCTGGTCCCCATTTGACTGCCCAATGTCTGATGGAACCTCTACTGCACAACCAATGTCACTCACAACTGGATTTTCTCAGCCACCACCAGCCTCAGTTCCCTGCAGTCCCAGCTGGATTTAACAGGGGGATGTGACAGCATTTCACCCACAGCACAAAGATGGACCTGGAGTCTCCATGAGCTGCCCACAGCTGCACAGCTTGGGACACAGTCCAAACCATCTGCATCTGAACCTGGGAGATTGCTCCAAACTGCCTTTTTTAAGATTAACAAATGTGTCTGCCTCAAAAATTATAATTTTGAAAATGACATTACCAGGTCAATGTGTTCCTGAATATTGTCTTTGAGAAAAGACAATTTAAAAAGCATTTTGTGGCTGTTGGTGCAATGGGTAACAAAAACCAAATAGGCTCAGAACAAATAACTTAATAGCAATGTCTGTGGAAACCAAAATCTTTTTAAATGCAGTTTGAAATCTGCCAAGTTACACTTAAAAGGAACTCTACAAGGCCACAAGCCCTTTTGGCCAGCTTCTCATTCCCTCAGATCTCACCTCACCTGCATGGCAGTGCACAGCTTGGCTCACATCTTTCCTGTCCATGGACAGATGAACACAGCATCCTGTTCACTCTGCCATCTCCCACTCTACATCAGCTTTTCCCCTGCTCCCCTGTTAGCCTAAATTATCCTTCAGGAGCTTGCACACTCTGCAGGCTCTTCCTTGAACTCTTAAATTACTCCTCACTCTTACTCAGACTACTAAAAACACAGCTTCAGGAGCTATTACCTATAAAGCATAAAAAACATGATCCTCATGAACCTGGTACTCCCCAAACATCCATAGAGCCTACTGGGAACCCTATCAAGAACCAGAAGCTACAAAGTTGATGCACATGTGAATTTTATTGATTTAAATCAGCTTGATAAAGCAACAATCTTGACATGCATCCAACAAATTGCAGCTGAGCCCCTGTATCTAAGGATGAAGGTCACAATTAAGAAATATTCAGCAGCTACAAGTCTAATCTCATGATCCAAGTTATTTTCTTAGCAAAGTTCTGCAGCATATATTGTTTCATGGACAGCACCCTACTCATTTATAAGGTGCATGCTGTCAATCAAAAGACTCAATAATTGAGTTACAATCACATTTAGAGCTAAATGCTTTTGAAGTCTAATCATTCCAAATCAAGGCTCAGCAGACCAGTCCAAAGAATAATGTCACATACCAGAGCACTGTGGCTTCCACCAAGTACACGGTGTGTCTAAATAATTACATGCCAGAGAAATCCATTTTCAATAAAATTATATTGGTTAAATAGGAAAAAAAATGCATAGAACAAAATTTTTAAATCCTCAAGTATAATCATTATTTTATCTGCACCTCTACAGCCTCTCACATGACAGTAAGTGTGTGGTGTTGGTGTATTTTTGTCAACAAAGAAGATGAGGCTGCACTGCAAACACCTGCATTAGAGAGGCTGCTTACAGGTTCAACGACTCTTTGTGCATCCTAAATGCCACAACTGAAAAGAGACACCAAAAAAAATAAACAGGAAAAGAAGGGATGAGGGAAAAAAAAAAAAAAAAAGTGCCTTGTGTTGTTTCATTCACCACTGATTCCGAAACATTCAAGGCAGCTGCAGCGTGGCGGGGAAACGCAGCCGGGATAATGCCAGGGCAGTGTCACTGTGCCCGCAGGACCGCACGCCCACGGGATGGTTTGGGATGGTTTGGGAGTCTGGAGCAGCATCACAAGGCACTGCCCACGGGGCCACTCCACAGGCAGTGACAGCAGAAACATCCCCTCCCAGCCCAGCTCCCCTGAAACATCCCCTCCTAATCCAGCACATGCACCCAGCTCCACTGAAACATCCCCTCCAAGCCCAGCTCCACTGAAACATCCCCTCCTAACCCAGCTCCACTGAAACATCCCCTCCAAGCCCAGCTCCACTGAAACATCCCCTCCTAACCCAGCTCCACTGAAACATCCCCTCCTAACCCAGCTCCACTGAAACATCCCCTCCTAACCCAGCTCCACTGA
Source organism: Muscicapa striata striata (assembly GCA_030060385.1). NCBI lineage: Eukaryota > Metazoa > Chordata > Aves > Passeriformes > Muscicapidae > Muscicapa > Muscicapa striata. The sequence goes on from JAREIS010000125.1 coordinate 97,637, forward strand.
AACATCCCCTCCTAGCCCAGCTCCACTTAAACATCCCCTCCTAACCCAGCTCCACTGAAACATCCCCTCCAACCCAGCACATGCACCCAGCTCCACTGAAACACCCCCTCCCAACCCAGCTCCACTGAAATATCCCTTCCCAGCCCGCCACACGCACCCTGTGCCCGCAGCTCTTGACTCCAGGCTTCAAACTCAAAGGGAAGCAGGAGCAGCAGCCATTCAAAGAGCAGGGAAAAAAGCTCTTTTAAAAGCTCACATCACAAAACAAAGGAAAATTTAAAGGCAGAGCTTATCATAACCTCAGTCTGATTTTGCAGGTATAGATTGCTCTTCATAAAAATCAATAGGAGATGATTTTAAGCTGTTTGATTTCATTATTGTGTATCAAATCTCTGCTCTGAATGGAACATCTGAATCAATGCAAAGCTGCTACAGGCTACACTGTCACAGGCTTTCACGTGCCTTTTCTCTACCACTCTCACCACAAAGACAGCAAGATAAGAACCCCACACTGGAGGTTATTTGATATTTCTAAACAAGTACCAGCAGCAGATAGGCTTAAAAAAAGATGGCACAGTGGATTTCTATGCTGTGCTCTGAATTATAACGAGGGGCTTGTTAAAACCTGAGCAGACACACAAAAACAAATGTCGTGGCAACAGGATTATTTTTTATATCTGTTTCAGTCAACATGTCACGATATAAAAATCTGGAGTTTCAACCTCTGGGCTTCTCTGAGCCTCCGCCCCTAAATGATGTCCCTTTAGTTAAACTGCTGCCTCCATAATGCAGTCAGCACATCCCAGCTTGCTCCATGTTCAGGAAGGTTACAATCCCATTTGTTTCCCACTCGTAAGACTGGCAGCGAGAGGGAGCGAGAGGCACGGCACAGCCTCCCACTCGTATCCTGAACGCCCCCAATCCATATGGGAGTCACTCCAACACCCCAGCTCTGCACCTCAAAAGCTGCACTGCTCACAACTTCAAATAAATATCTCCTTTCTCCTTGCATCGTTGTCAATTTCCTTCTTTTGAGCACAGACTATTCTGACAGGATCAGTATGAACAACTTGGAATTCTGAGAAAAAAAGAAAATAATTTAGAAAAAGTAATGTGAATAAAGTATCAGGCTTCAAATCTGTTAAATAACTGCTATGAAACCTATTACTGATATTTTTTACGCTTTTTTTTTTTTTTTTAATATGGCTATTCTGGCTTACTGTAAGACTTCTTTGTTCACTGAACACAGACACTCCTATTACCTGCCTGGTAAGCCAGTGGATGATACCACACCCCCTCTAAATCCTCCAAATCATGTATCTGCACATGTATTTACAATTTAGGGGAGGCAGGACTCACTAGGATGGGGGTATTTGTTTTCTGTATTGAGAATAAGAAAGTGAAAATGAATGCAAATACCTCCTTTCTTGGCAGCAGGCAGCGCATTGTGAGCATCTCAGCCTCCCAGTCTGAGCACTGCAGCTGCCGAGCGGAAGAAATAAATAAATAAGAGCCCAACCCTAACAGCAAAGTATTTCAAAGGACAAAGGATATAAAAAGAAGAGCTGCAATAGAGATTTCAGCACAGCCACAAGTGAGACATCCCGAATTCCTGCATGTTGTAGCTGCTCTCGGATTATTCCTTTATTTTTAAGCTCCTTACAATAAATCCTACTTATCAGTCATTCACATCCACCCCTCATTTCCCACCCTGTTGTGATTTGCTGCAAAGGCCATCCCCCATCCATCACCTCTTGGTGGTTGCTGCTTTCACTGAACAGACATCCCATCAATCTGAAGATCCAGGTAGTAAATCCCATGGGCTCTAAATGGACTCCTATTCTAAATGCACTGAATAATAATTTAGCTGAAGACCTTTCAGAGCTGATCTTGAGGTGATGGACTTCAGGTGTTTGGCTTTGTTTTTGAAATCACCTGAGCAGCCCAGGTCCATGTGAGTGATGCTGGAGCATCAGGTACTGTGGCCTCCTGCTCTGGGCCACAAAACCCAACGAGACACAGGAAGCAGCTACTCCAGTACTCTCAAAGTATGCATTTGCTTCACTTGGGCTGTCTTACCAGCTAGGAACAAACCTTAGCTGAGGCATGATGTGACTTTTCCCTTCCTGGCACAGTGAAGAAACAACAAACCTGAAGATGCAGGTCACAGCCTGGAGCCTGCACAGGGAAAGGGACTCGTTCCCAAGCTCACAAAACCCCAAGTCTGCTGAGCTCTGAAGGAAACAGGAAGCCCATCAGCCCACACAGTTCAATAAGACAAAGCAGAAAACATATTTAAGCTTTTGTTTACCTTTTTTTAAAAGCAGCACTCCATTCCTGACTTCTCAAAAGTAAAAATTTTGGTTTAGAAGCCATGGCAATTAGGATGGTTACCTGGAGTGGAAATGCTCTATTTGTGCATAACAGATAACTGGACAGAAATTATTTTCTGCAAAACTTTTGCTGATGATTTTAAAAGGCAGAAGTATGACCACAGAATAACACTGTGCCACTTCACAATCACTGCAGAAATGTGATACTTTACATACAGGCACCATACAGCACAAGAAAACCATTTTTCTGGTGAAAGAAGAAATTACATGCCTGTATTCTTTAATCAGAAGAGAGCTTGGGAAGTCAGGAGATTAACCTCAGTGATATAATACTGCTAGCAAAATTCACTCTATAGAAATATTAATTGCTACACTTAACTTGTTACAAGTTGGGCCTAATTCCTTAGAAGGATTTTATCAGATCCACAGCACTCCACATATTTTAAGAGATCTGCTACCAAATAGAGCACAAGTCAAAGGGATAAACACTAACATAATTCTTCAGCTTCTATCTAAGGACCTGTCAGGTTTGCTCCTTGACAAACACGTGAAGAAACTCTTCATACCCTGCCTGCTGCTCTAAGCCACACATTTCACTCCTCAGAGAAAAATACACTTCAAAAGCCACTGGTAAACTGCCACCTTGCACTACCCATTACATGAATTTAATTTTAAAATATAGTTAAGTACATTTGTCCCAGAAAGGAGAGCTATCACAACAAAGCAAGATTTCTCCATACACACGTTGCCTCTGGAATCTGCTGCTTCCCCTGGAGCATGTGTATCATCATTTCTGCAACATGATGAAATTCAGAGCGAACAAATAATTCCAGCAGGAACTCCACACAAGTTTCACAAAAGGCAAACATTGTTTTTTGAAAACCAAAACGCAGTTGTGAAGTTAATCTTCACTACAGAAGACTACTAGAAGCGTAAAGCATGGGAAAAAAAAGCCCTTACTTGAGTAAATATGTAGAGAAAGGTGGTTAGCTGTGGGGTTTGGAAACTTGAACCATCTAAGGATATGGGCAAGGGATTTTTGCAGCAGAAAAATCTTTTAACAGATAGTCTTGGAGAAGGGGAAGGAAGTAAATTTTGGAGCATACATGAAATTTTTCAGGTCAGATGCATCTGCTCCATTAAGGGATTTCACTAGCTTTGGTTTTCAACACAGTTTTTCTCTAGCCAGAAGTTAATGCTTGTTCCATTTGACCCTGGAACGGAGCAGACAGTAAAATATTTAGAAGGCTTGACGAAGCTGGTAACAAGAATAAAGTGCTCAAAATAAGAGAGTGGAATTAAACCACCAATAAACTAGGTCAAATTATTGGAGTGCAGAGTACCAGTACAGTTTGCTGTACTGAAATACTGCAAAAAGTAACTATTATAATTGTAATTTCCATCCCAGGTCATTTAAATGATTAATAGCAGGAATTAGAAAAAAACTAATTAATTCCTGCAACTAATTCAATTTTGTTGTATTTCCTTGGGTTGTCTGGACTTTTAAGCTTAGCACCCGAAGTCTTTTGTGCTTTTATTGTAATAACCTGATGGACTGGTTGTTTTACGCATTTTGTGGGGGCCCAAATCTCTTTCCTTTTATTTGTGTTTACAAACACGTGCTCTGAAACTTTACTTCACCAGGACCTGCACAGAGGTACCTAAAGAACAGAGTTACATTGGAAAAGATATCGAAGAGTCCCAGCGTTAATACAGCAATGCTAAGGCCATCAGTAAATGCTGTGCCTAAGTAAGGGCGGGATGCAGGCACACTTGGGGATGCTGCCACGCCTGGAATTAGTGAGGATCATCAACCACACGGGTGTGGAGGCTCTGCTGGTCACTGCAATCCGCAGTGCAAACCAGTGCTGGATGTGAGCAGCAGCCCAGACCAGAACAAACCCCGACTGACAGACCCACACCCAAACGTGACCCGCGGCTGTGCACATCCCTGTAACCCCGGCACACACAGCTGGGTCACAAACACCTCCAGCACCCCAGGGAAGGTCCCCAGGCGCGTGCCAGGGTCGGCAGCAGGCCGCGTGACAGCACAGAGTGACACGCACAGTGACACACACACAGAGTGACACGCACAGCGACAGCCCGGCTGCCTCGGCCGTCCCTTCCCACGCACGGCTCCGCTCCACGCCTGCCAGCAGCCCCGGCACGAGCAATTCCCATCCCCTGCTCCTCCATCACACCCACTGCGAGCTCTTCGTGCTGCTGCAATGGGGGAAACCTGGCTCAGGTCACGGCAAAAGCTACAAATCCGCTTATTTTAACACGGCGCTGCCACGCTTCCTTCTCCACGCTCCCCCGAGACGGGGACAGCACCTCCCGGCAGAACGCTGCCTGTGCCTGGCAAAGGGACACGGAAAGGCCATCAGCCGATCCCCGGCACGGCACAGCCTGCCTGGCGCTGTCCTCGGCCGTGTCCCCGCGGTGTCCCCATTAGCAGGATAACGAGGAGGGGCTGCCCCAGCGCTGCCCCCTCCCCAGCCGGCGGGCGCCGAGCGCGCTGCTCGCACACAAAGGAGCTCAGAGCAGCGGACCCTCCCCTCCGCCCCTTCCTCCACCTTCCCTCGCCTCCAGCCCACCAAACAGACCTCGGCCTTTCATCAAGGGTGGAAAAAAACCCCCCGGAATAACCCACCCTACAGCAACCCCATGTTTTTCCCTACAGGGCGATTAAACAGCTCCTGTATTAATGAGGAGAAACCCAAATTTAGAAGAGGCGCAGCATCCAAATATAGGCTGCAACACACCTCGCTCTTGAAAAGGGTCTCACTGTTTCCCTCCCGGCCTGAGAGGAGCCACGGGCTGAGCTCCCAGCGCCGGGGGCTGTGTCTGCCCCGCAGCATCCTGCATCCCACCGCAGCATCCCACGGGAACGCAGCATCCCGCTGCCCCCACCCCAGCATCCCCGAGGGCAGCATCCTGCCGCCGCCCGGCGCAGCACAGAGGTGGTATTTTGGCAGATGCCAATAATCCTGCTCCCCAGGGAGGATCCCTGGGACTGGCCTGTTATTCCAGGCTGAAAGTAGTAAACAACCTCCCAGGGGCTGGAGACAGAGGTAAACCCCAAAGATGCCATGTCCTTTGCTGCAGCGAGTGCTATTACAGGACAAAAACAACATGGAGCTTCTCAGGCTGTGCTAAAAAAAAATGTGAGGCAAAAGTTAAGAATGCTGTTCCTATAAGAGGAAAAAAAAATTGAAATCAAAGTCATATGTTTCTCCAGAGCATTTTATGAGTTTGTTTACGACAAACTGTGTTCACTAATGCTCTGAAATTCAGAAGATAATTTGACTTATTTTCTATCCAGGTAGATTTTTAATGAAGATCTTTCTCCCCCTTTTACAAACATTTACTTTTTCTGCCAAGAGAGAAAACAACACGGGGAGGGAAATATCAATGCACTCAAATCAGACATGGGTTTCTCTATATGTACAGAAACATTCCAGCAAAACCAAGGCTTGGTATTTAGCTTGATAACATACAGATGAAGGAAGAACATTCCCAATAAATCCACCCCACAGGGGAGGATTTTAAAATTTGTTAAAAATGCTATTTAACCACATTCTGTTGCTATAGTCAAGTGATGTCACGCCTGTTGCAAGACAGAAAATGTGCCGCTCAGAGTAACATCTAAGACAGCTCCAACCAGGATGGGGGGATTAGTTTGGCCTCTTTCAAGAGAATAAATTATTGCTGAAGATGTTTACACAATGCAGCTCCATGAGCTGAAAGGTTGCTTTCAGAAGAGGCCCAGGCCCTGCCGGAGGAATGCAAGCACAGCCCAGGGCAGGCTGAGGCTCAGCAGCTCCATTTCAGCCTCTGTCTTTCCCTTCAGGTGACTATTTTTGGAAGGCACAGAGTTGTGTGTGTTGGGGCTGGAACCAGGCAGCTCTGAAAGCATTTGGAGTATTTTAGACAGGACGGTCTCAGCATCATGTTCTAAAAGCAACCTGCATTGTAGGAAATGTTGAAAAAAATGAAAAGTGCAACAGCAGTAAATAAAAACTGAAGTAAATCTAAAAATCAGATCACAGTGAAAAGTTGTCCTCCTTGCTATCACTGCACAACTACACTAATCAGAAAACTCACTGTTTTACTGACAATGGCAACACAGAGCATCATAAGGGAGAACAAATCTGGCCTCAATTTACTCCTCTAGAACATAGCAATCCCTAATTTTTACACAGCTGTATGCAGACAACCCTACTACCACTGCCTAGATATCACACATCAAGAAACACTAAATTAAACACAAATTTAAATGAACCATCATTGACATTTTGTTTCCATCTTTTCAAAACAGAGAAAAACCAGACTGAACCCTTTGACAACACTCAAAATCTGTGTATTTAAAAAAAAAAGAGAGAGGGTGGTGCAGGGAGGGAGAAAATGCTCTCAAGATGTGTGCCCAGCTCCTCACTATTAATTCTGTTGTCCAAATACACAGCAGAAAATAAAGAGACATGGGGATTGTCAGGGTGCTGAGATTCAAAACAGAAGGGCTTAGGAGGAGGGACAAAAGACCTGCTGTAAAAGCATCTGCAAAGTAAGCAGGAACTACAATCCACCCAGTACCCACTTTCATGTCTCCCATTAAATTCCTGATGTAGTGATGACAAGAAAACCCTGGACTGACTTGAAGACTATGAAGAATCTGCATTAAATCTCATGGTTTTACCCATGCTTAAAATCAGGAAGCAACTTCAGGACCTTGACCAACAAAGCCCCAAGGCTCCTGCACTGACCACAGTGCCCCAAACCCCCCAGAGCAGAGAATCTGAGCCTGGAATGCAGAGGCTCCAGTGAAAAGCACTCTTAATAACATAACAACAGCTAGCTTACTGTCGGTTGGCTTAGTAGAGTTTGCACTTCCTCTGTGTTGTGGGGGTTTTGTGTGTGCTGGATTTGATTTTTAAGGAGGACAGTGCCACCAGGAAGGCTGAAGCTATTCCACAGACACTACACAGCAACAGCTGCACTGGGAAAGAAAAACAGATGTCAGCACACCTTGTTTCTATACCTAGTAATAAAATATTTATGGATCATTCTCCTTTCTTCCCTCTCCCAGTTTGCTCTGCTCTGCTGGACATACATTCTGTGAAAACTCACTTTCAGCTGCTTAAGCCTGACTTTTGCTCGACTTGGCAGTTTTCCGTGTATGGTTGGATTCAACAACCTTAAAGCTCTTTTCCAACCTAAATGACTCCATGATTCAGGTATCTCCTGTTTCCCAGAGACACTCTCCTGAGTCCCCACAGCAAGTTCTGTGTGGGCCATCACCTCCTCCCATTCCCAAAGGCCAAAGCCACGGTAGCCGCTGTCCTAACAGGTTCCTCCACAAGGAACCTTGGGAGAGCAGGATGACAATTCCTGGGGATCAGGCAAGGTGAGACATGCCGAGTCACTCGGGAGGAGTGACACTGCAGCAAGTAACAAAATACCTGCAAAGCAGTGTTTCCTGCATCCACCTGGTTGCCAGCAACATCCAGCACCTAACTTTGAGGTGTAACTTTTCATTATGCACCCCACACCAAACAGTGCAGCTCCCTCCCTCATCCCCACACCTCCTTTCTCCCCTTTCAAAGGGGGAGAAAGCCTCCCTTTGCAAGAGAAAAACTTCTTTAAAAAACTTTAAAATTAAAACCATCATTTAGGCAAGAGAATATTCAGAATTTATGGCTTAGATTTGCATGCCTGCAGGCAAATCAGAGGCAAGACATCTCTGATCAACTTCAGCAGTCCTTATCTCCCGTAGACAAAGCAACACCTCCATCAAGCATATGGATCATCAACGTGCCTCTTGGAAGGGACAAGGGAGATTAGGTATCACCAGTTATACAAGCTGCACTTTACAAATCCCGTGTCAATTAAAAGATGCTGTGTATTCTGAAACTCCCACACTCTCCATGCCTACACATCTTCTGTAGGCTGCATTGGCAGCAAAAGTAGTGGCATTTGGCCCAATAACTGAGAGGATGCTGAAGCTTAATTCAATCCTCTTCCCTGCACTCTGGGTGCAAACAAAACTAACAAACAGAACATGTCAAAGCTGGCCAAAAAGTTTTTCCAACTACTACATCATTCATGCACAACAAATGCTCCATCCAGCATTTTCTGTCACATAACAGGAAGCTGCAGCGCCGAGGCCCCCCAGAACACCTCTCCTCATCCTTCCCACAGTTGCATCCTCCTTTTGGGACCCCGAGGGGTGACCTCAACCAAAACCCACCCCAGGGAGGACTTTGAATTGCAGATACTTTATTGAAATACTTTTAAAAAAACTTAAAATAATTCTAACACTGTAAAAGTACGGGTTGCTCACATCTCAATCACAGACTGCAACTCTGAGCCCTTCAGCTCGAAAAGGATGGAAGAAAACTAGAGAAGGGAAGAAAACAAAGGCACAAAGCAGCCTGACAAAGACCCAGAACTATTCACACATGCATAAAAACAAAGACTTGTCTTCAGTACTTCAGCCTGAAGAAAAAACAGAATTAAAAACCAGTTACTGTCAGAGTAATAGCAAGTAAAATGCTTAAACCCACATTTAATTCCTACTAATAACTGGACTGCTCCTCCACATTCCTTCTGCTACCCAGAGATTCCATTAATGTACAGAAATTAATTCTGCTTTTGAAGCAGAAATCAGAGTGTACAGACCCCAAAATGTTATGGGTTGCCCAAACTGTCCAATATCCTCAAGGTTACACCTCACCTTCTCTGAAATCTCCTCTTTATCTGTAAGATTACCTTTTTCTACTGAAGGATTTCTCAAATCCTATTTTCATGTTCTTTTGCAAAACATTCAGATGTTTAGTTCAATTATGGTTTTTTTTACTCTGCTACAGTTAAACTAAATGTTCTCATTAAAAAAGAACACATTCAATTATGAAATCTGCAATTTTAATTACAATTTTCTATCCCCATCTACTTTTGACACTCAAACCATACCAGGACTGTTGTTTGTTCATGTCTGAACAATGTTTCTATTTACTGTGGATAAACGGAGACTTATCTAATACCACTTACATGGAGTCATACATTGATTTTTGATTAATGTTTAATCAAAAACAAAGACATCCATCTGTCCAAAAAAAAGTAGGAAGCAGAAAGCCCCGTCCATGGGAATTTTTTTCTGTGTCAGCTCTCCCAAGCTCTGTGTATCGACACAAGATCCTTCCTCTTCTGCTGGTATGAGGATGCAGCTCTGTTGACAGGGCACTTTACAATAGCCAGATAGCTTCCTCCAGGAAACACTAATTTAAAACTAGATTATTTATTTTAAATACAAAGGCTCTACAACCAACAACATGGAGTAAACATTTTAAATCTCAAACACTCATAAAAATTAAGAGCATTAATGACAACGTTCCCTAGTTGTGGCAGGCAGCCAGCTGTCAAAGCTGACTGTGAACAAAGCTCAGGTACCTGCAGGTCCCTCCCTGCCCAGCACTGTCAGCTGGCAGGGCCACAGGTGAAAACAGCATTAAAATCACATCTCTCACTGAGGATGAGATCACTTTTAATGAAAACTGAATATCCAAGCCTTCATTAGAGCACACAAGACTTTGCCATCAAGGGATCCAAGTCCAGGGGAGCACCAGAAGCAGGCAGCACTCGAGATCAATACGGTGTAATAAAATAAAAAAACCAAGAAGGATGAACATTTCTAGCTGTAATCAAAATAATAAAAGAGGTTATCTATCCTCAGAAGGAGCCTCTCTCTTTCAAAACAGAAGCCTATATTCCAGTTTGGTGGTGTAAATACCTTGAGAGTACCTTGGGAAGGATGGAGTGGGGGGGAAGTGATGCCAAAGCCATCCCAGGATATTTGGGGAGATCAGAAACATCAGGAATGCAGTAAGTCTTTAAAAGCCAGGGGTGAAGTGGCTGCTTCCTCTTCTGAATGGAGCCTGAGCAACACCTGAGTTAATCCCCAGGATCTTTTCATTCCTTTCTCAGTGTCTCTCTCTGGCATTCATGGTAAGAGCCCAAAAAAGCAAACAGTGCTGCTCTAAAACATTTGGTCCCCAAACCTCTTTTTGACAAATGTAAATACACACTAATTTTTTTCAACAATTAAGAACTCCCAAAGGAAGATGGAATATTAAAAAAAGTGACAAGAACAATCTTAATTATAGCTCTGTTAACACATTATGATAATAAGTACTTGTTCTTTATCAGACACTTTAAAAAAATTATTATTGTTCTTAACTATACAAAGGCTGGTCTAAAGAACAAGGATCTTTGTCTCTTGCTGCCAGAAGAAACAGCATTTCCTGAAGCCTGTTTCTGCCTTCAACTAACAGTTTTGATTTGGGCTTTAGAAAAATAACTGCATGTCCTCAGCTGGAGGGGAATAAAGTTCCTTTCTTCCCCCTCTCCCAGATGCTCACAGGAGAGCAGCATCACCAGTGGTAATAACACTATGTTTCATCAGCCTCTAGGAAAAACAAAACCCAACCTCTGGCTGTCCTGGCTCAGGTAAACAACAGGAATGCATTACAGAGTTAATACTTGTGTTTGTTCATATTCCCCTTCCTCCTTTCCACCTCCCCTCGGAGCCCCCGGACTAGAATTACAGCCCAACAATGGCCCAATTGTCGCCCCCGGCAGCAACTTCCAGCTCAACAATAGATCTTTCCCTTTTCTCTCCACCCAAAGGAAAATTAATAAGGAAAAATTTCTCTGATTACAGGGTAAAGAAAAACATTTTTAAGGGGGAAGACAGAGAGACCTATGTATATACCATGAGGTTCTGAGCTTCCTTTGTACAGAAGAATGTGCATTCCCTTTCCCAGGCTGCTTTGTATCCCACAACCCCTCCTATGCAGGGGAAGAGATGGGGAGGAAGGTTATGTGCTCTGGCATGAATGGCATTTCCTAAGAAGGTCACTTTAACCACCACTTTAAAGGGTCCTTCCATTAGGGAGTCTCACCTATTCCTAAAGACATGAAGGGGAGAGCTGTGAGCCCCCTTTATTTCAGTGATAACCTGGAAGAACACATGCCTGCTCTCCAAAACAGAGCTCACAGGAATTCACACTTGGAGGGGAGAAGCAGGCTGGATTTACAAAGCAAACATTGTTTTTTGTGGGGAAAGCGTATTTACACATAGGAACAAATATGTTTTATTTCCCACTTTTCAGATGAAAAAATACATGTTACTGCATTGCAAATATTTTGGTAATGTGTGCCAAAAGCCAAAAACAAAGAGAGAAGCCCTTCCTTTGGATAGGGACAAGAATCCCCCCCTACCTACATGGCTGCACAAAGTCCAGCATTAGGCTCATGATTTGTTTCTGCCTGCTAAGGAGCCTAACATTTATTTCAGCAACAAAGCAATAACAAAGATTCAAAGCTGCTTTCCAAAAAAGTTCTCAAGTATTTAAAGAATTTGCTTGTGCTCTACCAAATATCCCTCTGTTCCTCACAGGGCTCTACCCCTGCAACCAGGGCAACATCTGTTGGTTTGGGATGACAAGAGAAGAAACAGGATATTTTGTGATTCTGCACTGCAGAAGCTACCTAACATCTAATTCACATTGATATTAATTTCAGCTTCTGCCTACACAGTATTTACTCATGCAACAGCTAGCTAAAAGCTCTGTCCAAGTGCCTTTAAGTATTTGAGATTTATCTCCGCTAATCAAGGTTTATTCTCCTTTAGTTATAAGTACTTTACTAAATCACTGCTCTCCAGAGTTCTGACATCTGACTTCTCACTGAAACTATTAAAAAAGGTTCCATCACTTGGCTATTGCAACAGGGAACATTTGCAAAAGCAGATTTGAGTTCGTACTGGTTTCAATAAGAAAAAGTTTGCTGATGTTTGGTAAGAACATGCACACAGAAAAACTCAACACTAAAAGTGTGTGGGCAGAGTTCTCACCTTAGCTCAAGTCCCAGTCCAAGGCCACAGGTTTTAATGACTAAATTCAAGGTTTGAATTTTAACACAGCTCACCAGGACCATGCCCACCTCCAGTTAAGGGAACCCCTAGGACCAGGCCAGAATTCCTTAGTCTTGCTCAGCAGGAGCCAGGCACTGGCAGTGTGCAGCTCTTGGGCAGCAATGCTCAAATCCTGTTTAAGATTGTCCCTGTTCCACCATCCCAGAGTCCTTCACCCACTCTATTCAAGCAATTTGTCCAGTGATCTGTAGGTCCTGAAGCTGTGATTTAGCTCCTAAATTTGAAGAAATGTTAAAACTGCAAGAGCCATGCTATTCTAACAACCAGCAAATATCTCTGTAGGAGATAGGAATTCTCTTACCTTTGAAAAAACACTGCATTCACCAGCAAAGCATTTTAACAGGCAGAGATGAATTTTTTTTCAAAGAATTAATACTGACATCGTTACTTACAGTCCTTAAGGAGGATTACTAACATCTCTTCGCTTAATTTCCTTTTTTGTTTATGCTTAAGGACAAATATTTTGTTCGTAGTGAACTGAGCACACATCCAGCTGATCTCTCTCAGTACTTCCTGCAAGTTCACTTGGCAAAAACCTTGAGTCTGCCAAAGGCTGCCCCACAGCCCCTCAGATAACCAGGGTATGGCTGTGGAGTTGGAGGACTGGAAAATGAGACACACCAGCTATTTCTTCTCCATGAAGGCATTTATGAGGTGAGGATGTCATGCAGAAGTCCAGGACTACAACAGCTCATAAATAATGCACCGTTTGACACTTCTATCACAGCCAAAGTTAAAAGGAGGAACAAAAATGTACCACCCGTGGTTTGTTTATGTAGGTAAATTTAAAATTAACTTCAATCTCCATTTCATTTTATGGTTGTGAATAACCCTCACCTCTGCCTGTCCTTTCCACAGTTGTGATTATAAAGGAACATATGAGAAAACTGCATTCTTAGAGCTTTCTAGAGCTTAACCCTCCCTGCCAGCTTCTCTGACCTGCCAGAGAAGGAACACACAGGTGAAGTGAAATGCTGCCACTACACAGTGCCTCTGAAAATAAGAATATTTGTCCATGAGAAAGTGATCTGGCTTACAATTCAGCCCTCTGCTTTCAGGAATAGATTGGAACTAATTCCCAAGCAGAAATGTTCAAAAAACAAATTAAATTCAATTGCTGTGATGGTTAACACTGGTATCTCTCCAGAAATTCCAGTTTTTGGACAGCTGAGGCCATTTGAAGACCATGCAGTCCATCTCTCAACTAGTATCTGCAATTCTACAGTCAAGCAGAACACAAGGATTTCTGCAGATCTTTATAAAAGAAGTTTAAAAAAGAAAATCAAAGCACAAGTGTAAACATCCTTGCCCAAGATCCCCATAGATGCCAGGGCCTTCCCAATGCTGTACACCCATTCCACAAAATCTGTAATAATAATAATAATAATATTCTGGAAAGTGTAAATGAAACCTTCGGCAGGAGGTGCTGCAGGAGGCAAAAAGGAGAGAGAGCAAGGATAACAACAGAAATACTCAGCACAGGAATACCTTTGGCTGATATGCCCCACAGTCTATCCTGGCCTTGCTCTTCAGTGAAGTTACAGCCACCTTGGTTTCTAGACTAGGGCACAACCAGCTCCATTCCTCACTCACAGCTTTCCTATACACCTTCAAGAAAAGCAGCACCAAGGAAGAAGTGACCAGGAAACCCAGCCCTGGCCCTGGTCCCTGCTCCTGACTGTCCTGACTCACATGTAGCCACACTTACAATTTTTAGCAGTCTACTGGGGCAGCTATGATTCCTCACTTCAGTTCATTTAAGGACCTTAATTGTTTGTTTTGGCTCCAACCAGCAACCGTGTTTATGAAAAACAGGTTAAGCTTTTGGCACCAAATTGTTTTCAAAAACCCTCAGCCTTTGAAATAGTGCCTTCTTTAAAAAAATGTTTTTCTACCTTGAGATGCTGCATTTCTCTCCAGAGGGACATTCTACCTCCACTGCTCACTACACTGGTGTTACCTTTTTTGTGTTCCCATTAATAACTTGTTTTCCTCAACAGTTCACAATCTGATCTAAAAGATTCTGTCTAAGCTAAGGCACAACATGTGACATCTCCAGGAAATCTGAAGTTATTATTTCCAAATAAAAAAAACTCCTGCACCAAGTAACTACTAGTGAATTTCAAATTTTCATGGTAGATTTGCATAAATAAGGTGGACTTGTGAGTGGACACTTTGAGTATCTCCACATGGAAGCTAGATTCTACAATTTACCCTTTCATTCAAGTAACTCTCCTGATGCCCCAATGCATCCTGTGAACTGCTACTAAAAACTGTACAACAGGACAGCTCTGTAAAACAACAATCTCTCCAATCCATAACTAGCCATAAGATTCTACACTCCCATTTGAGTTTATAAAAGCGTATTTTATTCCACACGCAACAGGTTCCAATGCCAAAAAATACCCAGAATTCACATCCCAGAGTGAGAATCCATCATTCCTGGGCAAATCATGCTGATGAAGGCCCATGTGTAAAGGCTTTAGGAAATCCTGAGTATAGGTAACTCACTTGCTTTTTTAGTTCATTAAAAAGCTGCTTCCATAAACTTTTATTCTAGTTAAATGGTTTTCTACAGTATTTTGTTAGTCTTAGTGCTTCGAAGATTCATCTGGAAGTGGAAGAAGGGTATGAGCTATGACTGTTTTCCCCTGAAAGTGCAGTCAGAAATGAAATGGCTGAAAGTCTCAACAGTGCAAAATCACCAAAAGCTTCTATTAAAACAAGAGACACCTTTTTTTCCACCAAAAAGGGTGGTGAAAACAGAGTATCAACACTGAGCTCCATCGAGCCATGCTAAAATCGTAAATGGCCTGATGTCATTTCTTGTCCATTTGAAATGGTTTTGGTCTCTAGCTTGATCATATCCAGGAAAAAATTTCCAATAGACTAATGCCAATACAGCCACCCCCTTTTCGGGTTATAATTGGTACATGTTATAAGGTTTAAAAGCCACAAAATGTTCCAAAACAGCCTGGAATCAACTAGGACAATGCTCTCTTGGGACAAAATCACTCCAAAATCCTTCAGTCTACTTCCTAGAGAAACCAAGTGAATTAAAGCAGCCATTATCCCCTCTACAGGCAAGAATCCCAAAGTGCAACAGCAGAATCCTGATCACTGTTCTTTCCAAATGTTTGGAATCCAAGGAGACCAAGCCATCCTGCAGCAGGTAAGAAAGCTTGTGTTGGGCAGGTCCATGGAGATATCTCCAGGGATGCCACTTCAACCACCAACAACAGAGAAACAGGAAAGAGGAAGGAAAGAACAAAGAGCACAAGTAGATCAAAGCCCTCTGGGTAACTCTGTCTATCAATTTAAACTTGGTATCAGCTTACTCAAAGTGAGTCCAACCTCAGAATGCAGCTTTGGTCAAACAACTGACATATGAAATTAAAGTTCATGTAATAGAAGGCTCTGATGGAAAGGGGCAAGCTGTATGATTTCAACTTCTCCATTAGTGCCAGCCAGCAATTCTAACCAACTGCCTACAGCTTGACCCCCAGCTCCTTTATTCAGCCTCTTAAATGCCAGTCTGGGTTTTAAGAGGAGAAAAATCTCACCACTACCTCAGTTCTGTCAAAGCATCCTGCTGGCAAAGAAGAGGTTGCTCAAGGGGAAGTGCAGAGGGTGGAGAGGGAAGAATGTCCAAGCCCTCTGACAAAACCAGAGTCATCTCCACCACCAGCTGAGTTATCACCACATCCCCCCAGCCTTGGTGCTACAGTGGGAAATCTTCACAAATCACCACACTGAACTACTAGAAAAGAACCAGGCCATCAAATCAAATCAGCACAAATCAAACACATCAGCAAATAGTTCAGAAATTCCTGATATGGAACCCAAAAGGCCAGCCTAGAACTTAATGCAGACTTAGAGCACTGCTGATACACTTCCTAATTCATACGACTCAAATCCACCTTAGGAATGTAAAACTGTTATTAAAGGACCTCAACAGTTTGGTAAAGGTTCAGCATGTTACCATTCCACCAGGTTTACTTCAGAGATAAGCAATCTCCTATGTCAGGTTATTATTCTATTACCATAAACAATCCCAACTGTGCCCTGTTTACAACTGCAGAGGGAACAAGGATACACCTACACCTACACTTACTGACTGTGCTTGGGCCACACAGGCTGCTGCAGTTTTATATCACACTTTACCAAATAACCTATTCTATGGTCATTCTGCTGGCAAACAGCCCTACAAACATCTTCAGTTTTTGTTACAATACAGAATTTACCATTTTAATGTATCAGGAAATAATGTGAGTGCCAGCTGCAGGTAGGAAAAGGATCCTTATGTCTAGTCATCAGTTTTCAACTCAGCTATACAAGACTTTGCCAGAATTAAACAGGCTATTAATGGAAGCACTTAAGTTTTACTGGTTTTGCTTTCAACTAACAAATGCTCCTCTAGGAATCCACTTATGAAAGATGTCCTATAAATTGAGATTGAAAAAAATAATTAGTTTCTGTTTTTTAACAATGCCCTATAACAAGTGGCTGACTAGTACAGGAAGCTGTAACTTCCCTGTTTAAAGGGGACAAGGATCTGTTTGGGCTTCACCTCCCTTGTTACAGAAACCCCTGAAGCACCAATCCAAGTTTGCCATGAGCACAGGAAATGTGTGAACAGCACAGTGGTGATTGTTCCTCCTGGAGCATCCTCCTCTGCAGATCTCACGTGAAACTCTTCACGTGCCCTTGGTTCATTCCATTTTCATGGAATGCACATTCTGTACCTCTGTGCACATACAAGAGCCCACACCAACAGCCATCCATCAGCTGGAATATTTTACAGTCTCTTCTGCTGTTTTGGAACACATTGATAGCTGTAAAATATGGGAAGCATCTTCTTAAGCTCAGCATCAATGCTGCTAAACCACCCAAGATGAACTTAAATGCGACATGTTATTTTAATTATTTTTTTAAAGCATCTTATTTTTATGTCAATGCTTGTCATTACAGCAGGATTCTTTAAAAGAAAAGAATAAAGCTGTGAGAAGAACTGAAATCTTAAATCTTTTCTCCTGTTGGCCTATTGGTACAGCTCTCCATACACCTGGCAATAAAGAAAATAAATTCAGAGATGCTTTTTGATTTATAGCTCCAGTGTGGTTTCTCAATAATACAGCTATCTTAGACTGCTGCATGCATTTAAAAAGTATTCCAGCTCCTTCAGAGATGAATTACAGTAGCTACATCTTTAACTGAAGCTCACATGATTTTTTTTTCCTCCAAGAAAACAATTACAAAACATTAAATCACTTTTATAACGCACTATGAAAACAAAAACCTTTAATTTGGGTTACGATCTGAACGGTTTGTGCAGGACACTCAGGCTGCTCCTCTGCTTCACTCCCTGCCTGCAGCAGCTCCAACCCCAGGTCAGGAGGAATCACCTGCTTTAATCTGACCATTCTCAGTTTATAGAGACATCACACCTCTTTCTATCTTCTCATGCCCCACAGAAGGGATCCCAAACACACTCAACACCACTTTGTCCAAGCCTCCTGCTTGGCTCTTATTCCAGCAATAGTTTCAGGCATCCCAAATTGAGTCACATGGCTGTCCTTGAAGTTGATCAAACATCTCTTGTACATGTCATGGGAAATCCAGTGTAGACTACAATGGGAAAGAAATTCCAGTACCTGGACTAGAAAATATTATCTATCCCTATAAAGATAAAACCATCAGAGCCCTCTGACACTACTTCTTATCCCAAATACAGATGAAGACTACGTAAAAAAACTTATAAACCTTGCTCCTTACCATTATACTTCTGGAGAAAAATATAAAAATAAAATGAGGAAGTACTACAAATTATAATAGAGGACCTTGTCTATCCTCCAAAATTAGATTTTTGTTCTAGATCTGTTTGTTCATATCTTTCTTTTCTGGCATCAACAATGACCTCAGAGTAAAATAATTGATTTCTTTTAAATCTACCTCCAACTGTAGATACAGTCATTGTTTTGAATATCAGAAAGGGTGCCTCAGCTCTCTGGTTTGAAAATCTATTAAATTTTGCTCAGAAATAATAAACAGCTCTTACAGCCTCCAACAGCTTGAACGACCAAGATGCTCAACACAGCCTCTGCTAAGTGGATAGGAGGAAACAGAAACAACATGAGTAATTTAGAGCTTATCTGTGGGATTTGCTAATAAATGTATAACACAAAATAAATATGGAAGTAAGAATGGTGTACAATACACATCAAAAGTAGCAAACGCACGTATCCTACCCAGCACACACAGGGCAGAACAGCAAGCGCTGTAAAGAAAAAAAACCCAAAGAAAATCGCTTTGCCTGCTTGTCACATGCTCCATGGAAGAGCTGCAAGAGCTCCCACCCAGCTCTACAGTCTTTGGAAACTTGGGAATCATGAAGTGCAGGAGTGATGGATTGTGTTTATGTGTGCTTAACTCTGAAATAATGAGCTTCAGCAGGTTTGCTCCTCAGCCTTCCCAGTGGTGAGGAAGGGACAAGTGGCAAGAGGGGGCTGCCAGGCGTGTGAGTGACATCAGCCCTCGGGATTGGCTGCCAGTGACATCATTTCATTATTCAGCCTCATGTTTGCATTTCAGCTTCCCCCTTGGAGGACCTCCGGACCGCACACAGCTCCTGGAGCCGGAGCAGCGCGGCGGAGCCGCCGTGCCCAGCTCGGAACAGCCGCAGGAGAACAGGCCCCTCCGGAGCTTCTGGAGCTGGGACAGGGAGCCCAACCAGGGTCACGGCCTTGCAGCAAAGGCAAAGCAAAACCCTGCAGAAATCTGTTCAAAAAAGGCCTGAAGAGTGGCAAATGGAAACCACATGCAACACAACAGTGGAGTTAGCAACACCCATGCACACAGGCGGAATTGCACATGGATATAGCAGTGTGTATTGGAAACAGTGCAAACTGCTCATCACCAGGATCCATTCCTGTGTTAACACCCACGAGGGATCCACCACAGAGCGGTACCATCCCTGTTTACCCGTCCACAACACGAGGCTGCCTTTGTTCCAAGCTCACATCCTGCTTCCCCTTACACGCTTGCCCCTCCTGAACTCGGACGCCTGTAACCTGATACACAAGAATGTTAATTTCTCAAGTGATTTTTATAAAAGCACAGAATGGAAGTAACTTGATATTTTCCCCATCTTGAAAAATATTATTTTATAGCACATACAAAAGTAGGAAAATATATCTGGTCTACAACAACGCTTTGGGAAAATAAACTGAAAAAAGGACTGCTCTGCTTCTAAATACCTACTGCCCAGTATGTTTTCTGTTCAGCACACACCAGGATGTGTGTGTATATCTCCAAATGTATATATCTATATGAATTATTCATGTGCTAAGTTGATGCTGAGCTTGAGTGACTGCTCTCAGGCACAGTGTGCTGCACCCACCTGCGCATGGATCCAGAAGTACCTACAGAGCCTGCATCTTAACAACACGTCATGAGCAATTTACACAAAATCAATTAAACAAACACAATCGTGCTCCAAAACTGGTTCACCTACAAAATGCATTTCCTGCTCACTCCCAGCAGCATGCATGTGAAGTGTGTATCCCACAACCCACTCCATCCCACAGAGAGAACAAACCCCAAAGGACAGCTGTCCTACAAATCCTGAGCCTCTGACCCATTCCCAGGGATATGGAGAGGCACCTTGCCATGCAGGAGTGCAGCTCAGACAGCTGCACTGCTGTCCCAACTCAGCCTACCAAGAAAAGCTTCTTCTGCATGACAGGCACTAACAGAAACCAGTGTAGAAATTCAAGCCAACATAACTTCAAGTTCTACCTTAATTCACGTACAGCATCACTACCATACATTAATTTTACACTTTATGATGCTGCTATTTCTCCTAGATTAAGGGAACATCAGTATTTCAGGACAGTAAATCAATATGTTTGTTTTTATTTTAGAAAGTATCCCCCAAACTCCAGAACTACTTTTAAGACTGCATCTTGATTTAAATTTAATATATACTGTTTCCTTGTGGTGGTGCATTCCCCATCATCCCCAGAGCAACCTTAAGACACTCACTCATGACATTCCTACCTTGGCATGTTTTACCAGGACAATAATTTAGCCCTCTTTACACTCAAGGAAACTGAATGCTTTTATGTGCAAATGAAATAAAAATGCTATAAAACTCTTCTGGCTTCAACTCCCAGACAAGATGAGGGAAAACCACGGGTGAAATTAGGGAAATACAGAGTGAGATTTTCTTTTGTTTACAATGTGTGGTTTGGAATACGGGATTTCACAGGGGTATTTTCCACCAACCATGATGTCAGTGATCAAAGTTTTCTTCCTGCCATGTGAGAAGAGACTTGAAAATGCAGAATTTGTTCTCCTCAACACGTGTGGCTAACAGGGTGAAGTCCCTATGGATCAAGGACAACATAGGTACAAGCTCAGTCTGCTCTGCAGCAGGCACAGAGAGCTGCTGGAGGACAGATCTGCTCTCTGCTACCATCACAAGGGAGCAGGTCATGCTTGGAGCACCACATTGAGCCCTCTGGCTCAGAAAGCTTTCCCTGAATTCAGCAAAACAGGCTGCAGTAAGCAGGACATGTACCAACCTCTTCATTTATCACACACTTTCCAGAATGCTCTAAAACTCCAAGCAATCTGTCTTGCACAAAGCAGTTTATTCTCCTCACTCACAAGAGCACACATTCTTCCTCCATACAGCTCAGCAAGAGCACCCAACACTGCACCTGAGCATACCCTGGGGCAGGGATAGCCCTGGGGAACCGTCCTAGTTTCCAGGGAAATGGCACTTCTTTAGCTCCTTTGGCAAAAGGAAAACGTGTACTGGCTGGGCTGATGTAGTTTTTTCAAAGAATTACATAGTTGACCTCTCCTCACTTTGATTTTGGCTATGAGGCTGTGAAAGTTTTCAGACTTTTCCCCCTAAGCACCACAGACCTCAGTGAGCCTTTCTAACATTCCTTCAACAAACCAACCAGAAGTCCCAGCCCAAAAATGACCCAAAGAGGACTGGAAGAGTTACCATTGCAGGAGGATTCTTCCATTACAAACCAGTGGCAAGCACATGCAAGACAAGGCATCATGAGACAGTTTCTACAGATGAATCAAAGCCAGAAAACAGGGAAGTTCTTAAATCCAGTGAAATTTCTCCCCAGTGAAATATTTCCCCCATAGAAAAAGAAAGCAAGCTCTCAGCTGATGAAGTAAGAAGGGCATCACTCTCAGGTGGATTTCTTTCAGAAATCATGCTACAGCAGCCACTGGTCACCTAAAAGAGAGTTTCTCAAGCTCAATTTAAACAAACATGGGACAACCTGGCCTTTAAGAAAATGGTTCTGATATTTATTCTGCACAGTACTTGAAAAGTGCAAGGTACTACACCTGTTGGGCATTTATTCGTTGCTTTTAGTAATTTCTAGTTCAGTTCTCTTCTGCAAATGTGGGAAGGCTTGTATTTATTAGCAAGAAACTACACTTCCAGTGACTTCTATGTCACCTGCAGAGAGGGCTCAAGCTGAGAAAAATGGGTTCAAGTGATGCCATTTATTTTGAGTCTCTCCATCAGGATCAGCTTCTGGATCCTCCCCAGCTCCTTCCTTCTCTCACTACGCCTACACTTCAGGGAAAACTAAGGAAAATCTAACACCTCCAAATGCTGCCACATATAAAAAACATACTAGACAAAACGTGAAGGACATGAACCAAATCCCAAGAAGAAGCTTGTGGGTATCTTTTATTTATAACACTGAATGAAATTCTGTAGAATTGGAGGTGGGGGGAGGCTGTTTTCACAGCAGGACTTTCCCTGCAGCACAGACTGCAGCATGGGCACTCTCTGCTGCTCAGAAAACATTTGGAACAACTGGACAGGAAGAACAAAAGCAAGAAATACTAAGCTCCAAACAAGAAGAGAGGTAAACTCAGCTTCCCCCACCCACCTTCCACAAAAACATCAAATATTTCCTTTCATAAATAATTGCAATAGGATGCCGTAGACTTTTCCAAGCAAACAATAGCTGGATTGTGAAATGTTTTGCCCCAGGCAGGGCCCTGGGGGAGGGGGACACAAAGGCTGGCTTTCAGGGCTTGGGGCCTCTCACTGCTGCACAGCCTTGCTCCCTTCCTACTCCTTTCCTACTCCCTTCTTACTCTCTTCCTACTCCTTCCCTTCCCGTGCTGACCATCAGAGCCTCCTGCTACACACACACACAACAGGCAGCAAAAGCAAACAAACACAAGTCATGAGGCCCCTGTGGCCCTGCCACAGACCTCACACAGAACAACACCTCTTTTTTCCCCAGGAGGGGACACTGCAGGAGGGATTTGGGGAGCCACTGAGAGCCATGGGTGACCACCAGTGAGGAGAGCCATGGGTGGCCACCAGGGAGGAGAGCCATGGGTGGCCACCAGGGAGGAGAGCCATGGGTGGCCACCAGGGAGGAGAGCCATGGGTGGCCACCAGGGAGGAGAGCCATGGGTGGCCACCAGCGAGGAGAGCCATGGGTGGCCACCAGCGAGGAGAGCCATGGGTGGCCACCAGGGAGGAGAGCCATGGGTGGCCACCAGGGAGGAGAGCCATGGGTGGCCACCAGCGAGGAGAGCCATGGGTGGCCACCAGCGAGGAGAGCCATGGGTGGCCACCAGCGAGGAGAGCCATGGGTGGCCACCAGGGACAGCCATGGGCTGCACCCTCTGGTCACGCTGCTCCCCTGGCCCATCGAGTGCCCCCAGAGGAGCCCAGCCCCTCACTGGGTCTCAGGTCAAGCTGTCTGAGGGCAGAGCTGAGCTGGGGATACCAACAGAAAACAATCAAAAGACCTTTCCTGCTGCAAGGTGTTTTGAAAGAGGAGCCTATTCCCATTGGGAAAGCTGAGTGCTGTAATTCCAGGACTGATTCACCTTCCTCCTTCACATTCAGAGCTGGAAAACCACCCAACCCTGGCAACATCAAAGGAGCCCCAGTGCTCCCCAGTCCCCAGGTAGGCATGGCTACCTCCCTGCCATGTGCCAGCCCAGAACCCAAGCCAGCGACAGCTTTGCCTGTCCCAGGCTCTGTGCAAAACATTTCTGCCAAACAGATGATTCAAGCTGCCTGCCCCACCTCAGAGATAAGCACGCTCAAAAAATATTTTATATATATTTATTTTTATCACCTGCATGAGGAAGTTCTCAGGCTGGGAAAAGCCAGAGTAACAGGAGTGCCCAACCCTGCCTGTCCAAAATATGCATTAATTCTCCTTAGTAGAGCAGCCTGTACTTGTATCACCTCAGCACTGTCATCTCCCCAAAGCCACATGTTTACTGTAATACACTGTTTATATATAACCCAGTATATTATTCTGTGTAAACCAACTATAAAAGCATGAAGTCAGCTGTGAGACCAAATAGACTCTTCTTTACAACAGAAACAAGCAGAGGACACTTGGCCAGTTGCAAGAGCATGGGTAATTGTGCCAAGTTTGCAATAAATCAGGTTGTTTTGTTTAGGTTTTGAAGTGCTGCAAGAAGACGTCAATAAATGCATCAGTGCAGGTAAAATGATCTGAACCACACTTCAAAACACCCACCACGTCAGGTGCACAGAAAACAAGGGACAGGTGCTGGCCACAGAAAGTAAACCAAATTTATGACAAATTTATGCAAAACACCTGCGGCAGAACTGGCAGGGGCAAAAAACAAAACAGAATATAGAAGAAAAATATATGGTCAAAAAATTGTCCAAGGTGCATCTAGAGATGGAGACACTGCCTGTTTTTTTCATAGGTTAAGGCATAAAGAGGCACACAGAAAATGGGGAAAAGCTAATGGAGCAAAATCACCTTATCAGTGACATTACTTGGTCATGCTTCTAAGCATGTGCTTTGAGACATGAGAGTGCATTTGAATGATAGTCTCATTTTCTACAAAAGGAGAATTTCTTTAAGTCACTTGATAGCAAAGCCTGAAGTGTCCCTCCCTCTGCCCCAAATCAGAGCTGTGTGACATCACCAGCCCCAGCCTGGCAGGGCAGCACTGGCTCCTCTGCACTTTGGAGCCCCTTCAACCTCTGCCTGTCCACCTCAGGGCATCAGCACTTACCAAATAAACTAACAGAGACTCAACCAAACTTCACTAGGCATGTAAAAAAGAATATAATTAATCAAGCACCTTTATTTTTTTTTCCTCAGAAGTATTTGCCCCACCTCTTTACACATAGGTAACTATTTTTACCTCCAGACTCGTGGCTGATAATTTGCAGAGAGATTTAAGCCACTACCTATCAACTAAAATTTCCACAATACATATTTGTAAGAGCTTAATCTGGGGTTACAGTGGTTCTATGTTTCCCTCTTCTCAGGAAAAGAAGGTTCTAACTTAAGTTAGTACATGTGGAAATGTATTTGAGAGACACAGCAACATCAGGTATACACTGGAGAGTGAAAATCCTGAGTACAAATCAAACTAGTCCAAAACTGCTTTAGAAGCTCATTCCACAACCTGCTTCAACCAACCTCTGTCATGACAATTTCCAGCCTGGACTCAGGAAATCCTTCAGTTCAGACCATGGATGATTTTGGAAGAATGGTGAATCACTGGTACAGCCAAATTTTGGTTTACTGAGGGCTTGAGAGATCTGGCCAGGCCTTGTGTGGATCACCACAGCCAAGACCGAGAAAAGGATATTTACACCTATTCCTACTGCTTTTTTACACATGTATTACATTTTGAAATACATGGATGAAAAACATGAGAACTTTAAGAAAAGCAGTTAGTTAACAAAACATTTGTTTCTAACACCAAATTTCATACTTCCAAAAACTTTTATTCTGAGAGCCAAACTGTAATATTTAGGTGTGAGCCACATCTTACACCACCTTGGTTCAGGACTAGGATTCAGTTCTTCAAATTAAAGGCTAAACCTGTGCTATTCTTGACTAGTGGGAGCCTGGGCTTTACAAGGCACCTTATCGTGAGAACAGGCTCTCTCAAGATTCCCAAACCAAATTTCTAAACCAAAAAGATTCAGATAAGTATCTGAGCATTTGCAATGCTTATCTGCTAGGTGTTCTTCTCATTTCTGCCTTGATGTTTTGTAGGGTTCCACAATGAATGTTTGCCTAAACTGTAGAGATAATTTCATGGCTATGCAAGTTAAAATTCCTCCACGCATAGAGATAATTTAGAGGGAAATCTCCTGTGTTTTTCTGGAGAATGAAGAAACTACATTTGCCTTCTTTATATGTGGTGCAGTCTTTGACAACACTGACAAGAGTCTCCTACATACCCACATGACCAGTGTTGGGGTCCCCATGAACTTTGCCCTTAAGTCACATGCATGAATTGCCAGAAAAAGAGGCGATTTTCCTCTGTAACTTCGTTTTTTAGTTTGACTTTTCAAAAAGCTTATGTGTTGGCATAATTTGTTTCTGTGATCTTTTAGGATGAGCTATTTACTTAACAAACCTAGGAGTTTCTCACCATCCTCAGTCAAGCACAGCCCCTTATACAACGCTGTTTGACCTGGGGTGCTTCTTCTGTCCCTCATGGTCCTCACTGGTTTTTTTCCCAGTCCATCACATTCTGCTTTACTAAAACACCTTCCAACAACAAGACATAGCATTATCCCAGGTTAGGATCATGTGTTTAGGCTCATCTGAATGTGGAAACCCTGCTTTGCAATGCAAGGTAGTATTCCATAATTACACAGCGAGGCAGGTACTTGCTAGTAAAAATACTCGGGGTACAAAACCAGAAAGGCAACACAGCTCCCACCCAATCTGCAACACGAGCTCTGTTCTGTGCAAGCCTGGCAACCCAAGGATTTCAAAACCACTTCAGACCCACAAATTCAGTGCCAGCTGGGAGAGGGCAGATCGCATGTTGAAGCTTTATAACGAAGTGAGAAGGTAAGATACAGCAACTTCTGCAAAACACCTCCTAATGACAGCCCACACAGCCATTACAGAGGCCAAACATATCAGCTTCCCACTCAGCAAAGCTGCCAGAACTCAACTCAAAGCAAAATTTATATAAACGGAACAAACAGTATCATATTCAGCTATCGCTTGTGACTGCCTTCATTTTGAGAGCGAAAAACCAAAGGATTCTGAGTTACCAAAAGAAGGGGGGAAAGGCCTTTCCCACCCTCACAAACAGAACAATCCTTCTGTTACCCCATTTTGAAACTTCAATACTCCAAAGCAGCTCTGCAGCCATAAGGACCTGCAGCATTAAGACAGAAGTTTTCTTATCCTAAAAAAAATCCAAGCACATAACCAAAAGCTCTTCACATACACTCTCCTTGCTTTCACACCCCAAACACCATAAACATCTTTAGCATCTTACTGCCCATCTTCCTTTTATTCCCCTTTATTCATTAGATCAGAAGACTATAGCATGAGAATATTAAAACACCGAGGAACATCAGTATCACACAGAGAGAATCCTTGGGAACCCACACTGACCTTCCAAATGTGAACTAAATCCCTGCATAAGGTATTACATATAGCAGGAGCTCACTCTCAGGGTGTCTACAATTTGAGATTGGGAAGGAAAAGCTTCTGAGAGTATGAAAATAAATTGCTTACACACTGGGTGTTTGTCAAGTTGAAAAGGCAACTAATACTATTTCTTTTTTACTTTGAGGGACAAGCTTACAGAACTTAGGATTTCCAGTGCTTCCTTCTTAAGTTACCTGACATGATATTACTGGAATCAACAAGTTAGATCACTAGTCTTGCACATCAAAATGCATAAAAAGATACCAGGATGAAATAAAGAGGGTGGTGCAAACAAAAACAAATACTCTATGAATAAAAGCATTACCTAAGAGCCAGCTTCCCCTCTCAGTATTTTCAAGAAAATTCTAAGAGGATTTGCAGAGTTAAAGATAAGGACCAGAAGAGAGATAACAGATGGCAATGGAAAGAAAGCAGCATGTAATAACTTGATAGGGTACATTCAGTACTCCAGTACGTTAGAAGAAACCCAGAGACAACTTCCACGTGCGTGTTACTTGGTTCCCTATTTATGAACAGCATCATCATCAAGGGCTCAACATATACTATTTAGTTTTATATTTACTGGTCTCTGTTTCAGCAGGCCAGCCCAGTAAGGAGAGACTGAACATGACCTGGCCACCAGCCTGGGCTCCTCACCCTGCACAGAATCCATGGGACCGAGCCTGCAGCAGTAACACAGCACCTGCAAACACCCAAGGCTGAACAAAGGTTGCTTCTGTGGTGGGGTTGCTTGGCTGGGGGTTTTGCTGGGCTTTTTGTTGTTTTCCAAGGCTGCTCTGTGTTTTCTGAGAAGCAGCAGACAGTGTCTCCCAGCTCTGCCAAGCAACCAAAATACCGCTGGTCAATAACCTTCTCTGCTATCACCACAATCGTTGCTTTTTTGTTTTGCTTAAATTTCCCAGGCTACAAGCCAAGACTTTCAGAGGCAATGCACTGCCTTTAAGGTAAAGGTTGGTGATCCTGCATATTTCTTTACATTCCCAGCCTCACAGCCCTGGTAAAAGCACTGCTGACAAACACTGTCTAACCTGTTTGTCCCATTCCACCCAGGGAGAAGGTCAGGTACCCACAGCTTCTATGCCTGGGCCCCCATGCCTGTCAGCTCCAGAGGTGGAGGTACATCAGTAGCTGCCTGAAAAATGGCAGTGAGCAAAAGCAAGAGGAAAAAAAGCACGTGTTGATCCAGAGGTCAGAATTACTACACAAGAAAAAATTTAATAGGTCTGAACCTCCACCTGGAGAACTGAAATGTGAAGGTGTTTTGCATCCCCATGGCAGGGATAGAACATACACAGAGGCAAAGCTGCCCAGCTGTGAGCTGCATGTGCTTAGACTGTGGAGAAAGGAGACACAAAACTGCCATGAACTGCCAAAAAAAAAAAAAAATCCATTTATTTCTAAACAGACTCCTTCAAAACCACCTGACAGGAGCAAACACCTAAAACTGTACTGAAAAACTATGTAAACTGTACAACCCAAGGCTGCCAAGGCACTTCATACCACTCTTCCCCTGAGTGTGCTTTGTGGAGTTTAGTCTTTCAATGAAGCCAGGGTGTTCAAATTATGATAAAAGACTTTCATCTCTGGCCATGAGATGTCAAGTCCCCAGTACACAGTCATGATTTGAGAAGGACAAACTGCAAGGTTATCACAGATGGGGCCAGTTTCAAAGCAAGTCACCCCCAATGGAAAGGAATTGCAGTTCTGACCTACATCCAAGCCCATCTTTTTATTTGTTGGAGAGACAGGGCCATAGAGTCAAGCTACAGTAGTCTAAAAAGCAGAAACAAAAAGAACTAAATAAAAAAAATAAATAAAAGCACACAAGCAAATAATAACCCATCTGACTGCACCTCCCCTGGCAAGTACAACATGGTCTGTACTTCTGCATGGCCAGAGGAAAGAGATGTACCAGCAAAACCTGCACCCCGTAACTGCACCTGCCCTTCCCAAGGTCACTTCAATAAGCTCTCCAGGCTACTCCATATAACTCAAGCTGCTCTGCAGGATCTGCTCTAAAATAAATACATAACACACACATGTATTTAAAAACCTAAGTACAACACCAGCCATTTCTCATGTTTGTTGTGTTTCTTTTCAACCAGCTGCACACAGACTTGCTTGGTAAAAAATACAGCTGTGTAGAAATCCCGTTAAGGAGAACAGCTATATTTTTAATTACCTCCAAGGCAAAGATTCCAGCACACAAAAACACAGAAGGGCAATGTTTTGCTTTGGTGGTGGGGTTGGGGTTTGTTTTTTAATTTGTTTAAAAAGTGCACAAGTCAGTGGCAATTAAAAAATTCCTGCAGTAGCTTAGAATCAACTAAAGCCCAGAACAATCTGTAATAACATCACACAGTATCACCTTATTTATCAGCCCATTGCTCATGAACCAAAGATAAAAAGTTTCTGCCCCAGACATAAATAAGCAAAGGCAAATTTACGTCATGCAAGAAAAGCTCTGCAAGGAAAGAAATCAGTGAGACAGGCAGAGATAGAGATAACATGTTCTTTGGGTTCAAAACACCCAACTGGTCTGGAAGCACTGCAGTAAGGGTGTATCCTACAGGAAAAAGAATTCCCATGGAGATCACAGGGATGTTTTAAAACCAGATGCAGCCAAGATGCAGGACAGAGTTTCTCTCAAATGTGTGATCTGAAAAGTCTATCCAAGCCTGCAGTTTTTGCAGGATTTGAACCTGCAGCAAGGTCACAGCTCCATGTACCTACACAGAATTCTGCATGCAGCCAGCCTTGGCTCTCTCCACGTGGCTTCTCTTGGAAGAATGGGAACAGTCCATCAGTTTACCCCACGGGCTCATTTTAATTCTTTAATTTTGTTATGTTCAAGCTCTTCAAATGGAAATCACCTAACAAGCACAGAACAGAGGCTTAGCTCATGCTAGATATAAAGATTAAAAAATTCGGGATTTCCCCATCTCCTTTCAGCCTAACATTGGCAACAAATGAATTTATTTTCAAGAAAAGATAACCACAAAATAAAATAATATATATTTTCCACACACTAAAAATAACTGACAATTGTTATGGGTTTGTTTGTTTAATAATACATTAATATGAGGAAACTAAGAGGTATTTTCCTTCTTTGTTTCAGCTCAGTTTCACTAAATAGCTTCTAAAACCCCCAAAGAACATGTCTGAAGCTGCAAAGCCACAAACACATCCCTCCCCACGTCCTAGTCCCTAATGTGCAGCTAGGTAAAGCTCAGGGAAGGAGCAAGGAGTTTTATTAGCAGAGGGCTCAGAATTGGAGGGCAACCACTGAACGTTGCCTGGAGCTAAACCTCTAAAGTTCCTCGTTGGCGAAGTGCGCCCGCCTTTGATCCACCAAGTTCAGAGTCCGCTTACTTAACCTCCACAGGAAGAGCTCACTTATGTGGTGCAAGATGAGCTCTTTCCTACACTTTCTTCCACAGTTCGAGAAAACTGGCATACTGACAGGCTTTGCACATTTCCAAATATAAAAAAAAAAATAGCTTGGCAAGAATTTACAAGTAGTGATATCACTGATGACAACCCACAAACCATCTACCTCCCAAAATATGACTTTTTTTTCTTTTTATGAGCCAGGTCCACGAGAGATCACAAGTTCCAGCGCCAAGGATATCTCCTGAACTAAACATGATAAGCCAACAATCTCACAAAATATTTTAGTGTGTACTTTGTTGAGCATCCTATCAAAATAATTGATACAGAATGGCAGAGAGAGACTGACAAGGTCCTCCCAGAAAAGATACCCGAAGTATTCCAGTATCTTCCTTGTTTATAGAAAACTTAAAACTGTCCCAAACACATTTCCCGACACATTTAGAGCAGGATTTTGCAGATGTCTCTGCACCACTTGGCTGGGGTCATACTAAACACGTCTGCAGTCTGCACTCACACAGAAACAACACGTTGCTTTGGTCGACTCTCAGGAAAAACAAATGGAAATAAGACTGTGCAGACTGGGTGGAAGAACAGCCAAGTCTGCCTGGTTCTACTCCTGAAGACCTTTCCATCAGCTGGGTTTGGAAAGTGCAACTCCTATGCCCAAACTATGCCCCAAGTACTCAACTCTTCACATGAAAACTTATTTCTGCACTATAGTCCATTATTTGTGTATTGCTCATCATCAAAAAACCAACATCATCCACAGACATCTTTTGTAGCAACCTGAAGCCTCGTTCCAGTCTCTGTGAGGCAGCCTTCTGTAGCCCACAAGCCTCTAAAGTCACCTCAGTTACTCATCCCTCAAGGCTTTTCTTCAGAGAGGAGTCTGCACTAATGGATAGAGTCACAAAGTGGCCCTTAATGCCAACACTAGAAAGAGATGGATCAGAGGGAACCAGATTTTATATCGTTAGAAGTTTATCACTATTTACTTTGATATCACCAGAATGCAAACTAGTCTGGCTAGAATTTGCTTTGAGGAGGTGAGCAAAGCTCTGTTCAACTCTGCCTGCCCACACACATGGGGAGTGGAATGTAAATGAAAAGGTAAAGTGCCCACCCAGTTAAATTATTTCAGAATCTTAATATTAACAGGAAACAAGCAGGATGAACTCGCTTCCTCCACCCCTGAGACAATTCTCCTATATCCAAGTAATGACCTGCAGTGGAAGTGACTTGCAATGCTTTCCATCTAGGCTAGGAAAATTAATTTACAAATAGGGTACTTCTGGCAGTTCTGATGTGACTGATTACAGAAAAATGATACACTTATGTGAATGAAGTGGGAAATGAGTAATTATCATGGAGTCCCAGAATAGTCTGGGTTGGAAGGGACCTTGAAGCTCATCTTATTCTAACCCCTCTGTCCTGAGCAGGGACACCTTCCACCATCCCAGGTTGCTCCAACCCCCATCCAACCTGGTCTCAAACACTTCCAGAGATGGGGCAGTCACAGCTTCTCTGAGCAATTATTTTTGAGACTTCCAAAGACAGGATAAACAAGTACTAACACCAGAACTTCACTAGGACAAGTGAAAACTACAAGAGAATATAAACTCAGCCCAGCACATCCTGCTTAAATATTTTTTGAAACGTCTGGCTTAGCTGAGAACATATTCTTGATGCTGGAACTTGTCAACTCTTGTGGACCTGGTTTGGGATACAAAAAAGAAACCAAATTCGGGAAGCAGGTGTTTTGTGAGATGTCATCAGCAATATGATGACTTGTAAATTACAGTCAATATCTTAAAAAGGGACATTAACTTACATACCTGAAATTCCAAAACAATGCTGCCCTGGCTTTAGAAAGGTTCTTATTGGTAATTAAGTTTCTAGTCCTAAACTGCCTTCACTGTTACAGCTCAAACCAGCAGCTTTAACTGAGTTGCCCGACTCTTTGTGGATTTGTTTTGAAAGAAGCTCAATTATGCTCAGGACAATGGCCTGTCTCTTCATTTCGGGTGAATAGGAAGCAAGGGTGCTATTGTCAACCCGCTTCAATGCAGTCACAACAAAGGGCTCTGAAGTGCCGAAAATAATGGGCTACCTACAGTATCTGGGAGGAGGAAGGAGAGGGAGCTGTGCACTAGCCACAGTTCCCCTTCTGCTGGCCCTCCAACAGGGCTGTGCCAGGGGCTGGGAGGCAGCACAGGGAGCTGCCACCACGGCTGCACCGAGCCAGGGACACGGAGGGGACACAGCTCTGCCCACGGGGTGGGCTGGTTCAGAGAAAAGGCAAAACCAGGAGACACAAGCTTCAGTGTATGGGTGGGCTTCAGGGGGAAAGGGGAAGAGGAGCATGGAAGCGAAGAGAGCCACATGGCAGATTCAGTGAGAAAAAAAAAAGATGTAATTTGTTTTTTAAAAAAATAGGACATAGTATTGCTGAAAGGCAGCGGGTGAATGAAAGGCAGCGCAGGCTGCTCTTGTAGCTGCAGTCCCTCCTCCCCTTCTGGTGCCTCATTCATAAATGGCTGCTGGGGCTGGCGGCACAGCCGGGCACGGCCGCGCACCCGGCCTGCAGCGCCTCGCTGCTCCTGCACACACCGCAGCGCTGTGCCTGCCCCAAACAGCGCTGTGCCCGCTCTACACAGCGCTGTGCCCTCTCCACACAGCGCCGTGACCGCTCCACACACAGCGCCCTGCCTGCCCCAAACAGCGCTGTGCCCGCTCCACGCGCAGCGCTCTGCGCGCTCCAAACAGCGCCCCGCCCGCTCCTGCACACACCACAGCGCTCTGCCCGCTCCCAAACGCCGCTCTCTGCCCTCTCTCCCAAACGCCGCTCTCTGCCCCTCGCTCCCAAACGCCGCTCTCTGCCCTCGCTCCCAAACGCCGCTCTCTGCCCTCGCTCCCAAACGCCGCTCTCTGCCCTCGCTCCCAAACGCCGCTCTCTGCCCTCGCTCCCAAACGCCGCTCTCTGCCCTCGCTCCCAAACGCCGCTCTCTGCCCTCGCTCCCAAACGCCGCTCTCTGCCCTCGCTCCCAAACGCCGCTCTCTGCCCTCGCTCCCAAACGCCGCTCTCTGCCCTCTCTCCCAAACGCCGCTCTCTGCTCTCTCTCCCAAACGCCGCTCTCTGCCCTCGCTCCCAAACGCCGCTCTGCCCTCTCTCCCAAACGCCGCTCTCTGCCTCGCTCCCAAACGCCGCTCTCTGCCCTCGCTCCCAAACGCCGCTCTCTGCCTCGCTCCCAAACGCCGCCTCTGCCCTCTCTCCCAAACGCCGCTCTCTGCCCGCTCCCAAACGCCGCTCTCTGCCCTCGCTCCCAAACGCCGCTCTCTGCCCTCTCTCCCAAACGCCGCTCTCTGCCCTCTCTCCCAAACGCCGCTCTCTGCCCTCTCTCCCAAACGCCGCTCTCTGCCCCCGCTCCCAAACGCCGCCCTCTGCCCTCTCCCAAACGCTGCTCTCAGCCTGCAGTCGGGCAAAGGAGACTTTGGGAGCTCAGAGCAGAGCAGTTCCAGCGTCTCGGCATCTCTCCTGCCAGCCAGGCTCCTAAAAGCTTGCCTTTGTCCTTCCTCAGTGCAGTAAAGAATCCCTGCATCATGAAATCACAGAACGTGCTGAGCTGCAAGGGACCCATCGGGATGACTGAGCCCAACTAGATGTATTCACATGGAGAAACAAACAAGGCATGATTTCAAGAAGGAATCATCACCCCAATCTTGTTAAACACAACAAAACCGCTTTCCTTTGTGCACCCAGCTTAGGTGAACGTAGGTAACTCTGGTGTTCCCTGTATTTGCAGCTAAGAATTCCTTCAGAACATTTTAATTAGGAAGAACAAGAGTCAAACGTGCCATAACAGTATCAGTACTAATAAATCATGGGCTATACAGTATCCTACTGTTTGTAGCTACAAAGGGGAATTTCCAAAATGCTTTTTTCAAAGAGAAGAAAAGGAAGAAAAACGAAAGAAAATGTGCACAGAAGTGAGGCAGATGCATGAAGGAAGATAAAGAACCCACCTGTTATGCTCAGGACTAGCACAGATGCAGGAATATTAAGAAAAATGTTTCTAGGCATTGCCCAAAAACTGAACAATTAATGATAGATGGTGAAGGAAGCCAAGGCCTGACCAAGGACTTTATTTCATTATCAGAAAATAAATTAACTTACTGAAATTGTCACCATCAGTCTGAGTTACTTATTTCTGATTCTCCTGGTAAACAAACAAATTCCTGCTGAAAAATCAGCAATTCTGCTAAACAATAAATCAGGAGTTTAATCCGCTCCTTACAAAGACATTTAATAACAGACTTACTTTTACAGCCAACTTTCCAAGAAGATAAGTAATTCCCTTAAGAAAGCATTTTCTCATTCCAAAATTAGAATAATTTGACAATGTAAAAGATGACAAATAACATCTCTCTTCCGTTCTGCTAACTCCAGAGGGGCCCCAGCCCAAACAGCAGGCAAGTGGGAGCAGGCATCTGCCCAGCTCACCAGCAGGAAAAGGCAGCCTGCCCTCCTCTTTTCATTTTTACACTGGGCAGGAAGAAAGGAAGGATCACATTTACACTAGTGAAAAAAAACGTCTTGCAGAACTAACTCGATATCCCAACTACATCTTTTATCACTAGAACAGTTTTCTCTCTAGACCAGGAAAAAAAAAATAAAGGCCTTGGATTAACACAAGCTCAAACTTGAATCAAACAGATTAAAGATGCAGACACTTCCATGTCAACGTTTCATAAAAGTGCCCACAGAATACTGTGAGATGGTGCAAGATCCTCAGCACTGATCCATCATCTCACAGGCATTTCAAAAGAGAATTTCCAAACTCCCAACCAGGTAACCATTAGCACACCTGACTCACGGATGTCTGTTACCAAAAGGAGTTTACTCCACACATGCATCAGTCATCTAAGATTCAGACAGCACTTTAAAAAGGCAGGCAGTGTCCACCCTGCTCCCACCCCGTATCACCCCTCAGGTTCCATCTCCTCTTGTCACACATCTATGAAACTTGTAGGTCAATTTTTTAATCCATAGTGTGGCTTCTGAAGAACAGGTACTGTTACCAGAGCCAAAGGCGAACCACAACTGGCACCCCTCCCCTGAAGAACTATTTGTGAAATATTTTGCAAGTTGTCTAAGTCTATAGCATACTTCTGAAGAGAAATTCCCACTGGCATTTGATGAATATGTTGCTCCCCCCAGGTGTGATCACCAGAGATTTTCTACTCCCAAAAAAAGAGCTGAACCCACAAGGCCTGCAGGAGAACATGAACACATCAGACTGATTTTCTATGGGTGTCATTTCCATTAACACCGGTGGAACCATTTTCACTAAAACAGCACTAGCAAGGACAGAAAACTTTTACAGCACATCTCTAACACCAAACTCTTATGTTCATCACCTGGGCCTCCTGTAGGACAGGTAAATCAAGGGGCAACACCCATTCAGCTGCTTGTTTGGTCCAAATCATCTAGAAGGAATTTTTTGTTTGGCCAAGACACACAGCAAACAGTTCCATATTCCCAATGCACATGCCCTGAGCCACTGTACACTGACCACATTTCAAATGTATCAACTACCATGTTCATATTTATGTATGTACGTATACATATAAAACACCTACACAGACATTATATATTTATCTTAGCCTGCTTAATAGCACAGCATCCCAGGAAACAACCTAGGAGGAAGGAAGTTCCTCAATTTTCCTTAAATTTTATGGCTATGCCCTTAGAGTACATTCTTTGCAGAGGAATTATGTGATGATAGAAAGTCCCTGGACAGCTTCACAAGGAAAACAGCCCCTTCAGGTACCTCAAAGAAAAAGTAAAAAAGCCCAAAACCCAATCCAAACTTTGGATTATGATATCCTTTAAAGATCTGCAACACCCTGCTGTTTTGTACCAAAAGCAGATCAAGTTTGGCAGATAAACAAGACACTTTGGTTGTTTTTGCAACCTGTAAACCACAGGTCTTCCTCCTGTTTCTGAATTAGATCTTCTCATATAGCAAACATGACAAGCTAAACGAGGTGCTCTATGTCTTAACCTCAATCCTCCATGACCTCAAGCAGCAGAGGGATGCTTTTTGTCCACAAATATCCATGTCACCTGTATCCAAACACCATGAGCCATAATACATGCCCCAACACTCTACAGCTAAAGTAGAGTTTCTGGGACAAAACCAGAAGCCACAAACTGCAAGTGCCAGCGATCATATCTTGCAGGAGGAAACCTAGTCTCAGATCTCAACAATCTACCAAGATCTAAGACAACACTGGGTGATAGAAATAACTTGTTCACCTTAAATGAGAAACTCTAGAGGAGACAGCTTAGTACTTAATATACATTAAAACCATTATTTTTGCAGCCAGCCAGAAAGCCCACATACTTTTCTATTTTTTTCCTGGGGGTGTCAGCTCAAAGTCTCTTACATAGGCTGAACACTGGCTTATGACTAGTAAAACAGCTTTCATACATTCCTCTTCCACTTAAACATTATTATGTGCTTTCCTGCAACTTCACCATGATCAAAGTCCTAACAAAACAGCAAAACAAAGTGACAAACAGGATGTATACTTAGAACTTCAGTTGTGCTGGCAAAACACACAGTATCATTTACGTTCCATTTCAGATCAGTTTGTCCAAAAAAGTAACCAGTACAAATCATGTTATGTTCATACCAGCAGGAAAAAAAAAGATAAGATACACAAAAGCAAGCAGAGCAAATGAGTTTCCATCTCTGTAACCAAACAAGAACAGACTATTTCTGTTAGCAAAGATAAAGCAATTGGAGACAAAAATAAGGAATTAAACATTTCCTCTACACTAGCAACCACCATCAGGAGATGTATGGCTTGGAGCCAGGCTGTCCTGCAAAACACTGGAGAGATCACATGCAAGAGTCAAGCCAGTATCAACAACTCCCTGTGTCCCAACCCCACAGCACAGCCCTTGAGTCACCACTGGAACAGGAACGTCACTTATCTCCATTTTACTGCTGTGTGGACACTGATATTCTTGTACTTCCCATTTTTTCACTCACCTGTCAGTCCACTCCTCATCACCTCTAGCCCCTATTTCAGCACTGTAATTGGGACTGCAGGTGTCACCACTTGATCTCAAAGCATCTCTGTGTGGCTCAGAAATTCAAGAGTGTCCCAGTACTTTCCACATTTGATACTGGAAAGAGAAGCAGGACACCTTACAGAGCACACATTTATTCTCATGTGGAAAGAACTGGTGCTGACTTTAGCTCTCACTTCCCTGGAGTACTCAACCAGTATCAACAGGACTATTCACAAATTTGAAGCGCAGTATAGTCTTAAAGCATTTGCTGAAGACAAACATTCATCAGTTATTTTGTTTCTTAACTGAGGTTCTCCACAAATGGTTTTCCTGTGTATGACACTGAGAGGCCAAAACAACAGCAGGGGTTCCTCTCTCTGTGTAGTTTTCTAATGCTGTCCGAGAGCTGCTTCGTAGCATGATTACATTTACCTATCAACTCTCATATTACTTTTTTTGTGCTGTCAGATTCCTGCAGGAACTCCTTGGACATCCTTCCATCTGCTCTTCCACCAGATGGAAAATAGTCACTTCTGCCTCCCCAGTTACCTTCTAATTTTACCAAGTCCTCTTCCAGACCCTCTTTGCCCACAAGCGAGCCAATGTAATGCACACGGTATGTGTGCAGACAGTTCACCTCTGATGTTCTACCCCGATCTGGATGCACCTACAGGAGGGAGATCACAATCTGGTGTCATATTTACTCCTAATGTGGATTTGTACCTCTGTGCTGTGGTAACAACAGCCACCAAAATGCAAACCTCACCAGGGCATGGAACCTATTTTCCTGTTTAGCTCAAGAATTACCCAATGCACACAATAGTTTTAATAATTATCATAAACCGGTTTTACTCTAAGCTGTCAGCTCTAGCAAGAGTCTGTCCAAGGAGGGGGAACCTCCCCAAACTTATTTGGGTATGGTATTTAGCTGACTTAATTTGAAGCTACTTTTCCCTTCCAAACACACACGCCTACTCAGCAAACGGTAACCACAGCTGACTCAGAGGAGGACGACAGGCTCCTCAGCTTTTTTCTTCCTGTACAAGAGAAAAACAAGAGGGCACAACACTCACTGCCTCCCTCCCTTCCTCCCAATCACAGCCAGCTCAAACAGCACTGCCTCTAAATAAAGCCAGGAGAAAACCTCTTTCTGGGATACAAGCAGCAATAAAACCTCTGGTCTCAAGGCAAACAAGCATCCTCAGCTGAAGCCTGGGGAGGCTCTGGGTTTAAAAGGCTGTGTGGAAAACCAAACTCCCTATCATTCCTCTTCCCACACACACAGACTCCAAGGGCAGAACCAGGCCACCCTCTCCTCTCCCCTTTCCAGGCGCCTCACGCTGCCTTCAGACAAGGCTGCAGTGCCTGGAGCAGCTTAAAACAGACACGGGGCCTCAAAAAGACGGAGGAGGAGGCACTGAGCCACCCTCCCTCATCCGGCACTTCTGCTCAGCCCTTCCCCTGCTTCACCCCTCCTGGTGCTGCTGCTTGTTTTCCTGACTCGGGAGCGCAGAAAGCGCCAGCCTGCTACAACCGCACCCTGGAATAAAAAAATCATAAACACAAGGCTGATTTACATGCATGCATTACTTGGATAAACACATCCCTGGCACTGAAAAATACTCTGGTACGGCAAAGCGGCACCTCTGCCCAGAGAGCTGCTGCACAGACAGCGCAACATCTCAGGCATGAGGAGCAGAAAAGGCACTTCCAGATCCCCAGAAACAAGGAGCAAGAATCTGCCCCGTGTACACATGAAAGTGGCAACTCTGGAGAACTTTTAGAGGCAACACTCATCAATCTTTGTGCAGAAGAAATGTTGGTGCCTTCCAAAAGTGCAAGAAAATATCGTACAAACCCCGCAGCCACAGAAACCTGTTGTCCAAAGCACTAAAGACTTTCAGTCAACATCATCTCCTTCCTTTCTAAGGAATCGAGACTGCAAATGAAGCACAGACCACAGCTTCTTCTGAGGACTTTTAAGTGTTTTCTGTGTGCAAGATTTCAAAACACTCCTGAGATGGCCAATTTCATTTCACAAAGGGGAAAGTGAAAAGACAGATTTCCAGGTGTTTGTTTAATTATTGATTAGACTGAGGAAAAGCACCTTCCAAAGCTTTGAGCCTGTGACACCAGCCTCATTCCTCAGAGCAGCTGCTCGCTCCCTGCAATGCTGCATGCTGAACACACGAGCTTCAGAACTGAGCCTCTCATGACAGGACACATTTTCAAAACAGAGTTACTCAAACTTACATACATTCAATACTTTTATACTTTTGTAAAGTCACTAGAAACTTACTTTTCCTAGCATTTTCCCTTTGCAGTGCTTTAAAAGCCACACAGCAAATACAACAGAAGCACAGCATTTCTGTACAGGGTGCAAATCCATTTCAACCCCACTTGGCTACTCTTCTAAAGGATTCTTGGATTTTAATATCCACTGAGAAATGTACAGCTTCTCCTTACAGCTACACTCAGGTCCCTGTACAGAGAAGGGTAAGCAGCAGAGCCCTCTGCTCAGGGGCCACACGAGGAGGATTTTCACAGAGGAATTCATCATTTGCCCTTGCAACACAACAAGACACTGCCAGGCTGTGACAAACCATCCCCTGGGACCATCTCTTGTTCATCCTGATCTCCAAGTCTTGCTCACTCACTGACCGTTCCCACAGAGCACAGACTAAATGACAGCCAGTACACCACCTTCCTCCAGCTTTGGAAGCAACAAAACCTTTCCAACTACTCTCAGGAATCCTCCAGCAGAGCACAGAGTGGTGCATGCCAGGGATGGAATGCTGAGGAAGGATCTGCAGCAATGTGACGTGGAAACTGTCCCTGAAACTATAGGATGTTTGTATCAAACATTCCTCTACAATGAATTTTGATTTCTCTGAATTTCCTTTTGTTTTCCAACACATGGATTTAGAGCTGGCTCTACCCAACAGGACCCACTCCTGACTGCTCTCCTGCATGACAGGCTTTCTGGATTTTTGTGTTTAAGGTAGGAGGAGATGTTTGAGTTAATGTGACCTTAATTACACTGTGAGCTGCTCATCATTATCAGCTCAGTTTCTGGCAGCAGCAGGTCCCCACTGAGCAGACGCTCCCAGCTGTTGGCTTTGCTGCTCCTCACCATGCCGAGATTATGAAATACAGTTTCAGTCCTGTTCCCCCCCCCCCCAAATGAATACAATACTACTAGGGGGGAAAAAATAATTTAACTGACAAACTGCCATTACAGCACTCATCTTCCCCTTCTATTCTGCCACAAGTTCATACCAGTAAGGACTTGTTTGAACTAAAGAAAGTCAGAGAAAATGGTGTCATCACCAGATAATATAAACTATCAGACTACCTGTTCATTTCAGCTACAGAAAGAACTTGTTCATGGGAAAGGGAACTAATACAGAGCAATACAAGTTTACAGCAACCAGTGGCTCTAAGATGCAGAGCGACGTGTTCAAGCTTTTCAAAACCCAAAACCGTCCCGAGCCGAGGTCTCGGCCTTTCAAAGGCACTTCTGTGTACGACAAGAGATGGGAATCAGTAACTTGCCTAACAGGTAGGAAACACATTGATCCCATATCCAAAGTACCAGCACTGCTGGCTCATCACACACTGCCTGTGTGTGGTTTCACATGTAGTGAAATACAGGTTGCCTCTGTACCATCAACGATCCCTAAGCTAAATTTAAAGGATTTATTACCCACTGCCAGCTCTGCAAGGATGGCATTCCTAACACAGGCTCGTGCAAGGGTGGGCATGAAAAAGGAACTGCTCTCAGTAAGAGGAAACAAAGCATCTTGGCAATCAGAGCTTCCAGTTCTGCACTGCAAATCAAGTCCGAGACAGCTAAAATTAAAGGTTATTTCCTGCAGCCAATTAGGCTAAAGATGCAGTTAAAGGTCTGCTTTTCCTAAAGTGCAAGGTGTGATAGTTCATTCTTAACTACCATCTAGACTGCTGTAAACTGTGACACTCTTATTCACAAATAACAGATTTGACTGCCCTGAAAATATTTTCCACATGTTACACTTTATTATTCTTCACTTCAAAGCTCTGGAAATTCAGAAGCCTGAAATACATTGCAGTTAATAGCACTTCCAGTTTCTTAGATCTAATTACAACCTGAGCTACCACTGCAAGTTAAATTCTAGTCAGTTCCAGCTCTTCTCTGACCCAAAACAAAGTTTACATTTGCATTCCCTGACTACATTTGCCTATTTTAAAGTAGCAGAAATTATTTTTATTGTTTAAAATAACGACCATAAAGCAGTTGGGAGTTGCAGTTAAAATACTTGACTGTATGATAACTAGACAATAAGAAAGTGATGACAGACTGCAACTAGACCCGGCAGAAAAAAACATGTATCTATCCACTTTTTTCTCTTTTTTTACCTCCTTTCTGAAGGAGCCAGAAACAAACTACTTACAGAGAACAAATGCGTTATTCATTTATATATAACACTGCACATACACACAGAATATACTATACACACCCATACATGATCACAATATTTCATCTGCAAATTAAATTAAAGCAGTAACTTGTATTTTGAACTGGTCAGCAACACACAAAGTGCAGCAATGAGACCACCAAAGGTGAGGTTATTTTCACTCAGCTGAGGGGAAAGCTCTGATCACAAATTATCAGAGAAATGCAACAGAAAATGGGTAAGTTTTAACAGTTAGAAAAGTACTGAGGTTAAAGGCTGAAGAGTGCAAATGCCATCTACTCTTCTAGCAGTGAGAGGGATTCCAGAGAGATATCTGCTCTGAGGGGGGAAGACCCAAATAAAAAACCCCTTCCCTGGACAGTAGAAGTTAAAATGGTTCCTACAAAATAGCTTACCAAATAGATTTAAGGTCAGCAAAAATTTCTCACGTGCAGCATTGATTTGAAACGGCAGGAAAGGACTCACCAGTTTTGTGTCTGACCCCAGTTTGCAGTGTGTGCAAGCAATCCTATGCCATCAGAGGTTTGGCAGAATTCAAACAGTTAAACTGTCTGAATGAGGTAAAAACAATAAAACTAACACAAGAAAGGTAAAAGAGTTACAGCCTAAGGATGGACAAACCAACATCCCATAACTGTGACTGGCCAGTCAGGTGGGTGGGGAAGAAAAACTTCCCCCACCTTAGAAACAGGAAAAGTTGTACTGCAGACCAGTCATCAGGAAACCCTAGAGGAAACGAGCAGGTTTATCTCACTGAGCCCCTGCAGACTTTTCAGGAAGTACTCCAGGAAGTAATGAAAGGCTTCCCTGGCCAGCCGTGGCTGCCAGCAGAGATCCAGCAGCCAAGTGAGGTCTCAGCAGCAAGGGGCAGGGGTCCAGGTGGTAGATCTGAAGCCTTCTTCCCTCCAGGGAACAATAAAGAGGCTTCATGATGTGGGATGCACTCCATCCCCTCTCAACAGGCTGATTTGGCCAAGGGCAAAAACCTGCCACTGATTACAACAATGATCTTAGCCAACATACAGAGGAATTAAACTTTAGGGGGAAAAGAAAATACCACATTTACAGTCTATTTCCATCTCGTCTGGTAACATGAGACGCAGTCTATTCCAACAGCAAGCAAAAGCTTTCAGTAG
This sequence comes from Muscicapa striata striata, assembly GCA_030060385.1. Taxonomy (NCBI): domain Eukaryota; kingdom Metazoa; phylum Chordata; class Aves; order Passeriformes; family Muscicapidae; genus Muscicapa; species Muscicapa striata. The sequence goes on from JAREIS010000125.1 coordinate 140,529, forward strand.
AATGCACAAAACATTAATATTTTCTGTTGTGTGGGTTTCCCAAGTCTGCTGTGGCCTTAAGGGAAACTCAAAACCACTGCTCAGGTACTGCACAGCATTTGAGCCATCCAAACCCAGCCCTCACCTCTCCAGCAGCACTGACAAAAACACAGCGTTGGGATGACTAAAGCCATCAGGTGATGCTTCCAAGCATTGCCAACTGTTGCTCCAGCTGCTGCTCTGGCAAAGGGTTGGGATGGTATCTGACATATTCAGAGAGATTTACCAGGCTCTGGGAATAAAACAAACTGACCTTGCTACTCTAAAAGCAGAGCACTGAATTTCACACATACAAGTTTTGGGTGGAATCAAGACACCAGTGAACAAAGCACAAAGGCAAGCAAAGTGTCTCAGCAGCCTTTTGCAGGCAGCACCACCTTTATTTTTAAGACTTTCAAGCCAATTTTCAGAATTATTTGCTATTGATGTGTATATATACACATCACTGATTCATTAAAAAATTTAGAAAGAACAAAATGTGTAGGTACATATTAAAACACTGTCCTGGGCTGATTGATGCCCAGCAGGTTGAACAAGGGGATTTTCATCCTCTGCTCTGATGAGACCCCACCTGCTGTGCTGCCTCCAGCTCTGGGGTCTCAAACATCAGGAAGATGTGGAGCTGCTGGAACAAGTCCAGAGGAGGCCACAAAGATGCTCCAATAGAGGGAGATGCTCTGCTGTGGAAACAGGCTGAGAGCTGGGTGTGCTTTTGAAGAAATCACCCATTTTTGGTCTACCGTGGCAAGGAATCAGTATCACAATACACTGTGTTGGTGCTTGTTGTGTTGGGATTTGAAGAAATTTGAAGTACAGTCTATCAAAATTAGTGTAACTCAGAAATGCAAGCCTGGAAGGCAAGTACTGAGATCATTACATAGCTCAATAAATGTGACAAAGGATGTGCTGCTACTACAGCCACAGAGCAAATTCCAGTTCTTGGTGAAAACTCCAGATGCAAAAGCTACCCAGGCAGCTGCACCATCCACACATCCCAGCCTCTGAACCATGGCTCCTTACAGAACTCCACGGGGTTACTGAGCTGCCTAAAGTACCAGCATTTCTGTGAACCTCTCTAAAATCGGAGCTGAATCCCTCCCACTCTGTTCCTCTCACTGCATCCTTTTCCCAAAATGAACTGCAGATCTTCTGTACACTCAGTGAGGGGGAAAAATGAAGAAAAGAGGTTTATATTCATCTCATGCATTAGTTTTTCATGAGCTCTGTTGCAAGCTGTCCATAAAGCAACAAAAATTTACTCTTTAACCTCAACTCCTAGCAACATTTTCAAATTCTGGTAGCAGCATCTTTGATGCCTAAAGACTAGGATTACTTTTTGAGTCAGTGGAAAACACATCTATGCATTGCAAATAAATGCTTTTCCATTTCTTCTATTCACACGGTGCAAATTATTTCTGAAGTTGCAGATTTTAGTTTTGGGCAAGCAAAGAGGGGAAAAAAAAGGTTTGCAACACCATAATGAGAAAAACCAGTAGACAGACTACCAGACACCAGAATAAATCCTTGATAAAGTCTATGTTTGTTCAAGTAATTCATCAAGAACTGAAGGAATCTGAGGAATACCTGCCTGATAGATCAAAAAGTCAAGGAAGATGATAACAGAAATATTTAAGTGTTGAATTCACTTTTTCAGCCTTTTTTTAAGGAAAACCCTTCTGCACTGCATGGAGCAAACTGACTCTTTCAATGTCAGCTATGTACTCTGCAGATATCCTGTAATATCCTGTAATTCAACTGCTTCCACGCTGCCTCCTTGCACTGAGATCATACTCTGTGTGTGCAGAAAGTAAAGCCAGGGCTGTGAAAGCTCAGTTGTTCCTTCTGCAGAGCTCTCTGGTGCTCTCAGGTTGGGAGCAGTCACAGCTCCAGGATGCACTTGGGGAGAGCGCGTCTGCTGGTTATGTCAGAGGACAGCAAGTCTGGCATCGCGCTTCTATTTCAAGCGATGCCAGGGACTGTGACCTTGAACAAGTCACTTCACCAGCTGTTAAGGTACAGACTTCACTGTGCAAGGAGGAGCTGTGATGCTTTAATCCTTTCAGAAGCAAGGGGCTATTCAGCAGAAAGACATGTTTTCAAGTACTGGATTAATCATTTTCTAGATTATTATTTTTTCTTATCTCAAATGGATGCTTTATCCTAGGACAGTGAAAACTCACAAGACTCATTGCTATAAAATACTGCATTCATAAATGCTAGTGTTAAAAACTCCTCTGTGTAATTATTTAACTGTTTTTAATCAATCATCACAACTGACATCAAGTCAAAAATGCATTTTGTGGCTTTGCTTCATGACTACTTTTTCCTCTTGCCTTTCAGTGAAGTAAAACTTTTCCCATCCCAAAAAAAAAAAAAAATTAAAAATTTTTTTAAAAATCACACTTCTCCGTTTCCCCTTTCAGATGCAAAAGCCTCCAAGAGCAGTGCTCTAGGCTGGGGCTGATCCTTCTAGGGATGAAGAGATAAATCAACAATTTTTAATTAAAACAGAAAGCATTCTTATTCATATCAGGCCATTCAACTGCCCTGTTTCTTTTCTTAAAATTAAGTAAACAAGACTTAAATTTAGAGCTAAAATGAAGTTGACAGTGACCCTGTTATAACAACAGTACTTCAAGTGCTTTACAGTCCAGTGCCAGTTCAAAGTTTAGATTCTGGCCAACTGACCAATGGAGAAATAAATTAATATTTCATTACAAAAATAAATTTCAATAAACTGTTCTGGTTTGAACTCCACATCTTTATCAGGAACCGAGGTAAAGCAAACACTCTTTTTCCAGAAAAAGAACATTCATAAATTCAAAAGGAAACAGTAGGTTTCAGTGATGGAAAAATATTATTTCAGCATCCCAGTTAACCACAGAATGTCACTGCTGATCTGCTGGCAGCACATTGGCAGACAGGTACTTTAGTTCTTAGGAGGGGTTTGTCTCAGCCCCTTTACACCACGTACACTGGAGCTGTCAAATCATCAGAAACAAGTTTAAAGATCGTTTATCCAACATGCAATTTTATTTCATCCCCCCAATCAATCCACAATTTTAATTTCATTTTAACCACAAAAGCACAGAGAACACTCATTTTAACAACAGGGCTGTGCTCACACACCTCTGACAGCACACAGACTGGGGTGGGTTCACCTGTCATTCCACACAAGGCTCCCTTCTTTATTTACCAAATTTGCATGGCGGGACACAGCTTCCCTCCAGGATTATTTTCTATTTCCAGGTAGCAAAGCTGTCCCCGAACAAACTGCGCTATTTCACAGCTATCTATAGCACATACCAGGCAGCAAGTGATTTTAATCCCAAATCCTCTTCCCCCTTCATGACACCAACAGCTTTCAGATACAGCATCTCTGGCTGAGAAACTCTGATGAAACAGCATCTTTGGATAAATACCACTGGATTATTCCCTGCAGCAGAACATTAACTATCTCAGCTTTGTCGGGCTCTCACAGTTGCCCTGAGGAAGGGTTCACCTCCAAAAGCAGCTGGAGACCTGAATCACTGAGCCCAGAACCCCAGCTTTGCATAAGAGTATCCCAGCCAGTGACACATCCTGAAATCCAGTCTGAAATCCAGCTCTGCCTGTTCCCCTGAAACCCCCAGCACAGCCCAGCAGCCCCTTTGAGGTTCCAGGTTTCACACAGCACCGCAGGGAACAAGTGCCAGCAGCAGCTCAGTCTCTGTTTTGGTGGGTGATCTGACAATGTCTGACTTCCCCACAAGCTCCACATCTTCCTTTCTTGCTTTCATACCGCCTCTCTCCCAGCAAATCTCCCAGAAGGAAAATAAGGTGTGGACAGATTTATTTGCCAAGTTAAGTATCCATAACTTGTTCCACACTCCTAATCCCTGCTCAGAAAACATAACCTTCGTAAGTGAGAGTGAAATATATGCAAGAACATGAAGCAATGCAAAACACCTCTAATTTTAGACGTTCGGCTCCCATTAAACTAATCAAGCTTATTAATATTTTTAAAGTATTTCAGTAATTTCATTTTAAAAGGGCTTTTTGCTGTATGTCTAGTTAAGTTTTGTTAAAGTCCTGCCCTATTTAGTCAAAGCTTTATAAAGAGTATTTTCATTTTTTTAAATTCAGTAAGATTTACAGAGCTGAGAGGTGACTGACAGAATGAAGAGAGTGATTCCATGTAGAGATTTTTTTATTTTGGAGTTCTGTAACTACATTTATTGACTAGCCAGCGAGTGCAGTTCTGCAGTGGTCTATTTTACTGTACCAATTACTAAGAAATTTGAAAGTGAGAACTGAGCTTTACATCACAAGTTCTCACACTCCCACTGTGCAACTACTACAACTGAAAAAAATGCAGAATCCCACTATTCCAGAACAAGCAGGGGAAGAGGGGAGAGAAGAAAACATGAAGACAGACCACAAACAACAAGCTCCTCTGTCCACAGAGTGGCAGAAGCTACACTGAAATCAGTGCCACAAGTCTTAACCTGTATTACTAAAATTACAGCTGATTGAGGAGGAAGATTTGTTTGGAGAGGGGAAAAGTATTAAAAATTTAAATTCTTCTCAAGTTTTCCTCCAGTACTCAGAAAAATATTCAGTATTCCAAGAGATTTCTGACTAATACTTCTAGCTTTATGCCTCCTCTCATCCCAGCAGAACCTGTAGTATTTCATGACTGATACAGAGGGATGGATAGAGAGATGCACCAAGGATGGCTGCTTTCAGTAACAAAAGCACAAATTTGGATCACATTCTCAATTTAAAACTATTTCCAGGCTCCCAGGTTACAATCAGGACAAGTCTGTTCCATGTTCCCTTATCACCCAGCCAACACTAACTGAAAGCAGACTTAGAGACTTCACTCCAGGCAAAAAAGTCACATACAAAGAGCTCGAGACCTCCAAACATTCAGAGCTGCAGACCAGGTTTCAGCCCTGCCTCTCATTTCCCTGTGTTTCAAGTGAATCATAACATAATCCTCTAAATACTTAAGAGTTTCCCAAGGCTCTGTTTGTTAAAAATCAGAGCACTGAAAGAACTTTCTAGGGATTTTCTAGTGTACTTTAACTACCTCCAAGTTAATAAAAATATTGTGTCTTAAAAAAGACTCCACTAGAAGATTTTTACTGAATCAGAGGGACAGAAAGACTGAAAAGGGAAAACGGGCTTTTCAGCCCATGACAAATAACTTGTGGGAAAAGTAGATCATCTTTTTGCTTGTTTGAAAAAGAAGCCTGGATCCATTCTGTGTCATACCAATCCTATAGGACTGAATTGAATACAGAAATCATTGCTGAGATTATGGATTGATGCCTACAATGCTCCAATCATCCTTCTCTACAGAGAACTTTAACCTGGATAGTACAGGCAGCATAAAAAAGGAGGTCAGAAACCCCAACTATCCTTCCCCTTTTCTGGAAATTCGCACCCTCTAGGAAAAACACATGTTTAATCTCCTACTCTTTTACTATCAGCAGTCTTCCTACGAGTACATGCAAAGGCCCTGTTTCACATAGATTTAAACATTACCACGGCATTCTTGTCCCTTACTGCCTCCAGGAAATCTGGGCAATTTGTAGAAAGCATTCCTACAGCTTTCCTCCTCCTCCTCTACTCCAACAAGCTGCTGCAGCACTAGAACCAGTGCAACTCAGCGTATACAAAAGCTAAATGCTCCCAAGGATATCAAAATCACTTCTCCAAACACAGTTAAAGGCAAAGGCAGAAGCCACAGCCACCCCAAGAGCACAGATGAAGGAGGAGCTGCAGCAGCACTCCCAATCCACTGAAGAAGCCTGAGCCAGCCCCGCTCTTCCCATCACTTGGGAGGTTTAGGCAAACTTGACAGACTTTGCCTGGAGGAAGTTAGCACTCCAATTATTCCACCAGCTCTTGAGAGGAGGTGGAGCAACTGCTGGCACAGGAGCAATAGAAAACAGCTGGGAATCAGCAAAGTCTCAACAAGCACAGGATGTAGATGGACAACAGCTAAATTCATTTACTGAAATGACTTAAGCTCTTTTGTAAGCTTTAGCCCTGGCTTCAGATATGCCAGACGATACCCTGGTTACTCAATCTCAAGCATTCCAGCCAAGGGAGAAGCAAAACATCCAACACCCTCCCCTTCTGCAGCTCCTCCCACCCAACCCCCCAAAATCCCCTCTTGCATACTCAAGCCAGGTTTAGGGTTTCTCCAAGGGCGGGTGAGGGGAATAAAATAAATAAATAAATAGAGTTGGCAATTCCCTCCATAGTACTTCCTAAGAAGGACTTATTTAAAAGCCTTTAAAAACCCCATAAGCTAATAAATTATTACATCAGGGAGCAGTAACTCATTATCTTGCTTAGCCAAGTCAGAAGTAGCCAATTTAGGCAGCCGAAATTTCCATTGATAGTTAACCCTCGCTTCCACAGCCTTTGGAGGGAAACAATATCTGTGCCAGACAGCAGGAGCTGCAGAGGTAATCCAAGCTGGGCATGCAGTCCATCTCAGTGAGAACAAGCTGAGACAACTTGAATTTCCTCCAGCTCAGCTGCAACCTGTCATCCTTTTCACCAACACACCTACTTGACCCCCACAATACAATCATCATTTTAACATGCTGCAGGAAGACTTGAAGTGACAGCTTCATTTGCTGTATGTAACTGATTTTCTTATGTGAACAAAACAGTTTGCTGGTTATAAGAGACAACATGGCAATAATAATCCCACCTCAGGATTATTTAGAAGCTTCCAATATTGGAGTATTGTTATGCCTTCCACATTCAAACTCTGAAATGCCATGTCCAAGGCAGACTTGTGCTTGGGAAGTGTTACAAGAAGATTACTCCTAGATGGTATTTCAGTAACAGCAGCATTATTGCTATACTTATGTCCTACTTTTGCTTGATATGTCTTAACTAAATTTAACCCACTAATCTCAGCACACCTGAGACAGACAGCAGCCACTAACACTATCACTCCTGCCTTAAAGAGGAACACAAACCACAAAGTAAGATTACTGAGATTAAGTGATTGACTCGAGGTCAGAGGAAGTATATTGTCTGTCCTGAATGGGAGCTCTGGACGAGGTAACCTCCAGCCCTGAGCTTGAGCCAGCAGACCCCTCTGGCTTTCTGCATGCTGCTGCACCAAAGCACATCTCCCTCCCTGTTTCCTTTCCCAGCACTGCCAATCATTGTGCATACTTGCTCCTGCATTTCAGCAGGGCAGATTTAGGGGCTGTGGCTGCCTCTGCTCCTATTCCTTGGGCCAACACGAGCTCTGAAGAAGCATCTCACAGCTGCACATTTGCCCTCGACGCTCACCACAGAGCCAAGGTTAGCTCTAACACTGCACAGCCTCACAGTAATCGGCTTTCCACAGCCAGGGAGACTTCGTGTCTCCTTCTCAAAGCACATCTTTTAGCCATTCACCAGCCTGGGGCACCAAACCCTCCCTGCCAGGCTCCCTGCTCCAGCCAGCAGCCGCCCAGGACACAAGGAGAGAAACGAGGGAACACTTAGCATGGTTTGAAGGAGCTCACTGGCAATTCCACCAAGCAAGCAGATTTAATGAGCTTTTTAAACCACTAGGAAAAACAGGTATTGGCAACATCTTCCAGCACATCAGCTTGTTGTCCAAAAGGGCAAAGCAAACCCATTTATTTCCAGTGGCACTGAGGAGGAAAGAGCTCACAGTCTGGAGCAGTGCTCAGTGTCAAGTGACTGAATCCCCAACCAGCACTTCCAGTCACCTTGGAAAAGACAAGAGACCTCCACATCCACCACAGTATTTCAACATATTGACCACTGCAAATGAACAGCATCTGGGCATTGTGGGCTGCCCTGAGAAGTCTCTGGTTAAGACAGAAATGAAGCGTAAGCAACAATTCAAACAGAATAACATCATACAACACTGATGACTACTAGACTGGAACTGCTCAGCCCTCTAAATTGGTAGTCTTTAGGGTGAGAGAGGGTAATTAAAATATAAAAGATTGACTAGATTAATCACCTTGCACACAGTATAAAAACATCTGTATACATATTATATGTCTATTTCTTTCTGAATATGCAAAAAGCCCGGCATACATTATCCCCTCCAAACAAACCCCCTACATGGAGCTTAGAACATCCAAGAACAGGAATATAAGTCTTTGGAGTGCTCTTCAGGGTATGTCAAAGTTCTTCATACTTAGAAGGTTGCACTGGGCCTACAAAAGGGAAAGCTGTGCCCTAGAACACATGTCAGGTGAGCCTCTTTCCTCAGCTACAGGTGCAACTGGGGACATACCCTGAAGCCCCTGCTCAAAGGCAGTACTGGAATATGACAACCACACAGCAAATGAAGCACATGGATATGCAGGAAAGGCCCTGCTGGACAAGATTCATAATGAAACCCGAATTTTAAAAGCCCGTTCTTACTTCTGCTTGAACTCACTGGAATGAAAACTTACAAAAACTTCTACTGAGAGACAGACTACATATGTTGTATTCCTAAAGGAAAAGGCTATATATTTTATTCACTACCCACCCTTTTTTGTCTCATCTTTTTCATTCTATTTCCTGCTAAAGCATCAAAATCACAGGGAAAAGAGGTCCCTGAGTTCATCAAGTATCTGCACACCATCACTATGCCAGATGCTTTTGATACTGTGCTCTCTACAAGCAATAACTGAAATTATCAAGACTGGTCAAAGTAATAAACCACAGCTCTAACAGTCACCAGAGATACAAATATTTTCTCATCTTATTAGTTGTTCCCATTTTGCTTTTCACAGAACACTACAATTAAGGCATTTTTAAAAAATCACTGATTTTAGTACTGTCTCATTTGTAGTTGCCATGGATGCAGTATTTTGTTCTATTCTGCATTAATAGTTTGACTGTTAACTCTCAACTCACGCATCCTAAAAACGTGGAGCTGCTGGAAACCCTGGTCCTCAGGCATAAGGGAAGGTGGGGCCATACAGGATTCAGCATTAATTCTGAAAATTCATGATTCATCTTCAACAGTTTATTGTGGTGCAGACATTCTTAGCACAGAATTTTAAATATGAGGAAGGAATACGCTTCAGTATTAAAAATCCAAGGGCCTAACCCTTTTCCACATACTTTTTATTCAAATCTGCCGGAAGAACCAAAGAACAAAAGTACAAACAGCTTTTCTCTGGCCTGATGCATCTTGGTCCAACAGCTTCCTACTGATTTCTGTAGTTAAACGGTTGACCCTTGCCAGGAATGGGACCCAAAGTGAAAAGAGTCATAGTTTGCCAAGTGAAGCAGAATCCACAAACAAGCATCTCACACTGGCTACAGACTGCTTCCTTCGAGAGATTTAAGAGGGAGAAGGGAAGGAGGGCATACTGGGGTAAGGCTGGGTGTTCTTTGAAATGCATCATTTACAAATCAGAAATTAATGCACAAAAATGTTTTAGTGAAGAGAGGGAGACACAGAACTTACTCTCCAAAGCCTGGAATATTTTTCCATTTCACCTCCCCCTAGTATCACAAACACACATTGGCCTAATGAAATAACTTTGCTTAACTTGTGCATTTCCAGTGTTAGCGGAACACTGTCTAACCAGAGAAAGCTGCCACAGAAGTAATGAAACTTCTCAAGATTAAGTCTTTTCTGTGTGTACACACTGTCTAGCTGTACAAGTTCACCAGAAAATAATGTGCATTATTTATTATATGCACCACTAGGAAATCTGTAACACTTACAAAGACCATTATGACGCCATTAAAAAGATTTCATGTTCAGCTTTCTAGGCATCTTGGGCACACAGCCACTGCTACAATAATTATCATATTTATCACTATGTAAACTAACTGTAATGCTTCATTAAGATAGAGAAAAATGGTATCACTGAGGTCCCTGCAAGAGCCAGTAACACTCTCCTCAGTGAGATGGAGGTTTCCGGTCTGCAACTGCTTACTGGGATGCTCCAGGAGATTTTATTCTGGTAGGATAATACAGCAACACTTGTTGAGGAGGGTCCTGCAAAGGCATTTTGCAGGCCTGCAAAGGCATTCTGGAGTAACTGCACATGCTGGACTCTACTGAAGATCATGATATAGGGGTTTTAGCTTGCATGGTGAACTGCTCATACAAAGCTACATGTCTTCCACAACCAAAAATCCTTGAGAGATGCCTTTTAAGGTCATCCAAGAGGCAAGGGAAGTCTCTATCCTCTGAAGACATGCTGGATGGGAAGGGCAGACAATGGGTCTGGACCCCAATGAGTTAAAAATTAAACCAAGGGGCTTGGAAAGCCAGAGCTCCCTGCTATCTGTTTGACCTAACAGCCTGGCAGGCACAGGCAGCTTTTGTCCTCACACATGCATCTCACTGGAATCAGAGGGATCCTTCTAACATGGAAAAATACTGACGTGACTTCGACGTAAGCTATAAGCCTTGGAGAGATTTCAAACGCGTTTGACACTGATACGGGACTAATTGTACAAAACTCCAAAGATCCACGGGGACAAAGAGCTGCTGGCAAAGCCCTTTTGAGTCTGTGCAACCAGAGCCTTCAAACAGAGACATTTTCCAACAAAAGAAGCCCCACCAACACCACACTGGTGTGTTTCTGTTTTCCCTCTGCCTCCCCAGAAGATTCTGGTGTAAGTTAGAGAGCAGACTGAGCTCTTTGCTGCTGGATTTTCAAAACCATTTAAAGCTGGGTCGCTTTCACTCTAAGTGATGGGGACAGTCACCCAACCCAGCTGCAGGACACCACAGCCTCAGTGCCTGACCTTACAGGATGGACACTGTCCACACTGGTTCTACCTGTTCTATTAAATCAATAAACTGAAAAAAAACACAATAAATGTGTTGTCTTTAGAATTTCGTGTGATTAAAAGGAAGTGGTGAACAAAGCTACCAGAGGCAGCTGCCTGAATGATACCAGCATCAGTTGACTGTGCCCTCTGCACTGACTAATACAATTTAAGTCAGTGCAGCCACCAGAGGATACTGGATATGCTGGAATTTACACTGCTGGTAACGGCAGAGCTGTTTACCAGTCCCACATTCAACCACCAGAAAGGCACAGTCTTGAAAGCCTAAATCTTTTTTATACTTTTCTACTTTTTTTAAGGGCTCTTATCTAAAAACTCTTATCCAGCTTCTAAAGCAGGATTCAAACTGCCAGAGAGTCAGCAAGAACTGCAGTAATTTCCATTTACGACCAGCAGAATTTGGTCTCAAAATAAAGTCAATGTGGCAAGATAAGACAGAGTGGCCACCCAGATCCAGATCGACTGGTCACTAAAGCCCTGTCACTACAGATAAGGGTCATTTAGGAAGCACAAGCACAACAGAGAAATGGGGATTTGCAGCAGGAGGAATTCCTGAGGAGTGACAGTTTTAAGCTCCTAGAGACAGGAAAAACAGGAGGGGTGATAAGTGCTGCAGTTCTTCTCTGCCACACACAGTAAACACTGCAAACCAGCCCACATTGATTAAGCTTTTCCAAGCTGCCTAGATTATCAGAGAAGGATGGGAAGATGCTTCCTGCCTCAAGTCAACCCCCCTCATTACTGTCAGATGGGAGAAAGGATCAACCTCAGTGCATTTCTTACAGAGAGCATTACACTGCAGAACACCAAGCCTCCACCTCAGTGGATAAAAATCTCAGATTTACCTTCTCTAATTCTGCATGAAAAGACTAAGAACAGAGGGGTGTTTCTTCTCCAGAGGAAAGACTATAAATCTGAAGCACTTTAGCAAAGTGCTAAGGTACAGCCTCACAAACTGACTCCCCAGCCTGTTCTCCCTGCTCAGAAGGCAGAGACAGAGCATCCCAACTGCATTTGGGCCTCTCATGCATTTCCTTACTCAAACCCCAAATGGCATTTTACAGTCAAATCCTGTTATTTACTGAGGAATGCAAGACCTAAAGAATACGACCAAGATTCCATCAACATTCCTGCTTTCAAGGGCAGGATTAGAGCAGAGCAACATTATGGGTATTTTCTACAGCCTCTCCATCAACACTCAGGCATTTGCACAGTGCCTGACCTGCAGCCCCACACAGCACATGCTGAGTGCACTTCCCTACAGGAGAGAAAAGAGCCACTGCAGTGTCAACTACAGGTGTGCCAGTCCTGCAAAAAAGTAGTGCTCAGTTCTTGTAAATGAGGGGGGAAATAAAACAAACCACAGGTCACAGGTAAAATGGTGATGTTTCAGCTAAGAGCAGCACACACAGGCTCATGATCCACTCCAAGACAGAAAATTCCAAGTGTCTCTGCCCTAAATACAGCTGCCTAGGGAAACTGCAACACCCTATTTTCTAAGCAAAGACATGATGCCAATACTATATGACAGGGTTTTTCCATCACTGTTATAATTAAAAAAAAAAATAAATACTGAAAGCTTTAGAAAACTTTTCTTATTGCAGTCTTAAGTCTCAGGGATGGGGACATGAGAACACACACACACATTACAGCTCTCCAACCATGCTGCTTTCTTCAAGGTAAAAGAGTATCACAGTGACCTGTGTTACTGCACATCTGCTAACCACAGACATTTCTTGTTAGAGATGATTATCAGGGCTAAAGTAGCCCTGTGTCTGACAGGACTCCTTTTATGTCACTGTTAGTTCACTCTAACACTGAGCTCGATGGAGTCCCCTCTCCACCAGATCTCAGTGATGCTGCAGAGCAGGGACATCTCTACCTTTGCAGCAGCACGATCTGAGATGGAAAGGAAGCCCAGAGTAATCAATAATTTATGGAATTATGAGAAAAGCTACTCCTCTATCTGTAAAAATGCATGAGTGAGAAAGCAATTTGCTTCAATTCTTCATAAAATTACACCAGAGGATTAACTGGTGCGCAGTCTAACCCTGTAAATCCAGGCTGGGGAAGGAAAGGCAGTGCTGGAGCAGGCAGGACAAGCAGCCCTGGAGGCTCCTTCCGTGGCTGGCATGGGACAGGGGGCACTGGGCACTGCAGAGGAGAGCAGGCAAAGCCTTGCCAGTGCCCTCCACCTTCCCTGCCTGACACACAGAGCTGTGTCTGCTCCCAGAAACAGCACCCCAGGTCCCCTGTGCCTGGGAGAGGGAGTTGGGTGCCAAAGATCTGCTCAGCACCTTGGGTTGTGGGTGTCTGCCTTGACAACATTCACAGGAGCTTCTCAGCCCTGGGTGACTCCAGGGGAGATTACAAGGTTCATGCACAGCAGGGAAAAGCAATGATCAGCACTTGAAGCCAATGAAGGGGAAGGAGATGCTGCACAAAACAGTGTCACACATTTCTCAACGTGCTATGTATGCCCTCAAATCATCCCCAGAACTCACAGATTCTGGCTTTACTCATAAGCTAAAATAAGCATTTATCTGAGTGCTCTACCTTCCATCTGCAATGCCAATTCCACTCAATCTGACATAAAGTATGCTTCTCCTAACATAAAATACCTGTCATAACTGAGAAAGTCTGGGATTAGTCCCATTTCTCTGATGCTGACCTCAGAATGCAGGACAAAGGAAATGGAACTCATAACTGGAGCTTGCACCTACTGCTTTTCTCTTTTCATGGCAGACATAGTACCAGAAACACTAAACCTGGGATAATTCCCACCCACTGGAACAGAATGATTAAGATGCAATTTTCTCCTTTGTTACTGGTAACCAAAGTTACAACCATCAGTTGTAGAGAAAGGGAAGAAAGAAAAAAAAGCCTACTTACAACAAAATATAAAAAAATTTCTTACGCATGCTTATCATAAACCCACACAGGTCAATCTCCAGCAGTCCCCAAGGAATCATGCTAATTAAAAAGACACAAACAAAACTACACCAAAGGAGGACTTTATTTACTCTGATACTATCATAATAAATTTCTTCTCCAGGGTGCACTGATCTTCAAACAAACATTATTCTCCCCACCTCCTCCACTCCTGCCACTCTGAAGACTGTGAAGTCTTTTGTCAAACATCTTAGCATCCAATAGCCAACACATTTTCATTCAGCAGCACACATCCACAAATAGTTTGGATTTCTATACATGAGAATTTTCAGGATAGGAGTTTATTTCTTCTCACCAGAAAAATCCAAAGGGAGTGTGAAACAGGGATATCTCTGAAAATCACACACACCTCCCAAGCTAGACGATTAAGTCAGCATTTCTCACAAGCAGTTCTTTAAACTTATGCTCATGACACAGGCAAAAAAAAGGGTATTTTTTAGTATAGCAAAATAGAAAATATTTCCTCACAAGATAAAGAAAAAAAAAATCAGACACAGAAAAACATGGTAAGTTAATTATGTAACAAAAAATTAAGACCCTGAAGAACTCCAGGCATGATCTCGAAGCACTGGCACAGAGAAGCTCTCTTAGAAGGTCCCACACTTGGAGCATTCTCATGGCTATCAGCACAGATAAACCTGCTGTAAAACCCATCTTCTCACATCTCACCTTAAAACCAGTGAATTCCAGGCTCGGGTTGGTATCACACACACAGAGTTCCAAGCTAAGTGCAGCCAGGAAAGCTCCTCATGGCCCCAGATAGCATCACTTCAAACCCTGTCCACTTGGAGCCCCTGATTACTGTGTTATTCCAGACCACAGACTGAAAAGGCCTCAAAAATAACCAGGGCCAGTTCCACAAGGGCTTTGCAGATTACAACCCCGACCTAAAAACATGTCTGATAACATACAGGAAGCAGATGTAGTATCTGCCATATTAGGAACCAAGGCATCCCACTGCTACATCCCTATTAAAGTAGATTGAGCATGGTAGAGTTTTCTGAAGTGAAAGGGGGAACAACAGAAAGGTGGTTTCACTCCATTTCCTAACACTTCTAAATCACATTCTAAAAAAACAAAAATGAAACCACAACAACTCACATACCAACTTTCCCCCCAACCCCACACCACACATGGATCCATTGTTCCCAAAACACTGATGGCTGAGCTGTGATTCTCACTTCTCCACACTCCACTGTGATACTCAGGCAGAAGCAAAGTCCCAGGAGGGCAGAAAATCAACCCAAGGCAAAGTCAGTTGTCTCAACCAGATACACGGTCAAGATCAAAATCCCTAGGCCCATGGGGTGCACTCCACCCTCCTCCCCACATCCAATTTTTTTGCTGTCCTGAGGAGAAGCCTGAAATTAAGATCCACATTCAGAAGGAGACTGAGCCTTCTGGCAAACTTCACATATGAAAAGCAGGATGTCCTCACTCCTTAGCAGCTGCATTTCTATCCACGTGGAAGGTATACAGGGCTTTAGTTCTTGCTAGAATTGAAAAACTCAATGGTTTTACTTCAGAAATATTCCAGTTTTACCTGCTAAAATCAAGTCTCAAAAGACCTGGGTTGTTTCTATGACACTGCTGGGACTAGAAGATGGCTCAATATGTGTTTTTCTAGGCAGTGGAAGACATGTGAGAAAGAGGCCACCAAGGGAAGGTGACAAGAAACAATAGACAGACGACTCGTGAACTGGCACATCCCATCAAGTGGATGACACACACTTGTACCAAAGGTGTCCCTGAATGCCACACGGACCCCTGAGCCCCTGGATGTCTCTAAAAGGCATGGGTGACATTCTGTCCCCATGTGACAAGCCTCCAATGCCATCCTACCTTTGAGATGAGCCCCACCAGGAGGACAGAACCTGCAGACCTACACTTTGTGAGCCTCCAGAATTCACCACTTCTCCCTCCTGTCACATGGCAGATGTACCCCAAGCCATTCCATGAAGATACTTCAGTATTAAATTATGCCTGGTTGGTTACTTGACCAAAAAAAAAAAAGCAGCAGTTTTGTTAACACAATACTTAGAACTCAAAAAGGTCCCAAACATCCACAAAACACATTCCAAGCTTAGGATACAGCTGAAAATTGTTCCTATGTCTCTGCAAAACTTATTGCAACTGGGATATAACATAAAACCTGGCTCAGAGTGCCCCAGTTGCCCCAAAGACCAGGGCAGCACCTTCTTTGTGTCACTGCAAGTGTTTGCAGGGCTGTACAGTGCTCTGGACCAGGAAACTTGATCCAAGTTAAAAATACAGTTTATTTTCTAGGACCAAGTTATTTTTAACCCAGATGGAGTTCTCTGCTCCCAGTCTCTGCTTGAGTCCATAAACAATTGTACCAGCACACAGATTGGTACAGGGCAAAGAAGCATTTAAGCCAGCCATGCTACTAGGAGGGGGGAAATAAATAAAAAAATAATAAAAAAACCAGGAAAAGAAAAGCACAGCTGTGCTTGGGATGGATGACTGGCATCTTCAAGGTATTTCTCCTTTAATACCTATGAAATACCAAGTTCATTGCCACTACAGCAATCCACAAAAAATCTTTACATTCCCAGATCCTTTGAAAGAGCCATCGGGGGTTCCCCCAACCCTACACCCTCCAAACAACCACTCCTCTCCCATCATCAGTGATACCTGTGGCTCAATTTAAGGTGAGATTCCTAGAATTCAAACTAGGACCCAGGGAGGGAAAAAAACACAACCAAAAACTCCCCCAAAACTTCTAACACAGAGAGAAAAATTCCCCACCCACTCAGCAAGACTTATTTCTGACTCCGCAGGTTTTCGTTTCCCCACCACCTGAAGGTTTTCTTCACAGTGGGAACAGCTGAAGGATTTTTTGTGTGTCAGCCTGACTCTGCACAACAGATGGGAAACCCATCCCAGCCCCATGCTGGGAATCACCAGCTCATGTCCTCCTGCCCAGCTACAGAGAAGAAAATCAGCTCCAGCAAGGAGGTACTGATGCCAGTATGGCCTTGACTTGGTACCAAAGTAATCAGCCACAGGGCCTAAAGCATTTTCAGTTTTAAACCTAGACCTAGCAGAGAAATATGTCAGCAAGAATATAAATCACCACTGAGTGCCTCCAATCAGCCTTTTTCACAGAGATTATTTTGTTTTAAAGGAAATAAGGGCCATCTTTCTGCATGTGCTGAGGTTGAACACACAAGGAAAGTGTATTTTCCTTCATTTTATTCTTATAAGATTAGATCATGGTTCTCCAAATAGAGACATAACACTAGACATCTTCACTCTTACAAACTCCAAGTGCTTTGCCTTACTTTTTTAATATTTCTAATCTTGTGTCTCACTGCACTGGTACTTGCAGAGCAGATTTGTGTGTAGCAAGAGAGGCTTGCAGCTTTCAGTAATTCAGCACGTTACAGCTAAAGATAATTCCCAGATGAAGTTTTCTTACTTCCAACACAATCCCAAAAATCCACATTCAACGCTGACTTACGTAGGTGTGGTCACAAACAGCAGCTGAACACACGCAGCTGCTGGAGCACCATTCCCTGTGATCACCCTGCAACCCGGCACAAAATTAAGGAATTTATCTTGTGGTGGGTGTGGCAAAATTGAAAAAACAATGGTGAGGGCTTTTAAAATTTTTTTAATAAAACTGCTCCCAAGTACAAGGATGAAACTTATTTGTGCATTTCAAAGAACAAGAAATTTTAAAGGCAATGATGGGTAGATGAATTAGAAAAATTAATGTGGATTAGAGCTGAAGCAACAAAAGACTTTTTTAGCTCAGTAAATGCTTTTATGGTTACTTCAAAAAATTGCCAGTTTAAGTGTGACTAATTTTCAAAATATTTAATTGTCTGAAAAAATGTATTGGTTTTGTGCAAATATGAAATCCAAATACTTCACACATCTACTTAAGTGCATGTAAGCATGGCTAGTTTTCTTCCTTTTACTTGCTTGATTTGCAAGGACTTTTTAAAATAAAAAAAAACAACTTCACAGATTCAACATCAAGCATTTCAGGGTTTCAGATCAGGCAAAATGCAAAGGTAATCTCTTGCAGAATTTTAACAAGATCCTAACATAAAAGCACACTCCAACATTAAATTATTGAGTATTATGTGATGTGGATAATACTTTTTTTAATGCAAAACTGTCTTGTCTTAGAGCATCATCCTGTAGCACAGGGCTCAAATACTTAATAAAAAGATTGTCTGATCTAAATAATGTTGATTAAGTGCTTTTTATTTCAAAACATCCCATCATGCTTTGCATCTGTATCCTGTTTTCACTCACTCCTTGGGAGCAGCTGCTCTGAAAGTGACTAATAGTGCATCACACTTAAGTCCACAGAGCCCCAATGATGACAATATCAAATTGAAAAGCAAGGAAAACACCAAATAGTTGTGTGTTCTGAACTACTGACACAGCTCCTGCAATTCTGGAGAAAAAGTACCTTTGCTAAGTGCTGATTCAAGCAGTGAAGATCTGCACTGAACTCTGTAAAACCACTGCTTGGAACACAACAACACCTCCAGTATTAAACTGCAGCATCAATAATTAAAAATAGAATTCTAATGCCAATCAGTCAAGCTCTTCCAAGGTTTAAGTTTTCTTTGAATTCTCCCTTCCAGGACTGAGTAGTCCTGACCCTCCTGCATGTACCAGACCTGACAAGGCAGCACCCAGGGTAGCCTGCAGGACAACACAAATATGTCCACGGTGCATCTAAAATGGGACTCTAAACATGCAGAAACTCTGCAGTTCAGCACGCTGGTACTTACAAGCTTTGGGATGCTTTGCATATTTTTCAAGGTTTACTATTTTTGGCAGGGAAATGAGGGGAGTTTAATAGTCTTACATATAATTCTGCGAATGTTGCCTAAAGAAGTTTGCCACTTGCACCTTGCTGGTGCATGAAAATAGTAACACCGCCTGACCTGCTTTAGAGCAAGGAGGAACAACTGAAAGAGTAATTTCTTCCTCACTATCTGAAGTCTTCCTTTCATCTAAGTATCATCCAAAAAGCAAAACAAGCCAAATATAATGAATAAATTCACATAACTGTGCCAGTAATTCTCAAACTGGCCCAGTTTTACTACAACTTGACTGCTTTCAACAACTAGCCACCTCCAACCCTTTTTTTTTCCCTTGGGCATTTCCAGGAGAATCTCCAATGTAAAACAGGGACATGGAACATTACTAAGTAAACCCTTGCAGGTCACAGTTCAATACTGTCCAGCCCTAGACTCTGGCAGAGCAGGCTAGACAAAGAGCTCAGGCCATGTGCATGAGCCAAGAAGAAAACACCAAGCTACAGCCCAGGAACAGTGATCCCGACTCCTCATCCACACAAACAGAGCTGTTTGCCACCTATGAGCTACAAAAAACCCCATTGTTGCTCTGCTTGTTTGGGTTCACTGGATAAAGGCACATGGATAAAAATGTTGCTGGCTGAACTCCGCAGCGCCTGTGCTCTCTGCGCTGAGCTGGGGGAGGATGCTCAGACAGAGGATTAGGAGCCACACAAAAGCCATGTGCTCTCCAGCCATACATCCCAGTTACAGGGAATCCAAACAGAGCACAGAGAGCACTGACAGCCCCCAGCCAGCTCCCAGGGACTCTAAAAACAACCATCCGGAATTGTAACGAGGGGCTTGGGAAAACATGTTTGTTTCTACAAATGTAACCTGACCAAGTCAATGCTTCTCAGTCAATGCAGTTCACAGGGATGACTCCCTGGAGGATTTCTTTGAAAAGCTTGAGCGTCTTCAGAATTAAAGTTTGCTACATCTTTTTTCTAGCTGAAACAAATTAAATGCTCACTATCCATCCACACTCCAGTAAATCCCCAACTCCAACAGGTAGACAAGAGTGAGAAAAACCAACCCATGCCACCGCCTCATGTTAGTCCATGGATGTGATTACACATAAAACAGATGCAGAAAGGGGGCTTTTAGAGTTTAAAAATCCATAGGCACAGCAAGTCCATGGAGGGGACTCTCACTGAACGCCATGTCCTTGCCATTGCCACTGAGCTGGCGAGGCACAGCCTCTGAGCTGGATTACCAGTCAAGCAGCACGTGACGCTCCTCCCGCTCTCACCCTCTTGGGCACGTGCATCTGATCAAGCCCTTTAATGTCCTGCATCTCATTGTCCCCATACATGAGCATCATGTGTGCCCTGTCCCTCCAACAGCATTATCCCACAGCCAAAGCTGCTGAGCACTGGGATGTTCTCCCTCACATGCACACCTAAGCCTCTCTCGCTTGACTTGACCTTTACTCACCTTTCCAAGCCATTCCTTACCTTCTGAGACGGGATCCTCCAGGAAGAGCTTTTGGTTCACTCACAGAAACAGACATAAACTTCTGTCTTTCAACATTCTCCTACCACAACATTCAAATCTCTGTATTTGTTACCCACAAACTAGTTATTCCTGAGGGGAAATTGTTCCATTTGAAACAAACAAAATCTCCTCTTCGTAAAATTTCTGCTTGCTAAATATTTATTTTATTACAGGAAAACCTTTCCAATTTGTTTTATGTCCCAAAGAATAGTCATGCTCCTAGAAGGCTCAGAAGAACACACCTGAATACCAGGATTGACTATAAGACACATCAGCATCGGTTTGCTCCTTGAAAATGAAAACAAAACATGCACCCAAACTTTATACAGAACATATTGCAGAGTGATACCTGGACCAACTAATCAGACCAGACTTGTCATTTCATGTGCAGTGATGCTTTTCTTGTGCTGCCTGGAGTGGCCTCAAGAGAGGCCAGATCAGGCAGCCAGGCAGGGCTGTGCCATGGCTGACATGCTTACCAATAAACAAAACAAAGTCACTCTCCCTTTCTGCAGGCTACCCACTAACTACCACTTACACATTAAAGTACAGAACTGACCTATTTTCCTGGGCCAAATTTACATTATTCCTTCGTAACTGAACTTGGCTGCAGAAAGATGCAAAAGGAGACGAACAGTTTTTACACCACTGTAAACAGAAGTTAAAAAAAACCCATGAGATATTTCAACTACAAACTCAAAAAAGAGGGTTCATTTACATGGATTTTCAGGCTGTCATGGCAGATGTTATTTTTGAAATGACTATTCTCCCTCACAAGGAGGAACAGCAGTGTCAGGATGCACACACATACTGCAGGCTTCTCAGCAAGTATCAGCACAGCAGTTCATGTTCCCAAAGACATACCTGCACCAGCATTTCAGCAGATAATGGATTTCACCTTCCCATTCACCTTGACTGCACAATTCTAGATTCACAATGTTTACACCCCTCTTATGCCTAACTCAACTGGGCTTGGAGATGAGAAAAGGGTCTGAAATTTGTCTTGCTCCTAACGCAGATACAATTAAGTAAAACAGCCAAGTTGTTAATAAAACTGAACCATAAACAAATTATAAAATAAATTACTGCATTTATTTTCAATCTTCTAGAAGAGCTAGAGTTCGAGTGTTTCATTCAAGCTGCTAACAGGTAACATTGGCTTCTCTCACTGAGATACATTTTAAAACACTTGTAAAAATCACACCTTCCAGAGCTCAAATAGTTAATTCTCATTAGCTACTTCTCCATCAGTAGTGACAGAGCAGTATCAATTAATATGATAACAACCAAGACAAGCAGAATATTATCTAGACAGATCATTTGTTCCCTTACTTAAGAAAAAACTTAATGCATTTTTTTCTTGCCTTACATATATGAGTAGAGACATAAAAGAGGGTGTTAAAGATGAACAGAGAAGTGGGTATTCCCTCTTGTGTGTGTTTCCTTCCTCTACAACACCTCAACTCCCTAGGCAGCAAGCTGGAAGAAAATTCTGTAAGCTGTCCTGCTGGGTATTTATATTCAAGTGATGAATTTAGATCTGTTTTGTTTAATGTGCTTTACATGTGCTTCCAAAATCACTCCAGCATACCCACCCAAACAGATTCCTTTTCCAGAAGCTGTAAGCTGAAATATGTAATATACAGTCCTATACATCATTGGTCCAGGGAAATACAAGAAGGAGGGTTACAAAGTAACAAAAAAAGCCTTTAACCACAAGACTTCCAAAGCAAGATGTTCATTAATTCTTGTGTTGCAGATAAAAGGTACTTGCAGCCACTCACAAACACTGGTGCACCACAATACTCATATTAAATAAGATTATCCTCCTTATGGGGCAGATGGGACACTGCAACTTAAGTGACTGTCCCATAAACCAAGCCAAATCTCCCACCTTAAAATGCAAAACCCATTTTAAAGAGCTGCCCACACAGACATAACACAGGGAGACACAGACACAAAGCATCGGGTAAAGTCCTTCAAAATTCAGACATGAGAGAGATTATAAAGATTCTAAAATACTGGAAAATAGAACAAAAAAAACCAGTTTAACGATTTTTCTAAGAGAGCAATAGTAATAAATTACCTTACTTACCTTACTAGGGGTAGTCAGGACAATTTTAAACCCATAACCACATAAAGTTCTGTATACAGGGAAACATTCAACTGACGTTTCCCATCATTATCAACATGTATAGCATGTAAATTGACAAAGACACAAAGTGTCTACAAACATTTATTTTTAAACTGTTTGGAAAGCAGTAAATAATTAAATGGTTTTTCTCTTTGCCCACAGGGAAAGAAGAATACAGAGCATAAGAAGCACTGCTCAGCATCTTCCTAAAACTAATATATTTAATACATGTCAAACATGTTGGGAGAAATGGCTTCATCTTGCAGGAAAGTATCTTAAAAAAAGAACAAACCCAAATTAAATAACCAAATAAAAATCCAGCAAAGCAAGACAAGACATTCATCATTTGTCTGTTGATATTTTAATGATACCAATGATCTAATGATTGAGCTTTTGAAAGATATAAGATAAAACTAAGTTATTCTTTGAAAAAAGATATGTGAGACTTATTTTACAAGCTTCAAAATCAACCTCTCCAGCTTTCTACACTTTTGTTTCAGACGCCAAAAGCAGGCAGCATTATTTTCCCCTTCTGAAATCCAAACTTTCCAAATGGAGCATGACAAAAGCTGAAGTCCTGAGTTAACTTCCACAGCAAGCTAGAGGCATGCAGGGGAATCTGGTGTGCCAGAGCAGTTCCCAACAACATTGTTATCAGAGAAATGCTGACAATCAGCATTTAATCTACCAGCAAAACTGGAATCTGCGTTCTCTCTCACCAGAACCTCCAAGGCTCATTTGCAGCACAGACCAATCCATGCTTTAACAAGACATATTAGAAAGTAATTAAATTTATTTTTCTCGTTGATTTTTGGATTCAAATAAAACATGTCCTTAGGCTATAACCAGCAAGAAATTTTTCACTTACAATTAAATTACTGGTTACTTTTCTGCACTCCTTGTTGGGGTTAAATAAAAAAAAAAAAGCTCAACAAAGTGCCTGGGGTTCCACAAGGCCTTTCTCTTACCATAAAACAATCAAAGCTCCATGGCCATTTTCCCAACCAAACAATAAAAGTAATAAACACTATTCAGACATTCCCAAAACTGATGGATTAACAAAAGAGGATGAAGGGTGTGGGGGGTAAAATGAGGTCTGACAACAACAAACCCTGGGGAACACACAGGACTGTGGAGATTCCACCAGCCCAATTAGAGCCACGTGACCCACACAGGGTGGAATTGCTCTGGATCCCACAAAATCCACAGGAAGAGACCCAGCAAGAGCCTGGCATTTCCAGCTGCTCTTTGTGAATGGAGCACGAGACAGACAGCCCAGGTGCTGCTCTGTGCCCAGCCAGGCTGGTGAGGGAGGTGCAAGGACAGGACACTGCCCCACGCTGGGACACACCTGCAGCACCTTGCCCATCCCTCTGTGCTTCCAGGGCAGCTCATCGAGGTGCACACGTTGGGTTTGGAGCCTCTGCCATGAAGCACAGTGAAATCACCAGGAGTGCCACCACTGGCTCCAGCAGGAGTGCAATGGAACCCAACCCCACAGCTAAGCTGGGCATTTTTTTCTAACTACCTACAGAAATAGCTGCAATAATCAAAGGCTCTCTGACTTCCAGGCTTAAAAAAAGGGAAAAAAGCAATGGAAAGACCCAGTGAAACTGCTGTCAAAGCCAACCAGAAGATTAATTATAAGGTGCCTGCTTAAATAAATAAATCCCGTGTAATTGCAGAATCTAGAAATTACTACTATGGATTATAAAAGCCACTTCTGGTTGGCCTGCTCTAAACCAACCAATTTAAAAACCCATCAGATATATGAATGGCATAAAAGCCTGGGTATAAACAGCCATGTCAAGTGCACTGTCTGTCTTCAAATAAATTATATTAATGAACCAAAATTGTTTGGTTGTTTTTCACACCATGAGACAATGTTTACACTTGGCAAAATCCTCTGTCCTAGATTTTCAAATAGGACTACTGGTTTCAGACACCTTACATTTGATCTGTCAGACCACCCACCAGAGAGCTGCAGACCAGAACACTTCTTAAGAGAAATAAAATCTATTAATCAATCAGGGTATCTCACTGACAACATCAAATTTCACTGTCTTTTCTTCTTCATTCACAGAAAATGTTGGTAACACATGTCAATCGTTAAAATGAGAATCCAAATATTATGTCAGAGTATGATGCCACTGCATCATAGTAAAAAAAACACACTGATGACATAAGAGAAGAAATCAGTGGCAAGACTGCAGCAGTTCTGTCAGTGACAGGAAGCTGATATACACAAAAATCCTTCCTATAAATTGGAGGATGCTTTATTTTATCAATATTGCTTTAGGATGGAGAGAGATGCTTTCAGAGAAAAACCCAACATTAATTCAGAAGCCCTGGTTTGCAAACCCATTTTGGCAGAATGTCCAGAGAGTAAGAACATGAGATGATTCCTTAATTAAAGTTCACTTGATGAGGACAGGCCTCTAAAACACACCCCAGTCTAGGCTTTACCTGAAGCTGCTAATACCTGCACCACTCTGTCTCAAGCTAGCAAAGAGTTTCTCCACCCAAGGCACAGCCCAGAGTAGCAGAAATAAAAGATGTAAGAAATCAAGTAGCACTCCATGCTCCAAAGCAAACCATCTGGCCTAGAATATTTTTCTCTACAATTACTATTTTCTTGTCTAGTCCTACACAATAGGTAGCAAGGAAACAGAGTAAAGCACGTCAATAGAAGCCTTCCAAAGGAAATGCACTCAGAGCAGACCCTCAGGAATACTTTCCTCACCTGGAGACAAGACTGCTACAGATGTAAGAGTCATTCAAGTACAGATAATGATTTATGTGGAAGTCGTTTTGAGAAGCAATTCCCTGGTATAATTAAGGCAGCTTGGCTCAGGGAGAGCAGAGGCAAAGTCAAACAAACAAGTTTGCAATCAGAGTAACTTGTATCCATCCATGTTTGTGCTCAGAAGAGAAGGGCCTGCTAAACCAGAGTTCCTGGTCCCTGTTTAACTGGTTCATCACTTGCCCCTGGCTGTTCCATTAGCTTTCACATCTGCAGCAGCACAAACACTGTGTTTTTATTATTTCTGCTAATCTTATTTTCCATGTATTACACACAACACTAAGTGTTTATTACTCCAGCATGTGGGTAGGTTAAACCACACCTGCTTCACAAGAATGGAAAAAAAATTACTAGCACAACAAAGCACTTAACAAGAAAATTAAAAGAGAGTTGAATACCTCCTTCACCTAATTCTCAAGAACCCATTACTATAATCACATTTCTAGACTCTTCCTCTGTTGCTATTGCAGTTATTACACTCCAGCTTATCATATCCTAGAAAGTTCCCATTTCCAGACTGTCTTTCCAACTGTACAATGACAGAATCAGCCTTCTGTACCTGCAACTCCAGGTAATACAGCTTGAAGATATTTCAAATGCTCCATGGAAATGGCACAAGCTACCCCAGAGATCACCTCACTGCTGGGAGTGCAGCCTCCCACAGCAGCAGCATTTCACTGGCTGGTCACTGAGAGCCAAAAAAACAAACCTCACCAAAATAAACTTAAAAGCATAGAAAGTCGAACCTTCATGTAAACTGACTCCAGAAAGCAAAATGACCAAAGACCTTACAGCTTCCAAACTAAGGTACAAACATATTCCCAAACATATTCCAGCTCTCTCACAATTAATTTTTCATCCACAAGACACACCCACTCACCCACACAAAGCAAAACAAGCCCAGCACAAACCCTATAAATTTAATCAAGGAAGGAAGAGCAAGCATGAGATGTTTATTTCTATTTTTAAATACTTGGGAGGTGCCCCAATACTCCCTGCCTAGATAGATAACTAAGTAGGTGCTCCAGAACTGTGAGATCCAGTGCACGATCTGGCACGAGCAGGCACATCCAAGCAGCAAAACATGAGAGAAGCTCAAAAGGTGATTAAGAAAGCTATTAAGAAAGGCTTTTGAAATAATTGTTTCCTCTAAGCCAGAATAGACACTAACTCAGGGTGTTGCTGCAGAGAAGAAAAAAATACATATATATATATATACATATATATGTCTGTATTCAAGCACACCAAAATGCTCTAAGCAGACTATGGTTTATAAAGAACAAGACAGTCTCCTCCTTGTTCCCACAGTTCGTTTCTGCCTCAAGCAAAGTTGGTTGCCACTCTGGTTGCTCTCTCCCTCACTCAAATGGTTTGCATAGCAGATATGCTGAACAATCAAGTTTGAACCAGGCCCTAATCCTGCTGACTTTTCTCGCAAAACTGCTGGAAAGGAATTCTTCCTGGCAGCTGCAGTGCCTCTGCTCATTAGTTTACCAAGCAGCAGCAGAATGAACTGGACAGGCACATCACTTCTGTGCTGCTACTGCTGCAGAGGACAGCGATAAGGGCCAGGCAGGCAAAGGGAAGGCTCCCAGTTTCCCAAACACAAACTGGGATGAAGAACACAAAAGCAAAGGTTAGAGTAAAGACAGCTTGCGAGAACCCAGGCAAGTAACTGCCACACTTGCTGCTGTTGTGGGAACATAAGCTGGGAGGAAACTCCTTTCCCTTTGCTGTAAGATTTGGGGGTGGGGATGTCATCTTTTAGGGGTTTTTTAACTCCTTCTTTAGGGCATTGTGTTTAACCAGGCATGACACAGTTATTCACACCAATTCCGGTGTCTCCTGGATACTAGAAGAATGAGTAGGATAACATTGCAAAATAGCTGTCCACTTGCTCATGACATTCTTTGTCCAGACAGCACCCTCACATACAGGTCAGATCATGCAGCCCACTCCGCACACACAGAAAAGCAAATGTTTTTGCTTCTTGCTATGCAATTTCCTTGAAGTAACCCCATTACAGCACACTTAATGTAAACAGAGCTTTGCACCACTTATGGGGACAGGCAAGCCCTGTGTTGTTGAACAACATTTCCTCCTCCTCCCTCATCCCAGGCAAGCTACCATTTCAATAAATATTTAATAAGTAGACAAGAAAATCAAGAAAGCTTCACAGCTTGAAGTTTTCAGGTACTACATGCATGATGTTGAATTTATCTACTGGAAAGCATATGGACACTGTGTCCAGAATCCAGAGCACGAACAGCACAGGACAGGTAGAGCACAATCATCTGAGTACCATTAAAACAGTGCCATGATTAAAACAGCAATGCTGGTTCAGAGAGCAAAATGCTCCTTTTAGACCAGGCAAGAAGCTGGAGCTGGGACCTGTGATCACCACAGACTTCAGGGACCTCCCACTGTCACCACAGACACGCTGAAAGATTCTTCACTACAGAAATGCCCTCTCACTCCCTCACACCTTTTCTCCTAAAGAGACCATCTGACAGGTGCAGTTAACTCTAACCATTCAAAGAAGCATCCTAAGGGTAGAAAATAATAAAATTTTTGCTTAGGAAGACTATGATTCTTTTCATCTGTAAGATGAATTCCAACTACTTATATTTTCCTGTAAACCACTTGATCCTAAAGCAGCCCTTGAATTTAAAATCTCTCTACAGCTGGTTTGCTGGAAGCAGTATTTGTTTTCTCTGCCACCACTCTTCATCTCCTGCGCAAGGTATTACTGATTATTTTAATTTCTTTTCTACAGAAGTGAAATGGATGCACACAGACAAACAACTGCAGAGAGCAGAAGAGGAAGAAGGCTTCATCTCTGAATTAGGGATTTGCATAGTGGTTTTATCTGTAACACCCACTGCAGTACTTTATCCCAGACTCTCAGATCACAAAAGACGGAGCAGACAGTGACTCACTGCAATTTCAGTTCTGCATGTAGCGCTTCACGTGGACCAGCCAATTCTGATTCTGCCAAACAGCCTTCACAGGCACTCAAAGTAAACCAGCTTCTCTAAGAAAGAGTTCCTATTCATGTGCTGCCTTCATGAGGAAAGCTCCAGAGATGGAAGGGAATTTAGTCAATGTTTCCCCTTTGTGCTGTAATGATTTAAGATTCAATTAATACAACACAGGGAGGCACTAATTCCGAAACACCTGCCTTCATGATAACTGGATTAAGACCTCCAAACTTGCTGCACTCCTACCAGTGCCAGCCTGCCAAATGACAGCAGTTGTCAATATCGACCAACTGGAGGCTGAGTTTCTGCTAAATTCTCCAGCACTCTTTAAAGAGGATTCCCCACAAAACAGGAAGGGAAAAAAATAGAAAAAACACCCCACTTGACAGCTCTGAATTTGTTTAGCCAGAAGTCACAGCTCCTCCCCTGCACACTTTGAAAGCTGGAGACTGGAAATGCTCCTATCAGATCCTTTCAAATCCCTCACAGGGAAGAGAGAAAACCTAATAAAGGGATAGGGCATCCTCAGAGACAGAGCTACTCCCTCATTGATCAATACACTCTGGGCTCTAGAGAGAACAGCTTCAAGAGAGATTTTGGGGCAAAAGGCCAGCACGGTGGGGAAGAGCAGAGCAGCTGGTTGCATTGAGAGAAGAGCCAACAGGTTTGGCACTTAGTGCAGGGTTTTTCTCCTCTCCTTTTCCCCCCTCAAAGCAGGGGTTTCTTTGGATTAGTTTGGGTAGCATGAAAAAAGAAAGTGCCTCAATTAAGACCATGGTAGTCTGAAATCTAGGGAGAAATTTTTGAGGCCGGTGTGCCAACCTAATAATTAACAAAGTGAAACACTTTCTTACCTTTTCAACACCACAGAAACTATTTCAATCACACAAGAAGGAGCTGAATTTTTTTTTTTTCCTTTACACCCCTTCATCACCCTGACCTATTGGAACCACACTTGAAAGCTGGATGGGATCGCTCAGTGATACATAACTTCCATTTTAGTGAAACAATCCATCTGCTCCATGTGACTCAGAGCCTGCTTTAAGAATGCAATACTGTTTAGGCCAACGGTTGCACCGCACAAAGTGTTTTGTTCACATGCATTCCTTTGGGATGACAGAGCCTATCCACGGCCGTAACGGTTGGGGCCTGTGGTTTTTTTCCCTCATCCGCTGAATGCTGCAGTGACTAAGCTGACAAAAATTCCTAGCCAATTATAAACCCACTTAAAGAGACAGGCAACCCCCCTGCAACCTCCCTTGCTATCCTATACGGGAAGTTTCTATACATAGAAAAACATCTCCTCCTCCTCCCAAGGCCTGCGTTGATATAAAAGACTTGCTCTGCGCGCCCAACACTTCAAACATGCTTCCTAAATGGCATCATTTCCCAAAACTATAACCTTTGATCATCCATCTATATCCCTCACAGATCAACTGAAAAAATAAAAAACCCAAATTAAGGCACATTGGTCCCATAACTGATTGAAAAGTTGAGAGGTCATTAACGGAGATAATCACCTTGCAGAGAGATGAACCTGGACAGCTCTGGAGCAGTGTTCATTAAGGAGGGAACAGTTCAATGCCTATAAACCCAAAATATTTCAACCAGGAAAGAACACATCAGGAGGATCACACTTGCTACACACAGCCCAAGTTTGATCCACCAAAGAGCATAAACTGAACTTTAACTAGCAACAATGGATAACTTTTGAGTTGCCCCTCAAACCCCTCTCAGAGACCAAATTCCAAAGAAAACACCAGCCTTTCCCAAGGGTCATGTGCTGAATTCACTCTCGCCTACACTGTCAAGGGCTACACAAATACATTTAATAATTAGCCCAGGCATATAGAACTGTGCTTTGGGCAGGTAACTACACGTTCCCTTCGCCCAGCAAGAAACAGTAAACAAAAAAAAATACTGAGAGAATGGCACACAGTTTCCAGCTTTTAAAAGCCAGGCTCAGGGACACCTCAGACTCTCCCCATTTTATGGTGGGCAAACTCGTTGCTAAATCATTTTTAGCGCTCGGCTGATAGCACATGCACATTCCATTCCCGACGCTCAAAAGGAGGGGGAGGAAGAGACAGTCGACAACTGAACCAGGCTGAGTTCACCTCAGAAGAAAAAGGCAATTCAACAATCTGTATTAACATATTATTATCCAAGCATCTTTTTATTAGAAGTTAATTCTCAGAGTCATAGACAGACTTGAGAAGGAAATCCCACTATTAGTGGGAAAGAAGGCTAAAAAAAGGCTGCTTCAGGACTGTTAAACACTGAAAAACTTGTTTGCCACATAAAAACAATTTATGAAAATGCTGAAGGACAATTAATTCCTACATTCACTTGTGTCTGGGGAAGGAAAAATAGGAAAATGGTTCCTTCCATTCAAAATTTTTAAAGAACATGATTCCTATTCAGGATTGAGCCCAAGCGTCCCTTTCCTTCAGCCCATTTCAAATTTAGTTGCAGATCAGTCATCATAAAAGATGTATTTCTATACATTCCATGAAAATGGGACAATTGGGCAGGTGGAGGACAGATCACTTTAGGGCCCCCCACCAAGTTAAGAAGACAGCAGCTCAAGTTCACCCCTTGTCTGACACCCATACAAGCATTACTTCCAAAACTGAAATCCCTAGAAAAACTTACAACCCACTCCAAGCTGGACTCATTGCATGGATAAAGCTACAGAGAACTGCAGAAAATGCTAAGCCAGGCTGAGTTTGCCTTGTCCCTGTGACATCTGCAAGAACACAGCAAAAACACAGCTTTCTTTTAGTTTTACACTTGACATTTCCCTGACATTTTCCCTATAACTCTGCTAGCTATTCCCAGCTCCCAGTTGTTTTGCAAATTCATCATAAAATTAAAGCCTTACATTACATCTAATTAACTATCCAATACAATTGTCTATTCTATTAACAAACATTTGTCTAATATATATCAATGGGACCTGGAAATCCATGTTAAGCACGCTAATGAAAGACTTGATTCAAGTTGAGATTTGTATTTAATTGCATAGATTTAACGTAGCACTGCTGCACAAGAAAGTAAACCAAAAAATTCTCTAAATAGGGCATCACTCTCAGTGTGCTCCAGGATGAAAACAAATTGTTAAGAATAGCAAAGTGTTGCAAGTAAAACCAAAAGCATTCTGTTTCTAGCCCAGCTAGCACCAGATTATCAAATTTCGGAAACATCACTAACACACAGTGCCTCTAAAAGTAAATTTAGGATGTGACTGAAGTTTTAAAATAAGAAAAAAAAAGTGCTTTAAGTTCAAAATAAATCAACATCATCTTAGAAACCCTCACTGAATGTGATGGAAGCCATCATTTCCCTCTCCCCCTCTGCTCCACAGTCCCAGGCCCCTTGGGCTGCAGAGTCATTCCCTTCTCCCATGAGCTTCCACATAATGTGGGGTTAGACCAGGACTTCTTTTCAAGTACTCCCTGTTAGAAGGTTGTCAGGCACACAGTGTGCAATCTGGGGACGCTTTTGTATCCTCCTGCAAGGAGGAACTTTTCTTTTCTTCCCCAGCCTTTACCACACAGCATCAGAGAAACTGAACTGAGGAATGAACACACAATTACTATTTCCTACCATGACCTCCCAACTACATTTCTACAGGGTTTTTTTCTGATAGTGAACAGTTTCTTGCCACAAGACAATTCAAGTAAATCCATTAGAGTGGTCTCTATGTAAAACAGAATTTGTATTACTCAGAGTAACTGGGCACATACATTTGATCACCCCACTGCCTATAAGGAATTGCAGCGCCACTGAAACAGCCTCATTTACTGCCTCATTCCACAACACATGGATGACCCCTTCCCACCATCTCAAACAACACTAAGAAAAAAAAATTCTCCAATAGCATGGATAGCAACTAAAATGTGGCTACACATCACCTGGTGACCATAAACACACCTCTGGACTGACAAAGAAAGCAAGTTGTAACAACGCAAAATGCGACATCTTCGGAAGATGAAAGTGTGTGTGTAAACGTGAGTAGAAAAGACACAGGGTATTTTCAAAAACTTCAAACTTTTTTTATTTTTTATTCCAAAATGAGGGGAAAAGTTCTAAATCTTTTCGAAGTATTTTTTAAAGTTCACTGGTTTTTTTTTTTGAACACGGAGCAGAGCGGTGGACTGAGCTCACTGTATCATCTTTTCTTACTGGAAAATGAAACTCCCAAATTTAAAGACCTCTCAAAACAAATAGTCCTCTGCAAATCCTTGTGCCAAAAGAAACTAGGAAGCCATGATGAGTACTTAACATTATCACATAGTTTTTGGTGGCTAGTGCCGACTGCAAGATTCTTCCCAGGTTATGCCATTTTATAACAGAACAAAGAAAAATGGCAAGTATACATTTGTTTAATTTTAGCCCTTTTCTCAGAATGTAAACCACTGCTACAGTAATTAACTGCAGATTGGCCTAAACTGCTCTGCGGCCATCCCAGCTTACTAATTAAAGATGCTCTCACAGCCATAATAAAAATTCTGGGAAACCTCTGGCTGAAGAGCAAACTTCTCAGGAGGGGGGCAAAAGTCAGTAAAAAAACTTCATTCAGAAGGAAAACACTAACAATTTTTTTAACGTACTCCAGATTTTTCTAACTCACTGACACCAACTGTGTCTTTTACAATTATTATCTTTTTGTATGTTTATTCATTTCAGAAGATGTTTATTTGCTGGATACAACCAACAAATAACCTGTCCATTTCAAAATATGGTCAGGTTTATACACTTCATATTTTTTAAACCAACAAAGGCAGGATTAGTTACACAGACAGACAAGCTTCACTTAACATTATACCACACCTAATTTGCTTGCTGAAAAAATGAAACTTAAAGAGTAAACCTAAAGCATATTGTCATATATCTACTATATTTCAGTGTTTCAGGAAAAAGTAGCAGCAAACAAGAAAAAAAAAAGCTTGCAAACAATTTTAAGCAAAGTAAGAATAATTTGATTCATCATCTCTGGCTCCCAACTTCTTCCCCTCTCTTGCTGCCTACACAGTTCATGTATGTTCACTATTTCTAAAGGACAGAGGAATACAGTGAATACTCCTCAGAGAGAGAAAGACAAGGAGAGAAAGGGGGAGAGAAAAAAAAGAGTGCAGCACATGGCTTTCAGCACTACTCTGCTGAATCAACAGGGAGCAGATTCCCAGCTGGTGCACACTGTAAGCACTGCACAAGTCAATGGAGCCATGTCAAATGACACCACTCAACTGTATTATCCTCTGAGCTCCGTGTAAACAAACAGGAGCAGATTCCGAATATTTGTGAGAATACATCATGTTACTGTCTCCATATGTTTAAACATTTTAGTAGAAGGCACATATGGACCACTCTTCCCACTCACTGTCATTCTCTCCCTCCTGCTCCTCATACACCGCATCTTCTCGGGCCATTGTCAAACCAATTCAAAAATGAATAAGGATACATTTTCATTAAAAACATTTTGTGCTTAGCTGCCATCTGCTTCATCGGCCTCCAAATCCTCACATGCCTTTGCCATGGTCCTCAGTTTCACACATTCAGAAACTCAAAGTTTTCTCCTGTTGTATTGTGCAGTGAGGTCTACACGAGCTATTGTTTCGTATCAAATTCACCTCTTTTGAACCAAGTGCTTAATGCTTACAGCCCTAATCCATGTACTCTCTACAATGCCAGCTTACACATCCTTTTTTTTAAAGCCTAAACTCTAATCTTAAAGCTGCCTCACACACTTCAGATCCTCCCTGTCATTGTTTTTATGGGAAGCATGGCTATTCCACTCCTTTTGGGAAATATGGGAGCTCTCTCACAAGGGGGGTGACCCAGACTCTGCTCTCATCCAGTCCCACAAAAGCAGAAGCTGAAGCCAACACCCGTTACCCACAGATGTAACAGCCTGCCTCCCCCATAACCAGACCCCTTGTCTCTTCTCTGAGTAGGGAAAGTTTCAGCAAGTATTTGAGCATCTCCAGCTTAACTGGGGGGAAGAAGACAACTAATTAACATAGGGGAAGAAAAAACCAACAGGGCACCATAGGTTGTATATACAGATCACTGCTAGTTTTGTTATTACTTTCCCAAATAGTTTGCCCAGTTCATTTCTTATGGCCCTAGCAATAGCAAAAGTATCTTAGGAAGTATTTGCTGGACTTGCTTGAAAAAGAACACAAAGGTTATGGTAGACAAGGGATCCTGAACTTCCAGGCAGGCTTTCAAGGGTGTAATTTACATTTGGTTTCTGCAGGCTTGGAAAGGCCTAGTGACTAAGGCAGCAACCTCAGAAGTTAATCATCAGCAAGACGAATACAGAAAACAACCAAAGTTTTCTTTACAGCAGACCACTGGACAGGCAGAGCTAGTGTGTCATCAGACAAAAGTCCTGCAAGGGGTAGAGCAGAACAGTTTTTCTGGTTCTCACATCAGCTGGTGTGCAAGATGCAGGCAGCTTCCATAAAACCTTTCCAGCAGTCACAACTGCCAGAAAAAAAGTAAAACATAAAAGGCCATAGTCTCATTTGTATGTCTGGACGCTCAGTTTTTATCTTTTCCATCTCTACCTGTGCCCAAAGCACTGATGCAAACAAACAACTTCAGTACTCTTCTTTTATCTTAAGGGATTCTTCTATGTGGACCTGCAACCCCAGCGAGGCACAGCTGGCATTTAACATACCAACATAAAAGTAGGTGCAAGTCGGAGAGAAGAGAGCATGCCAAGCCCAACACAACATGCTGCAGCTCCAAAGAGAGCAAACTAGTATTGCTGCTGCCTTGGGGCACTCGAAGGTAAAGGAATGTACACTACACAGAAACCAGGGCAACCAAACTGGCAGGAGAGCTGCTGACGCCTTATGTTGAACCTTAAAAATACCCAGAAAAATTTGGAAGTTACATTTCTTTGTAGCTTACTCTTCTATAGAAATGTCCATGGATTTTTCTAAGTCAGACACAGCATATCCTTCCCTCCCTCCTCCCTCAGCATTGTTCCTGCCCAAGTTATATTGAAGGAAGCACAAGCTTCTTCCTTTGTTTGTGAGCAAGAAAAAAGGAAAAAAACAACTTCCACTCAACAGCAAAACTACAGAAGCCAGGCTACTTAAAGTACCAAGTGTTCCCACACAACATTTACCCACCAACTTCAGATCTTTCAGTGTAAAACCTAAACAAGGACAAGAGAGATTTAATACACACTCCTCCACAGAGCCAGAGCAAAGAAAAATAAAAAGGCACAAAGGAGCCCTGAATGATAGAGAGCATTTTCAGCTTGACATTACTGTGACGCACAAGGAGAATGTCAGGGTTAAATTAGATACTGCACTAGAAAAATATTCCCTGGAAAATAACATAGGTGTCAGATCTCGACCAGCAGGAAAATGC
Source organism: Muscicapa striata striata (assembly GCA_030060385.1). Classification (NCBI taxonomy): domain Eukaryota; kingdom Metazoa; phylum Chordata; class Aves; order Passeriformes; family Muscicapidae; genus Muscicapa; species Muscicapa striata. Next base: position 175,968 of record JAREIS010000125.1, read on the forward strand.
CGACTGAAACACTCAGTAACTGAAAATCCTTCCTTTTATTCTTCCTCATGTCTTGTGTGATTTTGTACTGCAAGAGTCCTCTCCTGATCAGGAGTTCATTGCCAAAGTGCCCAAGCAATCTAGCAGGGGAGACAAAAAGCTTCCTTTGGAACAACTGCACTTTTATACCTCCCTTGTTTTTCTTCAGAGCAGGAGTACTTTGGGGTTGTTTTCTTTCTACATGAATGGCCTGCAAATTTAAAGTCATCTTCCTCAAAGCCTGTGGCTTATCACAATAAACAGATTAGAACAGGTCCAAATTTCTCACTCTTTTTATTGATTAGAACTTGATCATTTCTTTATATGCTGTACATCCTAAGATACTCTAAACCAAATTGTTTTTTGACACTGTAATGCTCTTAACAAGCCTTTCAAGGCTCTTTTCCAATACTTGCTTTCTTCTTCACAATCTCCCATGAAAGGAGATGAAAGCATATATGGAAAAAAAAAATCCATTACCTACACTCTTGCCTTCAAAGTCCTATCACAGTCTAACTATGACCTCATTTTATTTAAACAAACTTCTTCTCATGTGTATTTGGGATCCAAATTATTTTAACAGCTCTTAAATGCCAAAAAAGTTTTTTTGCATGTTACTTTTGTCTACTCCAAATAGGCAAAGCACACAATAGAAAGCAAGTAAGTCGTTATATCTCATTAAATACACTCTTGTTACATCCATTCAAACCACTGAGGGCAATGAGGTTGCACAGGAGTCACCTTGGTCACCCTCTTGTAGACAACAGAGTTATACTCTGTTAATGAAGACATAAATTTGGCCTGCAGGACTCATAGCAACACTCCCCTTGCCCTGGGCAAAGCACAAAGTCTCCCAGTAACAGGCTGAGGGGGTTTCTTTGCTTTGTTTAAAAAACGAACTTTATTTCCTGTAAGTATTGATAAAAGCACATACTCCAAATGCCTTTTTGCAGAGGTATTTTTGGCATGTGTTGACTGAAACTGCCCTACAAGCTACTTTAATTGCAGTTCTAATTGAACAGGAGGCCTCCACAAGTAACTGACAAGCCACTCTAGAAAAACACAACGTCCCCAGGTGAAGGTAACCTGAATATAGTCCTGATTTCTCTCACACTGGGGTGTTTCCTATCATTATGATAGCTTTGGTCAAGACTGCATGTGGAATTTAGGGATTGTTCCTCCCAGTGACAACTGTCTGTAATTAAGCCCTACTGATACTGCAGGGCTCAGCTTTTGTAAAGTTACAGGATGAACTCAAAAAGCCTGCCATGTAATCATGTTACCTGAGTAAACTATGTGTTTGTTTACTCTATTTTTAAAAAGTGAGAAGAGATCAGGTTTTGTTTTTGCTAATACTTGCCTCAGAAAGATATAAACTTACCAGATAAGAACAAAATAGGCAATGGTAACTTCACTGGAAGTCGAGATATTCATGGACTCTGACTCTACAGACTGTACTGTGAAAATTAATGTCAGTAAACAAGTCCTTACATACAGGATTTACCATTACAGGAATGTCTGGAGGTGCATGCCAAGAGAAGCAAAAAACAAAGTCCAGTTAACAGCTTCAGCACAGCAACAGTTCTGGCACACACGGAATGTCACTTCAGCAGGAGGAGATGGCACTCGGTGGCCACCTCCTGCCCAAGTCCTCAAGGGAGGTAAAGCTGCCTCCAGATTTGCTACAACAGCATTGGTTCCATACTTACACTTCCCACCTTTTCTGTGAGGAAGTAACTCAGGGAGTTTGTTGGGCTTTGTTTTATAGTTGCTGATTTGTCATTTTCTTGTTTTTAATTAAAGTGAGACAAATCTTTACTGACTGGGGAAGTATCTATTTGTGTGGCAATTGGGTAACTCATGTAAACTATGCACAACTAGAATAAAAGTTTCAGCTGCTGAAGAGCCTTAAAATAAAACCACAAAACTAAATGTTTACTTCCAAAAGAGGCAACAAAACCAGGATATCTACTCAAATCTTACTTTTCTGGCAGTGGTTGGTGGTCCAGCAGCGGTAGTTGTACTCATTGTTAATAGATGTCTTCTCACACAATGGCTTCTCCTCCATTGTTCCAGGACACAAGTCCCCACATTCCTTTGGAGGTTTATTCCCAACAATGTAGTTATTGGACACTGCATCTAGGATGAGAGACCAGTCCACCGTGGAGAGGTAACACAGGTCAGAGTTCTTCTCGATCCGGATGGCCCCGCGGGTGATGTTCCTCAGGTTGTGCAGCCCAATCTCTTTAAGATTGGTCATTTCAAAGATAACCAAGGCATAGTTGTAGAAGAGGTTCCTGCCACGAATGACTGTGAGGTTGGGGAAGAGATCACTGAGGCTTTCCAAGCCTGCCACACGGAACAGCAGCAAATAGTCAGTGATGACAGTGAGCTTTGGGAAGCGGAAGTTGCGGTAATCCTCGGCTTTGGAGATGAGCAGGATCTGCAGGAAGCCCTCGATCACCGTGCAGTTCTCCAGGCGCTTCAGCTCGTGGATATCGTTGCGAATGTCGACATTTGGCCCGCAAACTGAAATGGAAAAGAAGAAAAGTTAGTAAATAAGGCATTCCTGAGCCTTCTGAAACGGGAACGCAAGAAAGATATCCTGACAGCCGTAAAATTAACTTTTAATTAGGTTGCAGTGTTAAAATAGAAAACGAGTGCTTGATTTACACCTACATGGAATCTTCATTCCATTTAACCTATCACACTAAGCACTACCAGGAGCAGCACGAGGATGGCAGCTCTCTCTATATTCTGCATCACACAGAGAAATGTTGGTTTATTACTGCTGATGACAAGAGCTGCATTACACTGAGGACACAAAGACAAACCAAATGCATTTGCACACCCAGATTCAAATTAGACCATGAATGTTTGCCCAGAGCAGGGCTTCAGCCACATCACTTCAAACAAGTCAGGTAAAACAGAAAGTGATCCACTGGTCACCACCTTACTAATTCACCCCCCACCCCACTTAAGACACATGCACACAAAGAGGGCATTTCCCAGAAAATTACAACTGTGGCCTCAAATCACTCTTTCTTTCCAGGGTCACACGCCAAACAAGCCCTAATTCTTGGAATACTAGTCTTGCAGTAGGTCAATAACAACACTAAATCCACAGAAAGCTGGTCAGCACTTCCTGCTCAGTGACTGGGAAGAAAACAAAGTGCTTGGACTTATAGCACTGAATTCCTGTTTGCATGTTCCAGCAAACCAAGTTTCACTAATTTTGGCACCAAGATATAAAAAAGTCTCTTGAGTTCTAAGAAACACAGGATAAATTTATTTACAAGAACATGAAGCATCACAGTGAAGAATCTTTCCCTGAAAACAGCAGAATGAACTCTATGAACTCTCAAGAAAACAATGACCAAAAGGATTATTCCCTAATAAATCTATGTATTAAGTCTTTCCATATTAGAGACATATCACAATAACAATGTTCAACGGGCTGGAAGACATGTCTGTTAATAATGTAATATTTAGACACATACAATCCACTTGGATGTAAAACAAAGAACTACAGAGTGTAGAGAGCTGTTGTTCTTCAAAACTCTCTGAGCTGGTATTCTTTGGAAAACATGGAAAAAAGATTCCCCATTAGAGATACTAAGTTGCTTGTAAGCAAACAAAGCAAAATGCCTATTTATTTAAGCTACCCAAAACTCAAATAAACACCAAGCAATTCAGTTTTGTGGAAAGGTTCTCTTTTAATGCATGCTAGGCTTAATTATTTTAACAACATTTTTTCGTCAGACAAGGGAAAGGTCTAAACAAGCACTGGAGCCAAAAAACTTAAATTCTAACCCAGACAAATTGTCCAGAGATTCAGAAATTGCACTGACAATAGAAAGCAGTCCTTCCATCCCACAACACTTATCTAAGGCTAATAACTTAAGCTAACAAAGGATCCAGAGCATGAGCATGCTAAAACCACAGCAACTCTAATACCCAACAAGGACTTAAAGACTTCTAAGTCTTTAAAAGACTAAAGGACTTTCTGGTTAGTGGGACAGAATAAAAAAATAAAATAGGGCGAGATCTTTGTTAGAAAACAGATGTTTCTACACAAACTATTACCTAATCTTCCTTCTGTAAAGATTCAAGCTGAAAGCAAAGGCTATTAAATGCGACTTGCTGCACTGAAGTAGCTATGTGCAAGAAAGTTCATACCCTAGACCTTAAAAAAAAATATAAACACTAAGACTAATGTACCACCAGGAACACTTGGTCCTCATGAGCACTGAGACAGGAAATCACCATTTTCACACATACCGATTTCAGAAAAATTGGACTCTATTGCTGAGTCAAGGCAGGAATATGTGTCAAGGCTTGAACTTCAGGAAAGCATTAAAAAGGGTGAATGGGCTGGCATTACCCAGCTTTAGAAGCCAGATGGAAGAGGTAGAATGTTAAAGAACTCCAAGATAGTAGATCTGGTAAGAGATGAACTGGTTAGTGCAGAAGAAGTGAGGGATTCTCCCCTGAACCTGTACGAAAAACAACCTCAAGCCTTATTAAATTCCTTTAATGAGCTGGTACCCACATCTTGCTTTCAGCTTCTGAAATCACCTTCTAAAGCCACAAACCCTCCATCCACTCTGGGGATATTGCCTTCTGTCCAAAGGGTATTTACACTCCAACACTGGGCTTCTTTTGTTTTGAAAAGGTGGATTAAAACACATAGAGTGTCCCCCATCAAACCCTTTTGGTTTCCATCTCTGCCTGCTGCCAAGGTGAACAATATGACTCCTGCTATGGCAAAGCAAAAGTAGCGGAATTTATTCTCCTGCATAAAAGTTTAGAAAGCCTAACTGCTCCAAGCCCTTTATTTTGTTAAAGAAATAAAATTTGCACTTGTGCTGACATTTTGTGGGCAAGGTTCCAGAGTGATGGGTTTAAAAACAGCTGAGTTACAATACCCTAAAGAACAATTTGTAAGAGAAATGGCAGCAACCCTTAACTAAAGTATTATATATCTGTTCATGTCTCTGTTTGAGGCTGGGCTTTCAAAGTCATTGCTTTTAGCTTTATGTTTGTTTCAGCTCAAAAATTACTTAATTTTAGATACTTAATGCTTTTATAAATCAATGAAATTTCTAGAGCTTTATGGCAAAAGTATGCACTCACTTGCCTCAGTTTTGAAACATCATCCCCTTAGCATGGAAAAGGATGAAGTCCAGTGGGGTCCCACATTAGAAATTGATCACAGATGAGTGGCTGTTGACACTTTGATTTAAGAACTTATTAGTTCATCTAGTGAGTTGTGTTTTGCAGAACTTTACACATATAATGAGAACTGCAGAGACACAAAAGTGAAATAGGACAAGCATTGTGGGCCATCCTGACACTTGGAAAAAATCAGTTCCCATTAAAGCAGATATTTTTAAAAGAAATTTCTTTTAAGTTCACATTGTTCACCAGAGTTAATTATACCACAATACATCATCTTTTTCTCACGTTTTTCTTGCTGCCCTGAAAAGCATTATATGAAAAACAAATTAATCAGAGCTCAAAGTCAACTCCAATTTCCATCTGGCTGTGCTCTGTTTTCTTTGGATGCCATTTGAGAGAAAGCATATATGGACTCGCAATATAAACTGGTCTGTCAGACACAATGAAGTGCACAGAAAATGCTCTTTAGAGCATTTATACTCCATTTAACAGTTTTGCATATTCCAGTTTAGAGAACTTTTTTAATATGACTAGGATAACTTGCCTTTGTTTCACTTTCACAATTCAATTCAGAATGGGAAATTAACTGTTATGTATTTATTTTGCTTACTAGCAGAACATAAAAATGCAACAGCTGTTTATTACCCTGCCCCACTAGTTCTGGGTAGATTATAAACACCCAGGATAATTCCCAATAGTCAGATTCATGCTGTTTTCATTCAGCTGCCTACAGATTTCCAAGCCTTTCCTTAAACTGCCTATCATTTATCAGACTCGGCCTAAACCAAGTACCTTATCTAGAGTCAGAAATTTGTTCTTTAAAAATAATGTATTTATTTGTTTAAAAGATAACTCCTCAATATAGTAAAATACTGAAGAGAAGCAACATACTCTTACCTAGACAAACACAAATGCCTCCCTGGAAACAGCTCTAGTCCGCAAGTCCTGAGTTCTGGACCTGGTATCTAACAAGAAACCCACTTGAGCCCTCTTTTCCTGGGAGCATCCCACGGGCAGACTGCAACAGAAACACCCACTCCACACTCCAGTCATCCAGATGATTCCTAGCCCATTCAGAGGATAGATCCAAGCCTGCTCATGTAACTGAGATGGGGTCAATGAACTACCAGGAAAAGTGATTGCACATAACAGGTTCATACGACAGGGGTAATTAATGCTCCTTGATCTGGCAGAGCCTCCTGGCAAGTCTCCGTGTAAGTGGTGCCCTGGCTGGGAGCAGAGCTGGGGCTGTGAACACACACACACACAGAGAGCACCACTGCTGAGGACAGGCTGGGCAGGCTCCAAACAAGCTGTGTCACAGAGTGCAGTGATCCAGCAGATTCCTCTCAACCTTAACTATGATTTGCCAAAGCTCACTTGGATCATTTAAACCATTTTGACATGCACAACTGCCTTGTCACCTTGAGAAACACCTTCCATCTTATCACCATCTATTTACAAACAGTCATTTACTCCACACAGCAGCTCTTTACTCTTTTCCCATATCCACCAGTTGCTTCAGCTCACTGGTGATTCCTGAAAGGACTTGGCTGTTGCCCTTCAGTGTTTGGAAGGAACCCTTCCCTTCTTTCTTCAAAATCTAATGCTAGCACAGACAAAGCAGCAGAATGCTTTCTGCTCAACATTCACCCTACACTACAACTTACGCTGGCTACACCACATCCCAGCTGGACATAAATTCATCACAGCTAATTCACTATCAATACCAAGGTGTTCGTGGGCAGCACTGACAGCTCACACATTCACTGGTGTTAATAAGAGAAGGATTCATTTCCTACATTAAGCTATTTCATCATCGTGTAGTTACAAGTTTCGTATCCCTCCAGGTTGCTCCATTTAGAAGTTCCAAAGAAACACAACTACGTATGTTTTTCTTGAAAAAAACCACACTCCTTGACATTTTAAGCCTTGCCTTTGACCCTTCACTTTTTTGGATGACATTAGAAGTTGTACTGTACTGTACAGTCTCAATATCCTCTCAACTAGCCAGAAGTTAAAGATGCAGCAACCACCACTATCTGGCTCTCTCAACACCAAAAGGTCTCAGACAAGGCAGCTCTGAGTCACCGAGTCAAACCAGTACATCTCTTTCACAATCCTAAAGCCTTTTCAACACAAGTCTACTCGAGCTGGGTCAGGCTTTCCCTAGCAACAGAGACTTGCTCAGCCTGAGCAGTCCTTTACATGCCTGAAACGAAAATGGGGATAGACAGCCTGTCATGAGCATCTCACCAGCGACCTCAATATCAACTCACAGTCACCTTTTTCCTGATTTCCCTTTGTTTTCCCTCTTCTGACTTCACTTCTGTGAGCACCGCTTCCTTTATTTCACAGTAGAGATGCAAAGTTAATCTTAAATGAGGACACCTTGAGTGTTTCAGTTTTACAAAGAGCATCCCTTTACACTGGTTGCTGAAAAACAGCACTAAAGGTGCAGAAATTGTTTTAATTCCATCTTGTTTTCCTGTCCAGAGGTTAGCATCCCTTTACACTGGTTGCTGAAAAACAGCACTAAAGGTGCAGAAATTGTTTTAATTCCATCTTGTTTTCCTGTCCAGGGGTTGTAACACCCATTCTGAGGGCCAATTCTGTGATCCACAAGGTTCCAAAGGGTTCTTTTTTAAGGGAGGGCATGAGGTTGCTCAACTTCTCATCTACACTGAAATTCTGCACACTTGGTAACAAGCACAGTGTGTTACCATCAGTGCTGGATGAATTCCCACACAAAGAAAGAACTACAAGGCTTAATACAAGAACACAATTGTGGCTGGTTCTACTTTTAGAGAGTAGCTTGCTCACACCACCACAGCTCACTTTGCCAATAATGGCTTTTCTGAGCACACTCCACTCCAAGGAGAGGTTGGCTTTCCCAGACAGTGACTGCTGCTCTCCGGTCAGCAGAGAGCTGATGTTACTGAGTGCAGAACACTGCTCTCTCCCAAACTGCTCTAATGAAAGAGGCCTGACCACACCACCCCTCAGTAATGTCAGCTCAGAGCTGTGGGTCCTTCTGGGAGATCAGCACATCTTCTGAACAGTGTTGTTATTTATTCCCAACAGAGCCACTTCCTTTTCATCATGTGTTTTTTAGTTTTAATCTATGGCAGGTCCTTATAAAAAGAGTCCAAAACAGCTACTGAATGTGGCTGCAGTCCAGCTGCCCTCATCCCAGATTCCCAGCATGCTGCATCTCTTTTCAGGCAAGCATCTCCAAAGTTCCCATCCCTCTCTCACAACAACAAAACATGTTTATTGCACTGAGTGGATTTAGATCTGCATAATGTATCATGGGGTGCATACTAACACGTTTACTATCTACTGGGATCAACTCAATGGAGGGGTTGTCTGCCACACTGGAAAAAAAAACCTTAGGGCTCTAAAAAAAATTCCTAGAAGACACCGAAAGGTTGAATCATGTCAGGGAAATCATCAGATACTGCTGGGAACCAGGGAAGCAGCTTGGATTTCTGACACTGCTCAGGGAAAACATAAGAGAAAAGAATTATAACAATGATTATGCATCTGCAGGGTGTGTGAGAGACATGACCAGGGGTGTCACCTCTCTTGGACCAATGGAATAGTTCTATCCTTGCTACCACAAACTACTCTATATAAGTAGTGTTTCTTTAAATAAAGGGCTTTTTGCTTCTCCATGGCACGAAGGAACTTTGTTGCTATATTCTTCTCGCTGCTCCCATATCCCAAATGCAACAGAAAAAAGGAACTGAAGTTAGGATAAAGCTAATCATCAGGTTTATAAGGAGCCTCTATCCTACATGACTATAATGGCTCAGAAGAGAAGCAGAAGGACACTTGAGTGAAAACAGAAGGAAAAGTCTGAAAATGTGATGCCCATACAGACAATGAACAGGGGAAAGTATAACTTGACCATAACTTCATTCTTATTTGTAAGAACTATGCATGTTTTAAGGAAGCCATCAGGACTATCATATAGCCCTAAAAAAAAAAAAAACAAAACTTTTAAGTGTTACTTGGTCATCACTGAACAGAGAGTCACTGCAACCCATGGCCTGGACCTAAGCCTTCTTTTTTCCCATAGTTTCAATGGCAAAGCTAGAAAGTCTGAGAAGGAACAGCTTAGCAACCACAATTTCCCTTCAAGCCCATGAAAAGTTTCAGTACAGTCGCACCATTTGCAGACGTAAGGAAAAAAAAAATTACTACTGAAGTCTCAGGATTCTTTAATTGCATACTCTGCAAAGAAGAAATTAAATGTGGAGTTCACAGAAATCAGTGGTTGGAGAGATTGCTTATGACACTTTACATTAACACAGGATTCCACCACCCACTGAGCTCTTGGTTTTGCCTCCGTAGTGACACTATGAATGAGATATATATTTTAGTGTCTTTAATGTACTTACACAACCTCCCACAAAATTTCTGTACTCTCTAAGCTCACCTATCCTGTATGTGTCACATCAATCACTAGATCTCTTCCCAGGGAAGCCAGCTTCTGTGTTACCTCTTGGGATGTCAGAACCAGTAACAAGGAGGGAACTAAATCTACATCACGATTCAAGCTGCTTCCCTACCCACTGAACTATTTCTCTTCACTGAATATGCTACATAAACCTCTTTACATTTACCAAGATTTTATGAAGCTACATCTCTCAGTGTGGGGAGGGGATAGATAAAAGGCACCCCATAACCCAGAAAATGTCAATCATTTTAGATTTTGCCAAGCAAGACCATAATTGAATTTCAACTTCTGTATTTCCAGCACTAGCACAACGCTGCCATCTTTGGCTTTCAAAACATGAAAGGGAATACTCAAACCCAAACAAAACCCCACTGTTTCCATTTGAATGTAAGTCCTGAGAACATTCTTCCTAACATATCTAAGGCCAGGAAGGAAGGCTTGGGATTTTTTTTTTTTTTTTTTTTCATTTAATTACAAGTTAAACTTTGGAGGACAAAGCCAGACCACTATGATCTTCAAAACACTCACGGGACTGGAGATTATATTACAATGCAGCTTGTAATTTCTGAGAAACATAGTATATTATCATTAATTCACCTCATTCTACTCATCATTCCTATCAACCTTTTACAGAATTGTTTTCACCCAGACGGAAAGAAAAAGTGGTGTCACAAGAGGCCAACCAAATCTGGTGCAAATACTTTAAAAGGCAACTAGATTCCCCTTCTCCACACACATTCTCCTTGTCTCCCACAGCCCTTAGAAAAATACACACGTCCTACTTTAATTTTCTCTTCTGCTACTCTACTAACTATATATTCCAAATCCAAGGGCCACTGTGTTACCACGCTGACCAGAACAAAACATTCACAAAAATAACACACAAAAGGGCTACAACCCACATCACAAACTCAAACTGTCTCTGCCTTTTTGCTCTTGCAATTTTCAGCTGTCAGTGGCTAAAGATATCTCTGGCATTGTTGCTTGCCATGAACTTCCTCCAACTTCCCCATAAGTTTACACAAATAAAATTTCAGAATAAATCACGTTTTTGTCCCTCATCTCACTTGCTTTCTCTCTGCCAACATTTTACTTTGAATATCAACAGGAACAGCAGCTTAGCAAAAATGGAGCCAACAAAACAAACTGAATCCCTTTAATAACACTGATTGATGCCTTCTCTACACAGCTCACCAGAGCAAGGAGGTCTAGAATTAGCCCAGCTCACGTGAAAGCATCCTCATGACAAGTCATCCCCAAATTAATCCTCTCTGACCGACTGCTCTGATACACCACATCCCCCAGGGGTTCCTGTGAAGCCACATCCATTACCTCCTGCTGCTGAAATAGCACATCAGTGGCTGGGTTGGCATGGATTCCTGCTCATCCTCCTGGGTGCACAGGGCAGGAATGGAGGGAGGGTAACAGCCAGCCCAGAACTCCCAGCTACCAAAGCCAGGAAAAGATGCACCAAGCTTTTAACCCTGATCCGTAGTGCTCAGATTATGGGCAATGCCTGCAAGTCCTCCAAAGAAGAGCTAACCCGAAGATAAACCTAAGCAGCAAATTCCTCACCCATTAACACCCATAGGTGTCAAACACTGAAAGCCATTGTTCAAACCTCACCGTGACCTGAGCTGAGCACTCTAACCTCTGGCAAGCTGCTCCTGGGCATTTATAGGCAAGGGAAAGCTGTTAGAAGCACCAGCTGAATGCAATTCCAGGATAATTCCCCACAACACTGCAGCCACAGCCTGGTCGAGTTTGTGAGAAAACTGTCAATTAAAAAATAAAATAAAATAAAAATAAAATAAACCTGCAGAAGAAAGCAGGTAATGCCTAAATCGCTAAAGATGAGCCCCCTCCTCATAGGAGATGAACTTCAAACCCCTGCACTTTTTCTTATCCCATGCTCTAACTTCTCTGATAGCACCACAAAACGAGCACGTGCTATTCTACACAAAACATGTAACATACAAGTGAGTAGGTGGCCCGTTATGATCAATAACTGCGAGAGTAAAACTTTTTTTAATGGTGCTAATAATGCTTAAACCCAACACCAGCAGCTTCAGTCAAATTCCTGCTAAAGCAAAAATGGAAAACTGAAATTACAAGCTGTTTATAACACTGAATTTATGTTTCACAATCTGTGATGACAATAGAGCTTTGCAAAAATTGTCTCTCCTGGGGACTGTTCTTTCCACCTTTAAAAAAAAAATAGTTGCGCGCATGATTTTATTTATTTGTTTTTAAAACACTTGTCTGCACATCCAAGTGACTCAGCAACTGGCTGACAGAAACCTATGGGATATACACTTAGGTAGCTGGGATAAGCAGCCAAATCCTTCCAGAATGAAAATTCATCATGTGGCTGGGCTCAGCAGCTCACATTTAGGAAGACTTTACCATGTTCTTAGCCGCCTGCTGGGTTGCCACCCTGCAGTAATCTAGGAAAGCTACCATTCTTTAAAAGCTTTTGGGGAATTTTTTTAGTATTATTATTTTCCAAAAATGGCTGGCTAATCAGGCCAGATCATTCAGGCTTCATTAGAAGCCAACTGACAAAACAGTATCATAACATACAATTGCATCCATAATGGTCAGCAAAGGATTTAATAGTGAGTCATAGATCCACAGAAAAATTACAAGTCTGATGCAATTACTCTTAACAATATGCAACACAGGGCCCTACTATGCTGTGCTAACCAGCTCTTAAGCAATCAAACACAGAAATCCCACATTCTCTGGCCTTCCACAGCAATGTTTCTGTTTTAACAAACTGAACTAAGACTTCCATTAGTCCCCTATTTCCACCAAAAGAGAAATTTTTAAAAAAATTATCTAACTGAACAGAAGAAAAAGTTAATGCTATCAAACTTCATTTAACAGAACAGGGAGCTCTCCCACCCCTCCCTTCACATGGCAGCTACACAGCTTAAAAATCACATAGGTCATGCTGTAACCTGCTTTCTCAAGGCAGTTAAAATATGACCAACTTGCAATCCCCAAAAAGGGCTTTAAAGGTATTAAATTACATATACGCAGGTGCTGTGGGGCTTTCCAGCCATGAGCTAACTAGATTGAAAAAAGAACCTTCCTCTCCAAATACAAGGTAAAACACGTGGGCTGGCGCCAGAGACAAGGTAACGTAGTTCAGGTTTATCAACCAAAAACACTTGCACCAGAACACAATTTAAGGCAAATGTAAACCAAAGCAGCTACACCAGGAGGAGTTCTCACGTGAACTCATTTTTCTGGTGAATTGCATGCTTCTGACTCGCTTTTAGTATCACAAATACAGCCCAACCAAGGGAAGTGTCCTCTGTACCACAAGGGCTGCATTCACACAGTATTTACTGCCTCAGAGGCACCACAGCACAATAACCACAGAAAAAGAGAACCAAACACCTCTGTGATCCCACTCAACGTGAGTGTCTGCTCAAACAAAACATCCTTAATGCTCACAGGTGAGAAGCTACCAGATAAACAGGGAAGCATGGGAAACTAGGCTCTTTAGGCACAGTCAACCACTGGAACTCCAGGAGTTTCATTTCTCTGAAAATACAAGGAAAGCTTGAGCACAGGATTTTCAACATATCTACACAGATGTTCTCATGGGCAACTGATTGAACCTTACTGTAAAACAGTAAAAATAAAAAATAAAATAAGCTAAATAAATATAACTCATTAAAAAGAGAAGAGCCAACAGTGGTTTACTTCCAGCCACCTTCCACACTTACATTCAAGGTGACATTTCAGCCCATACTGTCTATTTCACATCTGCATTTGCCCAAGACATAGGATTTCCAACCTCATACATAGTTTTTAGACACTGCCTAGAAGCACCGTGGGTGATGCACGATGCTGCAATTCTGGTGAGCACAACAGTTCGGGTATTTAAGCAACCAGGCTCTGCTGAGTTCTATTGCTTGGCAACTGCAATTCCTGTCACCATATCCACTCTTATCAGAGGAGCACTGGAATGGCAGAGCAAGCCAAGAATTACTGTTCACCCTCTGATAGGAGCTTCTGGAGAGCCTGGGGTGCAACAGGTTGTCCCAATGCATTTCTAACAAATTCCCCTGTGAGAAAGCAGTGGGTCCAACAGGGTGAGACAAATAAATCCATGGCACCTTTTATCTCCTAATCAGGGATTACCTGCTCCACCCCCCTTCTCAGCTAAAACTGGGGGGAAGAGTGTTGCAAGAAGGGTGTTGCAAGACTTTGGGGGGAAGAGGACGCAGGAAGTTACAGGAGATGAGACCAGGACAAACCGAGCCGCAATATCAAGCCTGGATACTGCTCTAGACACTCCCAACTCCAGGAACCTCCCCTCACTGGGATCTGCAGCAGCGCAGATTTATTCCAGAAGGTAAATCAAGGCAAGACCAAGATGGAGAGCTCAGTCCTCATCACTGTTTTCACCCTTTTCCTTGTATACACACCCCTCTCCTACCCAAAGGCATAGATGAAGAACAAACACTTAACCTGACTGCAGCCAGCTCCCTGGTACTATTTCACTATTTGTTCTGGTCATGAAGAAGATAACTTTAGGAATTAGAAGAAATTTGAGTCAGAAAATATGGATAACATCAAGGAGAGAAAAGCAACTGAGTGAAAGTTTTGTTTTGTTTTTACAGTGGTTATGTACAGAGGAATGTACACAGAATGAGATTTTAAGTCAGGCACTCAACTTTAAAGTCATCTATAAAATTAGCTTGTTGCATTCACCAGGAAAAACTGGATCTAAACATGGTTTTCTAGATTTAACCTGAACTGATGCTTGAAATGCACAATTTTTGGAAAGATAACTATCTTAAAAGATCTCATCCTCTCAAAAATCAATGTTCATGTTAGGCAGAGAGAACATGACACACTAGAAGTTTTTAGACTCAAATTTTTTTAACTAGAAAAAAGTTAAAACTTAAAACACAATAGAACTTAACTGCCATGACCTGGTTGATGGAATTAAAATAAAAATCTCCTCCCTGGAGGAACTGTGGAATGGGCAACTGCTGTCAAAAGGTGGCTTAGCACTAGAACACCTGGAACCTCAGCCTGTGAGCAGGTGTGTTTCTTCAGCAAAGTTTTAACATTTGTTAATGTACTACTTAATATTTAAATTATTATAGAAAATAAATTTATAATTAACCTATGATAAGAAATCTTTCCTTAGAGAACATAGATTAAAAATTAGACAATGAACTTTATCCACTGCAACAAATAAAAGGAGGAACTAGACAAAGGGAAGCAAGAGAGACCACATGGACCCTGTAAGACATTCCTAAATATATAAACCTAAGTGACATATGCTTTAGTTTCACTGCATTCAGAAACCCTTTCATCATGATAAACAATACACTTTGCATTCTGCAAGATAGACAAAATAATATTAGCAGATCTCAATAGCTGCTATCACTCAAACAGAGGGAACACCCAAAAAAATAATCCTGAACATCCCCTGATGAGAAGAAAACTGACACACAGGCAGAAGCTGCTCACAAGACTTTAGAATTAGGCTACATGATTGCATCAAAGCAAACCTCTCTCTGGACCCAGACTACGTTCAAAAAAGTTTTGGTTAGACTGTTTCCTTCAGACACAAGGACACAAGGAAGGTTTCTCCAAGCTCTGAAATCCCACAACTAATTATAGCACCCCACATCCTTCCCCACCATCATCAACAGCAAAACCAGCTGCCAATCTGGGAGGCAGAAGAAGAATCTGATCTCCTCTGTGCCACTACAGCCACCCCAAAAAAAGGCATTCTTCTGCCTGTAGTTATGGTTTGCCTGCCCAAACAACATGCAGTCCCATCAGCCAAACAGCTCCTGCCAACACAAGCTGTGCTGGGTGTTCGCTGGGTAACTGTGCCACATCCACGTCCAAAACAAAGCTTTAAACCAAGCCAGAGAAAGAAAAACAGAAAGTAACAGAAGGGCAAAAAGCACAGGTAAGAAGGATTTGGACAGGAACACGCTCCTTTCCAGCTGCCAGCTCGAAGGTGAAGTGGTGCAGAGCAGAGGTGATGGACAGCCCTCGGCTTCGCCTCGCCCGTCTGACAGCTCCGCCGGCCTCGCTGCTGTTGTGAAAGAAAACCACGGTATTTGTGCAAGGCTAGTTGGTTCCATGTTAAGAAAACACATCTGAGCCGACAGTGCTTTGCTTTACCACATGCCAGCTTCATTCAGCTTCAGAGTGAGAAACCAGGACTCGGCCTCCTCATTGCCTCCACAGTTAACCAGAAATTTAGGACACAGACAAAGTCCTGAGCTCAGAACCACCCCCAGATCTGTGAAAGGGCCATGCTGCCTTTAACAGAAAACTTCCCAGTCCTTTGGGAAACATGAGTGCCTAAAGAAGGAGGTCCCCAAGTGACAGGAATGACTGTGTTGGGTAAAAACTTGTACAAAGGAACAAATAAAAACAAAGAAATTCAAAGAAAGAGACTGGGAAGCAATCTTTGTTTTGGAGTGAATTGGTGCACACCCATCCCGGGAGAGGTGAGAAACAGGAATGGGTCTTCATGGAGACTGTTCATTTATTAAAATGCCACAACAAAAAGAGAGGAGCTGTGACTAACAGACCCAGTGAGCTACAGGCAGCTAAACCAATCCAAAGGATGACGGTTTATCAGAAAGGAAAGGCTGGTCAAAAGGAAGTAATGAAGCAGATATCCATCAAAGAACAAAAAGCAGGTCCGAGCACAGAGCCAGAAGCAAGGCTGCACCAGAACTTCCAAATGAAGTGTAAAACATCAGACTTGGCAATCCTGCTGCCAAGGAATTATTTACCACATGACGATCAATATTACAATACACAGACGAGTATTTTTATCTCAACCTCCATTTGACCCGGTGGGAGCTACAGACACTTTCTCACACTAATTCACATACTTCAAGGAGAGTCAAGATGGGAAAAAACGAGTTGGAAGCATTTCAGGTTCTGTCTCCTTTCAGCCCATTTTCACTGAATCATACCAAAACTATCTGAGGGAACAGTTCAGACTAGAACTATCTGAGAGAACAGCTCAGAATTGATTTGTGCTACCCAAGACCTGATCAGTACAGCAAAATATTCAAGGATCACAGGAAGAGGTTTCGTTCATGCATTGAGCCAAATCCTGGTTGTGCTGTCAGTCCTTTCAAGTCTCTGCCCTTCCTTCACTGCATCAAAAGCATCTCTTAAAAATTCCTCTGAAAAGCCTGGACAAGTGCCTGGATTTCCAAGATCTATTATCTATAGCCTTGAGCAAGAGTGATGGGAAATACACTTTCCTTCTCAATGGCTACTTTTAAGGGTTTTTTTGTTTTAAAAAAAAAGGCAACTACTACTAGACCTACTACAAATTTGGAAACTGCAGCTCAGAAAATATGGAAGGAGGCGAAGGCAATGGAGGAAGAGGAGATCTGATTTTCAGACAATCAGCTTGAAAAATCCTTACTTCAGTGAACTGGCAAATAACGTGTTAGACATCTTGTTTCTGAAATACAGCCATGCTAAAAGGGAAAAGGGTTAATTATATCCCTTATGCTCCAGAGTATTTCAACAGGCTACACATTATGTTCTTCTGAAGGGCAAGTTGTTCTTTTATTTATTGTTTGAAGCACAAACATAAACACGAAGTGTCCAAACCTAAGGTGGTGATTACCACTCTTGCTTAAGCAGAAATGCAAGGCTGCAGGCTTTCCCTGCTATAAAGCTTTTAAACCTGTTCTGTTCCTCTGACACTTTCCCCCCTCACTCTTCTCTGATAGAGATCACAAAAACAACTAAGACATCTGACATACAGGAGAACATCCTGCTGATTAAGAGAAAACAAGAGCACATTACTCTTGAGAGGATACAAAGTACCACTTCCTAATGCGTTCTACTCTGTCAGCACAACAGGCTTCTTGTCATTTCAGAGGGAAACTGGTCATATTGATTTTTCCAAAACACAAGTATTATAAAAATATTACACATTTAATTGGTCTTAACAAAGTGCTCTTGTAGTGGGGCACATCAACAGATCCTACAAGACAAGATATAAGGTATCAAGGTGTGGGTGCAAGTATTTGAAGATTCTCTGCAAGCAACAGCATTGAGAACTGCCAGGATTGCTCCTCATAAAGCTTTTTGCAGCTCCTTTAAACCTCAACACAACTGAGACGTGTCTTTAAAGTGTGCAACTCTTACTCCTCAATTCACAACACCCTGAACAAACATCATACTTTGCTGAAAATCAGTGTCCTTTCCACGCCTCACCAAATTTCAACCATGCAACTCAGTGCTCCATGTTTGCTCAACTTTTTCTAGAGGAAAGGAAAGTTCTTTACACCCTCTCAGAGCAATTTATTCCTCTCGTTGTTCCCTTGCAAAAGCCAGACCAACTGAATCAACTCCTCTGACTGAAAACCACACACCCTGCCTGTCAGGAAGCCGGCAGGATTTTTTTTTTCCTGTTTTGTTTACAAATTCGAAAACTGAGCTGTTCTCAGACAGCAGGATCAGCCATCTCTTTTTCCCCTATTCCCGGTTTTCTACAATCCTAATGATGGTAACACTGGGGAAAACTTGTGCATGCTTTCCAAGGAGAAAGTATATTTCTTCTTCTCTTGGTTCTTTAATTCTGTTTTAACACGGTGTATCAGAATGTACAGCCAGGACAAGTTTCAATGGTCCAAAGATCATCTGGAAAGTTGTGAGGCAGAACACAGTTGTTACTTCCCCTCTGAGAATACCTCATCAGAAAAATTCTTTAAAATCAGAATTTTGTGAGAGATGCAGCAGAGGAGCATCCTCCCACCTCCTCTTAGTCCTCCAGGGAACTAAACCAAGTTTTCTCTCTTCCTCAAGTGATACTTCAAGGCTTCTTTATAGCTTGCTTCCAATGTAACTCAGAACAGTGTACATCATCCCTTTAATTTCTTCCAACAAATCCCCTTTCAGCACAATTTACTCTCACATATGCAACATGGACAGTGTCTAGTAATGTGACTTAATAGTTCCTAACAAAAAAAAAGTTTTGCTAAGTTCTAGGAAGGAAAAAAAGAAATTTTAAATCTTACCTGCATGTTACCACAGTGCTTCTAATTAGTATCTGTCAAAAGAGCATTTCCATCACAAGAAAAGAACAAAGCTGCAGAATGACAGACAATTTGCCATTCATCAAAAGGTAACTGCAAACAACAACAACAGACACACAAAACGTTCAGTGTGCCACCCCACTGCTGCCCTTGCATCCTCCCCTCTGCCACAGCAAACAGCAGTGGGAGCATGGGGATTTCAGGGGAGAATGGTCTGAGCCGAGCAACAGGAACACAGGTCAGTTAGAAAGAACTCCAGGAAGAGGAGACTAATGAAAACTTTAATTCCAGTTTCTATCCTTAGCCTCTGAAGACACCTCTTCCCCGCACCTTGCTGCAGGGTGAGCATGTTTTAGTGTGTGGATTCCTTGGAGGTAACTCAGCCAGACAGACCATCTCACACACACACACACACACACACACACACACACACACACACACACACACACACACACCTGTTCTCACTGCACACATCCCTGTCCTGACACCCAGGGCAGCGTTGAGTTACTTCAGAGAGAGTCACTTCCACATTCCACCCTCAAACTCCCCTCCAAGAAGTGATCAGTCACTCTCAGCTTTCACACTTCAGTAATTTTGGAATCAACAGGAAACGGAGATCAATTGTGATTTTACTAACTCAATAGTGACTCATCATTCAACTCCCTGTAGCCTTCGAATTCATCTGTGAAGAGACATGATAGCGAGGCCAAATTAAAAATAGCAAATCTGGCTCACTCACAATTAACACTCACTTGTCCATCAGATTGCAACATTTTTGGGATTGCGACATTCTGACCGTTTTGCGTCAGATCCCAAACTCACTCACAATTTGTCTTTCTCAACTCCACTAGGAAAAATAATCAATAGGAAAATTTATTATATAAACAAACTGTACCACACCCTCTAACATCCATCCATCACTCAATCCCAACATGCCTAAATAAGAGTTAACTCTGCCTATCAGTGTCCCCAGCTACTGACAACGAGTCTTCTATTCTTTGTATTATGAAAATACTCTCAAATCATTAATTTCCTTCTGCTTACACAACCTTCAAAAAAAAAAAAAAAAAAGCACATTTGCATGAAATCGAAAGTCAATAAAAAACAATTATTTCATTTACAAAAATAGAAAATCATTTTATATAAACCACTTAAATGCATTCTTCTAAAAATAAACTTAATTACAAATCTAACATGAAATTGTAACAGCATATATTAGGGCAAATGCCTACTGTAATTTAAATAAAATAAAAATAGTAAGCATATAATTTACACTGAAAAAAGTTGGGACTGGTGAATTTGCTGTTCAGCACTCTCTTGGAGCCACCCTCTGATGAAATGCTCAGAGAGCTTTCCCTTCAATAGCTGCTTCTGCAGTGCCTCATTTCAGTTTACTCTAATGGTGCAGCTCAACGAGCTCTTAATCTCAAATTAAAAAGGACTCCTGCATAGAAACCTGTGAAACAGTCAGTGGGCAAGATCTATGAACTCTAAACTTTTGAGAAACAATGACAAACTATTTTTTCTGTTTATTTTTTTTTTAATCACGCCTCTCCTTCACACTTGGAGTTTTAATTAAGTCTCAAAACCCAGATCTTCTGCATTTCAATTAAAATTCCATGTTCCATCCAAATAAAAAAATAACACAAATGAGAAGTAATCTACCAGAAAATACATCATTTGCCATTTTGTCACTTAAAAATGTGAAAATTAAGGATCTGAGCCAATGCATCCAAGGCATCTAATTATTTACATGAATTTGTAGAAACACATTGCTATTCACTACCAAAAAGGTCTGTACTTTCAAAAATGGCTGTTTGTGAATCGGAGTTCTAACAGCTGTCAGTCATTAAAAAAATCCAACTAAAAATAAGCAAAATGAGATTAAAACTGGGTATTCAGAGCAAGCTCTTCCTGCTTGCTCTTATAAGTCACTGTGAAAACCATTTACTTCACCTCAGAAAAAGGAAATATATACTAGTAGTGCTCTGAAGCCTTCCTACTAAGAAAAAAATAAACTTTGCACCAAAATTCTCAACATTTTCACCAGAAGGTTGCAAGGCCACACGATCCCAACCCCTTGGCCTCTCACAGTGCACTTTCATGAGAACAGAGGGGAATGCACAAAACCAGAGTGTGCAGACATCCTAAATGGAGCATCCCTCCCCTCCCCTCCCTCCCCTGCAATAATCAGTAACCATGACATGACAATTACATCCTCAGCCCCTTCACTCTCCCCTTCTCCCCATTAACAGGATTCACCTCTCCCCCTGTCAGCAGCTCGGGGAGAAGCTGCAGGGCATTAAGCACAAACCCAAGGCACGAGACACTGGGAGCAGGGACATGATGCTGAGCTCGGAGCAGTGTTTTGATGCTGCAGTGGACAAGGGCTGTGGCCACACGTGCAACAAGCAAGGAATACTGAATAACTGCACACTTCTGTGAGCAGCTGCCCCTGAAGAAGGAAGAGAAATCCCATGGAATGAACAGAGAGCATCCCAGTACATCATTGCAGTGAGGCTGAGCCACGCTCAAACCACCTCAACTTTTGTTTCATTCTCACTGCACATGACAGCAGGTAATGCTCAGAGTTGCCTGTGAAGATCTGGGTGTATTTTTAGTGTAATCTACTATCTCCTTATCAGTCAGCTGATGCCAACACCCCCATCCTCACACTTGTGTTCAGAGTGCAGTCATCGAATGCCTGGCAAGGAGCAGCTTCCCAGTGAAAGTGCTGTCACCTGGATGACAGAGCCACACGAGCATCCCAAGTCACGTCCCTGCTGCAAAAACTAAGCCTTTAACCACCCCCCAAGGACTGCACTTTCTGTATTTTACAAATGGGGAGGGAAATACAGACACCCGGAGGAGGAATACAATTTCTTCCCAACGCTTCAATACTGGCAGCTCCTGAAGCACGAGATGTGATCACTCCCTATTTTAGCATGCATGACTACCAATGCTCACACAAATTATCTGGTTCCTTTTAAAACCCAGTATTTAAAATTACAGTATTTAACTTGAGGCTTTTCTATCCAGCTAGTGGATGGATAAAGGTGAATGCACTGGTAACAACATATTGCTACGCTTTATTTGCTCTCCGTTAAAAGGAAGACCCTTGCTCTGAATTTCTGCTTTTCAAATCAGTATTTAAACAAAATGAAATCTGGAAAGAAAAACAAATGTGAACACAACTGTGCAGCATTACAGTACAGCATCTAATTTCCACATTCCAACTCTCTTTCCCTTCCTCACTGCAATGCATTACACACAAATTTAAAAATAAAGTCACTAATATCAACTACAAAGACACCAAGAAAATCCTCAGACAGTGTTGGCTTAGCCAATGGAATGTGTAATTCTTGTCTACATACTATCACTTTCTTTCATGAAAAATACTGGAAATATCTTTTTGCCAGGTTAACCAACTCTGACTTCAATCTTGCTGACATTTCTTAAGTAGAGCTGAATTATTCCATTCATATGCAAATGGTACAATAAGTCGTGAGTAGCAGCATTTGCAGCTCCCTCGAAGAGATGAGCATTTACTCTCCCCAAGTCTCATCTGCAGTGATGTACCCAAAATGATACCGGGCCCAAAAGGTACAGCCCCAGCAATTTACAGAAGGAGTATTTTCAGCCTTGATGTTGCTTGGGGTTTTTTTACTTTGTGGGGTATTTTTAAATATTAAAGAGATGAAAGAATCGAGAACTGAGATTGCATCTGTTGCCATCACAATTTAACCACAGTCCATGTATTTATACAGTGGAATCTCCAAAATAACACTGCATCTGTTAAGATGACAGTGTTTTTCCATGGGCTGCGCTGTATTGTAGCAGAGTTACGCTAAAGCTGTTGCTTCTGAAGTGCTGATTGCAATCCACCCCAAATTCTTTTTGTAATCTTCCTCAAACATGCAGAATTATAAAGCTGTTGTGCTCCTCAGTGTGGCTTGGGAACAACAAAACCCTCATACATCTCATCAGTGGGCATTTGGCACTGAAGCCTCACAGCTAATGCAACATGTTTATTTAAACAATGAACTACCCAAAGAGCTGCAGAGCCCGTGTACAAACAGATGTGTGGTTCATGTGTGCCCTGCTGCAGCCCAGAACCTCCACCACACACACTCCACTGCACTTCTCTGTGTCTGATTTCTGCAGGACAACAACTGCACTGACTTGGAAGGGCCTTTGTTCCTTTTCTGGCCACTTCAGAACCACAACTCACCTAAGAATTTGAATATTCAATACATATATCATGCCTCTTGTTGAGACAGTATCAATGAAAATATTTGTCCACGTAGTCAGCCTACTCCAATGTGACAAAAATATAAGCATTTTATTAGGAGTCACACAAAAAAAGAAACAAACAAACCTTCAGTCACTCCCAGGCAGGACCCTGGCAGGCTCAAGTCTCTAACCAAGCCAAGTCTCAAGTTTGAAATAACAAACTTGCTTTTCTTATACCCCATTGCTACTCTTTCTACAGGGACAACTGCAGAGACTTCAGCTCCACCAAGGGCGTAGCTGCAGGAATACCAGCATCACTTAATAACCCAAAATCTCCACATCCAAGGTGCACAATCAACAGGACTAACAACAGATCCTTTGACTTTTTGCATCCTCCTCCACATAGAAGTGGTCATCCTACTAGTCTTCAACTTCTGAAGGAAGCTGAGGAAGAGGAGCAAAGTGCACAGAGTAGCAGTAACTTACATGTATCTGAACACACGTGGATATCCACTCATTCCACACATTACAGGAGACACAGCGTTTGCAAGGGACCCATAAACTTACATCCATCTCACATACAACAAGATAAAAGCTTCAGCCACAAAGAATTGAAAGATTATGTTAACTGCAACCAGTACAGCATCACAAGCTGCTTCCTCCTGCTGGGGTTCAGAACAACCAGAGAGAAGCAACAGCAAATCCAGTAGTGGAAGTCAGGCTCTATCACAATTCCAGTGGGCTCCCCCTTCTATCCAGTGGAACTCTGAACTATAAAAGTTTGTGTCATCACCCTGCTGAGTCCCTCTAAAGTTGGTTCTCAGGTGAAAGCAAGCTAGAACCACCTGGAAGCTTAAAAAAACCAATCCATGCTATGTAAGCCCAGCAGTATTTTGGAGAACAAACCAAATCCCCAGTGGGGCACATGGAATTTCACTAAGGAAGACAACAACTTAACTACACATCAAAAATCTCAGAAAAGAGAAAAAAGAACACAATAAAATTTTTTTCTGCCCTGGCAGAGCATGGGGACAGGGCAAACAAGAATTTCCATTGCCATTTCAACTCTTCACACTTCAGCCAAGTGTTACTCTGAGGTCAGCTGAGCTGAGCAAACACGTGTCCGCTCCTACCGTGCAGGGCTGGTTCCTCACTGCCTGCCCAACATGAACAGAGTGCACTCTTCAGACCTTTCAAGGCTACTCCCACACAGACAGACCCAAGGGGATGTGAGAAGAGCAGCAGGGAACTAAAAAGTACTACTTGTAGAAGGTCAGAATGTGGAGATGACTCTAAACTGCAGCCAATGGAAATAATAAGGAAACCAGCCCAGTGAGAACCAGGGACAAAGCCCTTCCCTGCAAGCACGAGCCAATTCTCTTGTAGAAAGTTGGTTATAGACAGTTTCCAGGGGCAGCTGTCACCAGACCTTTCTCCAAAATGCTGTATCCCTTTGACTAAGGCTTAAGATTTGAACTATCCCTGTCCACAAGAAGACCTTCCACTTTCAGAAAAACCTGTGATCATTTTTATGGCTGCTCTATCACACATCATTATGGGGGCTTTTTCCCCTATCCCATAAATTCCTTTGGGAGCCTGCTTCTCAAATATAATGAGCTGCCTGCCTACAGAATCAGAAAAATCAGCACTGAGACAATTTCTGTTTGGGGAAGCCATTTCTGCATCCAAGAGATCTGGAATTCTCTTTCCCCACCAATAACACTCTCTAAACACAAGGGCTCAGCTCTTGCAAACCTTTCCTGTGCACACATCCCAGGAAGACTTCTCAAGCTGAGTACCACGGTCCATCTGCAAATCAGACACTGAGTACAAGCACCTTGCTAGAAGACCTCTTACAAACCCTCAGCAATGCTAACAGAGAAGAGTAAATACAACAAAGCGATGCCACCCTAACCTCAGCAACACACAGCAACCAGCAGACCTTTCAACTGCTGTGCTTACAACTTTTCATCCCATAAATGTTCTCCCTGTTTCAGGAGAAATGTGTCTATAACTAAAAACAAAGAGAGCACCTTGGTGTTCCCTATCTCATCTGTCTTACATAAGAAATGCCACTACACCACAGTTTGAAGATGATGATGTACTCTCACTTGAGAATCACACACTCAGCTGCAGCTACCTACTGTATTCCAGTAGTAACAAATGGGAGAGATACTTCAAAGAGCACATTATCCCAGTTCTAATTTATGCATGCTCCCTCTTACCATCAAGCCATTTATTTTAAACCTGTCAGATATACTTGTAACGTAGCATCATGAATAATTTAAAAAGTAATCTGTATAAACCAAGTTTATAAACTTAACAGCAGGTACAGTACCTTTCATTCAAGCAGACTGCTCTCTGATAAAGTACAAGGGATCTCTGACTACTTTAGCATGTATTCATTTTATGCATTCTGAACTTCAAAAAATTCTTTTTTCCTGCCTCCAATCAAACCTTCTGCTATTCGAACAGTATTGCGAAAGCTCACTTAAATGAGCAGTGTAATAATTTGCAAATTGTTCATATTAAAGGAAAAAAACTACAAAGCTGCTGGAAACAGCCAGTAAAAATGACCCATCACCAATTCAACAGCAGGGGAAAACCACTCGTGTAAAGTTTGCCTGTCATTAAAAACTCTTATTATTTCCTGCATCTGCCTGATGCTGCGACTTTCTGACAATGCTCCCAGCACAGGCAGAAGGGATGTTCGGCAAGGAACTCCAAAAAAAGCCCACCTGTTAGGAGAAAGTGTTTTGATCAGTTGATGCTCACACTTTCAAGTAAACAGAGCTATCTTTACAGCATGTAATGGCACCAATAAGGGGTTGGAGATAACATTCCCTGACCGGTCTCAGAGCTATTGCAGCAACACTGACAACACAGGCAAACAAACTCATTCAGCAGGGAGCTGCCCCAAACACACACCTTCACAAACCAACTGTTCACCAAAGCAGGACACACACACCAAATTTATAAACTGTGATGGTAAAGAACATACATGTGCAGTACAATTATTTCCTGCTTTAAACAATTTCTTTGTATCATGTACACTTTTCTGAAGTCGGAAAGGAAACAAAGTTTTAAAACCCAACCTGGTCAGCACCTCAGTGACAATGGGAATTACTGCTCTAAGTCATTATTAAAATGATTTTGTGTTGCTGCAAAAGTGTACATTTGATATTCTACCCAATCATTTATTAGTGGATTTGGTCCTCTAAAGGAATAATCTTAGTATTTTATTGGGGTGTGAGATCCCTTCTCCTCAGCTAGGTCAAAGACAACAATCTCATTGGAAAAAGTATCTGGAAAGTCACTGAAATACAGAGATGTTTGTTTCTGCTCATACCATCACATTTACCAAGAAAGACACTGACTAACTGGAAATCTGCAGGTCTGAATTTTCCTAAATAAATAAATAAATAAAATTCTGTTACACTAAAGCTTAGGAGTCATATGCAAATAAATCTGTAAATAAAGAAACAACAATTTTGCTTTTCAGCACGTTTTAAACAATCTTGTGCCACAACAGCAACTTCCTGAGGATATCAACACTGAAGAAGTTAATTGGTGTCTTGCAAGATATCCTAAGGGAATGGCTCATGTTTTGCATTTGCAAAGTTAGAAAGCAAAACTTTCAGTGATAAGGGCGAGTCAAATCTTCACAACACGCTCCAGTTTGCCAGAATGCATCTCCTTAATTAATTAATAAGTCAAACTGTTATCAAACTTACTGAGCAAAACCAACAAGTCCTGTGTAAAGGAACTAGAGTCTATCTTTGAGTTTGAGGGCTCAGTGCAGCTCTGTTTGCAGAGCACAGAAACATATGAATGAACACTGTGTGTTGCTGATCATATGCTGGTCCTCAAAGTTTCTCTCAGACAGTTCTGGACACAAAAAAAGACAAATATAGTACTGCAGAAATCAGTCCAGATTGTACCTGTCATGACTTGGCTAAGAGGGAAAAAAAAGCAGCCCAAAAAAAACCACACACAAGACAGGCTGGCTAACAACCACCAATGTGTCTTCATCAACTGCTGTTTGTTGAGTTCTGCTTTTGTACAATAAAAAAAAAAAAGTGAAACTATTCTTTTTAAAGTGGCTTTCATAAATCATAAAAACCAATCCAACTAACCTACACAAAGAAGCTGTCTATACAATTTACAGTGATAGAAAAATTATACATGTCAAATAGATCAAAATACTAAAACAGTATTTCTACCTTTCAAACACATCACTGCATTCCCAAAGTCTTTCTGCACACAAACTCTTAAAAGCAGCATGTTCCACTAGCACCAAAGCCCAGAAACCTTAAAAGCTCAGCTCTGTCAGGAAGATCTGAATTAAACTGCAACTACAAATCTGCAACAACTTTAATTATGAGACTCCCGAGACAATTACTTAAACTGCAGCTTTTTTTAAAATTTAGCATCCACAATAGTTTTCAATAATAAACTGCAGTTTACCCATTCCTATGTACGCACTCACACATAAATAGAAACCAGCTGCTACTTGATAACATCCGAAAGCATTTCCAAACGGGAAAGCTTTACACTAAAATCCAAGTATGAATGTATTTCGTTTCATAAACCAAAGTTTCAGGAACTTTTTCAGCAAGTTGCCATCAGCTTTTCAAGTACAATAATGCTCATGAAGTTCATTAATTTAACTACAGATAATTCAGATAAATACACTAACTTCTTAAAAATAATTTAATTCAGCATATTTTGTAAGTTATGAACTTTAGAGCCATTACAGATGATGAGCTAGATAAGTTGTTTGCTGTGTGGGATCACAAAGCTAACATCCAGTGTGAGAAAAACAGGTTTCCTGCATGTATTATTGCCTCCCTCTCTCTCTCTCTCTCTCTCTCTCTCTCTCAAAGTTCAGGACCATAAACAAACTTCTCTACAATGAAGTTTGCGGTAGCTCACAATTCACACAGATGGAATACACACACAATATAATTAATCATTTAACAAAACTGCCTCTTCTGCTCTCACTCAGATTATCGTTCCAGTGATCACTGGTAAAATCTACCTCAGAGTAAAAAGTAAACAAAAATTACTGGGGAAGAGTAAAAACATTAGTTAAACATGAACTGAAATTATCCTTTAAAGCTAATAGTTGCAGCCCTGAAATGGATTTTAATTTTAAATGTTAGATGCTTAAAAAAATTTTCCTCCAACATCTCCTTAGTAAATGCCAGTTTAGCAGAAAATTAAACAAGATTTGAAACAACTTCTCCCATGGTAACACATACTGATAGAAATTAATTATTTACCAATGAAGATAGATTCAAAAATCATCACGTGGATGCTCTTTAACACTAGATTTTGTGTGTATCTTTCAAGATGAAAACAATTTCAGCATCACTGGCGTGTGCTTTCACTATACCCTAGAATTAGTTTGGAGGAACAACACATCAGGGAAAAGCTGACACAAAAATTAACACAGCAGTTGATCAAATCTGAGCAATTTCCCTATTAAACCAAATAAATCATGTCTTCTGTTGTGCTGAAGTCAAACTAATTGATCTGTCCTCTTCCTCTCTGCAGCCTCTTCCTTCCCTCATTTTTCAGAACATAAGAACTAAGTTAAATTTCCTCCACTTCACACACACAAACCCCCCCAGTGTTTCTCCCTCAAATGTTGGTTCAACACTGAAACTTCCAGCACACCTTTTTTCCACACCCATCCCTCTGCTTCCTCACGTTCAACACATTTTGCCTGGTATTAGCTAAGTCACTTCCATTTCCTAACCCTCTCAGTTTCTGACTCACACAAGCCTTTGCTCCAGTTCTGGTTTGCAAACCAGAAGTCCAACCCAATACAATACAAAGAAAGTCCAAGTGCTGCCTGGCTCACTCTCCTTCCCCCAGACTCCAGGCACCATCACTCCCTGCACGCTTCCCTCCTCTCCCCTTTCTGCTGAACCCCCCTGACCCGGCTCCTTACAGGCTCTGGCATTTTCTATTCACAGCCTCAATTACAGCAGGAATTATCCAACTCCCAGTCACCAACATTCCCTAACCACTGGGCGTACAGGAAAATGCTGATGCAAAAGTGAGGTGTGTGTAACGCCGACACTCAGCAGGTCATGAGGGCTTTTACTAAGCAACCTGGGAGAGAGATTAAGCATCAGCATGAGCTACTGTTCATTATCAGGAACACAACATCCAGCCTGGATAGACAAACAAAAGCTCAGCGCTAACATGAGCAGACCCATCAAGATATCCATCAATCTGAAGTATTATCACACCTAAAACTATTATTTTCCTTATAAGTGTTTAACCCGTTCCCTCCTAGACATTCCCTCTGTAAACACACAAAAGGCTGAAAATCAAAACTCCATCGTGCTCAACGGAGAAAAGGAAGAAAACACTGTGTTTATGCCTCATCTTAAACCCACCCCCAGCATCAAATAGCCTCCAACAGTTGTAGCTTTACACATCAAACGCACGGGTACAGCACCACAAACTCCGGCTTAATGAAAGGTCTCCTCATTTCCATTTTTGTGCCGTTCTAACGAAATCCCAGGGAATTCTCAGCATTTTTAAACGACATTTTCTAAATCAGAAGCTTTCCACTGAAGCTACCTGCATTTTAAAGAGGTTTCTGTCACATAACTACAAACACATTCTATATAATTTAGCATTAAAGGAATGGGTCTCTCCCCTCCAGTTGTAACTCCTTTGTATTCCTATTTAGGAATGCCTTGCTTGTTTGACCGAAAATGGAAGTGCCTTTTAGCTATGACACAGTATATATGAAAAACAAATAAAAATTAAGATTAATCTTCCTTCCACTATTGTGGGGAGAGAGAAGAATATGAAGAGATGTAAAACATCTGCTCTGGAGATCATTTTTCCCCCTAACAGCAAAATTCTTTCAGCAATAACTCGTGAAAACAAAGGCTATTAAACTGTAAACTACAAAGACAATCGATTAGAGGCAGTATTCAGCTAAGACAAGTTTTTCAGCATATCTTCTCATGTTTAAATGCCTGGATCTTCTTCAGAAGATATTTCATTTGGGATGTTCATTTTAGGTAAGTGGTAACCACAAACACCTCAGAGGACTAGAACCTAAAAGCTTAACATACTCTTCGTGCATTGCTTCATTGCCAGAGCTGGGTGAGCACTTTTATTTCCAGGTACTTTGTATCAGGTAAGACAAGGAAAACAATTCTAAGTGTGCATCCTGGCAGCTTAAGAACGCACCAGATCTCCTCCTCCTCCCGTTCTGTTTCTCCACGCTACTGGATCCTTTGTAAGCCCTCCCCTGAAGAAGGGCACGGGGGTTTTGTTTTTAAACTTAGAGATTAATCTTCCCTCTTGAAAACAGCACTAGCCAAAAAGTTCTGCTCGTGCAAGTGAGACTGCAGCTCTCCAGCCCTAGCTGGCCCAAAAGCCTAAACTGGGCCTTAATTTGCAAGGAGTTAACAGGCATTTACTGCCTAACAAAACATAATTATTACTCAACGTGCATTACAGGCTCCGTCTATGTGCTTCTTGCTCACTTATCTTTTTTGTGTACTTAGCCTCACTGTCAGAGCATCCAAAGAACTTCCCCTTCTTTTCAATCTGAAACCACTACTTTTAGAAATGCCCTCCTGCCTCCTAAAATCTTTCCCTTTACATTTAAAATGGAGAAATTCGATCTCCTCGTTCCTTCCCTCCAACAACTCGTATCTTTCTGAAAGGGAGAGGCACACAACAACAGCTCCGGGAGTGTACTGAAAAACACACGGCAGAAGAAATTAAAGCATCAGGATGCAGTACAGGAACATCCCTGTTTCTGCAGACACTGAAGGAGAGGGAGCACAGTTTAAAATGGTTGGGCTCCAAGGCACATTTACCATCTCTCCGTCTACAGAGATACTCCAGGAAACAAGGGAAGGGATCTCTTTCATGCAAGAGATCCTCAATCCAGCGTGAGCCCGACATACCAGGAGAAAACCGATCAGCCCCGGGATTAATCCGGCGATGATTGCAGTGTAATCAATGGCAGCGCAGCCCTCCCTGCCCCCTCGATTCCCCCTGCGCCCGAGAGGGGCGGGCACTGCAACACAATCACAGGCTGGGAACGCACGAAAACAAAGTCGGGGCTCCGGCAGCTCCGAGCGAGGCGCGGGGCCCGGCTGAGGATCCGCGCAGGAGGGAGCCGGGCCCGCGCCACGAGCCGCGCTCTGCCGCTGCTGCGGGGAAGCGGCTCGCACGCTGCTCGGCGCTGGCTGCAGCACGGCCGCTTACAAAAATGCATCATCCCTACGATCGCAGCCCGTTCGGCCATCAAACCTTTCTATTTGGGCACAAACGTAAAGCGTCAATGTGTAAATTCTTTTTTTTTTTTTTTTTTTTTTTTAATGAACGGCAGCCCGTGACCTTTAGATTGCGGGATGCCGCCGTAATTCCGCACCCCGCGCGCAGCGAGTGAAACCCCTCCTCGGCGGTAAAGCGGCAATAAAAGGCAAGGCGTTCATTTCCAGGAATTCCTCACTCGCTACGGCAGGTTATTGCATACAGCCTCTAAATATTGACAGAGATCAAGCTCCTTCCATGCGGGGAAGGCGAGCCGAGTCCTTCCCAGGCTGCGAGTGTTTACTACGCAGCTCGCAGCCCTGGCTGCGGCGTCTGAGCGCTGCCCCGTGCTCGGGGGGGACACAAAGGAGGGGCTCGGGGCTGCGGCGGTGCCGACCCGTGTGTACAACCAGGCAGCCGCCTCCGGGGAAGGAAGGCGGGCATGGCAGCGAGGGAGACGCGCAGCCCCGGGTTGTTAAACGTGCTCGAGGAGCAGACGCGTAACAGGAGGAAAACACGCAGAGCCCCGCGGGCAGGGGCGAGACCCGCTCGGCGCCGCGGTGGGAAACGGCGCGAGCCCGGGGAGCCCCCCCTCAATCACAGCCCCGGCGGGGAGACCCGCACAGGGACACCGGGACGCACAGGGACCCCTCACATCCCCCCAAGGACAGGGAGCCCCGCGCACACAGCCCAGACACGCAGGGAAGCCCCTCACACACACACGGCGAGGGAGCCCCTCGCACAGGGAACCCCCTCACACACACAGGGAGCCCCTTACACACACACCCAAACACGGGGAGCCCCTCACGCATCCACACACACGCAGGGAGCCCCCCCATCGGCAGCCCACTCACACACATTCACACAGGGACCCCCTCTCACACACACGCACAACACCCACATAAACACATACACAGGGAGCCACACACACACAGGGACCCCCTCACGCCCCCCCCAAACACACACAGGCAGCCGCCGCCCTCGCCCGCTCCCCGGCAGCCCCTCACTCGGGGGCTCCCTCACCGCGGGGTCCCTCACCGCACCCCCCCGGCACGAACTGTACTCACTTTCCCCATTTGTTGGCCACAGACAAAGTGCGGCGAAGACGAGCAGGAACCCCCAGACGACGGCGAGGGACCCTCCTCCAGCGCCAGACTTCATTCCTCTTTCTTTAATTGGACAAAAACCCCCTTTCCGAAAACAAAACAAAGCAAAAAGAAGTCCAAAATTGTTCGCTTTCTTCCCTCTCCCCGTCCTCTAAAAATAACGAGCGGCGGAGGAGAAGCGGGGCAGGGTAAATAAATCCACGTTGCCTCAAGAAATGAAGGGAAGAAAAAAAAAAAAAAAAACCACAAGACCCTTCGGAGCGGCAAACCGGAGGGTTGATGAGGTCCCTGGGTGTTGATCTTCCGGAGCAAGCACACCAAAAATACACAAATATTCACGATGTATTAACGGCAATAACAGCAAGGCATGGAAGCCCCGGGGCGACGCTGTCTCCGGGGCGGCGGGGCGGGCGCGGGGCGGCGGGCGGGGGGCGCCGCCGTCTCCCCTCAGCGCTGGCTGCGGTGGTACATCGTGCACAGGAGCCGCAAACACGAGGCACATCGGGGCTGGCAGTCGGCATCTTCAACCTCCATTTTCAAACACCGCACACACGCACACACACACAGACACAAAAAACTGGGAGGGCCGCGGAGGGAGGGGAAGGGGGGGGCGCGACCCAGACAATCCTATTACAAAACAACAACAGCTCCGCCGTCCCCCCGCGCGGGGACGGGGCTGCCCCGGCGGGATCCCCGCGGCTCCGCTCCCCGCTCCGCCGGGGAGGGTGGGGGGGACACCCCACGGACAACCACCACCCACAACAACACCGCCGCCGCCACCACGAGTCCGGCTGCCTGCAGAGGCTCGAAATGCAGAATTGGGGTCGAAAATGAATTAAAAAAGCTTCCCCTCTACTCCTTCTCTTCCTCTCCTCGGCGCGGCTGCCACAAGCTCCTTCTCAAAAAAAAGAAAAAAAAAAAAAAAAAAAAGGAAAAAAAAAGCCGAATCCAGGACACACACACAAAGCAGCAGCAGCAGCGGCGGCGGCGGCAGCAGCAGCAGGGGCGAGCGGAGCGCTCAGCACTCCGCCTCCTCCCCCCGCAGCTCTCCTCTTCGCATCCCTCCGAGCCGCCTTGCCATCGCGGCGGGGGCGGGGGAGAGGAGGAGGACGACGACAACAACAACAACAACAACAAAAACCACCCAGCGAATTTGTAAATCCTTTTCCTTTTTTTTTTTTTTTTTCCTCCCTCCTCCTCTTTTCCCTCCTCCTCTGGGTGCGCGCGCGCTGCGAACCTTCCCCGGCGCTGCCCAGCCCAAGGCAGGGGGAGGGGGATCCGGGAGAGGTGTGTGTGTGTGTGTGTGTGTGTGTGTGTGTGTGAGCAGGGGGGGCTGCGGGGGCGAGCAAGGCGATCCGGTTTGCTGAAGGTCAAACCCCAGGAGCTTGTTGCGAAGGGTCTGTAATTCCTCCGGGGAGGGAACGGGGCGGGGAGGGAGACGGGGGGGAAGGGTCTGCTGCTCTGCTGTTCCTCCCGATTAATTCGCCGCTCGCTTGCAGCAGGGTTCGCAGCGCTCTGCTGCCGCGTCTGCCTTCCCCCCACCCCTTCTCCTCCTCCTCCTCCGTGCTGGCTCCCTGTGCACGACGGAGAGTGAGCGCTGGTAAACAAGAGCCCGGCGTCGCTCCGCCGCCGCTTCTCTGCTCTGCGGCCGCGCGGGGACGGGGCTCGCACGCGCCCTCCCCTCTCCTTCCCTTCCCTCCCCTCTCCTTCCTTTTTCCCCTTTCCTTTTTCCTTTTTCCTCTTTCCTCTTTCCTCTTTTCCTTTTTCTTTTTCCTTTTTTTCCTTTTTCTTTTTCCTTTCTTTCCTTTCCTTTCCTTTCTTTTCCTTTCCTTTCCTTTCCTTTTCCTTTCCTTTTCCTTTCCTTTCCTTTCCTTTCCTTTCCTTTCCTTTCCTTTCCTTTCCTTTTCCTTTCCTTTCCTTTCCTTTCCTTTCCTTTCCTTTCCTTTCCTTTCCTTTCCTTTCCTTTTTTCCTTTCCTTTCCTCTTCTTTCCTTTCCTTTCCTTCTTTCCTTTCCTTTCCTTCTTTCCTTTCCCTCGTGCGCGCTCCCGCTCCCCCACGGGCTCCCCTCGCCCAGGCGGCGGCGCCGGCGGCGCGCGCGGAGGCGGCGGCGGCGCGAGCGAGCGCCGGGAAAAACCCGGAGCGGAGCGCAGCGGGAGCGGGAGGATGCTCCACCTCGGGATGCTGCGGGACCGCCGCCGCTCCTCCTCTGCCCCGGCCTTCCCTACCGGGAAAACGGGAGAAGGAGACCTGGTGTATATGCAGGAGCATCCTGCGGGGCGGCGGGAGAGCCCACGAGCGGGCCCTGCCACTGGAAACGCTGCTGTGTTCCTGACAAATAAATAAATAAAATAAAGCATATTGAAAAGGCGGGAGTAGGGTTAGGAGGTGGCTGCGATTTTTACATGGCGTGTTTATTTATTTACGGCATTTAATGGAAGTTTCACACTGAGAACAGGGCCAAGGGCTGACCCTGGAGCGCTGCTCCCAGGGATGCGGGGCAGGAGTGAGGGGCAGGGATGCAAAGGCTTGGCCCAGTGCAGGGGACAAACCACGGGAACATGTCCCCATCCACACTCACACGTCCCCATCCACACTCACCATCCTCCTCTCACGCACTCACCGTCCCCATCCAACGCTCCAACGTTGTCACTCCATTTTTCAGCTGTTCTCGTGTCCCTCAATGACTTTGGACGCCTGGGCCCCACATGCTGGGGACATGGGATGAGTTGAAGCAGGAAAGGTTTGGGCTTTTCGGGATCGGAAGACGTGGGCCGTGTTCCCGCTGTTTCGCCAGAGCTCGTAGTAGCCATGCTGTGCAGCATATGGGTGTCCTGAGTAATCACAGATTTGTTGCAATACTTTGGCATGGGGAGATAGCAAAATGATGCTGAAGTATAAGAAAGCAGACATCTGCAAGCATTAGCTATATTCTAGGCTATTGGTTTCTTTTAAAAAAAAAAAAAAACATTAAGAAATTTGCAAATGGTACATTACTAATGCAAATGTCAAAATTAAGTTTTTGCATTTAAACCTGCATTCTTCTTGAGCGTCTTGTATTACAATATCCTTCAGTGATGCTACCCCATCACTTCCAACAACCTTGTACTGTACATGTTTTTCTTCTTGTAGTTTCTCCATCCATTCTTCTACTGTTTGCCTTGTGAGAATGGTCCAGTTGTCTGAGTTACTCATTAGCTCTCGTATGCCTTAGGAAAGACAGAAAGGTTCAATTCTGTGTCACGGAAATTGAAGAGAAGATCATCACTGAGTACGACAGGGCCAGAATTGCCATACGAGCACACCTTATGCAGGACTCTGTCAATAATTCAAGAAAAACTCAAAACTTTGTGCATTTGGGTGGTAGCACAACTCTCCTTAGATTCCCTGTAGAAAAATCAGGCATTTACACCTGAAACCATCCTGGACTGTCACGTGTGTGTCTACCGTAGATTTTATCGACCACATACAGGCTTTCATGTCCTCAAATTGAACCAGAGAGATCTTCATGTCCCATAAATTTTTACTGTTGCTGGGTACAGCTGTGGCTGCTACGGGCGCCGGTTCTGAGCAGAACAAGTGTCCTTTCTGTGCGTGTCACAGCATTGATGCTGCATAAATTGTAGTGTCTTATTTACCAATTAATGTATTGTTGTGTTAAGGCAGAGCTGAAGTGGGAACTGTATGTCTATCGTTCATCATTCTGCTGTTATAAAGAACTTTTATTTTTGTCAAATAGCCTTTCTTTCATTACTT
Source organism: Muscicapa striata striata (assembly GCA_030060385.1). NCBI lineage: Eukaryota > Metazoa > Chordata > Aves > Passeriformes > Muscicapidae > Muscicapa > Muscicapa striata. The sequence goes on from JAREIS010000125.1 coordinate 212,096, forward strand.
TGGCGTATAGGGAAAGTCATGGACAAGCCTGTTGTACCGGGTGACATACAGGCAGAGAGCAGAAGGATGTGTTGTTCCTCCAAAGAGCTTCCAGTCTCACATAAACACAGTCCTTTAGGTGTCATAACGTAGTTTGTTTCCGGAATCTGTCCGATTATTTTAAAAAGTTTTAAAAATATAAATTAATAACAGCACATTGTTGAATGGGAGGCATTCACAGTGCTCTCCGTCCTCCTGAGCTGCTGATGTGAAATTCATAATTTGTAATTATCTGGCTGGATTCTGCCCAGATGTCTTTACTTTTTATTCTGTAGAGCTATGAGGAAGGAATCCCTTTTTCTGTGAATGCCCAGGTGCCCATAGTTTCTCTTAAGAGGAAAGCTGTGCAAAATATTCAGCTTTCATCATGCTTTCTCATTTCAGCAGCTTCCAGTGCCAGCCATGCACATGCACATGCTCAGCTTTAGTGCACCCTTTTAATCAGATCTGCCTCCTGTGTATTGGTGTCTTTCTCCAGGAGGGCTGTTATTTTCAGTGGAGATATTTAAATCAGGATTTTTCAACATGTACAACCACACCACGAAAATATCCTCGACGATGAAAACTTCAAGCACACTGTACCTGTACCATGTGCAAAATTAAAGTTATAATTTGGGCCAATTAAAGTTAATTTTCATAACAATGTGCTTCATGATTAAATCATAAAATGATGGCTCTTCTTCTCTGTCCTGTTGGTTCTAGAATCATTCCTCCTCTCTGTTTGCACTAGGCTTTGTGCTCCCCCATTGTCCACTGCTGGTTTGTGGTCCTTGAGATAGATGGACAGAAAGAAACACCTGGTTACACACACAACATTTTACCCTCTAAAGTGTGATGCTGAATGCCACCAGCATACCTGTGTCCTGTTTAAAATCCCACTTAAGTGGAAAACTCAGGAAGTGTGGCAGAAGGGATGAAACAAGGTGGTTAAAACAGCCACTGACCCCGGTCTCTCAAAACATATATCTGCCCAAGGCAAATATGCTCATACTCAGCCATGCTTTAGTTTTAACAGCAGCCTCACCACTTCTTTCTGGGGCCACCACTGGGGAGGAAGAGGCCTCGCTCATTCCCCTGCCTCGGTGCTCGGACTCCTTATAGGCCTGACTAGACTTTATTTTGGCTTCTGCAGCACATTCAGGGCAGCCTGACCTCTTTACCAGACGCTCGCTTGTCATAACCTTTATGCATCTGAACATTTTGTATTACCGGCAGAAGGGAGCTGCTGAAATTTATTCTCCTGCCTTCTCCAGCCGTGTCAGCTCCCTGGGATGAAGGTCAGCCATGGCAGAGCACTGCCTGTGCCTGCTCCAGGAGCTGCTTTGTGGAAGGTCTCTGCAGCTCCTGCCGTGGCCCTTGCCATGGGCCAGCAGCTGAGAGCACCCACTGCAGCCCTGTCCTGGGCTCCAGGAGCTGCTGCTGCTGCCAGCTCACCTTGTTCAGCCTCTGCTTCAGGCTGAACACTCTCATTTAGGGGAGGTGTGGGTAAGTAAGAGTTCCAGGTGGGAATTGTGCCTGGGTGAGTGATACATCTTTCACACAGCCTGGGTGAGTGGGTTTTGTACACCTGAAACAAACAGAAATCCTTGGAATTCACTCTTTTCCCCCTTCCAAATCTCCCCTTATAAACTGCTTTTTATGGACTCATAACAAGCCAGGCAAAATGCGGGTTGCCCCTTTTTTTACCACGTTTTTCACTTTTTGCCAGTTTTTGCTCTGCACTGAATCACACCCTGTACCAATGACCTTCACAGGCTCCTGACTGCAGGAAGATGTCATCTCCTCCTATCAAGGGGACAGGAGCACAACACACCTCAGATGGACGCTGGGTGGGCAGCTTGGCATTAACTCCTCTGTCTGTAGAACCTCTCTGGCCATCTTCTCTTTCCCAGATCTGCAGGATTAGGGTAGAAGTGGCCATCTCACTGTGACATTGAGAGGGCTGTGCAGAATCCTACAGCTGCAGAACAGCCTCTTAGGACAAGGAGAAGGGGGAAAAAACCCCAACAGTTGGACACATTTGATGTGTGCAAGATTTAACCACCAGAGAGCTAATCAGATAGACCCAAATGAAGGACATTTCTTTGGCTCTGAGTGATTTCCATTTCTCCTGGCCCTAAAACTACTGCAAGCAGGAGCTGAAGATTGTTCCCTTCTGGAGCAAAGAAAAAGCAGAAAAAAGAAAGGGTACTGTTTATTACCTCTTTCTCATACACATCCCTCCTTCAAACAAGGGATACGCAGTTACATGGATGATTTAAGGGCAGCAGCTGAGCAGGAATAACTATAAAATTCATGTTTTAATAACAACAATAATAATAAGCACACAACAGCATTTATAACCCTAGTTACAGGCCTGAGATATCATATCCATAGCAACTGCAGCAAGCGGTGAATGCCATATATTTAGAGTTCCCGTGCACCTGCCTAAAATAGCCACCGATAAATTATGCTGATATTTGTGCCTTTTTGACAGGGTTTTAAAGGGCTGTCGATGCACTCTGCAATCATGCCAAGCCTGTGTGGTGAGGCATAGCAGCAGCCAAACCCCTTCTCTACCAAACCTCCTGCCTGTGTCCCCTCTCATGCTTCTGGGTGTGAGAAGTCAGTGACAAAAGGCACCTCGAAGGTGAGCAGAGTGAGCCAGAGGTGCAGGGGAACAGCTGCTTCCAGTGCCTGCTGGTTCCCCACTCCGGCTGTCAGAACCTGCCTCCCCTTAATGGATTGAATTAATAAACTGTTGCAAGTAATTAGGGCTCCATCCTGCTCCTGTGGCAGGCGGTGGCAAGGTGATCACACTGCATATTAATGGTGTGAGTGCAAATAGTTTACAAAGAGTTAATGAGTGGCTGGGAGGTGTTGGAAGCCGTGGCCAGTCAGTTGTGGAGATTGGAGCAGAGTCCAACAGGTCAATTGCGTGCTTGTAACCGTGGCTTATGAGCATCCACCAGGCCATCTGTTGATGTGCTTATTACATTTTATAGCACACACTCCTGATGTCTGCAACGTGCTTATAACAGCTATTAATCTTGTATCATTAACTCTTTCAAAGCAGCATGTATTTGAACTTTAACATTGCCAGCAAGGATTTCACCAAGCTAACAAGGAGAGGGATCTGATTTTTACCCCATGTGCTGTGCAGAAAGGGTCTGTCCCTACTGTATTATGTGATATTTGCATTGAGAATTTCGGGTTTTCACACCTTAAATATGGACATACATGAGTCCTATGGAACATGAAGCAACCTGGTCTAGTAGCAGGTGTTGCAGCCCATGGCAAAGGGGTTGGAAAGAGATGATGTTTAAAAGCCCCTTCCAACCCAAACCATTCCAGGATTCTGTGAGCCAGGCTCAGGGATGATGTGATGCTGACCCACAGCAGTGAGAGGGATGTGCTCGCATCAATACCTGGAAGAAGCTTGCTGCATTTTCCAATTGATTAGTAACATCATCACTAGATCTTAAAATGTGTTTATAGGCAATTAAATATCACAGTTCACTCATAAGGAGAATAATTATTGCTGCTGTGAAGAAAGAAACACAGGTGCAGATTGACTCCAGTGACTTTATGCTCACTCCTGTTACCTGCAGGAGAATTAAAAGGGCCCAACCTGCTTCTATTTTTGGGGGGGTTGTTTGTTTTTTTAAAAAAACCTTAGGTATACAATAATTTATTTATGACAGGTTTCAAAATAAAATTCTTGCTTGTCTCTGCATCTGCAGTTGACTCAAGATGGAGCTGAATATATGAAAGTTGAGATTATTTGTTGGGCAGAACATACAAAGGGAACCCAAAATAAAGTAAATAGAGGATTAAATAGGATTAAGCAATGGAATTATAGGCGGTAGATATTCATTTATATCAAATACTTGATAGACTTCTATAGAAAATAAAAAGACCTAAACATTATATAAGCACAATATACACAAAACCACATATTTTTATTTATCCACATTTCCATCACTTCAATTACATGCTATCATCAAAACTCCTTCGAACCTAAGGAACTCCAAACTATCTCACATTTACAAGAAGAGAGAAAAAGTTAAATAGAAAAAATATGGAAAAGCACAGCCTTAAGACTGATATAAAGCATAAAAAAGCATAAGTCTTGTTTCCAAAAATTGTTGAAGAAGAAAACCCTGACTCCTTCTGTGCTACAATAAGATTTTTGACTTCCTATAAAATCCAGAGCAGGGCAGGTATTTTTTCAAATACATCAAATTATGGATTGGATCAAATTGGATTTTAGGGTAAATTAATGTGCAACCCTGAATGGCTGCATATACATCTAAATCATATTGCAAATGCTTTAAAGCTGTTGGAACATATTTTCAGGTGGTTTGGGAATGTGTAAATATTAGCACATTCTGAAGGTTGGTTTTAAAAGGCCCTTCATACTCAATAGGTCTTGACATCAATTTTCCCCTAATTTGCTCTCTGTGTGTGAGAGTGCTCTGTGTGACCACCACGGATTTTAAAAGGGATGACTCACATGGGTTTAGTGTAGAAGAAGGAATATTGGGCTAAAGATGGAGGACATGGAAAGAAGGTTGTTAATCATAAGCAGCTTGGAAAAGAAATCTTAAAACTGTTTTTTTCAGGACATGCCAAATTCAAGAAGTTACAATATTCCTTTGAAAGATGGGTTTCCATCAGATCAGCACCTGGGCACTCACTGCCTTTAACCCCTTGCTCTGCCCTTGCCCTTTTTCCACATATGGGTGCTCAGTGGGCACAATGCCCTTGAAATGAAGTGTCTCCTTCTCCATATCATGTTTAGAAAACTACTGCATTTAAATAAATTAGTCAAATATAGAAGGTTCTTGGTTTGTGTATCAAGGAAATTAACTAGAAATACCAACTTTAAATACTTTCAAACTTTAGGTTAAATCAGAATACAGACTGTGGATCTAATGCTGGTTTTATTTAGAATTTTGAAAGAATTAGAATTGACTAGTTTTGTAGTGCAGGGGCTCCACCATTATTTCTTGTGTTGTGCTTTTAACTTTCTCTTCCTGTGCTTCCACTACCTACAAATCACTTGCCAAGAATACATGTGCTTTCTGAGGAGACTGGTTCCATTATGCAGCAATTACTCAAAAAATGGACTTTGAATCTCAGTTGTTTAAATCCCAGTTACCAGCCAATTATAACCCCAACAGAGACAAACTGGCTCCTTTACATAATGCCTTTGTTAACTCCTCTGTATTCAATGCCACGTGGATACATTCAGGCTTACTGCTTTTTTTTCTGGATGGACTCCTCTAGCCTGTCTGGACTTTTATTCTGCCCCTGGAGACAGTCACAGCTTAAATTCCATCCAAATTGGGAAGATGTAGAATAGCAGCTCTTGAGACCAGCCATCAAATAGTTTTATAAATATAATATACCCTCCTTAGTGACTTAGGACCACTTTTCCTACAAGTTAACAAACATTTGGGATAATTTAAATATTTACCCAAATAATTTGGACAAACCAATCAAAGCATTTCCCCTGGTATCTCTCCCAGCCACACACTCCCCATTCTCTTCTCTCATAGAATTTCTGGAACTAGTATTCATGCAAATGAACTGGGGGAACACTGACAATTTGTCCTTCATCATCGTGTGAGCTTCTGGATTTGTTTTGTGCAGGAGAGTTGTCATTTGCCTGGAAGTTCCCATAGTGAATTTATTGGTCTTCTGACGTTCCTGGCGCCAGGTCTGCATTCCCACAAAACAAGCCAGAAGAAACTTTGGAAACAGAACCTTTATAGTATCCACATATTGGGCCATATTCAACTCCAAAGTCAGCAGGTGCAACTCCCATTGATTTCAGTGGGAATTCTGTCTGCTTAGGCTGGAGCTGAACTTGGTCCATAGTATCTGGCACTTCTCCCAAAAACTCTCTTCACTGAATGCTGGGAATGAACCAAACCTTAATACACTTCTCTGCTGTCCCTAGGAAAAGAGTCAGTCTGTCTTTTCAACAGACTGTAGAGAAAAAAATACCTGCCAGTCTTGCAGAGCTGCTTTTGCCATTGTGCCCCAGTGTGAATATCTGACACGTTCTCATGAACTCACACTTTCCCTTGTCAAAAGATTCTCTGTCCAAGATATTCCTTTTCTTTTTAATTGAGGCTTAAAATGCAGAATTCATTTTGTCTTTTTTTTTTTCATGACACAGTATTTCTTATGCAACGATTTTTAAACATTACTGTAAAAACCTTCTAATGCAAATAATTTCAGAAAAATCTCTCCTGAAAAGGAACATGATTTTGTCTGAAGAAATGTTCTTTCTGCTAAGTCATCCTACAGAGGAAAATAGCATCAGATAACATTTTATTTAAATCCCTGAGAGGGGAGGGAAAACTCTCAGGTGCATTTTTAAGACCCTCACATTTTGGGATGTGTCGCTGAAACTGAACATATGCTTAACTACATTCTTAAATAAGACCCTTTGAATGAGGTCTTACATAACTGTATCTTCATACCAGAGGATTTGCATTTTGTAGTATTTGCAACAGCAAGTGTAGAAAAATTAAAATAGCATTATAATCTCCAGGCAAAATTCTGTGTGGGTTAAGGCATGAGATTCCGATTCGTCAGCGAAATCTGGTGAGAGCAGATTTTTCAGGGGGATGTCCATCATCGTAGGGGCAGGATCTTATCAGGCAGGGCTGTTCTCAGAGGAGTTTGGCATAGATTAGTTTATGTAAATTCGAGATAAACTGCTGAGTGAGATAGGAGGATGCCTGGCTACTTTCTCCACCTTCTCAATCCAGATAGAAATAACCGAGACGAGGCCACATCCTCACCTGCTCGAGTGGAGTTGTCAAAATGTTCTTCCCATCATTTAGTCCCACCACACTCACTGTCAAACTTGCCTTTGAAAAATCCTCTTGTAGGCTTCTAGCTGGCAGAAATCTGCCCGTGGACGTTTATGAAATGTTATTTTCACTTTCCAACAAGCAAAACTGCAGGAATTTTCCTGAGGAGGCAGCAGGGCAGTTCCATCAGAGAGAGATGCATGGCAGGGATTCTAGGGAGATTCAAGGTTTTTTCTCCCTTTATTTTCTTTCTAGGTGGTAGCTTTTCCTTCACTCCAAATACTCACAGTAGCAGCTATTGCTCACAAATCAAACAAAACCCCACCATAATTGTGGGATCCTCTAAATTGCATTTAATCCAAATTATTGTCATCTATAGGTAGACCCCTCAGAGCAGATTTCTGGTGTGATAAATTAGCTCTGTAGTCTCAGGGGCCATAAACAAATGCATAGAAGTTGCACCCTTACCCAGTGTGTTGAGGGGAAATCAAGGACAAAGATTTGGAGAGCAGGAGAGAGGAACCTGGAGCAAGAGAAAGGATTTCTACAAAGCACCTTCCTGCAAGGAGCCAGAAGGCAGGACTGTGTCATTCAGCAGTGCCACTTGGTGCATCATCCATCTCAAACACACCATTTAACTGATAAAATATATTAAATAAGTATCAACTTCTTCAACAAACCCAGAGGAACCATGAACAAGATACCCAGGGGGAAAAAAAAAAAAGTGAATTTTCTGAGTTAGAAGATCAAGCAGGCAATGCTAAAAAATGTGGTCTGTAAAGGAGCCTTACAACTTTTCTGTTCATGGTCCCATTACACCCTCATGTATCAGCTCAAACCAAAGATATTCCTTACTAGAAATATTTGTGCAGAGCCTGAAATGGGGAGAAAAGTATTTAATAAATTACTGTGAAAAGCATATTCTGATTTTACTAAGTCTGAAACACCTCAGGAAAAGGCTTTGAAGAATATGAGCTTTTGGGGGCAGGGGGTGTCATTGCTCCTGAAGAACAAGAACAGGTCTATACAGTCACTTGGATGCCAGGTATTAATCCTGGTATTTAAACACTGAAACCTTCTGGTTTCTCCATGTCCCCATGGAGCACAGCACAAGCCACTCTGGCTGGAGTGATGATACAGGAGTTTTATCCCCTGTGCTGTAACATTGTCCCTTGTAAAGCCCAGCACTGTGGAGCAGGCACAGTAAACTGAAGACAATCAAGGTCTTAGAGGGTAATATGATGTTTTTATGTGTTTAGCAGCTTATGGTGCTGTATAACTTCAAAGCACAAATGCAGCAGTGGCCTCTTCAGATCACGCTATTAATATCAGATAATGAGCAGTGCTGCTACTCCTGAATTCTGGCACTCCAGGGGGTGATTTCCAGCACTCCCAGTCCCCAGGATCAGTGTCATCCTCCCCAGTGGGAGCTGGGCAGTGCTGCTCAGGATTGCAGTGGTGTCAGGGAGGCTGAGGGGGAGCTTTCTGCAGTGGTGCAGGTGTAGCCAAAGATGGGAATTTGGCTTTTTGTCTGCTAGGGATGACCTACATTGCAGTAGCAGAGACATTTTCAAAGGGAGAATAAGTTTTCTTTGCTCATGGCACCCATCCAGGCTTTTTTTCTCTAAGAACAAGCTCTCCTCCACACTTTAACCCCAAGTCAGGACTCCAAGGCCACCTCCATAGTGGCACATCCCACAGTGTGTCCCCAACACCCCAGATCAAATCAACATTTTGAGAACTTATTTTCCATCTGCCCCAATGAGACCACGCCTCAAAATCAGCTTGTCCTTGTTCCTGCAAGGTAATAATCAAGATTTGAGCTATATTACAACCCTCTCCCCACTCAACTCAACATGGATGATGCTCTTCTCAGCTCTGGCATTTGGCACTTCTGCAGCCTCCAGATTCTTGTGAGGGTCCAGAGAGCAGAAGTTGTCTCCATCTTCCCATCTGCTCTCTGAAAATAACTGGAAATTAAGGTTAAAAACTGCCTTGCCTTTGGGCTTTACTTTCCTCTGCCTCTCTATAGGAGTCACAGGAGCATCATGCCTGGAGCAGCCTCCTGGCACTACACAAGCCTTAGCAGCTGATCACAGGCTGGTCTGCCTGAAATATTTTCCTGACATTCCATTCCTGTGGAAGGACTCACCAAAAAAAAAAACCCTCAAAAACCAAAACCCTAAACCAATCTAGAAACACTCAAAATCAAACAATCCCCCCAAAAATCAGCTGGAGAAGGTTTCTAGGGTCACTACTGGTTGGTAGGATCAAGCTCAGCTTGCATTGCCTGTGTTGTTTCATGGGATGCTTCTGCACTTAGGAAAAGTAGGGGTTAAATTACTCTTTTTCCCAGATTTTTTTTTTTTTTTTTTTTTGGAAGGATGACTGAGCAAGAAGGCAAGAAGCAGCACTGTGACTGCAATGCATCCCTTATTTGCCATCAGTAAGAGGTGTGTGAACAGCAGTGGAAAATGACAGGAACAGTGTTTGTACAATGCATTGCCACTTTGGAAAATTTGGGTGCTGGTAATAAACTGTCACATATGCAGGGCTAACACAAATTAAGTCTGTGATACACCAAATGTCATCACATTTTCAAATTGAGATCATCTTGCTCAGGAAATCTTTTTCATTTTGAGTTCCCAGTGCCTTGAAACAACTCCCCAGCAGCAGAACATGTCCCAGCACCTGAGCAGTGAGCACAGGACAGAAGGGAATAGTAGAGACCAGGTTTTTTCCCCATTAGTGGTATTTTGCTCCTTCCCATACTAATTGGAATTCAGATAATGTTAACGTTTCCATTCTTATGCTAAAATTAATAGTAGACTGCTGGTATTTCAGCTAGACATTAATTGTATAATATTCATACGACAAATGCTATTAGTTTTAGAAATCTTCTAGATAAACTTATATAAATTTGTCACCACAAACCCATGAAAAAAACTTTCATGCATATTAATTAGGGCTTTTCTATAGTAATGCCAGAATCCTGAATAGTCCAATGTTAGCTGCCTACTTCTAAATAAGAAGGGGAATATCCAGCTGTGTTACTCCACTCTTTCAGTCTTTTTTTCCCTCCCAGTTGTAAGCCTGGCATTTCTCACCAGTGTGTAACACTGAAGAAATTCCCTTCATACCAGGACTGTCTGCCACAGAACGTGTTGTATAACAGGTTAATATTTTACAGCTATTATCTGACTGCTATTTGAATTTGAGTGATTAGAAAAGGAGAAGAAAACACACACAAGTCTTCTGTAGAGATTGAGTGAACAGCTGGGACACACCTTCCCAAATCCACAGGAGGTAGCAGCAGCCTTTGAGGCCATTTCAGTCACAGGAAACTCCATGAGCCCAGTTCCTCCCAGTGAAACCTCACTGGTAGCAGCCTAACAGCAGTTTACAGGGGCCAGACCCTGAGCTGAGCTCAGGGGCCTCATGTGGGAAGGAAAACAAAATAATTGCAGACGTGCTGGGGGGGAATGTGCAGCTTTATGTTACCTGCAGCCCTGTCCCACCATGGCATCCTACCCCATCATTGTCAACCTCTGGGCTCTCAGCTGCCATTCACATTCACTCTAAACCAAGAACTGCCCACTTTAGATGTCCTCTCTACTCCTCACATTTTGGTCCTGGAGAGAAGCACCCCCTGCTCCCTTCCTTTTCCATATACACAGAAGTAAGCTCTGGCAGGGATTGCTGCACATCCTCCACACCATTACATTCTCTTCACAAACCCCTCCCTGTGCTGCCAGTGAGAGGAGCTCCCCAGCTGGCATCACCCACCAGAGATCCATTGAAGTCACCTGTCTGATGATCTTCCTGGAGATTCCATTGTGAAAACTTAATGGCAGGTTTTATGTTCATGTTATTTGCATTAGAGTGCCAAGCCAGATGTTAGGATCATTATTTGGTTGTTCCTTGAAGATTCTACCAACCAGGCTTTTCTTCCAGCCCTCCATTACCTCCTCAGCTATTCCATGCCTTACCCAAACAAGTGCTTGAAGGTCAACTTATTTTCAAGGCAAGCCTGCAGTTCTAATCCAACCCTCTTCTCTAAAGGAATGCACCAGCCTGACTATGAAGCACAAGCTGGATCAGTAGGAAATGCACTTAAGAAAGCTCCTCTTAAAAAAAAACAAAAACAAAAACAAAAAAAACAAAAAAAAACAAAACCAAAAAAAAACTGAAAACAAAAAACCCCAAACTTGAGATGTGAAACTACTTATTTTAGTAATGAAATGTTACATATTAAGGTAAACAAGTACTTAGCAGTGCTCAAAATGCCAGAAACTCATAGACATCCACACTCTACTCATGACTGCTAGAAAATGACTTTCACAAATGTGCTGCAGCGCTTTGTGTAACCTGAGTTTCCCCATTTCCCTTCATTGTATCCCTTTGTGCAATTCAGATTTGTAAATCATTCCAGGAAACTTTATATTAACTCACAAGAGCCCTCCAAGACAATATCCTGTAATTTCCACTGGTCTGAGTCAGACCTAGTCATATCAGCTCAGAAATATCCGTGACCTTTTAGTGTCATTTTCCTTCTGGTGATCACAGAAAACCAAAGTAACTTCTGGATAAAGTTTTGCTTTTCTGATTTGGAAGGGGAGGGTTTTGCCCATACTTACAGCCCAGCTGAATTCACACTGAATAATTTCATTATGCCTGTGTAAATTCCCCTTGCAGCTTAAAAGGCACCGGGTATTTTTCTTCCAGTGATTACAGCTGAGTAGTCTAACGCAGCTGCATTTCGATGGAAGTGAAGTGATTCCTTTATATCACAGCTATTTTGCCAAGAGCATATGGTGTGAGGTGGATGAAAAGGAGAGTATTGCAGGCAGCCACAGCAGAGCCTCATCCATCACACCCTGAGCCTCCCAGAGCAGCATTTTCCGGTCTCCCCATCCCTCACCAACTCCTCCTTGCAGGGATGTGCAGTGGCAGGAGCACTCCCAGTGTCCCTCGAGCAGCCCAGACATCCCATCTTCTGCTTTGTTTCAGCCCCAGCTCAGCAGAACCCACATCCAAAAGCAAGAAAAGCCTGGCTATAGAGGAAACATTAGTGAGGCTGGCTGTGCTTCCCCATCCTCCTTTACGTGACGTTACAAACAACCAGCCAAGGTAGGAAGGGACTGGTGGCACAGGGATGAAAAAATTTCTGTCCCAGCAGTGAATATTCACTGGGAATGTGGCCTGGGCAACGAATTCAGGCTTCAGGGCAGCCCTTCCTACAATGGGATCGTTTTATTTCTGGCAGCCTATGCTAGAGAACGTTCACTGACACATCCAAAACCTTCTCCCAACAAACCTGCAGCTTCCCAAGGAAGGCAGAAACTCATCCTTTTGTTTTCATCCGTTTTCACAGTGTGCTTGTGCTGAGCTGACTGACATGTGAATAAGCCCCAGGAGAGTTATACCTAGGATGCTTCTACTAAATATTGCTGGTGTGGTAGGAGGGTGCAAACGCAAGGGAGGCATTTGGAACAGACTTGTAAACAGTTGCCTTGGTACTAATTAGAGTGTTACATTGTCTGGTGGGACCCACTCCCAGGAATGTGCATAGCCTGGATTAACTTTTCCAGAGCCAGGGTGGCAGACTGCAAGCCGGCAAGATCAGGAAATGGCTTGTAAGAGGAGTTGGGTTACTTTTGAATCTCTTTTCCTGAGGACTTTTTTACTGGTTAGCAGGAAAAAAAGGTAGCTTTGTCCAATATCCCAACTGCTGCACCTGCATTATCACAGGGTCCAGGTTCTTTATGTGAAAAATTCTCATTTATCCTCTGTCTGTGGGGCTGCTCATGTGAAAGCAGCGTGGTCCAAGGATCATCTCTGGAGGAGGATTTCCCAGTCCTGGGGTTTGCTGCTAGGCTCCTTTTTGACCTGTTTGGCAGCCTCAGCCAAGACACTTCTCCTGTCCTTGCCCATGCTCTCTAAGCTTTGTTTTCCTGGTGCTGGGGCTCTGCAGGTGCACTTACCTGTACAGGTGCCAGGCACACTGAGGTGCTGCTGCAGCTCAGGGGAGTATAAGCAAGAATCAAGTCTGAGGAGGTTTCAGGACCATCTCATCTGAGCACAGTTTGAAGCACCCTCCTCTTAACACTGCCATGAATCCTTCCACAAACCTTATGGTCAAAATCACCTCGTGCATTTAATCTCTTTTTTTCTTTTTTATGTTCCTTTATTCACCTAATCCATCATACCTGCTTATTGTCAGCACCTGTTATTCCTGTGGATTTTCCTACATTCCACTGTGGAAGAGCCATCAGAGGAGTGAGGATGTTCTGTTTCTTCAGTACCATTCCCTGGCTCAGGACTTGAACACAGAAATCACCTGCCCACCATTTATTCCATCAGGGAGTATGGCAGTGCCTCATCCCTGAATGCTCTCAGGAAAAAAGGGTCCAGATTTTCTCCTCAGTCAGAATTTCCAGGACTATTCTGGAAGCCTTTCCTAGAGAAAGAACAGCTGGGAATACAAATGCTGGGGCTTAAGGCTGGATAGAAGATGCTGTGCACATAGGAGATATCCTGCAAAAAGGAAGGGAAATGCTCTCATCCCTCAGCAGAGAATCAACACACGAGGTGATCTTTCCTGTACAAAGGATCAGACCCGATTTAGGATAGATGGGAGATCTCATTAGCACAGTCTGGCCATTTATTGCACATACTAATCACTTACTTAATGGTATTGCTATGTGATTATTTAATGGCTGTAGCATCTCTTTTGATCCCTCTTTTGTACACGCTTAAGAGTAACAATTTCCAATTAATTAAATGGCTTTGGATCTCTCATATTACTCTTAAATAAAAAGAAGAGAGGTTAAAGATAGCTATGTGAATTAATTCTGGGATTCCTGAAACTTTTTTCAGTCTGTTTGCTCAGTTACAGAGAATTATTTCAAGGTTCTGAATCCGGAATTCTTGGATGTACAGAGGGGAAAAGTACAGGGAAACCAGCACAGCCCACAAAATCAAGAGACAATTTTCTGTGGGGTTTCTGATAACCATCTTTGTGAAAAATTCTAGATGATGTGATTTCACACATTTTCACTGCCAAGATTATTTTTCTTTTATAAGGATAGCTGAATTGCAGGTATTTAAAGTGACTTAAAAATTTCAAAACTGCAACTCCCCCCCGCCCCAAAAAATGCAGTCTAAATGTCATGCAAACCTGACACCACAGATCTGACTGTGAGCTCATCTAGCATAATGTCCACTGGAAATTTAATCAATTCCACAATAAATTCTTCTTTTATTAATGAGTAGCTGATTGGATTTGGTTTCTGTGACTTGACATGTGTGAGTCCACCTGCCAGTTTTTGTGGCTTTAACCATCAGGTTTAAAAGGCTTTTCCCTCTCACTCTCTTTACATCATTATGAAAAAAAAAAAAAAAAAAAAAAAAAAAAAAAAAAAAAAAAAAAAAAAAAAAAAAAAAAAAAAAACCCAGACGAAGAACAAAAGGAAACTCCCCGAGTGACCGCACAGTGGAAACACTGAAACCAAACACCCTCTCCGCAAAGTGATATCGAATGAACCAAGTAAACAACCTGCAAAGAAAGAGATAAACCCATTCTTCTTATCTCTTTCAATTTTTGTAACCTTAGACATCCGTTTTGACCACAGCAAAAATCAGGCAGAAAAGGCGATTTTAAGAAACTCCTAAAGAATTGGGAGAGGATCCGACGGAGCCGCTCCTGACTCATCCCGGAGAGCTGGGTCGGGCTGGATCGGCTCGGGCTGTGTCCCTCACCCCGAGCCCAGATGGCAAAATTCGGGATGTTGGCTTGCTCCGTCTGAAACCCTTCCTTTCTATTGGTGTTGAGTGAGTCACTAGCCAGGAACTGCATCTCATGCGGACCATATGCAGGGAGCTGCAGAGATCTGACTCAGAGATGTAAATCTGAGTCGTGGGGAGGCACCGGGGGGGTTCGCCACGCTTTATTCTTTCCGTCTTTTTTGTTGGTGTGGGGGAAAAAAAAAAAAAAAAAAAAAAAAAAAATCCCAAAACACCTCTCTTTTGTGATTCTAGGGATGTTTACTGTGTACTTTGGGGGAAATCAATTTGATGAGAAGCGCGTGGAGAGCGCGCCGGAGCCGGGATGCTCCGGGGTCAGTCGCCTCCAGAAGGGTCCCAGCGCGGTGCTCCGCCAATCCCACCGCTCGCATTCCTGCCTCAGGGACCACCCACATCCGATGGGAGGCATGGAAATCGTTTTGCTCGCTTGTGTGTGTGTGAGAGAGCGTCAGCCCAGCCTCGCGAGTCCTGGGGCACCACCAGCCCGGGCCAAGCCGCGGCTCGGGGGCTGCAAGAGGCGCCCGCAGCCCGGTGGGGAGCGGGGTGCTGGGATGCTGGGGTGCTCCTGGCTGGCTCCCCCTGCTCCCTGGCCCTGCTCCCTGGCCCTGCTCCCTGCCTCTGCTCCCTGCCTCTGGCTGCTCCCGCCGGCTCCCGATCCCACGGGCGTATCCGCTCCGGGTTTTGGGGCGCCGCATACTTTGCCCATGACATAGGGCGGGGGCTCGCGGCAAGACGCGGGGTGGATTATGCCAGGGGAACCTGGAGCCTCGCAGGGAACTCATTCATGCCGAGCGAAGAGAAGGAAAAAGCCCAAGAACCCAGGCAGCAAAGAGGTGCTGCTTTTCCTACACCCATTTATTGCAGCCGGTTCCTCCCGGGGCGGGAGAGCTCTGGCCTGCGTGCTGATGCCAGCATGCTCTGCCTTGGCCCCTTTGTTTGCTTTGATTATTCAGAAAATCTCGCAAGCTGGGATGATGAGGGGAAACGAAATGAAAGGTGTGTAGTGTGAATTATTTGGAGTTGTGACGTTCTGAGACAGGACCACAGGTGGGCATCCTCTTGACAACATCTTCCTCAGCATGAGCACGACTTTCCCCAGTGCTCCTCCCATACAAAATCACCCTTGTGATCAGATGGAGAAGCTGACACAGAGTTCAGCTGCACAGAAGGAACCTAAACGAGAGTATTGACAGCCTATAAATTTAAACAATTAGAATGGGCCTAGGGAACAAAGAGTTTTTAAAAGAAAATGTTATTTCTTCGCAGAGCTGCTCGAGGCTGCTCACGTTGCCCAAGGCTGGGTCCTTGGGATTGCAGCCACTGCACAAACCTGTGCAAGAGCTGCCCGAGGCTGCACCATTGCATCACAGCCGTGAACTGCAGAAGGATTTTGCATAACTCTCCACTTTTAATTCTGTTGTTACTCCACACTCTGGGTGTCTGAGATGGCTCCTCCAAGGAGTGCATGAGCAGAAGCTTTCCAGAGGCCGGAGCAGATAGAGATCCTAATCTGGGTGGTGAAGGGTTTGTGCTCTGGGGCTGTACAGGAATTTGCTCGGGACCAACTGTAAGCTCAGAATTTCAGGACTGTCCTAATTAATTTTCTGCTTCTCCCTGATTCCCAGAAGCTGAGCAGACCCCATTTCTCAGGTAAGACAGGCTGTGTGCTCTGCCAGGGGAACCCCTTGGTGGGGAATACGCTGCAGTGGCCTCATTCCATAAATCATGACAAGGAGGTGTTACTGCAGGGCTGAAAACCCAGTGGTGGCTGCCGAGTCCAGAGGGGTGAGAGGAGTAGGTACACCACGAGCAGGGCAACAGGAGCTTGCAATGCCTGTGCACCTCCTTCCAACCATCTCCAGCTGCTGGTTCTGCCAGGGAAATTTGGATTTCATTGTGCTACTCTTGAGAAAAACAACTGGAGGCTGGGGGGCTGGCAGGCAGGGCTCAGTGAGGGCTGGGTGAGGCAGGAATGATGCCACGGCAGAAAGAGAGGACGGGGGGAAGAGCAGGAGCTGCAGGTCTGGGCACAGTCATGCCTTCGGTAGGAATTTTGCAAGTCCCTGTCTGCATAGTGTTGTTGTTGATTTTGCCATCTTTGATCCAGGTAAACAGGACTTGTGTGCACAATGAAAACAAACAAGCCAGGCTGGAAAATATCATGAGTCAATGAGGCTTTTTCGGTGCCTCCACCTTTCCTAACCCCAAGTCAGCAAATGCTCAAGTGCTTGGCAAATCCAGGGAAGAGCCTGGGACCCAGAGCCTGGGGCAGCCCAGCCTCCACGCCGAGCTCCAGCCATCCTCTCCTGCTTCATTAAAAGACCATCAATGAAATGTTTAAATACTGGGCCATCAGCTTTGCCTTGTGAATACTGTACTGGCAGCTCTGCAGGTTCCCTCTGCATCTGAGCCTCCCACTGCCTGTGAGGGATCCTCCCAAATTAAACGTGGGGATCAGCAAGACACCATTTATCACTGATTATCACTTGCTGCAGGTAGCAGCTCACTCCCTGTGCTCCTCCTCACCTCTTTCCTACAGATACCATCAGCCAGAGCTTTACACTTTGGTACAGCCCAGATCTCCTTTCATCTGGAGCCATCTCTCAGGGTGACTCAAGGTTTGGTTCTTTCTTAAAGTCTTCTGCACTAGGATGAGGAAAAAAAATAAAAAAGTAATCTAGAAACCATTCTTTCTTTTTGTATTTTAGTTTGTCTGGATCACTTCCTACATCAGACTGAAGGCTGGAATTGATGATTTGGAGGTTTTTTCTGACTCTAATGATTCAATGATTCTGTTCTTTTGATGATGTAGCACTCACCCTTTCTGACATCAAGACAAATGCTGGCAAATTTCCAGGAGCCCCGGAGGTGCAGGGCATGTTCAAAGACATCCTGGATGTCTTCTGGTGTGAATGGGAGGAGGCTGGGGTGGAGGCAGCTTTTCCTGAACTGACTCTGAGCTCTCTAAGCTGTTCTCTCAACTCTGCCCCTCAGTACATCGCACAACTCTGCAGCCTGAGCTGCTCAGAAAATTAAATTTATATTTTTGACAGAGCAGACGAGTCACACACCATGTGGGTGCTTTAAATTTTGTTCTTGCATCCTTCATCCCCTTCTCAAAATGTGCTCACCGTCTTCCTGGTTTAGCCAGGGGGACCTGATACCTCTGAGCAGCATTTCATAGCTGGACTCTGATGATCTTAAAAGTATTTTCTAACCTTAACAATTCTATGATTCTCTAATTGCTCATAAACATCTTTTTTTTTTTTTTTTACTTTCCAATAATTTTTTTTTGCTCTGAGGACAGGAAGATAAGGCACACACTTCTCATCATAAACCATTTTCTGTCTATCTGAACTGAAAACTGTGCTGCTCTTCCCCACTCCCTGGAGAGGCAGCAGTGACTTCTTGGTTCTGTGAGGCACCATAGGGCACTCAGGAAAAATGAAATTATTGGGATGGAGATTCAAGGGGAAAAAGAGACTGGAGACTGCCCCAGGGAACCAGGGGTGGTGTCCCCCCAAAAGCTGCTCCCTCGCCATGGGTGTGGAGAATTATTTTCCTCACAGGATGATTCTGGCATCCAAATGGCTTAATGGCAATTTTTTGTTATTATTACTATTACTTCAAAGTAATCATGGGTGTTGGGGTATTTGGAAACCTACAGAGAGAGCTCAGCCCCTGCATATATTTTAAATTTTATGCTGTGTAAAATGAACATGAGACACTGAGCGATTTCTCATCTCTGGGTGGTTTTAAATAGACAATAAAAAACCCCAAGATAGTAGATAATATTTTATTGCAGAATATAAATTAATCTCTGTTTAGCTAAGCAGAGAGCATACCACTCAAAAATTAAATGCTGGGCACCTAAAAAGCAATAGAATTATTAAATAACATAACTAATAATAAGGATGTCCCACAGAATTATCTCTGTTTTCATCATATGTAGCTCTTTGATTATTCAACTGTTTTATTTTCTTGCTTGAAAAAAAAAAACCAACATAATTTTATTTAGTTATTTCCGTATTAAAACAACTTGCCCACAAGCAAAATTAGGGTTTTTTAATGCATTGCTGAAATTAAGTTATGTTATTTCTACCCTAAAAGTACCATATGTAAAAGTAGGAAAACTCCAATGGAAAGAGACCAGTAAAATTGGTCTTTTACTTGCAATATTTTATTTATGCTTCAGAATAGTTTTGCCATTTTCAACAGAAATATTTATCTGATCATTTCATGAAGAGGTATTAATTGTAACTATTTTAACATTTTTAATAATAGTAACTTATTTTAATATTTTCTTTTTAAAAATTCAGTTGTTTTAAGCACAGACTTAATGTAAAACTTACAGACTACAATCAATTTCTATAGTGAAACCTCTTTACAAAGGATGTACCAGTCAATTGACCAGAGAACTGTACTGATCCTTTTTTATGTTTTGTTTTTCAGACTAACTGGATATTTTTGGGTTTTTGTTTCCTTTAGAAAAATCCTGGGGTTTTCCAATTCAGGATTTTTCAGTGAATATCCAGTAAGTGGAATTAAACCTATTAAATTTTCCAATAGGCTTCTGCAGAGGCTTTGTGAAAATCAGTGCTGTACATGGATTGTTCACAAACTTAATTTTCCCCTGATTGCAACAGGGATTTATCTGGAAATGGGCGTCAAGCTTTGCCTTGAGATAGATCCAATTTCCAGCTCATACTATGAGAGTAAATCAGGTGTAACTGCTGCACCCAGTGGAGTTGTGTTTGTGTAAAGTCACTGTGAGGAACACTGGAGGGTGAGTGCATCAGAAATGCAGCTTTTCTTAACAGCAATCCAACTGGAAACCTGATTTTCTCTGATTTACTCCCTGGAATTTGTACCCCTTTATTTTTAAATTCTCCCTGCTATTTGTAGCCTTGAAATTTCCAACCAGCACCCACTCCTGGGACATTCCCCATGGTGGTGCTGGGGCTGTTTTTAAAGGAGGCAGATTCTGTGTCCCTCCTGTGGGTAACCAAGGCCATGGTAAAAAACTCAGAGGGATTTGGAACACACGGCACAAGGAGTAACCAGGAGCTGATCCTATGATCTGTGCCTGTTCCACTAAAAAAAAAAAAAAAAAAAAGGAATATTTAAAATGGCAAACTTCGTAGTTTTATTAACACACCTTTTTTCCCCCCAATTACATAAACTGATTTGCAGATGTAAGTGAGGAGTCTGAAAACTTTCTCAATGGTTTAAAGAGTCCCAAAAATTAAAAAAAAAAGACTTCTTAAAAACTTCCCTTCTTTCCTCTTGATACCCGAGTACTGTCCTTACACAGCACTGTCTGCCTTGTGTTATGATCATTGGGATTAAAGATCTTAGAGGCCTTTTCCAACCTAAACAAGGCCTTGATTTGAAGATTCTTAGAATAATGGCTGGAAAACCCAGCTATGAAATGTGATGCCAGTGTCCCAGGACCTGGAGAGATCCAGAGCCAAAAACATAATCCTTGAATTCCCCAACCTGATTAAGTCACAGTGGTTTTCAGGAACTGTTTGCAGGACTGGTAAAATTTGCTTTAAGTATTATTTTGACTTTAAATTCATAGTGTCAAAACTACTGGCTCAAATTAAAGGAAAACAAAACCATACTTTTCTGTAGGATCAGGCAACATTTTCCTATTGCAGTTTTATTTTATGTATTGTCTATATTCAAAGAGTCACAGAATATCCTGGGTTGGGAGGGACTCACATTCAACATCATATAGCATATTTTGTATACTCATTATATCATATGATAAAGAAATATTTATATATTAATAAGTATATGAATTAGGGTTGCATCAAAAAGGGAAATATGAATTCCACCACACTGCATTACAGAAATTTTTAATAACCTGAAAAAACAAAAGTGTAAACCTAATGTTTTTAAATTTTTTTTTTTTTTGCAAGCAAATTAGTAACTTTTTAACCTGTTGCATTTTTTCCATTGTCTCTTGTGTTTCCTGATTGCAGCCATCACCAGGGTCAGAAACAATATAATTCAACGAGAAAGGACAATTCCCAGAGCTTTCTGAGCCAATATTCTCTGCCTCAGAGGTTGGGATCACTCAAATAAAGATCAGGATGATATCAGAACTTTCAGTTCTTTATCCAAACAGCTTTTCCAGCTGCCCCATCATAGCTCCATAATCATATGGCATTCTATCAGTGATGCTCATTCCTATTTCACAAGCTATAATAAACACAGCAAAATTTTGATGAGGTTCCATTTGAGGTTAAATGTTTCCATGAGAGAATAATTTCTGTTTATAACAAGACAGAAGGAAAAAAAAATTTAAAAAAAAGACCACTGCTCTATTTTTAAAACCTAATTTAGAGCTAGTATCCAAAATATCAGTCACAACAGAACATGAATGAGGCAGGATTATGCTCCCTTCTCCACGGTTTTTCATGGAAATGAGGGCACTGGCAGCCCCGCTGTGCAGGGCTGAGCAGAGGGAGCCTCCAGCCTTTGTCTTGCCCATATTGCAGGTGGTTCCTTTGTGTCATCCCCAACGACTCCCACAGCAACAGATTTCCCTGCCCTGCCCAGGGTAGAGCCTTCACAACCAGTTGCTTTCTGGTTCATCCCGAAAAATTGACATTGTCCCACGAAAAAGGCAGAGCATCCCTTCCTGCTCCTTCACAAGGGGTTTGGGGTCCAACTCTGGGAACTCCTGGGAGTGTCAGGGGAGAGTGGGACGTCACTGCTGGGGTGGCACTGCTGGGGTATCATTTCTAGGGTGGCACTGCTGGGAGTGTCACTGCACACGAGGAGAGGAGAGGAGAGGAGAGGAGAGGAGAGGAGAGGAGAGGAGAGGAGAGGAGAGGAGAGGAGAGGAGAGGGAGAGGAGAGGAGAGGAGAGGAGGAGAGGAGAGGAGAGGAGAGAGGAGAGGGAGAGGAGAGGAGGAGAGGAGAGGAGAGGAGAGGAGAGGAGAGGAGAGGAGAGGAGGAGAGGAGAGGAGAGGAGAGGAGAGGAGAGGGAGAGGAGAGGGAGAGGAGAGGAGAGGAGAGGAGAGGAGAGGAGAGGAGAGGAGAGGAGAGGAGAGGAGAGGAGAGGAGAGGGAGGGAGGAGAGGAGAGGAGAGGAAGGACAAGGGGGAAGTGATAACACAAAGATTGGGAGACACGTATCCCAGTCATTGCCACAGAGCCTGTGGCTGCAGGAAGCGGGAGGCCAGCAGGGTCCTGATGGGGAACACGATGCTGCTGTACAGCCCAGGGAAGGCAGGACCCCAGAGTTGTCATGGACTGTCCCTTACAGTGTGGCCAAGGCTTGGCTGGAGCCTGGGCTGGGTGATGAACAAAGGCAGCAGCCCACAGCAGCCCTGCTGCACTGGCCCTCCCAGGGACCCCAAAGGGTCAGAGGGAAATGCATTAGTCATGTTCTGCAGCTTGGCAGCAGCAGCACATTGGCAGGTGATTTTCCCCAAGGTCCTACTAAAAGTCCAAGGTAAAGGCTGAACAAACCTCTGGGGCTGTTCAGCACCGGGATCACCTGCTTCTCTCCCTGCCTTGAGCTGATGGCTGCATTTCCTGCCCTCTCCTTGACTTCAGTGGATTTTTAGGGCACTCAGGGAGGAAAACTTCCATAATTACAGGCACTGATGTGTTAAGAGCACTCCAAATGCTTTCCTCTGGTTTTGCATCGGTGCAAGCAGGCAAGCATAGTCTCCTTTTTTCCTAAATCATGTGGTTATTTGGAATTTAAGTATTTCTGCCTACGGAGCTGCTCATCCTGTTTTTATGCTGTGTTGTTTTCCAGCCATAGGCTGCAGTAAGAAAACAGTGGAATGACTTGTTTTTGTTTTTTTCAGCTGCAGAACACGATACTGGGGCACTACAAAGTGCCTTTTAGAAACATGGCTTTGCTTGAGGAGGAGGGTCATTAGCATGTTTCAAGGCCAGGCTGGATGAGGCTTTAAACACCCCAGTCTAGGGGAAGGTGTCCCTGTCTGTGACATGGGATGAGAGATGAGCTTTGAGGTCCCTTCTAGCACAAACCATTCTGGGATTCTCCAACTCTGTGGCTTAGAAAATTCAAGCAAGAAGCAAGGGCTGATTTTAACCTTCCTGGGATGGACAGAGAAGTGTCCTGGGCAACCCAGCAGGTCCCATCACAACAAGGGAGATCTGCTGCTGCCATTCCACCTTTCTAGAGAGACGTAAGAAAGAGACCAGCTTATGTCAAAGCCTGAAAAAAAAAAATCAGGAATTACAGGTGTTAAGGCTTCCTTCTAGGAAAATAAAGCCCATTTGGTACAGGAAGGGTTTCCAGACAGGATGTAGCTGCCAGTTCAAACAAGCAGCAGGCTGAGCGAGGCAGGGAGGGGTTTGGGACTTCTGAGCAGTGTTTAAATGTCATTAGTTGTGGCTTTGTTTTAAACAAGAGAGGTTACTGGGAAAGTTACACCCAACCCAGTTTGGGACTGGAGAGATCCCATCTGTTCTGCACAGCGCCCCCACACTCCTCTGTGTTAGCTGAGGGCTCAGGCCCCCCAATCCATTCCCCACCAAAAAACCCATACACAATCTCTTTTCCCTCTCATCTCCCACCAGTACGTGCTGGGGCCAGATCCTGGGCTCCCACCAGGCCTGACAGAATGGGAATCTTCTATGGACACATTTTACACTTCCAGGTGAAAAGCCTTGAAGAGGTAGGAAACAGAAAGATCCTCAGCAATTTCCTCAGTTTAACAACTTAATAATTGGATGGCATTGATTATTTCAGTGATGAAGTGTATTTGGAATATGGAGACAACACAAAGGCATGAATGAAGATTAAGTCTTGCTTTCAACCCCAGAAAATGTTAAAAAGAGTTACCAGAGTATTTGAAAATATTTTTAATAGTTTGGAACAACTAAATTTAGCTAAGCTGCAGATAGGCCTCTCTTTATTACAGCCAGAGTTACTATGGCAACATGCTACAATTATTTATTGCCATGACGATCCACTGGAGATTTTTAAAATGCATTATCTATTTTTGTTTGCATTGTCATTCCTGCCAGGGGAGGGAAGACACCAATTTGGTGCTCTGTGAAATGGTCAACATTTCACCCCAGCCATGGCGGGGTGGAGGCTGGGGGAGATTTTAAATTGAGCGGCAGGAAAAGCCAAGGAACAACCTCTCCCAGGATTATTTTTTTTCCCATTTTTTAGTCTAAAATAGGTTACTGTTTCTAACTGACAAGTGAATAAGAGCTTGTTCTTTGCCAGTCTTCCTCCTGACTGCTCTTTGATAATCTGAGATACCAGAAACAAATGGGAATGAATGAGTTCTGCAACACCCAGGAACTGTTATTATCTCTGCCACGGAGAGAGGGAAATGCGGACGAGCTATATTAGGCAACTTCTCTAAGGTCACATCAGCAGGCAGCGATAAGGACGTGATTAGGACCAGCTTCCCTGGCCACATCCTCCAGTGTGGCAGCAGCATCACGATTCCAGTGTCGCTGTCACATGTGTTCTGCATCTTTATTATACACACCAGGTCAGGGGAAATTGGAAAATCCTGTCAATCCCTGTGTTGCAGGAATAAGGGAGGGATATCTGCAAAGTGCTGCTACTGCATTTGTTTGGCTGTGACAGCAGAGGAGGTCCATCAGCTCACCAATGCTTGGGAGCACTTTTTCGGGTGCAGGGAGTTTCACTGCTCTCGCTCAGCCCACACCAGTGCTCCAGGTGCTCCAAGCTGGAGATGTCTTGTCCTGGCAGAGGCTCAGCAGACCTCCCTCCATCCCAGGACACAGTGTGCAGGTAACCCGGTCTCAAAGCACACCACCATGTCCCTGTATCCTCTGCGGGATGATGCTTGAGTGGAGTGGACGTGCTTAAGGAAAAGTTGGTGGATATTGTTCTGACACATCCTCATAATGCTCTGCTGGTCTTGTCCAGAGTGATGGTTAAGTAATCCTAAGGAGGACATGGAAAGAGCTCCCTTTGTGACTCTCTGACTAATGAAAAGCCCTTTATATAATCCTGCAATCAACTGCATGGGGCTGCTGGGACGGGTAATTGGGCTACGAACGGGCTGCATTTATGGGACATTATGTAATTTACCGTTCTGTCATCATCCGCTCCCAAAACTGTGACTCTTTCTCCAAGGCTCACATTTCCAGGGACACAAGTAATCATCAGGACTTGGCCCTTCACATCTTATATCATGAACAGGATCTTTACAGGTGCAGCTGGTTTGGATTAAACTTGACTCTCCTGTGGACTAAGAAGAGCGAGAGGCAGCTCCTGGTGGGACAGTCCAGATTTTGGCTCCTGTACAGCACATGTATCTACAAGATCCTTCTTCTTAGAGGAGGTTGTTGGTCCGAGCAACACATCCCATAAAAGCAGCCACGGGACTTGCTGTGCCGGAGGGGAGCCAGGCGCATGTTCCCAGAGGGTACCACTCTATTTATGAGATTATTTCCAAGAGTCTTCAAGGGCTCTTGCTGTAGGTCAGCACTGCAAGACCAAAACCGGGCTGAAAAACATAAAAAGAAAGGGAGGCTTCCTTGCCAGACCTGTTGCTGAGGTGACAGTGCCCACCCTTGGCACACACTGTGGCACAGACACTCCACTCCGTCAGAGCCACGCCTGCAGATGCCACATCACATCCCATGGCAAATCAACAGAGCTGCACGGCTGGAGCAAACCCCAGAGCACTCCTGCTGTCATGTCAATAGTCCCTGAGCAAAGTGAGTTTGGGAACTGCTGCTTTAGACCAGACACATTGACAGTCATTGATTTAATACTTTTCCTCCACTTTCCAGGGCCGAGCCACTGCTGTGGAGATCCACTCTGTTATTTTTCCCCTGACTAAATGAAGCACAGGTCCAAGTACAAAATCCCTGGTGTCTGCTGGTAAAAGCCTCAGAGGTGTTTGCATAAAGCCTGAGCACACCAGCTTTGTGGCAGGAGCTGGTGGGTAATGGCTGGGTTGAGCTGAAAACCAATCTGTTCTCCATCTGGCAGTGGGAATATCTCTGGAAGGAAAAGGAGGCAGGACCAGAACTCTTAAGACCTCCAGAGTTCATTGCTGCTGCAAGAGTCCATGAACAGAGAGAATGGAAGCATCTGTCAGTGTGGTTTGAGGCCCTGAGGATACGGGAGGTGAGCTGGAGAGACTGGGTTTGCCCTGACCCTGCAGGTTTGTAACCAGGATGGGGACAGGGTGAGCACCATCCCTCTGATGTTGATGCTCAGGGTGGCCTGCGTACCCCTTTGTAACGCACACCTGACAGCAGCAGCACAGCCCCGTGCAAAGGGGGACTCAGCAAGTCCCTTTGCCTCCAGAGTTCCTCTGCTCCTCTATGGGAGCTCAAGATATAGGTAAATTATATCTGATGTGTTTTTTAGGACAAGAGAAAAGCTTTGAGGAATTAGACCCTTGTACCAAGCGCTGCAAACATGCAAAGTAAAGGACAATTTCTCTCCCTAGCTACAAAATCGGGTGGAATTGCAATAGGGAGGTGGAAACATACATATGTTCAGTGATTTTTCACAGGTCACACAGAGTGTTTTCATTGCTCAGACTACTTACTGACGTGAAAAACAAAGTCCTGTGTGTAAGATCAGACACACACAGTTTGGAAAGGTGTTTTCTGAGAATTAAATCTGGTTGACATCCTGAGCCAGTCCTTGCAGAGATTACTATATGGAATGCAGGAGGACAGATTTGGTTTTAGGCCAGGTCTGTGGGATTACAATGAGCCTCTGATGTTTCCCAAGTGATGAATTATTTCAAGGAACAACCTGGGTGATAGCAGCCCCTGTATCATGGTGGCAGGGTGAGAGAGGAAGACTTTTAAATGTTAATTAGCAGGGAAGAGCTGTCTTGCAGACTAACCACAAAGATCTCCGGTGATGGCAGGAGGCAAAGGAGAGCAACAGAGCATTTCATTTGTAATGCATGGTTTTATTTCACCTTGGAGATCCTCTCATTGATGGGTTTGGCAGGCAGATAATGAGACTGCATTGCTGTAGGGTCCCTGACTGCAAGGTGCTTTAGCACAAAAGAAAGCCCCCCTGGAAACCTCTTGGCAGGGGGCAGGAAGCCTGGCACTGGGCAGGGATCAAGGGAAGAGGTAACAGGGAAAGTTGTACCTGCAAGCAGGTGAGAAAGAGCAGAGGGTGAAGGTGCCCAGTCCCAGCTGGGCAAGGGGAGGATGAAGTGGCAGAGAAGGATGAGGTGATTCTACAAAGGTAAGAAGAAGGTTGAGCTGTGTGATGAGGCCAGTTTGAGCTCAAGTGCTCCTTTCCACTGCTTCCTTTGCTCACATGGACGTCTCCGAAGCAAATCCCACTCCTGTGCCAATGCCAGCAAGCTGGGAGCACTTTCCAGTCCTCCCATCCTTCCCATCACCTTTTTTGTTAAGTGGACAGAGGTGCTGTGGCTCTCCCATATGGAAAAGGGATTTGGAAACGTGGCCAAACCAGGGGCACAGCTCCCCTCTGCCCAGCCCCAGTGTCACACTGCTCTGAGGAGAGTGGAGAGAGGGTTTAACTGGAATGGTGATGTGCCACTGGGAACTGCTCGGAGCAGAGCTCTACTGCTCTACTTTGGGTTCCTCCACTGGGTAAAGGGGGTCAGCTCTGCCCAGGCTGCCCCGTGAAGAACATCAGTGGGGTGTGGGGTAGAGCCATCCTCCCTCCTGAGCCAGAGAAAACATCTCTGCCTTTGCTTGGGTTGCAAAAAACACCCATCTCCAGGCCCTCCTAAACTGGAGGAGTGACTCCACTCAATTACAAATTATTTCATTGACATTGCAAGGGCAAAACATAGTGTCAGACAAGAATGGAGCCAAATGTTGAGGCCTGAATTTTTCCCTCTAATTAACCTTAAATTAAAAAGAAATAATAAAGTAAACCATGGGAAGAGGCAGCGGCTGATAAAATGTGCTGGTGCTGCAGGGACAGGTGACTGCAGCAGCTGCACTTTGCTCAGCTACACAGAGTTTTTAAAGTGTTTTTGGTCCCAGGATGAAAAGTGCTGTATAACAGTAGTATTTCTTTGTCCATCTGTCTCTCTGTCCATCTCCAGAGCACAGTGTGAGTGTACTTATTTCTGCAGTTAAGGGGAACTGCAGTTACAGCACTCCTGCACATTTAACACTATTTCCAAGTCCCTCTTGACTTCCTTTTTCGTCCTTCTTCAGGGCTATGTTTAGATTCCAATTTCCAATCTCCTGGACGGAGATTGTTATTAAAATGCAGCATTGGTAATGCTCCATGCATCCCAGCCACAACAAACTGCTGCAGGCAGGCGCAGCACTGGGGAGAGGAGAGCTTGAAGTGACCACAGAGTGTTTAGGCTTTAAAAAACATCCAGTTCTGCTTTGTATAGATTTAAAGGCTATTCCCATGTATTATAGACAAATATGGCATTGGGGAAGGGAGGGATAAGAGTGTGATCTGCAGAAACAAACAGAAGGGCTATAATTAATCAGGTAATTGCAGTATTTGCATGGAGTGTCTGTAAATATTACCCCTAGTTCTAAGTACGGTACTTTGGACCACGTATCTTATCATGGAACAACCCGTCAAATAGCAAACACATCCACTTGACTGGAATATAATGAATATTAGGTCAGCCAAATGCAAACTGACTAAATTAATTTGTAGTTGTGTACCAAGTGATGTTGTGCGATAATTTAATGAAACCCTTCAAATAAATATCCGCTGGGGAACAATGCCGAGGAGCGAGCGGAGTGCGCAGGGAAGGATTACTGGGGGTGGTGAGGGTACAGAAGGAGGTCCTGGAGAGCAAACAGGACTGAGGGGGGATCTCACAGAGCACAGGGGGGGACGTGGGGGCTGAGCAGAGACCATGGTGGTGGCTCTGCAGAGAGCCTTGGAGCTCAGAGCTGCTCCTGAAGGAGCTTAGATGGGACACCCAGGGCTGGGCTCAGCCCTCTGGAGCGAGAGTGACGCAGGCAGAGCTCTGTGGGTGGCCCTTGGCCCCCGTGGGGTTGCCCTGAGGCTGCTCCCGGGGAGAGCTGCTGGCTGACGGGAGGGTGATCTGAAGCAATGTGACAAACCATGACTCTGTCCTGTGAGAAATGCACAGCCAAGCAAATGGGTTCAAATCCTCCTTTAAATGTTTTGGTTCCTCAATCAGGTTCCTCAGTCTGGGGACTCTGAAAAACAAAATGCTATTTCTGCCTTTTTCATATCCCTCTGGTTCCTTTTTTGTTTGGGCAAGGGCAAAATCACTGGAACACTTGAGGAGCCACAGTAAGTTGATCCCAATGGGAATCTGGGGGCAGAATGAGCCCTTTTTGAAGGGGCCATGTGTCTGATGTCTGGCACGGGAGGGATGCTGCCCATTGCTCCAGTACACACGGGATTGAATGGTATTTCCAAAGAAAAGCACAGCTGAGGGACAGGGTGCTCAGGCAGACCCTGAGCAGTGCCGTGGGGCTGGGGTCACCCTCTTGCAGCAGCAGAGCCCAGGCCATGCAGGGATCCTGCTGGGAAGCCCCCAGAGCACTGGATGTCACTGGGGGCCCAGCCACCTTGGTGGCAGCACCAGAGCTCTGCAGGATGGAACCTCAGCAGTGGGAATGAGAAACCAGTGGAAAATGCTGATCCCAAGGTGCCATTCCCCTGAACACCCCACTGGCAGGTGGGGACCCTGGTGTACCACTTGCTGCTGGGGTCTCAGCCTGTAACCCTGCAGAAACCAGAACCCTAGGCTGGAACTGCTCTGTTCCTGAGCTGTCCAATCTCCCAGCACAAACCTGACTCCCACAGCAGTCAGAGCTGCTGTCCTGTGCTCACAGCAGCAAGAGGGGGAATTCCTATGACTAGAACAGTCATGGTGCTGCATTCCCAGGGGAGCAGAGCAGCTAACTTAGCGATGTTGACATAAGAGATGCCCTTGAACTGGATTTATAGGACACATGCTGAATTTATTGGGAAGGGGTTTATTAATTTGCCCACATGATGTGTCACAGGACTGTCTGCTAAGTTTACATCAGCTATTCACAGTGATATCAGGTGCCCTTTATCAGATTCTGCATCAGTCGCCTCGGAGTGAGACCACAGAGGAGCAACTGCTAAGGGCTAATAAAGACAGAGCTCCAGTGATAATGGCTGCCAGTAAATGAGAGTCGTGTTTGGGGTGTTCCATGCCAGCCCAAATCCAGGCAGGAGTCAGAGACACAAGTGGTGGAAAGGTCAGGCAGGGTCATGCCAGCACAGACTGAGCAGAAGCTGCTCAGGGGCTGCAGTTGCCATTCTGATGACACAGCACGTGTCCACCAGGACAGGCTGGAGCAGGGGCCACAGAGGGCCCTTGTCCCACTGTGGAGGCTCCACGTCCCCTCTGCTCCTGTGGGATGTTTATGCTCAGGGATGCCAGAGGGGCTGTGCAGGTCCTTCCTGCAGCTCCAGGACTCGTTTCTAGAGCAGCCAGGGGGTGGGAGAGCAGACAGCCGTGGGAAGAGGTGGGCTGAGGGTTGAGGACTAACGGGCTCATCCCAGGTATTGGGGTCCTGGCAGGATGGGCTGCAGCAGGGGCCAAAGGGTGGAGGGGGAAGGCAAACACAAATACAGGGATAAGCATTGCTTCAAGGCTGCACTGAATGCACCTGCTGCTACAAAAAAAAGACCCAATATTAATTCTCAAACTCATTATGGAGAGAAATACCCTCCCGTATCACTATGGAATGAGATAAGCATCAGCACAGGATAAAAAAAATTAAGCACATAAGGATAGAGAAGGAACTGAGGAGCTTTTTCAGCATTTACCCCACGCAATGGGGGTGTCCCTGTCCCCACACAACCCAAGGCTCCACCATCACCAGAGCTGCTGCATTTTGGCTGGTGGCTGTGGATATCCTTGGCAGCTCCAGCCTCTACATTTACCCACTTGGCAGGAGGATTTGTTGGATAAGGCTGTAGCCACGTTCCTGAGGTGGCCCTGGGAACTTCTCCGCCTCCTCCTCCTCCTTCTCCTCACCTTGCTGCTCAGCTGCAGGGGCAGGGAGGGGAGGATGCTGTGAAAGGCTCTCCAAAAAGTGCCCTGGAGGCAGAGAGAACCACCTCGTTGCAAAGCCTGCCTGTGCCAGTCTGGACAGAGCCTTCATGACATCAGCTCCCAACCAGCTCCACAACACTCTGAGGAGACCCAGCTGTGTGCCATGGAGGGAACCTGCTCCAGCTGTGGTGGATCCACACTGCAAAGCAGACAGCCTGGAACCTCAGAGGGACCCTGTCTGACACCAAGATCCCTGCCAGGGCACAGGAGATGCTGCTCTATGCATGAAGGTGATCCTCACCTCAAGCAGTACTGGCCTAACAAAGGCTAAGATTGCCCCAGGATGGCATTTTTGATAACTGGGGATTTTATACCAATTTAACCATTCCCTCACCCCATGCTGAACCTGCCTCTTCTGATTTACACCACAGCATTTGTGATCAGAACTGGTCCCCACCACGAGAACCAATTTAGTACCAGGTCTGCTATACTGATGCTGATCTGGGGGAGCCCCAAGAGCCTTGGGAGCATTACTGGGGTTCACATCTGTGATGCACCCCAGGTTCACTCGAGAAGGAGCAATCCCAGGAAAGTTGTTTTCATTCTCTTGCTTCTCTAAATCCTCCAAACCTTGTGTTCAAGCCTGTCATCAAGCTGACTATGAAATGGCATTGAATTAACCTGGCTGTGAGCACCTGTCTGCAAACGTGACCGTGCTGACTCTGCTTTGGGGTGTTTCCTAAACACAGCCAGGAGAGTCCAGACTCCCAGCCCATCATCCCAGAGTGGCAGGAGGCTTTGCTGGGAGCCTCCTGCCAGGGAGCAAGCCCTGCCTGGCTGCGGGCAAGGACCTACAAGCCCACAGGAGCCCGGGACAGGTGTTCCTGCTGCTCCCACTTGTGAAGGCATTGCGAAGTGTGGGAGGGTGCCGGAGACTCTGTAATTATAGCCTGTGAATTTAAATCCCACAGTTTGCAGGAGTTCTGGGATATTTCATGCAGCGTAAGCTCAGCAACACCTTCGTGACAACATGAAGACTCATAAGTTTTTGCCTCGCTGTAGCAAGGTGTGAGCGTTCATTAACCCTCACACCACCGGTGAAGCTTTCTGTAAATGATGGGGAAAAGAGCAGGTAAAAAAGAGGAAAAGGTGAAAGAAAACACTCAGAGGTTCCTTTGGTAGCTGCAGAGCTCTGGGGAGGCCTTTGAATCATAGAATCATGGAATTCTAGACTGCTTTGAGATGGGGGGACCTCGAAGATCATCTAGTTCCACACCCCTGCCATGGGCAGGACCACATTCCACTAGACCAGGGTGCCCAAAGCCCCATCCAACCTGGCCTTGGCTTGGCTATTCCTGATACCCTGCCTGGGTTTGTCTCTGCCTCTGAGCAGTAAATATAGAGAGGTTCACGTTATCACTTTGAATTTTCTTCACCCAAATTAATCCCTACTGCAAATACAGAGACACAGCTCCTGCCACTATACATTAACCCCCTCGTTCTCATCTCCTTTCTCCAAAGAATTCCCTTGAGTTCAGAGGGGCTCATATGGAGCTCCCAAACTGAAGGACATCATCAGGAATTGGACTCCTCCACCCTCTGGATCTCAGTTTGCCTCCCACTGGGGAGAGCAGCAGTGCCCCACAGGTTGCTTACCAATATATCCAAAGTGCTTGGGGAAGTTGATGATTTTCAAACCATGAGTGTTGGTTATGTACATTGTTTCAGCATTTCCTGTTATCTCAGCACATTTATTTAATAAATGTATCAGTCTGCACCGCTTCAGAGGCAACACTGCCCGGTTTGTCACCTGCAACCTCAGCAGTGCTCCCCTTCCCCCTCCTGTCTGGGACACAGGCACAGCCTCACCATCCCACCAAAGCCCTGGGTGATGCTCATCACCAGCACTGCTCCTGAGCTCTTTGGGATGTAATGGGAGCCTTGCTGGAGTTACTGAATTGTATCTTCAGCCACCTGAGATTTCCTTGCTGAGCATGAAACAGGCTGAGGCTCAGGCTGACCCAAGTTTGGAAGGCCTTCCTTCACTCTCTTATCATAACTCACAGAGCCAACAGGTTGTTTCCTCTGCAATAATAAATATGCCTTGAAACAGAGGTTAAAATAGGGCCAGAGAGTGCTGGGAGCACTGGGGCAGGCAGTGACATGTTCGTGTTGCTCCTTCTCCTCTCTGTATCAGAGGCTGCTCTTCCTGCTTGAGTGCTGCCCCAGGCCTCGGATGGGGATGTGGGGACTGACATTTTTGGCCCCTCCTGGGTGAGGGAAGCACCAGGTGGGGCAGGAACACCTTGGTGAGGTCTTTCCCAACCTCATAAAGAAACAAAGAGTGTAACTAAGTAACATCATTGCGCAACAGTTTGTCTTAAGCATTTTGCTCTCCTTGTCCTCAATGGATGGGGGTGACCAGCATATGGAAAGTGTCACTGAGGAGGGACCCTTCCCCATCCCCAAAACTGCCTGTAACTGGGTTTCAGATTCCTAAGTGACAGTGGAAAATGCTTCTGAATAAGATACCCAAGTGACAGCAGTAATTTACATGTTCCAAAGCATCAGCTTCTCACACAGCTGCAGGTTTTCTAAAAATTGGAAAAATTTAGCGTCTTCATATCTCTGCTCTTCTGTCAAAAATGACTGTGAAGTTCAAGAATGACTGTGGGGTATAGGCAGACAAACTTTCCATCCATGACCACAGAAAGAAGCAACAGCCTGCAACAGGCAGGTGAAGATGCTGGGTGAGTGATGCCTTTGTGTGAGCACATCCTTCTGTGCGAATCATTAATACACCCAGGAGACGCCAAAAGAGTACATTCGAGCTTAAACTTCTCCTCAGTCCAGACAGGAGCACTTCAGACTGGTTAGTCTTTAGAAACAGCAGGAAAGTTGGTAGACACTGGGGGATTTTCTAGTGTAGCTTGATTGTACTCGACACTTCAGGAAGGTTGTGTCACAGATAAATAGATATTTTTCCCCATCATGGCTGGCTTTGCCTTTCACTGCACTCATGAGAGCAGAACAGCAGGACTGAGCCTCCTGCCTGGGTGAAGCTCCATTGACACGGGTTGTGAGACTTGCACAAATGAGAGCAGAGTTCGACCTCTGGCTTTGAAGTATCCTTGTCCCAACAGATTTATCACTGGGGCCACACGAAGGCCTTGAAAGAGAGGAAGCAGTTCTGTTTCACAGCCCTTTCTTCCCGAAAGTTTGTTTGCAGTTGTCCTTTTATTATTATCTTAGCTCCAGCGATTACACTTTGGGGCCCCTCAAGCTTTGAGAGCTTTTTGCTCTGACAGAATCCCAGGGCTGTTAATGAAAAGATTATTTAAAAATAAAAATCACTTGTTAAGTGGGTTTAGCTGGTTGTGGCCCTGGTATCAGATTTTAGTTGACGACTCATAATTAGTCACTGCAGAAGGATGGGTGAGTGGGAGGCAAAGGGTTACAAGGGAAGGCTGGAGAAAGGAAAGATACGTATCATTAAATAAAAATGTGACCACCCATGATTACAAGTGTTGTAGTCCTCCTTTTAACAAGCACACACCGTACTTTCATTAACCCGGGCCTGCCTGAATAGCAGCCTGTCTGGCCGAGTGGGCAGTGATTTTGTAAAAGCTGGCCCTAATGACAAAGACAGGCCACCTACCCTGAACTTTTCTCTATGACTTTATTCTTCAGCAGTGCTCAAGTGTAAATAAACTTGTTTACTCCCATCAGGATGGTAATGAGAACGAAGCCTTATTTGTTTCGCCACAATGACAAAGTAATTTGTGAGTGGCCCAAGTGGGGAAAGGGGGGCTGGGGGGCAGCTCTGCTCTATGGACCCTCCATAGGCAAAGTTGCTGCAGTCAGTGTTTTCCTTTGCTCTTCATTGTGTGCCACGGGTCAGCGAGGGAGAACTTCCCATCCTCAAGCTCACACGTAGAACATGGGCTGGGGAGCGAAGAGCAAAGAAAACAGAGCAGTAAGTGAAATGAGGAGTCAGACCAGCCTATCCGGGAGGGAGGGAGTGACTAAGTGAGAGGGAAGGGGAGTTACCTGGTCAGGCTCGTGAGTCACTATAGAAAATGTACAGAGAGGCACAACCTGGTGCTCGGTTGGGTTTTTTCCACTCAGACTGGTGTCTCTGAAGCGTTAATGAATCACAGCAACAGCTCACAGAGGATGTATGGAAGGGGGAAGGGGAGCTGAGGCAGGTCAGGCAGAGGGAGCAGCTAGCTGGCACCACTGAGGGCCAGGAGCAAGGGGAGAGGCTGGAAGGGGACAGAGCCTTTCCAGGAAAGATAAGAATGAAGTGAGGGTGTACTTGTGAGTGGCTCAAGCTGACTAAAGCTTGCTGTGACAGAAAGGGCCCCTTCTGGCTGCACTCACTCTCTGTGTGTCCTGTGGCCTCTCCCTTCCAAGGGTTTGGGCAGCCTGGCAGGTGAGGACCTGACAGACAGAAACCAATCCCTTCATTTTTTGGCACGGTTTGTTTTCAGCTATCAACTGAACTGGATAGTGCATGTATGGGAAAAGATTTGTTTTGAATGTTAAAACAAGCTGTTTATAACTGGACTTCTTAATTGTTGCTGGAACTAGGAGCAGAGATGGGGTAGTGTGGTCCCAGCTCACTGTACTCTTAACAAGGCAGGCAGTGTGGATTCAGCTGGTGTTTGTTAATAATGTTGTTTTTCAGGAAGTTACAAATAATAGGTTTAGAAAAATAATTTAGAAAAATGTAAACAACCACCAATCTTCCCCCCTCCAAAAAAAATTACCAAACCAAAAAATTACCAACCAAAACAGAATTGAAGGAGGGGAGGAAAAAGGCAGCCCAGACAAAACACCCCTTGGCAGGATCCGCAGGATCCTCAGGAACCCTTGTCATCAGCTCCAGGCTCCTCTTCCAGAGCTGGGAAGGCCAGTGTGCCTAGAAACTGGAGAGGATTTTGCAGGGGACACACCCTATGGGAAGCAGGTAGAGGAATGAGGGATGGGGAAACAGGAAATTTTTCAGAGGGAAATGCAGAAGAGAAATTGCAGAGAAATGCAGAAGTGGCCAGAGCTGTGCAGCGATTCCCAAGTGAGATGGGTTTAGCAGAGTTTAGGCGTGCCTGGAGCACAGCAGGTACTTGGAAGGTGCTCAGGCACTCGGTAGGGAATAGAAATGTAAAATCCCTTAGGCCCTAGCATGTTACATTCCTGAGTTCCAGACAAGTATGTGGTTGTACCCTGCCACGGCACTGGGGTGCAGTCTGCTCGGAGCGGTCCGGGAGTGCTCTGCACCCAGTCAGGAGCAGGAACTGGCCTAACTGCAGCTGCCTGGAGTGGATAAACACCCCTGACACGGTGTTTTAGCAGCATAGATAGTGTCTCCTAACAGAGCTTCGGAGGGGGGGATTCTAAATCTACACCCAAGGGCTACATCCAAGGCAGCACCGAATCCCCAGTTGCCCCCACTGTGAGCTCTCATTGGCTTGTGCTCCTGTTGCACCTGAAACGTGTGGAGCCATTTCCTGTGGTGAATTCCCTCCATTTTGCCTGTGTAAATCAGGCCACTGAGCTTTCCAGAATGTATTCCCTGCCTGACTGCAGCTGTGGAAGTTCTGCTCAGCCTTCCATTGGTGTCGAGGTGACTCTGCAGAAGAGCTGTCCAGAAGGCCATGGGTACACGGCGACCTCACTCCCTTATCCTGCTTCCACCGGGCACAGCAACACTCACAGCTGTGACTCCAGGGCAAAACAGAAACAGTTAGTCTGGGTAATAACACTTCGCTCCTCTCTAGCACCTTCTTCAAGCACCTCAAAGTGCTTTTCAAACATGAATGCTTTAAAGCTTTGCCGCTCTCCTGATGGAAGTGAAAAGGAAGGCAAAACACAGCTCAGCGATGCTACACAAGCTGGAAAACTCTCAAAATTGTTTCCATGGGGACTGAAGCGCAGCCCTCTCCGCGAACAGCGGCGGGGATCAGCCCACCCCTCCGAAATGCCAAGGGAGCAGCAGCAGAGCCTTGACTGCTGGGAGATGGAAACCAGCAAGAGCGTGAGGAAGTCTGCCTGTGGAAAGACCTCCCTTTTAAAAAATAGATTTGTATAACTCTCTGGTGAAATATGTCTAGGAACCAAATCACTGAATCCTCCTGAGCAAGCACCTGATCCGACTCCCCAGGGAAGTGAGGGTGTGCATGAGGCTGCTCAGTCTGTACGAACCAGAAAGCCCAGGCGAGGCTGCGGGGCTGCACACCCGGCTGAGCTGAAAAACCTCCCCGGTGCTGCACAACATCCCCAATGACCTCGTTTTCCCAACTCACCCCAGCCAGCACAACACAACACAACGCCCTTCCCAACACCGCCTCTGCTCTCACTCAGAAATAACAATGTCACCTGGGAAACCTCTGGCACCACCTCACACGTTTTGTCCCAGGGCTTTTACCCTACGCCTGTCTCGCCCTGATGTTGTCTAGCGAGGAAAACCTGACAGAACCCCAACACAGGGAAACACAGGAACTACATTCCTTGCACAAGCCACCTCTGCTGCATGACTAAGGATGCAGATGCCCTCAGGCTGTAGAGGAACTGCATGAATGCCCAAAAATCACAGTATCTTTGTGCCTCTTTCCTGTCTGCTTATCCTCACACCCGCTGTTCACAGGGCTGAATTTCTGGGTTTCCAGTTCTGCACTCTCCGACCATAATGCTGGAGCTTTCACCTGAGAGCTGAGCCTGTGTCCAGGGCACAGGCATGTTGAGAGCTTTGGTGTTATAAAAGATCTCAGAGCAGGAACCAGATCATTGCTTTGGTTCTGAATGTACCAAAAAAGTGCTGGTTCAGAGATGCTGGCAAACGTGAGGTAAGGACCAGGTGACTTTTCTCTCTGAGACATGCTTAATAAGGGGCAAAATGGGGGCAAAGATTAACATTTGGACTGGAGCACTGATCCCTAAAAAGACAAAATAATTGCATGTATTTGTTCCTCTGAATGACAGGAATTCACCAGTCTGACATGGATAAATGTTAGTTCCTAATTCAGATTTGTTTCATCCAGTGAATTGGAATAATTAAAATGGTAGCTCCAGCCTGGCTCACAGGCTCTCCAACACCAAACCAGAGCTAAATCTGACGAGCATCAGCAGGCAAATGAAAAGGCCAAAGAGATTATTAAAAATCAGTGTAACAGCATAATAAGCACTGAGATAAATGAAAATAGCACAGTACAATTTAATGGTGGGGGTCTGTTATAAATTATTGAGTTATTTGTATTTTGGGATTGATTGCCACAATAACTGCCTTGCAGATGTTCCTGTTGTTAACCCTCAAGGCCTTCAGCAGGACAAATGGCACAGACTATCATTTATAAAAATTACTCCTTTCAAGGCTTTTTGAGCTTGTGATTAAATATTGTCCTAAATGAGGATGGGTTGATGGTCAGTATGACTGGAATAACAAATTAAATTCATCCCCCTTAGCTGCCCATCAGAATGGGCAAGGGCATGGGAGGAGGAGCATTAAGATTTGTCCTGCCAATCCAATTGCTTGAAGTTTAGACAAGTCTGAAATAAAAGTGGGATAAATTTGAAAAGGTCTGTCCCACCACTGCTTTAGAGAAACTAAAAATTGTTTCATGGCTTGAGAAATGCATTTGTTGGTGCATGAAGAGCCTTAAAATGTATCCCCTGCATGGAAACAGCCAGTGTGTTTCCAACCAGAATGACACGGCTGGTGGAATGGGGTGTGGAAAATTTGGGGAAGATGTAACACTATATGGGCTGGAAACTTTCATTTTGAATGTTTAACCCAAGCTACCAAGGCTAAGGGGAGATGAGAGACCAGCCTGGTTCCTGTCAGGTGTCCTTACAAGGCTCTCCTGTCCCTGTGCCACTTCTCCAGCCGAGGCAGGACCACCACCTCAGAGCCACCACCCTCTCCCAAGAGTACAGGGGCTTTTAACCTTAAATAACAATTACAGCTGATGGTCAGACACACCCAAAAGATTGTGGGGACAGTGGAAAACAGGATGATACAGCTGAAGTCAGAGGTGGTGTATCTGTGTGAGCAGATCTACCACTTCTCCCTGACAGACAGCAGAAGAGCAGCACTGTTGCTGAGGTTCCTCTGAATATTTTGGGACTGATTAAATTCTGAGTGCAAATGCTCTCAGCAGTTTCCTTGCAAACAACCTGCTGTTAAAAAAATGTGATCAACAGCCTCTCAGGTGTGTTTTCCAGAACCTAAAATAGCCCAGATGTGGTGCTGCCCTTCACCAACCCTAAACTGGGGCAGCCAAAACATGGGTGGGAGGACAGGAGGAGGAGGAGGCTGGAGGCCAAAACAATGTAGAAGGCTAAAAAGAGGTGAGAGGATGAAAAACAGCTGCAATAGGGTGCCAGGCTAAAAACAGGGTTGCAGGCAAGGAAAAAAAAAAGAACAAACCAAAAAAACCAGCAAAATTAAAAGAGGACTGCAGTCCTGGAAGGGGAGGAGACGGAGGTTGAAAATGATGGGAGGTTCAAAAAACGGTGTAAGAGGAGTGTCCAACTGTAAATGGGGGTGTCTGGCCTAAAAGAGAAGTGGGAGTTTAGGAAGGATTGTGATGGAGAAATGGAGTTGAGGCTGGAGGTGGATGGCAGGCTGAAGAGTGGGATGGGAGGCCAGAAAGGGAGGGTGGGACACCAGGGGGCCAAAGATGGGTGGGAGGCCAAAAAATAGCAGGAGGCCTGGAGCTAGTGGGAGCTTGCAAAAGAATTGGACACCAGGAGGGGTTGGGGTTCCAAGGAGAGTGAATGGGAGACCCAAAAGAGGGGGAGGCTGGGAGGAGTGAGACACTGGCAGAGGGTGGGAGGTTAAAGAAGACCAGAAGACCAAGAAGAAGTGGGAGTGGGACAGAAGTGTCCTCCAAGAAGGCTCCAAGTGCCGTCTTTTCCCACTGATTCCCTGTGCTGCAGCAAGGAATATCTGTCATCCACATATATGATATAAATCAGGAAAAATAAATAAATAAATAAATAAATAAGGAAAAAACCCACATATATGATATAAATCAGGATAAATAAATAAATAAATAAATAAATAAATAAGGAAAAAACCCAAATTATGTTAGAATGAACCTCAACTGCCACCTCCAGCACCCAAAACCAATAAAGGAGAGCATCGCATTAGACCAGGACCCAGAACAGGCACGAGGCTGCTCAGCCCCGGTGACATCAAACAAACCCGGAGAGGGGCCGGCGGGAAAGGTGCTTCTGATGGCATTTATGGGCCTCTCGGCTATCGGGAGGAACAATCTCCTCGTAAAAGCCCGGTGAAACCCTGTAGCAACACCCTGCGATAACCACATGAAAGGCCGGGTCCTGGCCGTGCCCTTTTGCTGGGGAGCTGCCGGGGCACCGCGGAATGTCGCACGGAGCAGCCAGGCAGCCCAGGCTGTGTCCCCGCTCCTCCCGGGCTGCTCCTGCAGAAGACAGGGTATTTAAGCAGGCGGAACAAAGCTATTTATATCCTAAAGTGTTCTTTTACGCTTGGGAGCTGAGACTGTAGCCTCGGCATCAAAGATAACTTCATAATAGCCTTTTAGTGGAAATAACCCTTATTTACAAGAAAGTTTTGTCGCTAGGCTGAGATGTAAAACAGGAGCAGTAGATATTACTCATAATGCACTTGAAGAGTTTATTCCATACATGGCCTTTTAAAAAGCTTCTAAAAGCTGCAGTTTCAGGTTGGAAATCATGGAGAAAATCTTGGACCCATTGAAGAAGCACAAGCAATTTCCTTATGTGTTATGAGGAACATCTTAGCTTATGAAAGCCCAGCAGATCATTTGATCTAATTTATTTTTTATCATTTATCCCATTTTGATTACTGTCTGTAGACCTGGACAGTGCAAGCAGGTTGGTGCCTTTTCTGCTCCTGGATAATTTAACTGTACCATTCCTATGCCTAAGAACACTGAACTACATGTTCTTTCAATTTCTTAAAAATAAAGTAACCCACAAAAAAAGCAGCAAAACCAAATGGCTTTACCTCCAGCCCCACATTAGTGATATTAATTCTCTATGTCCTCCTCATGGCTTTTCTAAAGTGACTGAAACAGGGGCAGTTAAATTATCTTGTGTTCCTTCAAGAAGGGGAATGCTGTCCAGAGACAAGAAGTATAAATACCATAGATGGAGTAAGTTATTGCAACATCACCATCATTTTATCTCTGTGGTATCAGCCATCTTTGTTCCTTTCCTCTTTCCTTGCATTCAAGTACAAGGGCAGAGTTGTGTATTTAAAAAAAAAAAAAAAAAAAAAAAAAAAAGATTCTGTTTTAATTTATTTAGCAGAGGAATGAACCCAGAAGACAGGGAATGCCACCAGTTAAGCAGCATATATGCCACATAGTAGATACCTCACAGGTCCAACCAAATGTGCCACATAATACACCTTTTTAAGTATCTAAGGCATATATTTTTATTATTTTTTGCACTACTGCAGCCAGGTTCTCAAGTTAAGAAAACAAGGAAACACTAAAACCTGTGTGGTTTGGTTAGAGAATGTTTGCAACCTCAAACAAGGAGCAAAAGTTATGTAAAGGGCCGGGCACAAAGTTCTCCTGAGTAAAACGCACCATCTAGAGGTAGCCACCACTTCTGCAAGTGCTCCTCAGCAAAATGCAGGCAGAAGTGATTAAATAGCTCACAGAGAAGGAAAATCACCTTGATAGGGGCAACAAAGTGCCTTAATCACAACCTCTGCATTCTTTGAAATTAGTATTTCCGAGGGAGTTTCTAAAAAAAGGCCCTTCTGCACCAGGTCAAATAAAGCTCCTGTTTTCAAAAAGAGAACTAGGTCACTTCTTGTGGCTCGAACATCTGAAGGTCACAGGAGGATGTGCTTTGCTCTGGGGGCTGTGGCAGGTAGGGATGCACAAATGACTCTGCCGACACGCTCCTGCTTTCAGGTTATAGCTCTGCAAAGATTTATCCAAAGGGGTGCAAATATGATAGGATGGCATATGGGGAATTGATGTTCCTAAAAGAAAGAATAAATCCATAAACTCTGAAACTCCCAGTGAAGCCAGAAAGGATGGTGTAGGTGCTGCAGGGATTGTGGGAGTGGCAAAGCATTCTCCTGGTCTGGAAGCAGAGAGGAGCCTCAGTTCTAGCCCATGGAGAATCATTCCCTGCCCCAGCGACATTTTAGCCAGTTTTTGAGGGTCTCCAGGCTTTGTAGAACCCCAGAAAGGGGATGTAGAGAGCTGAAGTCCATCTTTTCCTGGTACTGGGGACATATCTGATATTCATTTAACAGGAATTGGCTGGTGGTTGCTTTATGTTCTCTGTTACAAAGCAGGGTAGTCATGAAAGCAAAAGGGTGAGGATGGGAAATACTGTGCTTCACACCCCCTCCCACCCACCACAGGGGAATATTCCTCCACTGATCTAATTGCAGGAACTGTCTGTAAACAAAAACCTGTTTTGAAACTCCCATATAAATAGCAATCACAACATCTTGCACCATTTTAATGAACTCTTGTTTTTTTCGCGTCAACCCATCTAAAAACGTCAGAATCAGAACATTTCCCCAGTGACAGCTTCATCCTTTAAACTCTGCAGATGAGAGAGCACGCGGAACAAGCTGTGCTGAGGCAGGATTAGGAGTTACCAGGGTGACACTTTGTAGTTTGGAGGATGCTGACAAGGAGCCTCGCAAATGCACAAGACCTTTACTGGAGCTGAAGTGACACAGAGACCCAATTTGCCTCAGCTGTCACTGAAGTGGCAAAAGAAGATTGTAAATTCCCTCTTCCCAGGTCTTTGATTCTCTTACCTGTGCATTACGGCTGAATTCCTTGGGGCAGGATGTGGCCTGTGGCAGCAGGATTTACCTTGGGAACAGGGATGCTCCACGCCTCCACCTTGGAAGTGCTGAAGGTCTTCACTTTTCCTTCTATCAAGGTCTCCAACATGTTTCTTTCTACAGAGAAGGAGAAATAACTGTGGCAGCAAAAGCCTTTAGCAGTTTTTAATTTGCTGTTGGTTGACTATGTCAGATTTATTTCTCTTCTTCTGCAGGTGCAAAGGAATTCATTAAAATTTTCAGGAAGTGATCCACTGGGCATTCCAGGTGTCCACATATTTGCACCAATCAGGTGATTCTCAATGGTCCACTGAGTGCTGGAACCCAGACACAAAACTTCAAGATCTGTCTCAGATACGACTTGCTCAAATCTTGCCCCTTTCAGCATTCCCTGCCCTAACCCACTAATTCCTAGCTCAATTGCAGATCCAGGCCCAGGATTAGCAGGCACCATATACAGCCAATGGAGATGTAGATCCCCCAGCCTGGAAAGTTGTCCCACATCTAGAGAGATTTACTTATGGTGTTTTTTCAAGAGATTTTTCATATAAGAGATTCAGCATCTACCGTTTTCAATGATGAAATAATAAAAATGTATGAATACAGTTGCAGCAAGAAAGCAGTCAAATTGTCAATAAGAGATGACAAGGTGCTGAGAGTTGGGTATTTGACTGGACACCCACACTGGACCCCTGGGAGTTTGTTTAGTCCAGTTGGTGCAGCGGCGCCGCTCTGTGTGGACGTCAGTGTCACTTGGGGTATTTAGGACAACAGTGACATCAGAGGGAGAAAAAGGCTCGTAAACCACAGGAAGGTACCTCTTCCCAGAAGCCTAGTGGTTTCCCTCATAAAAGAACTGCAGGTGTTAGAGTGTCAC
Source organism: Muscicapa striata striata (assembly GCA_030060385.1). Classification (NCBI taxonomy): domain Eukaryota; kingdom Metazoa; phylum Chordata; class Aves; order Passeriformes; family Muscicapidae; genus Muscicapa; species Muscicapa striata. The sequence continues at coordinate 255,457 of JAREIS010000125.1, forward strand.
CGAGGGACTTGCTTTGACCACAAAGCCAAGGAAACGCAAGTGCCTTTAGTAAATCTCGCCTTCTCAGTGACCTCTGAGGGAGCAAATCTGCCAAGGCTAAATTGGCTGACTTTTAGGCCAAAGCCAATGATTTATCTGTGTTGGTTAGGCTCAAATCCTGGAGGCTTTATTGAGATTAGAAGAAAACTTACTCAGCAGAGAGCAAAACTGCAGCCAAAATTTGGCCTTTCTGAGGGCAGGGAGGTGTAGGGCTGTGGGAAGGTTTTGGGAAGGGTGAGACAGAGCAGCAAAGTGCCCAGAGCAGGTCAGTGTGACACATCTGTGCCCTGATCCCAGCTTTGTGGGGCTTGTGCCAAATTCCAGTCCTTTCCATACAAGAGTTTTGGTTGTGAGCAGTCTTAAGGGGCAAACATGGAGGTGGCAGCTGTGTTGTCTTCTGTGAAGCAGCAAATCTCTGCAAAACTCCCAGTGCTGCAGCACTGGCTGAAATATAAATGTGTGTGTATCGGGGAGGGAGAGGGAGAGAAGAATGCCTGGGGAGATGAGAAAGGCTGAAATGAGTCACTCCTCGTCTTTTTTGTCTAATTTGGTAGATAATGCAGGGTGTGATGCTTCACTGCCTCCTCGCTGAGTTCCAGGCAGTCAATGAAAGGATCCAGCTGGATCCAGCCCTTATATGGTGCAGAATGAGGCCGGGAGCAGCGGGACAGGGACACGCAGGCTGCAGACGCCTCAGCCCTGAGGTGAGATGTTCTTCTGCTGGACAAAGGTTTATGGTTGTGACACGAGGTCAAAAAATCAGAGCTGTTCCACTTAAAAGGAGTGTTATTAAGTGGCACTCTATATAAAGCCCAGCCACGGTGCAGTAACAGCAGCAGGTGATGGCACAGGGTAAATCCAGAAATCCCTCGTGGGGAGTGAAGCACCCAGGGCTGTGCTGGGAGTGCAGAATGAGCCCCAAAAGAGGACGAGAATTCCAAGGAAGGGGAATCAGGAGAGCAATGCTGGGAGCTCCCTAAGCAGGGCTGGGCTCCTGACTAAACAGGGCTTTCTTCTCCGAGCAGGATCTAGCTCCCTGAGCTTGACTTTACCTCCCAAGTCTGGCCTTGCTCCCTGAACGGGCCTCAGCTCCCTGAGCTCAACTCTGCTTCCCGAGCCCGGCTTTGTTCCCTTAGAAGGGCTTTGCTCTCTGAACGAGGCTTTGCTCAGCGAGTGGGACTCAGCTCCTTAAGCCGGGCTCTGCTCCCCGAGCGGGCTTCGACTGCTTAAGGCAGGCTCTGCTCCCCGAGCGGAATTAGGCTGCTTAAACCAAGCTCGGCTCCCTGAGGCGGCCTCACATTCCCGCGCAGGACTTTGGCGGGAGCCGCCAGGAGCCCGGCAGGGGGCGCCGCGGCGCAGCGGGGCGGGGCTGAGGGGCGGGGCCGAGCTGAGGGGCGGGGCCGAGCTGAGGGGCGGGGCCTGTCCCGGGGCCGCGCAGCTCCCGCAATACCCGCGGCAGCCGCGCAGCTCCCGCAGCCCCGGGGCCACCGCTCCCCGAGCCCGCGACCCCGGCAAGATGTGGCGACGCTGGGAAGCGGGATGGGACGAGAAGAGGGAGCTACAGGAGCTCAACTCCCGCCTGCGGGTCTTCGTGACCCGCGTGCGGGAGCTGGAGGAGGAGAACCGCTTTCTGGCGCGGGAGCTGGCGGAGCTGCGGGAGCAGGAGCTGATCGGGCTCCAGGTGCCCGAGCAGGAGCTGGCCTGGCTGCGGATGCAGCTGGAGGAGCTGAGCCGGGCGAAGCTGGAAGCGGAGCTGGAGCGGGACGGGCTGCGGCGGGAGCTGGAGGAGCTGCGGGCGCTGGGCGCGGAGGTGCTGGGGATGCGGCGGCGCCTGGAGCCCGAGCTGGCCGGGCAGCGGGCGCTGCTGGAGCGGCTGCGGGGCGAGTGCGTGGCCCTGGAGGAGCTGCTGCTGGAGCTGCAGGCCGAGCACGGGCACATGGCGGAGCGGCAGCGGCGGGAGGCGGTGGAGATGCGGGAGCTGCGGCTGAACCTGGCCGCCTTGCCGCCGCCCTTGGCCGGGCTGAGCCTGGAGGAGCTGGAGGAGACCTACGAGATGCTGCTCAACCAGAGCTGCCGGGAGACCCTGCTGCGCTACCAGGAGCAGATCCAGGTGCTGCAGGAGCAGGAGGCGCAGCGCAACCGGGAGAACGTGGAGCTGCTGCGGGAGGAGAGCCGGCAGTGCCGGCAGCACCTGGAGGATCTGCACCGCCAGGGCCAGGAGCTGTGCGCGCTGCGGGAGCGGCTGGAGCAGGAGATGCTGGCCCTGCAGGACCGCCACGGCGCCGAGCTGGAGGAGTACCAGGTGGGTGGCACATGGCTCCCGGTCCCGGGACTCTCCCGCTTCCTTCCTGCCCCCCGGTGTCTGTGTTGGGGCTCCCCTGACACTCCTGCCGCTCGCCCCTTCCCTTCAGCTCTGGTCCATCGCGCGATGTGAGCCCGAGTTCCCCATCCCTCCTGCTCGCTCTGCTCCGGGAGGTGCTCAAGCCCCTCGGAACCCCTCGGACTCGGTGTGGTCCGGGGCTTGCCCACCCCACTTTGCCTCCTGGCCGCGGGTTTTCCCCGGGCTGGAAGAGGAGGTCGCCCAGCAGGAACCCTCTCTGTGTGGGGCGGGAGTCCCTTGGAGCCCCGGGGGTTTGGGGAGAGCTGGGTGTCCCAGCAGGGAGACAGTGACCCTGAGGACATCACTCTGGTGACAGGTGCTCCCTTCCTAGCCTCCCTCGGCAAGTGCCCAGGAGCAGGGAGCAGGCACACGGGCTTGCCAGGGCTCCTGGCAGGGTTGGGACACGGAGCAGTCCCTGGGAGCGAGTCCCGGTGCCCTGAGGCTTGAGGGTGGCCTGTCCCAGTCAGAGAAGCAATCTGAAATTTCTTCTTATTCTACACCTATTTCAGTATGCCTTGGGAAAAGCTTGTGGTCCCCAGCGTAGTTAAGAAAACTTTTGCGTTGTGTAAAGGCAGGAAGATGCTGGAGGTGGATGTTGGTGCTGTCCAGCGGGGGTTACAGCATCCGCAGCTGAGGATTTGTTTGCTGTCAGGATGGTGTTCGGTGTAATGTGCGATCCCCCCGTGCGTGGGAAGGGATCAGCTCCTGCAGGAACAGCGCGGTATCCGCTCATCCAGCTCGGAGTGGACAGCACACATTAGATCATGCAGCCCATCGATCCATTTCCTGAGGGCAACATTTCTTTTGTTCATTGTTAGACCCTTTATTAACACCCTGCCGGAGCTCGGTGTGTGCCTGAACCCCATGTGCTTTGTCCAGCTTTGTGTCCAGCAGCCCTGGTAGATTATGGAGATGTTGGCAACTGGGAAGGGACTGGGACCTGTTGCTGTGTGTGTCTGGTTTTTGTACTCTGCTGGATTGTTTGGAAGTTGCATAGTTTGCAGATGCTGTGAACTGAGACAGATTAGGTATGTAAGAAGTAATTGGAAAGGCTCTTGACTTTTAAATTTTTTTTTCCATTTTTGACTGGACAATTCATTCTCACAGTCACATATGTAAACATTCCCAAAGTTGTAGAAGATAACACGTGTAAATCCCTCATTAATTAAATCTATCCAACAGTAGAAATCAAGTGAAAATGTAAAGAAGAAAGAAACCTCTTCATTTTTTCCCATTTATATTTAAAGTTTCTTAGATTTCCAAATCATGGCCTTCTTGCTGCCTATATTTTTATTAGGGGTTTATAAAAAAGCCATCATTGCTCAAACTGAAACCTCTGAATATGGAGTAAAGAGAGCATTTTGTATAGCTCGCTGTCCATGCCACAAGTTTTTCTTCTAAAGCCAGTGAGAATGGCTCTTACCTTTTTGAGCTCAGCAAGACGTTTTTAAACCAGTAATCTCTGTACTCAGTTGTATTTGTAAAGAATTTTCTTTGAAACAGCAACTGGAGAAACCTGTTGTAGATGACAGCAATTTATGGCAGAAGCCAAATAATAAAAATCCATGGATGCCCTTGAATGGTCCTGATGCAGTAGTCCAAAATGTATTGTTATTTTGACACCAAGATCACAGTCTTCTGTCCCCCTCGTGAATATTTGGCATCCTTAGATTTTACAGGGAAAATGGTTTCAAATCTTAGTAATACAAGAAGAAGACAAAAGTGTATTGGAAGCATCTGACCATTTTCACTAGAAATTAAATATTGTCTAGATGTATATTCAAATATGTCATAAGGTCTATTAATTCTGAACGGTCTTATGTTTGTGTTTTAATGAGAAAGGCCTTTTTGCAGTTGGCAGTGTCCTGTACATGAGAAATAAAATGTTTTGCTCACATCCAGGAAGAAATTATAGAATGTGAAGGAGCAGCTGTTTCAGGTTTTGTTCTTCGGATCAAAGCTTTTTTTTTTTCCCTCACTCATTTCTTTTACTGGTTGAAATATGATCAGCATGGGTTTTAAACTACTCTTTAAAGAGCATCAATTCCATGCTTATTTATTGTAGAGTGTCATGTAGAAATGATACGTATGTACAGATTAAAGTCAAGTTATGATTGTTCATTGCAGCTGCAATGGCAATTAGATTTATTCATATTTTCCATATATCATCCAGTTGCCTTATATGTTCATCTTTGCCTCCTGAACTGCCCTTATCCTCACTGAAACTTTCAGCAGTGTTAAATAGAAATAAGTATGTGGAGTTATAATGTTGCTGAAGCAGTCAGGGCACTAAATCATACACTGGAAAATTTTCACTGGTCCTGAGTACTGAAGGGATTAACTCAGTTCATATGATGAACTCAGCTCCATAATTTTAGCTGTGTGCCGTGAGAATACTGATGCAAAAACTCCTGGTGGTTTGAAAACCCTGAATTATTTGGATGTAAAACCCTCCATGGCCCATCCTGCTGCTCTCAAACGAGGCAGATATTTTTCACTGATAAGAATGGGTTTAGCATCAGTTCCTGTATCAGTGTTGGGAGTTCAAGAGAAGGAGAAAACATCTTGTCAAATGCACATTTAATGTCGATTTGTCATGTGCCTTTTTCTGTGTACCAGTTTGGAGCCAGCCAAGTGCAGTGTGAGTTCCTCCCCTTCTGAGCCACTGAATGAGCTCTGGGATCAGTAAATAGTACCAGATGGAAGGGGCTGGGGCCTGGAATCCTCTATTCCCTCAGTAGGTACAGCTTCAACAGCCCAAGGAAATTCTTTCCCCCCTACTGCCCTTCTAAAATTTCCCAGTGCTGCCTGGAAAGGAGCATATGAAGGGTGAGAAAACAGTTTCTATTCCGTTACTTAGTCCTAGCAGGACATCACTGGGATTTTGGGAGCTGTGATTGATGTGGCTGGGAAACAAATCTTTCCAAGAGAGTCCTGTGTGAAGAAAACAGAAGATCTGCCAAGTAGAGGTTACCTTTTGCAAAATGGTTTGTTGGCTCCCAATCTCCTGAACTTTGATGGATTGGTTTCTGTGCTTTTTGGCATGCTTGGAGACAGGACTTGAGACCAGTTGTCTTCTGCTTTATGTTTGAGCATCAGTGCTGGAGGGCTGGGTGACTGGCTGTCTGCCATCCAGTCTATACAGTGTCTGCTCCCACTGGAATTAATTCCTTTGGAACTATTGCACAGCTGGCTGAGTTATGTGACCCCTTATGGTAATCATTACCTCCAGCTCTTGGATCCCCAGTGCTCTCCAAACCCAGTGGGTAGTATCCAGGTGGCTTTTCAAACCCAGACTAGAGAACTTGGGGGTGAGGGACTGAAGGTCCTGTGGTTTTAGATAGGTTTGAACAGCCCCTGTCTTTTTCCGTAGTCCCGTGTAGAAATTTCCTGTATGGATTTTTCTGGGACTGCAGCATTGTAAAGCTCTTTTTAAGGCATGCATGTGCCTGTACAGGTTATTCTGTGTTTAACTGTGGAGGCAAGAAACGTCTGAATAATTTAACTTTTGTATCAGAGCTCTTAGGGATTGGTTTTCTTCTGCACCTTTTGCTGACTCGTGATTCTGTTGCACCCTGGCCATTCTTGTTGGGTAGCCTTTTCCTTTTAAAAGCAGGACCTTGTACTTTTCTTCCCTTCTCAACTCAGGATTTTCCATTGTGCTTGTGCTGTTCTTGGACAGGATTGTTACCTCAGAGCTTCTGAAGGTCTGCATGGCCATGGGATGGTGCCTCACCTGGGGTCTGCAGGAGGCTGCTGGGGGGTTTGTGGTGCTCTTTCACATATGCACATATGATTTGTCTTCTGCCATAGAAAGAGAATTTTAAGTACACTGGAGACTGTAGGCAAGGATTGTCATGTCAAGGGAAACATCAGTGAAATCATTTAGCAAGAGCTGCAAAGGCAAATGGAGAAAGAGATTAATGTGTTATATAGAGAACTGTACCTACATGTATAGGCAAATATAGGCAGCTTCTTTCATAGAGCTTTCTTTTTAGTTTTACCCCAAAAAATCCAAAACTATTAATGTTTGACATGCCAGCACTTTATATTCTTAGTTCTTACTTCTGCCTAGCACATCATGCTGGCATTAACAGCAGAGTCCCCCGCTGTAACTTCATTTTTGTGCTATTGTTCATACTGTGATACTGGAGCACTTGCTGCCTGTAAGTGATATATTTTGAAATTTTTTAAACTAAACCATTGGTGCCTTTATTTTCCAGTTTGATTGCAAAGCAGTTGTCAGGAAGAAATCTAAAATATACTGTTGTGAATTCCTGTTCAGTGTTGTACATGTGTGTGAGGTTTCGCTCTGTAATTGACATTTCAGAGTTCCTGCATAGTGCAGAGTGACATGAACAAAACAGAATTGGGCCTTTGTTGATATTTAATTTCTGTCTTCCCGGCTCCCAGAACAAAGTGCAATCTATAGCACGTTTAGTTAGCAAGGTTAGATTTGGTACAAATATATATAAAATGACAATTCACCCTTCATGTGTGACTGGTAACACCAGTGACTAAAGCACTTTCTGGGGGGGATCATAGAGCTGATTTCTTCTGGTTTTTGAAACTATGGGACACTGATGTATTTTTGTATCAGTATTTTTTTTTTTTAATTAAAAATTTTATGCTTTAAGGCATTCAAGTGTACAGATTTTTATTTTATTTCAAAACTAAAAATAATTTGTTTCTGTTCAGAGAATAATTGACGCCCTGGAAGAAGAAAAGCAGTTCCTAACCATGTCAATCACAGATTACCTGAGGGACTACCAAGAACTCCTGCAGGTGAAAGCAGGCCTCATCCTTGAAATTGAAACCTACAGGTAAGATTTGTGGTCACACTCTATTGTCTAGACAGAGGAAAATTTAAATCCCTTTTTATAGATAGGGGAGCCCCATTCATCCTCCTTCCAGCATTTAAAATATAAACAGTGACTTTGGGAGTCTCAAGGCTCTGAAGCCAATATAATCCATAGGAATCCTATTAACTTGGTACAAATACAGTGATATGTAAGAAACCTTCTTAGTCCTGGTCAAGTGGATATCAGATTGATGGGAATTTTTGGGGCAATATTTGGTTACAAGCTAAGGAGACAGTATCCCTGAATTGCAATCAATGAAACGAGGTTATGTGGTTGCCATCCACTTACATGGGATGTTTCATTGTTTAAATTTGTTGATTAGTGACCACCTGCAGCACTGATGTAAACAGTGAGTTCCCCATCCTTGTTGCAGTTGTATGATAGTGGGAAGATAACAGAAAAGTCTGTTTGGTTGAGTCCTGGCTTTCTCCATCCTTGATTTGTTATGAAAACATGTTTAGATCAAGTGTGAGATAAGAGCAAACAACATCTCTGCTAATGAATCTTCAGGACTGTACCTCTCTAGCTACTAAGTTGTTGTGGGGTTGAAAAGCCAGAGTAATTCTCTTGTCTGGAGAATCATGATGTACATGGCACAAAATTGATTTGGAATGAAAAAAATCCTAAATAACAAAACTGATGAACTGGAGGAAGATCCTTCCTTCTTGTAAAAAGTATGTGCATTTTCTACAAATAGCACAATATTTTCAACAAATTTCATTGAGATACTGATCTTCAAATACAGAGATGTGCAATTCTTACTGAGCAAAGGGATAATTTGCAAAAATTTAATGTCAGGCTTCTTCTGTATTCATTTAAGGAGACTGCCTCTATCATTACCTTGTCTGCATTGGGTGCATTATTAATATTCAACCTGTGTAAATAGATAGGGTATTTCCAGTTAAATATAATACATGCTTCTGTGTCTTAAAGCATTAATGCTGTGTCCTGAGTGTGAACCAGTAACTGAATAAAGATAGCACCAGCAGAATTATGGGTGAGGTATGCAGGCTAAAGTGTGTGGACTATCAATCCACTGATTCATATGAAATTTAATTTCAGTTGCATAAATGAAAATATGAGAAACTTGAAATAATTTCTGAGTAGCTTGATAAAGAGTGGTAAGAAGAGAATGTCTTCATGAGACCACCAACAGTCTGCTCAAGGTGCCTTGAGAATGTGTGCAAGGAGGCACAGACTGAGGCTGGATGAGATAAAATCACAAACAGTGTGGGACAAGTAATCTGCAGTCACTTGATGAGTGACAGTACCTTGATGTTTGTTGGTGGAGTGGGATCCCTGTGATCCTTGGAAAGCCAGTAGTGTCTGGAGCATTACTGTGGAAGTGGTAGCCAACTGTGATCCTTATCTTTGTGTGTTAATTCTGTTAACTTTGCTAAAAACCATGATTCTTCTGAATTTAATCCCAGCTCTGTTGTTGACTTTGCTGTTGTCGTTAAACTTTCTCCCTTGGTTTATTCATCTGCAAAACAGGATTAGCACTGTCACAATAAAAGAATTATCAGAGTTGTTTTGATGATTAGTATTCATCCAGAGCTAGGAATGATAATGCCCAGATATTCAGTTGTTTGAAAACCTTGTAAGCCCATGAAATTCTGGAACTTCTCCAGAGTTGTGTCACTCATTATCTGAGCATTACTGGTTTGTCTAAGGATTCTTTGCCCTGGTCAATGAGAGGAGAACAATTCAGCATCACCTGAAGTGTGTTTGTTGTCCAGTTAAGAAGCTCTTTAGTATGTTGGGTTTCTTCATCTGATGGATGTGAATGCAACTTGTGTTGCATCACTGGTGGCCTTGGCAAGGCAGATGACAGTGGAAAAATGAGCATCTGCCCACTGCAGATGATCCAAAGATGAAAACAAGAGAATGGGCCTTGCTACAGATAAAAAACTTGTGAATGCCAGCAAACAACATTTTTTTAAGATATTAGAAGCTGAAAATTGATTATTTTGTGTTTTTACATTTATGCAGTTTTACCTATTCCTCTTTCCTTCTTTTTATCCCTTTATTCAAGAAAATAGTTCCTTCCTTCTTGTGTGTCTCAATCAGCCCTACTGTGGGAGGGGACCCAGTCAGTGAGGTTAAGTAGGAGGATTCTGGACAGCTCACTCATGTGCTTTTTCAGGTCCTGTTCCTCTCCCAGGTGTTTTTACCTGGAAAAAAAAAAAAAAAAAAGGCATGTGAATGCAGCTTCAGTTGGTTTTCACAGAGGATGCTGGTATATACCCTTGTTTATGCATACTGGAAACAAAAGACACCTATTCACACTCAGTCCAACATCCTGAACTTCCCATGGAGAGGTTCCCATGAAGCCCTGACATTTCCTTTCCTCCTGGCCTTATAGGTTAAGGGTGTGGTAGCTGGTCATGGAGCCTTCTTTGTGCCTCCCACCCTGTGTTTTCTCTGTTTTACAACTCCTACAGTTCTGTCACAATGTCAGTTCTTTCCATTAGTCACCATTGCTCCTGGGCTGGGAAGAAGAATCATTGTTGCAAGGAACACCCTTCCTTAAGGTCCAAGTGTGTTTCCTCTCTGACTCTGCTCACCCTTCCTGCTCTGGGAGCTGAGTGTCACTCAGGAACTGGAATATGTGTCTTATGTGGCTTTGTGAAGTTGCACCTCATGGGAATCTTCATTCCTACACCCTCTTCTCACCGTTGAAGTAAATATTTATCAAGTGTCTCAAAGTTTTGTTCTGAGTCCTTAGAACCCTTCAAAACTGCAGCTACTTAACTATACTTAGGTTTTGTTTCCAGGAAGAAGTGGTGAATTAGTCACCCTGTAAAACTCTTGGTTTTAAAAGGAGATACAAAACCTGCCTAGAATCAGTCTTACTCTCAGGCCTTTCTCCTTAGCTAGCAGAAACTTCTTTTCACATAGCAGAGGCTGCCCAGAGCCTGTACCAATAGGTTCAGGAGGTTTTCTGTCCTCTCTAAAATATGTTGTTGAAGGGCAAAATATTTCACTTTGAAATTCCAGTGTCACGCAAGCATTCTGTTCAGATTATTCTGAAGCACTAAAGGCTACACAACTTTTTTTCTTTTTTATTTCCATGGTCATTGTTAGGCTCTCTGAACACACTTTCCAGGTGGACTTTACACTTGTGTTCCTCCATCAACACTTCTGATGGAGTGCCTTCCTTTCCATGCCTTCCTCTCACAAAATCATCACCAGCATTAAGATCCTCTGAGCTTCTCACCACAGCTTTTCTAGTCAGTCTCATTACTCCCTCTTCACAGCTTGTACCATCCAATAGTCCTAGTCCTGGATGAGTTTTATTTTGAGAACACTGAGTGTTTTCAACACCTGGGGAATTTAACCTGCTGTTCTTCACACTCCTCATCCTCCCACCCTGTGATAGAAAAAGGCTGTGGAATGGCCTTGACACCCCTTCTGGAGAGATGGGGGTTTTTTGTAACTCCTTAGCAAATATCCAGGTTGTAAAGAGGATGATTTTTTTATGTCCCACTGGCCAAGTGCCCCATCTGAGATTTTGGGTTTCTGTAGCTTGTAAATGAGTCTCATTACTGTCCTGAGTGACCATAATAAAATTAGCACTACATCCTTTTGTTCTGTCTCTCCACCCCAACCACTTTATCTCCTTCTCCTGCCTTCATGGACTGGTTGTTCTTGTTGTCATCCAGCACAGGGTGACGAGCATGTCCCTGCTAACTTTAGATAAATGACATTAATAATGAGATGAGCTAACGGTGCAGTTGGATTATTTTCTGGTAACATTTAAATTAAGAGTTCACAAAATGGGAATAAATGTCATTTGGGACCTGATTTCCAAGAAGTAGGTGACATGGTTTTCTTTTAGAAGAGTGCTGCTTGGGGCAATGCTTTTCTTTTATTATTACTGTGAGTGCTTAAAAGTTCATACAGTTGAAATTAATTCTTCAGGCAGTTTAAGTTTAAAAGCAGACCTTACCACCAAGAGGTTATTAGGAAAGGATGCAGAGGATTAGAGAAGCAAAATGGCTTGCATAAATTCAAGCTGAGAAACACAACCTGAGTTTGCTGGCTCAGTACAGTGCACTGCCCTTTCTCGTGCCAGTTTAGTAAGCCAAGCTCAGTTTAACATTTTCTTGGTTTTTTGATAAGCATGAGGTCATACATATTATGAAGTGTTCAGTGGAATTCTGATTCTCTGTCCAGTTTTACAGAAGTTTCAGGAAGCTTTGCCTTTCGCTTTCAGTAGTAATACTTGAGATTCAGCTTTTCTGTGGGCTGCTGCCCTTTGCCATATACAGTTACCTCCTGGAACTTATTTTTAGTGACTTCATAGGTTGCTGCAGCAACTGAACAACTGTTGTTTTAACAGCAGCCAGAAATCCTTAGTCAAAGTCCCCACATTCCTGCTTTCCTTCGTCATGGTTAACGCTTCCACTGCCAGCTCCTGGACGTGTTTCTGCAGCGTCACCACCAGCTTCTCTGGCATGTCTGTCAGAGCAATTTGTTTGGCACCCACTGGCTTCATCAGATCAGATGTTTGGTCTTGGGAACATTTTATGTGTTGAAGGGATCTAATTCCTATAAAGCTTCTCTCAACATGGAGAAAGATAAATTGCTTTTACTGTGAGTTATTTCAACTCACAAAATAGAAGGAAAGATGCCTATCTGAGCCTGTTTTAGGTAGTTCTAACCTGGCTTTTCTTCTGGATCTAGACAAACCCATCAAGGCAAAGAAAACCTTGCTAATGTTATTTTGCTAATGCCAAAGTGATCAGTCATGGGAAGTGTGAAATATACAGGTGATGCATAGACCACGTGCTTTGTTAGTTTTGACATAAACGTCTAGTAGAGGTGTTTGTACCCCAGTCCTGAATGGCTTTCAGCTCCTGCCCCAGGGAGTCAGAAGCCTTGGCTATCACAGTCCTCCAGCCTTACTCTTGCCAGCTTTGATGTTGCAGCTGTGTCTTATCAGTGCAGAACATCTGGCATTCCCAAACCCGGAAAGCAAGGCTATAACTGCCTGGTAGAAACAGCACAAACCCACCCAAGTTACTGTGCTGACTGTGACATTCCCTTGCACAGGGAGAGAACCTGATGTGGTATTTCCAGGCTGCTGCACTGGCATTTCCTGGAAGTGTGGGAGCTGTTCGAGTGTCACTGCCAAAAAGGAGGAGGGCTGAGGAACAGGGACAGACAGAGATGTCATTAAAGGAAACCAAGCAGTTTCTGTCACAGAGAATTTTCCTACTCCTTTTTTGTGAAATGTGTTGTGCTGATTACCAAGGGAATAGGAACTAAGAATAGTTAATTTAACACTATAAATTGTTTCCTCCAGCACTGTGTTTGGCAGTAGAAGTTATACTTTCCTTCATTTTTCATTTGAAAAGGATAGAACTTGCAAGTCCTGCTGCAACAATTCCCTCATATCACACTGCAACACCACCTTTACTACTCTTTTCCAAACAGGAAGGTTGCTGCAGATATATATATTTATTTTTTCCCTTTTCTTTATAAAACGTTTTGCCCAGAGAATCTGTGGTTGCTCCGTCCCTGGAACTGTTCCAGGCCAGGTTGAGTGGGGTTTGGAGCAATCTGGTCTAGTGGCATGTGTCAGCTGCAGAATAATTGTTTCAATTTCTAAGACTTATAAATGTAAAATAGTATGCTTATTATTCCCAGTAGTTTAATGAAATGCCCTTTGTATTTTGCAGAGCTTTGTTAGAAGGGGAGAGCAAGCCGTGGATTATATGGAGAGAAGAGTATGCAGGGAAATTGCCTCAAGGTAAAATATGAATATTAAAAATTTAATTTTGAATGAAATTAAATATAACTGGAAGTTATTGTGCTTTTGTGGTCCTGAAGTATATTTTTAAGAGTGTATTGCAAAGTGAATATTGAATTAGTTTTGAGTGTTAATATTTTAAATCAACATATTGCTCTTCTATATGAGATGCCATATAAAATCATGGCTTGAGTGGAGTGCATAGGGAGTGATACTTCGTAGCTCTAAAGAACTTTTGGATGCCCATAGGTCTTAAGGAGTTTTGAAGTATAAAGCAAGAGGAGTTTAGCAGAACATGTAGTTAAAGCCATGGAGTTCATCATCCTGAGGCATTGTGAGTGTTAAAAGTTCACATGGGTTTAAAGTGATATTTTAGCAGGGTAATGAAAGACAAATCAAAGACTTACTAAACATAAAGATACCATTTCTATCTTAGGAGCTGCAAATCTCTGGAGGCTGTGAGAGTATACGAGGGAAGTATCACTATTTACTTGCCCTGTTCTTATATTCTTCCCTGTGTATCTACTCTTGGTACCTGCAAACAGGATTTTAGATAAGATGGACCTTCTCTGTGACTGCTGTGGCCATTGTAATTAATAAGATAATTAATCTGGATAATACTCATGAGTTTAACAATGTGGGATCATTACTGTAGTCCCAGAAGACATTTGAAGGCTTTGTGTGTAGCAGGAAATTCAATAGGCTCAGGCCAAGGCTGAAATGCTCACACAGATGTGCCTGTGCTGTTAAATTGTGAGCACTGTGCCTGGATCTGCACAGTTTGAATCTGGACTAGCCAGTACTTCTGCAGACAATGCTCAGGCATATTCACAGAATAGAAGGAAGAAATAATACGGGAGACACTAGCAAAAGTCAGAGGAGATGTGGCAGCTTTTCAGGAGTGAGAGATGTGAGTGGAGCAGTACTGGTTGGTCTCAACTGTCAGATACTCCTGGCACATTGCATTAATTTCTATGGATAGAGCCTAAAAGGTTCTTTATTTCTCTTTCTTGTTGTGCTTTATTGTGTGGCTATGAAGAGTTGTACTTGTGTTTGCAGTTTCTAGTATGCGGTGGCAGATGTGCTGTTAAATGTCAATAGGAACTAAGAAACTTCAGGCCACTTAGGCTAATGAAGCAAAAAACCCAGTCTGTGATATTAGCATACATTATTTAATGAGAAGTTGTAAATTAACATTGGTAGAAATAGGAAAAGTGTAATTCCTCAATAAATGCCACAATACCCAGTAGTGCACAACAGGTAAAATTAACAAGATCTTGCAGCTTGAGAAAAAGCTTTGCTTTCAGCTTTGATGTAATTTATGCATAAATTAATTAACAGGCAAAACCTACAGGATTGCCTTTACAAAACTCCACTGAAAATGAAGATATTATTTCTTATAAAAAAATATGTGCATGTTTTCTTAGTTCATGCCCTCTATTTGATAGTATTTTAGATACAAACCATTATTTTAATGCTTGGTTGCCTGTGCTCTCTTTGCAGATATTATAAACACTTCATATAACTATACTGATATTTACTCTACTTATCAAGAAAGAAATAGAAGTAAAGCTTCACCAGCTGCCAGGATCACTGACACGAGTCACAGAATGCCAGTGACAAATCTGAGCAGTTCTGCACATTACTCAGCTCACTCCACACAGGCTGGATCACACACAACATCTGGGAGGAGAACTTTTGGAAGGGACCTACTTGGTTCAACGTATCGCCCTTCAACGACTGTCACAAAGGATGAAAGGATTGTAACAGACCACAAAGAACTAAGAACATTTACTCCAGACTACAGTAGCTGGAGAAGCACTGAAATACAGCAAAAGAGGATTCCAGAAAGAAAGAAAACAGAAGTTACAACTTCATCCACAGTATCTTTTTCAAAAGAATCAGCACATGCTGAAAGATCAGACAAGGACCACAAGCCTGATGCTGAAAATACTAGAACTAAACCAGGCTTCACTAGATTTCCAGCTTATGAGCTGATTACCAATGCAAAACCATCTAAATATGAAGAAACTATAATTGAAACTCGGACCACACTGAAAGACAAAAGAGGAGGCAGCAAACCAACTGATGAGAAGGTATCTCTGCTGAAAGAAAAAGATAAGCTGGAGAAACAAACGAAGGATGAGAAAACGAAAACAGATGAGAAATCTTTTATAGAAGAGAGTGTCGATTTTGGGAGGAAGACTGAGCAGAAAAAATATATCCGTGAGAAGGTTAGCCAGAAAGTAACAGGGAGTGACATTTCTACTGCAAGAACTTTGAAAAGTGAATCAACCAAAAAAGATGCAACTGTGACCTCAGAATCAAGAAGCAAAGATGTCATTGAGGTACCAATCAGTATTGAAAGGCCTGCTCCTGACAAAGGACCTCAGAGCAATAAAGAAATAAAAGTACAAGGTGTTAAAACTTCCATAGGAAGAGAAACAGATGACCATATAACTGAGTCTGCTGAAACTCGCCAAGTGAGGATTTCAGAAGCAGAGTCCAGTCTGGAAGGTCAAGAGCAAATTAGGGATGGAAGCCATAAAATGGGAACTCTGCCAACTGAAAACATAGCAGAGAATATTGTTGCTGACATTCTTAAAAGTTTCACACAGTCTTCTAGTTCACAGATGTCAACAGACACCAAAGTGACCTATTTTGATAAGAAAGAACAAGAAGATGAAGGGAAAATAAAGACTGAGTTCACAGTGCAGTCTCAAGTTCAAGAAGACATAGATATTTCTAATAAAGGTGACTTGGGGCATCTGTCAAACCAGGATGTTAGAAAAGTGATTCGAGAGGGCGTTGAGGGAACTCCTTCCAGAGAGGAGATAGAAGATATTGTCCATCATGGCCTGAAAGCAAGTGAGAGTGGGAAGAACGTGTCTGTGAATGTGGAGATTGTAGAAGAGCCACTGGATTACTCCACCGATGATTTTTCAACGCCTTTCCAGGTAGAAGAAGTGGAGGATTCATTCCCTGAGAGGGAGAGGCGTTATGGTGAAGAGGAGCAAAACGTCACCTTCACATATGAAGATGTCAAAAAGAAGAAACCGCGCCACGAGAGCTTCACTCGTGTGGAAGAAGTAACCGAGGAAGATGATTCACCTATTGAGCAGAAATATTTTGTATCTGTTCCTGATGATCATCCTGTTATTAATGAAAAAGATGATGACTCAGTATATGGGCAAATTCATATTGAAGAAGAATCGACTATTAAATATTCTTGGCAAGATGAATTTTTGCAAGGCACACAAAGTAAGAGAGAGGAAGGTGTGAGCTCTCCAGAAGAAACCTATAAAGTGGTAGGGGAGGAAGCAAGTGCCCATATTTTAAAAGAGCATCCTGAAGGTGAAAGATCCCATGTTGAATCCATTGTTATTGAAAAAGAAATTAAGATTCCCCATGAATTCCAGACTTCGATAAAAGGGCTTTTATCCAAGGAAACGAAGGACCCTAAACATCAACTGAAGGAAGCTTTGGAGCAGTTGGAGGGCAGTCTCCCAGAAAGTGTGAAAGAGGAGCTCTCTGCATTAACAAAAGACAGCAAAGTGGACGCTAGTAACTTGGCATTTGATATCAAAAAAGTTGATCAGAAGGAGGAGGGGGGCTCAGTGACAATTGTCGCTGAAGTCAATCTGTCCCAGACCCTTAATACTGATGAATTTGATGTAGATCAGCTTGGTGAAGTAATCACGAGCGAGAAGGAGAAGGCAACAATACACTCCCTGCAGACAGAGAGCTCAGATAGGAGCAATATAGAAGTAGATGCTTCTTCCCACAGTGGCAAATACACTCCTTTTGCTGACCAAGAGATCTACAGCTCATCCACGACGAGGCGGAGCGGCGGCACTGCCCATCACACCACCGAAAGGGTTGTTTATGACGGTTCGGTTTTGGAAACTGCGGATTATGGAGAGGCCTCTCACTCATCACAATCAGCTGAGGAGACCAAAACCCAGAGGCGTGTCAGGGTTGGCCCAGCAGAAGTTGAGAGGTTCGAGCAGGTCCTGTATGAAGGGCCTGGTTCTGAAACACTGGAGCTGAGTGCTGCAGAAGATGTTGTTCAGAGAGATGGACCGTCAGAATTCAGCCAGTCTGTGAGGCACTTCAAACTGGGCCCCAAGGAAATCCAAACCACAGAACAAGTCCTTTACACAGGCCCTGTTACTACAATTGTAGAAGAGATGGATTCTGGAAATCTTTCTCAGAAGGTTTCCACAGACTTCAGCAGGGCCACGAGACGCGTCACAGTAGGATCAAGGCAAGTGACTGAAGAAGTCTCTTTTGAGGGGTCGGGTTCAGATTCTCTGGCTCTCAACAGCTCAGGTGGCTTTTCCCAGGCTGAAGGGGCTGTGGATGTCAGCAGATCCATGAGGCACTTCAGGCTGGGCCCAAAGGAGGTTCATACTGAGCATGTTGTCTTTGAAGGACCCATCTCTGGTAAAGTGGAGGTCAGCAGCACAAGGGACTTCTCACAGGCAGAAAGTTCAGTCAGACAAATCCAGCTGGGTCCCCAGGGCTTTATGACAGCTGAAGAGGTCATCTATCAGGGGCCTGTCTCCCAGCACACAGAAATCACTGAACTGGAAGACCAGACCCTTTCAGGAGGCTCAAGAGCTTTCAGGCATGTTAAAATAACTCCTGCAGGTACTCATGCTGAGGAAATCATCTTCTCAGGACCCATTGCTGGAGTGGTGGAAGATCTTTCACAAATAGCAGAGTCATCTGAGAGCAGCAGCTCTGTGAAGCATATTAAAGTAGGCTCCAGGGAAACAGCTTACACTTTCCAAATGGATGTTTCCAATCTGGGTGGAATATCTGCAGTGAAGAGTGGAGAACAGCAAGACCCTTCTGCTGGTCAGCCACAGGTCATCGTTGAAAGCAATGCAGGAAATGAAAGCACAAGAAGTGGCTACGTTTTCTCCAGTTTTTCCCAAGATCAGGGTGGATCATTTCTTGATCAAACTGTGCAGTTGAAAAGAACGGTCGACCAAAGGTCAGATGCTTCTGAAGAGAAGAAAGTCGCTTTTGTCTACCTGGACCATGAGGAGGAAGATGATGAGGATAATGAAAATGATGGACAGTGGTTCTGAAAGGACTCTGTGATGAAGCCTAAGTAGCAATTTGTTTATACGTATTTTTATGATCCTTTTTTTTAAAGAGAAAAAAAGGGATGGGGAAATGCTCAAACTATTTAGATTATTCATGGTGGACTGAGAAGTATTGAATTTAAGCCTCTATCCAGCATATTTTATTTTCTTGGAAATTTTATTTTTGGGAGAGATCTTGCTATTAATATTTTTTCCTCAGAGTTCTGTGTCTAATATTTTCAGATTTTTCCAGCCATAGAAACAGGAGTTTGCTACTGGGGAATTCAAAGGATTCAATTGTTTTTGTTTGTTTTATAGCACATCAAGTATTAAATGTGTGCTTGAATAGGACTTTTCAAAATTTTTTTTTTCTTAATACTGTATTGTACTTGGTTACTACAATATTACTATGCAATTCTATTTAAACCTCAAGCTACTAACCACAAATTTAACAAAATATGAGAATGAGTGGTAGTAGCTGATTTTTTCTGTGTATTATATGCAATACCTAATGAATACATTATAAGAGACAGTTATTACAGCTATAAAATTAAATATGATCCTGTAGGATCAAACTAAGCATAGCAAGAATTTACAAAAGTGACATTATTTATATAGCTTGAATGTAGTGCAAAAAAGAAAGAGATAGCACAGATAAGAATTTCTCACAGTATTCCAGATGAGAAATAGTGAATTTTATGGTTGGACATAGGATATTTAATATCTCTAAAAAGAAAACAAATTTAAAAACTAGACTGGATAGTGTTCCCACTGAGGTAAGGAGAACTCCTTACAGATTCAGTGGCTGTGTACATTAGTAACCTCAACTTATTTTGCAGTTTATGGGTTACCTGATACTAGGTATTACTAAAGGTAAGTGTGAAGTGTCAAACATGATTACATAGTGCCTAATTTCCTAAGACAGTGAAATTAGCTAGTATGTGTCCTGTTAGAAGGAAACTTTTATAATGACATTGATGACACTTATGATCATTGTGTGTCAGCTCATTCCCAGATAATCCTTTGTTTACAAACAAGATGTCCTTTTCAATCACTCCCCCTGCAAACCCAACCTGAGATTTGAATTTATGTTTTTCTTCCTTTTTTTTTTTTCTCTGAATGTAACACATGCCTCAGGCCAAAGTTGCCTTCTACTTAAATCGTTTGCAAATAAGCTAATTTCACTTGGATTGCACATTGGTTGAATGAAGTTCATAATTTCACTTTATAATTCAGTGACTTTACAAGTTCAGCTTGGAAGCCAGCACAGCACCTCTGGCTGGCCTGAGCTGGGCAGTGCTGGCAGCAACAAAAACCGCAGCCAAAATATTGTCACTGGGGTAAGAATACCATACTGGGCACATATGGAAGGAACAAACAGAGGTGAGAAGCTGCTATTTCTGCACACACACTCTCACAAACACAAGCTACACTCTCTCACCTCTGCAGAGCAGACACACACCTGGCTTGGGGTGGCTGAGCAGCGCCAGCCTGGCCGCTGCTGACTCCCAGACTTTCTTCCTGTGGCTGTGTAAGCCTAGTTTTGTGTGTGCTGATCCATATTATAATCCAGTTAGACTATCTTAGTCTGGCATGACTAGTCACTTTTCAGATTCCTTACTATTAACAGAAGTAGATTTCTCAAAGTTGACTGCTGCTTTATACTATGAAAGTAAATGCAAAGCTGAGAAGCTCTGTGCTGACTAACATATCCTGCTCTTTCAGATACAGGACTGTTTAATCCATGTGTGCCTTAGTTATTAAGTTTGAAACTGTACGAAGTTATTAATGTTCCAAAGATTAACTCATGAGGTTTGTCTGCACTGCAAAATTTTCTGAATGTTTTCCTCGTTTTGTCTGGAATCATTTGTTGAAATTGGAAGTTCCACCAACAGCTGGAAAATGAATAGGAAACTGAGTTGTGTAGAAGCACTAAAGGCATGTAATCTAAGCTTATTTATACTATTCACTGTGTAATAGATAATATTTTTTCAAAATTATTCCTATATGCTCAGAAAAGATCTTGTGCTTCCATTTATAAATAGGATGTTAATTATTGTAATATTTCTAATCTCATCCTATACTTTTGTTTCCTTATTTGATTGTATGATTTTAAAGGTGGCAACATCTCTGTGTTCATGTATAAGTCAGAATTTTCCAGCTAGATGTCATACTGCAAGTAATCAGATTCTGTACTTCAAGTATCAAATAACTGCATGAAGAAGAAGTCAGGTCTGTAGTAAGCAACAGAGGTAAAAATGAGTGTAAGTTTTCTTGAAATTTTGTTCAAGACTTACCATTCTCTGTAAAACAGATATAAGAATATCTGCAGAAAAGAACAGAACAAACAGAACCAACAGAAGCTACTTAAAATGTAAAGCCCATTTATTGATACATTGTGGAGTCTTTGAGGTGCTCCTTAGGAACAGTGATGCCAAAACTGTTGTTTATCTTCACCTGCTAAGAGGATTATGATGTCAGGTGAGGGGAATAAACCAGTGAGGAGCAAGTGACTTATAAAATGTCGGTGCCCTTAGCACTGAAGGATTTTTAAAAAATTGAAAATCAGTATTGTTTCCACTGAGGCAACAACTGCTCTTCAGAAATTCCTTTGCACTTCACTGTCAGATGCAGTAGGTTACACCAAGATACATTTCTGTTTTGATAGTCTGGAGGAAAAATCTGTTCAGTGTACTTTATGTCTATTTAAGAGCAGAATTTTAATCAATTATTGGGAAGCTAGGTTATTGTAGAGAACTGGAAATATGCATTAGCATGATGTTAAAAAGATTTTAACATTTCAGGCACAGTTCCTTTGCATGAAGAAAGGCTGTGAAAATGAAGTTGCCTCACATATAAAGGTTTAAGCGTTAAAAAGGTTTTAATATAAGCAACCCATTTTCCACTTAGTTCTAGTTAACCTGAGACATTAAGACACAATGATAACTTTTGGATAATTCTACCTTCAGCCAACAAAGTGTATTAAGGTGGACAGTCACATCCTGCAGGCCCTGTGGCTGAATGTGCAGAACTGGGGCTGTAGGTACATTAATTACTAATGAGAGCAAACATAACCTACTCCCTGGTGTACTAACTCACCCAAGGTGATCACTTGCTGCATAAGAATTATATTCTGTGGCTGAGCAGATTGGTGACACACCCTCAGTCAGCATGCACTTCTGAAGCTTACTCATATTATGCTTTGAAATAAATAGAAATAAAAACACTTTTCAAATATAATTAGTATTTTGGGGCGGGTAAAAACTATGTATTTCTATGCTGATATAGATCAGAAGTGGGGCACTGTTTTCTCAAATGTGTAAACCACTGGTCTGGGAAGCAAATAGAGCATAGAACATAAAGAAAGATGTGTGAGATAGCGAGAGCTCTGTGCTGGCTGATGTTTGTGAGCAGCAGGTGTTTCAAAAGACGGTAAGAATGTTGAACCTGGGTTTGTTGATGTCAGCTGTGTGAAACTTTGCAGGCAGCTTATGTTCTGGTCATTTGCAATGAAACTGCGTTTTTTTTGTGGTGGTATAAGCTTTGTGATTTTACACTTTTTCACTCTTGAGTATTAAAAAATGAAAATCAATGCAGATGTTTCTCTTTCTTCTTGTCTGATGTTTTAAGGCTGCACGGTCTCAAGAAAAAGGACTTAATATCTGTAAATACCTTGCTTTCAGGCTGGGTTAATTTTGGTTCAAAGAATGAACCTAATTTTTCATTCCAGCAAAGATTCCCCTCTTTCAGGCTGATAATTGAAATGATGGCAGAACATGGCATATTCCACAGCACATATGGACCAGCAGTGGCTGTGGAGTGCCACAGGTAGTGAGAGGCAGAGTATAAAGCAACACAGAAGGTGGAATTCCCTGAGTTGTCAGCATCATACTTGTCTTTGGATCCTGGCACTTGACCAAGGTATGTCTTAACTTTTACTCTTTTCTAGTAAAGAAAACTGTTTTACACATGGTTTTGTAGAGTTTGCCTGTAAGAGACCCAGACACTTAATACAAATTTTTAAGAAGACAACTTCTCTGCATAATTGGAAACTGCTACTTTAGATTGAATTTTCTCTTAATTTTGGCTTTGCTTTCATTGCTTCATCCTATGACCACCTCTGCCACTATTTGCTGTTATCACTTAAGCAGAGGAATTAACCAAGAAAATCAGTGATGGCAGCAGTGGCACAAATCAAATCTCTTCAGGCAGTGGCTGCTGAATCGGTGACACATCTGACATTTAGTGGAGGAAAAAGCCTGAGGAGTGAGTGAGCAATCTGAGCTGCTGCCTGGGGAACTTTCCAACAGTTTGACTCATCTGTCTTTTCCATCAGGCATTTGTGTGACTCCCTGTGCCTAAATACCTCTGAGAAGTGCAAAGGAATAGAGATTCTAACAGGATGCAAGAAGATGCTCAGCCAAGAAGGGATCTAATTAAAACCTGAATATGTCAGTGGTTTCTTGAGTTGCTGTCAGTCCTTTTTTTGTTGGGGGTGCCAAATGAGATTTGGCAGTGAAGGTAATACAATATACAATTCTGATACAGATTTCTTAGACTCTCACTGGACTAAACTGATAGAGAAAATTCAAATATGTGTATTTCCCACTGGTATGAAAAATAGTGTTTTTCTGGGTAGCACAGCTCTGTAATTGTACAGTAATGCCTTGACATCAGTCTTTGCTAAACATCTGTTTCTTTGAAGAGAGGAAGAGCTAAAGTTTAGAATTCCTATAGCCTAAGAACTGCCAACATTATAAAGATGCTTTAATGCTAGGTAAGCTGCACCTTTGCAGAATTTATTTATTCCATAAGATCCTGTCTCATTGCATGGTGAATGATTTGGTGGGTTGGATAGCTGGCAGTCTATTCTATCCTTACGTGAAAGAGTAATTACATATAATGTACAGTATTAGCAGGTATTTCTTCTGTGTTATGGGTCTTAAATTATTTTCCTGAAGCCTTAATAAAATCACTCTATGCAGATTATTAGACAATTTGTCTACTGGGAAGGGGAAAAACAAAAACTTGAGAAAGAGGAGTAGGAAGACTTTGCCACGTTTTTGTGCCACTGTCCACACTGATCCCTGGGCAGTTTCAGAGCAGGTTCTTGGAGCTGGGCACTGCCTGAAGCTGCTCAAGCCCCAGGGTGAGCTCCCAGTTTGCTTTTTACCTTGCAGAGCCAGAGTGTTTGGCGTGCTCACACCTACATCTGGAAAAACTTCCATTGAAATGGTTTCCAAAGAGCTCTGCTGGAAACTACCCCAGCAGCTGCTGGTACAAAGCAGAATGGGCTGTTACAGCAGCCACAAAAGCAGCCCATGCTGAGAGACCAGCCTCGCTTTTTGAGTCCTGAATTGGGCAACTTTTGGGGTGTGGACTTGGCTTTGCAAGTTCTGTCTCTTTGTTAGAAGCTGCTGCTCAGCATCAGATAGTTATTGCACAATTCTCATTGAAAAATTTCTCTGAAAATTGGTCAGTTTAATAAATCTTTTCCAGTTAAACCAATAACAGCATATTATTGTGTAGAATTGTAGAATGTTCCTGCAGAAGGAAAAGATCAGCTGCTGAGCAATGTAACAGGGGAAAAAATACTACACTCTTTTGTGTTTTAAAAAATAAAGTGAGCCATAACATTTTTTTAGACTGCTCTAGATCCTTCTATTTTGAAGATAAAGACTGCCCTTCCATAAAAATCCTTTTATGGATTTTATAAACTACTCTAATATTTGTAACAAGTGATTACTACTTTGCATGCTGAATTTACCAAAGAGGGGAGGATTAGCAGGATAATGGCTTTAAAGAAAGAACATTAGAAAAATATAAAACATTATTTTAATTCTTTAAAGGGAACCATGACACCACCCAGTTTTTCTTTAATAACTGTCTGTCTTGCACTGTGGTTCAACTAAGGTGAAATAGCATGACAGTAACTTACTTGTGTTATAAAATCTACATTGGAGATCTCCTGCTTATTCTTTGTGACCCCAAATATGGCTTTGCTTACTTGTAGCTCAAAATAGATTCACCTCATCTGAAGCAGGGGAATTCACTTTAAGTGTACATTAATGGTAGAGGGAAAATAAGGCATGAAACTGGGCTAGCATTCCTGAGTGGATCTAGTTCTCTGTCAGAACAAATCCATAAGGTTCTGTAGTGAATGTATTGGTTTTCTCTTTTTCTGGAAATTTAGGAAGGATGTGCTTGTTATTACAACCAATCTGCTGAGCTGCTGAATTTAAGTACAATGTTAAATGTAAAGCAGTTGCTGGCAGTCCAGTCAATATATTGATGACTTACTGATCCCTCCTATCCTGACACAAATACCATTCTGCTTGGGGAAAAAGGCAAAGCATGTTTCTGAGCAGTTGTTCTAATAGGGTGTGACTAGTAAAGACTGGCTCATGTTTAGGCCCTGCTCTCATGTCATTAAAATAAGTAAGTGGGATGTTAACTTCATACAGGAGATGATCAAACACATCAGCAGGGAGCCCAGCAACTCCCTTTTAGGACTTGAATAAGATTGCAAAGATTACTTTTGGAAAGCAAGCAGAGACATCCCCTCTCCTTTTGTCTTGAAACAGAGCAAATGTTTTGTCATATCACAAATAAAGCCCTTGCTGCTGGCAATAAGGCAGGGGAGGAGCTTCCCATTATCAGTGCTGTGAGCCACCAGGCAAATTCATGGAATCACAGAACCACAGAACAGTCTGAGTTGGAAGGGAAATTCCCAGGAGTGCAGGAGACTCTGGCAGCTGGACCCTGTCACTTCAGTGATGTGCCAAGAGCCCTCCTGTACCAAGGACACCAGAAGGGGACAAACGGCTCCTTCAGCTTCTGCAGGTCAGTCATGAGGGTCAGTATGAACACAGAGTGACACAGGGAATGGCCAAATTCCTGTTCAAGCCATAGAGCTGGCTGGAAATCCTGGCTCCCAGTGCATGGGCACCTTCCCTGCTGTCCCAGTCCTGGGCACTGAGACTCTGCTGGTGGCCACCATGCCCTGACTCACAGCAGTGCCACTCTGGGAGAGGAGCAGCTGCCTCCCAAGTGCTGATGGAATAGGAAATAAGCTGCACACAGGTTAGTATCAGATGGCAGAGCTGAAAAGCATAACCTTTTTCCATGAGTTACAGCCTGCAGATGCCAGCGTTGGATCCTCCAGCAGAGTCAGCAGCAGCTACAAATATGGGATTTATCCTCACTGCCTGCTTTTGCACTTCCCTGCTTCTGTGGCTGACTGGGATGAGCCAAGTTCCTGTTACTGAGATGAAGGACCCTGGCTCATTACAGAGACAGCCAGAGTAAGATGTGCCAGGGTATAAAATGCTATCTGAAAAGCATCTCTAGAGCAGTGCCAGCTCTCCAGCTAATGGTTGTACCTGCTTGGGTTTCATGTGTGCTCTATTTGTGTGCCCCTGCAGCCACTCCCTCCTCCCGGCGCCCCTCTGTCTTGGGCACTTCTGGGCTGAGATCCCTGCATGGAGCCAGCCTAATTCCCTTCCTTCAGCAGCACAGTTGCTTTTTGTGAGAGGAACAGCGACCAAAACACTGAAGTGGTGGTCAGAGGGGAGAGGGAAAAAATGCCAACTCTTACTTCAGCTCCTTAGCTTCAATTTTTGTTGTGAAAGAAACTGAAAAGAAATCCTGCTTATTACAGAATCCAGCTCTTTCCTGCATCTTAAATGATCTAACTTAAGGCAGGACATGACATACATGACATTAGGACATACCTAAACGAGATGTGCAGGACAACATCAGGTGTTGGCACCTCAATTTCTTCATTTTAACACAGGAACCATTAAAAAAAAAAAAAAACCAAAAACAAAACCAGGAAAACAACTGAACAAACAAACAAAAAACCCAACAAAAACCCCCAAAAGTTTACTTTCTGTGATTTAACTTGGACAGGTAATAGTTTCCTATGTTTCTGCCAACTTGCTTTTGAAAACTGCCTCGTCCAAAACTGGCTGAATAGAGTGAAGAGATTGCCATTATCTTCTGGGTTCCAGTTTGGGTCTGTCATTATTATCCTTAAACATAATCCAAATGTATTCACCAGACTTTGTCTTTACATTTTCTGTGCTAATGTTTGCAAAATACAGAATGTATTTATAAATGCAACTGAAGTCTCTGTTAGGAGCAAGAGAAGCAAGCTGGGACTGACAAAGCAAATGTCTAATTGTGAAACTTTTCTGCTGTGAAGGGGCTCTGTGGAATTCAGTGTGAGGAAAAAGAACAAATTATTGCCAAAGCTTGTCCTTTTCTTTGTATTTTCTTTCTTACTGTTCATAGTAAGCTTAGTAGAAACATAGTATTCTATGGAAAAACTGTAGAAAAAAAAAAAAAAAGGATAGAGATAGCCAGTTCAATTGTTGAATTATATAAAAAGAGAGAGCCAGTTCAATTCTTGAATTATATAGAAAAGCACCCATTAGGAATTAACTAAATATCAGGTAGTCATCTTTAATGCTAAAAGATCCTTTTTTTTCTCAGATACATTTTTAAACAAACCTATAGCAAAAAAAAAAAAAAATAATCTAATTTCAATAATCAGTTTTCTAATTTTACTTTGTATTATTTGAATTTTATTTTAATTCATAGTGTAGCTCTTCATATCAGTTAAAAATAAAGTAATTTGCTGTTCTTCATTATAAATGGTATAAATTACCTATTCCAAAGAAGAAAAAGAAAGTCCAGAGGCTCACCTTCTAATAATAAATCTATAAATAAACATGATGAGCACATTAAAAATATTTAAGAACTTCTGAATATTTAATGATTTCATTAGATCAAGGTGATAATGCTGAATTCTTTACTAGAACGTTTTTGTCATGCTGCTTTAAAATTACCTCAGGATGACAAAACACAGAGTAGCTGATTTCATTCTGTTAAGTGAAAGAATCAAAGGTATTTCCCACATAAATTCTTTGGGATTTTGCTCAGCAATTGCCCATTAAAGAACATGTTTCAGGATTTTTTTCTTTCTGCTGTGTGCTGGCCATTTGCCCTCAAAATTGTGGCTATGTTATGTTTTCTCTGGAATGTTAAATGCTTTGTTTACCTTTCAGCACCTTTCAGATCAGCTTTTCCTTCCAGGAGAGTTTAAGAGCAGCAGGTAATTAACAACTGATCTTTGAAAGAGGTGTTAGTAAATTCTGTGCTTCATTCGATGAAACACAAACAAAATCAAATTATTTGTGGATTTACCTCTGATTTCCTATTCTTCTAGCTGAAAATGAAGGTGAGAAACATTTAACTTTGTCCTGTTCAAAAGCAAGTTGTGGGATGGTTACTGCTTTCTGTGTTCATGTTACTGAGGAGCATTAAATTCTGTTCTTGACTCATAAGTCACCCAAGATCCAGAGTCTTGTTTAGAGCATTAGCTCACCTTGCAAAGCCTTGGCATTTGGGCCAGCCTGTACCTCAGGAGCAGCTGTTTAAACCTTTCCTATAATCACTGCTGGCCACCTGGTGAGGTCAAAGAGCTCTTTCCCTCATTTTACGGAGGTGCTGTGCAGGTGGAAGGGGCTCCTGCAGCTCCTGAGAGCTCTGTGAGTGCTGTGCCTGGCAGTTCAGATTTGCAGGAAGGGGTCACTCAGTATTCCAGCACTCTGTGACATTTGGACATATAAATACATACATCAGAAGTGCCTTTCTCGTTTGTTCTACTCAGGCACAAGCTATTTTAGGCTGACATTTTCCAACCAGGCCTGAGGGAGTTAGATGTCTGAATTAAATCCAGTTTGACTGATTTGGACATTGAACATCTCTGAACTGAAATCCTGCTGATAGGCAGTGGGGATGTGCTAAAACAACATTATTAGCTCTTCAGTTATATAGAAATGTACATCGTGATCTCATTTTTTTTTCAACAAAATGCCAAATAATTGAATCATGAGTGCAAATACAGGAATTGAATCTTGGAATAATATTTTTTTAAAGTGAACATGCAAGATGTATGTGCACTGAAAGTGAAGCTGCCATAAGTAAAGACCCCTCAGCTGTTTTAATGTGGAGATGATACAAGCACTTCCTATGAAAACTCTATACTCTTGTTGATTTAAATCTGTATTTTATTGAGTGACAAGCAAGTAATTCATTGCAGCTGTTTCTCTCATGAAAAAGAATCTTTTTAGATCTTCATATGAAAAACTGTAATACCCTAATTTATACAACAGTTTTAAAGGAAAGTTCCAATGTGTTTAGCACAGCATAAGGGATGATATACCTTGGGAAAGTTTGCAGCAAGTGGAACTCAATCCAAAATAATTGTGCCCGTGGGCCAAATCTCTGGAAATTCAGCCTTGTACTGACCTGGGACAATGATAACCTGGGGAAGAGCAGCAGAGTTAAAGAACTCTCTCTGCCTTGTGCAGACTCTGTGTGCAAATGCTCTTTAAAGAACACAGTCTGGAAGTGGCTCAAGCATTGAAAAGCAAAGAGGCAAACAATTCCTAACAAGGCTGCCTGTGTACAGCTCTGCTGCTGGTATCACCCTCAGAAGGTTTACACTGAAGTGCTCTTTGCCTCACAAGCTCTACTTCAGATTAATATCATTTATGGGAAGAACTGTAAACAAAAGGGAAATGTCCTGAATGCTTTTCAGTGCTGAGGGTAAGTGTTATTATAGAACTCTGACATCAGCTGCCACCCTGGTTTATGCCAGTCTGCCTCAAGTTATCATTTTGTCACCCAGCAAAGTAAAAAATAACAAGACTGCAACTTATAGACTTCCCTTCTCCAAACTGATTGTGCAGAGTTGAAATGAGAAAAAAAAACAAAACCAAATTTTTTCTGTCATAGTTGTTTCTGTAGTCATCTAAACCAGTATGAGCAGCTACCCAGTACGGCCTGTAAAACTTGGAACTGGGAGAAAATGTCCTTTTCTAAAGGCTTTGGGGAGATAATTGTTTGTGGTCTGGGTGTCTTTGGAGTGTTAGGAAGTCTAATAAAAATAGTCAGAACATGAGAACCTTGATCTGTGACCTCAGAATGGACATCTGTGCCCTTCTTTGACATGAACTGAAATTGAGGATGGGAGAAATTTCCAACATATTCTACCTTACTGTGCTCTATCAATTTGCCTTCAGTGCAATTCAATTTCAATTCCTAAGGCCCTGAATATTCTGAGGGCTACTTTACTTGTGTGATCCCCTCTCATCAGCAATGTTACAAAAGTCAGGACATTTCTTTAATGTCATCTACAACTGTCTGTCATTTGAAAGTGACGATAAAAATCTTCGCAAAAGTTCTCACTTCTGGGAATGATATTCCAAAATTTTTTTCATGCTCTTCCTTCAATCAGCCCAAGAACAGAAGGATGATCTGTTTGTAAGAACTCTTCTAGCTGCAGAAGAGCAGTGGCTTCTCTTACCTTTTAAGGAAGTTCTCCCTCTGGTCTCCAAGATGTGTAAATAGCTCCAGGAAATTAAAGTTCTTGAGATTTTTAAGTGGACAATTTACATGTACAGTTGCAATTTGCTGGGAAAAGAGCTGCTTAATAATCTGTAGCTGAAATTTAATGGTAGTGCAGTCATCAGTGTTGTTCACCTTATCAGCTGCACTGGTGACTTTGGCTTTGGATTGTTTGCCATTGTCCAGTGTTCATCACTGTCATCCCACTGGAGATTCAGTGCAGCTGTACAGACCCAGTTTGAATCCAGAGCTGCAAACTTGCTGAAATGCAACAGAAGTTGAAGGATTGTAGTGCTACCTAATGAAGGGATAGCCACAATTAAAAAAAAAAAAAAAAAAACAAAACAAAACCAAAAAAAAACCACAAACCTTGCAGGAAAGTTCTAGTCTGTGATGGAAGATTAGACGTGCAAAAAGAGGACAAAGGTGTTCAATTCACCATGAGCTTGGGGCTGAATCATTCTGTAGTATCCTGGCAAAATCAAAGCTCTTTTACCTGCCACAATGCTCAGCAAAAACTGAGATTTTTTTTTGTTTGGAAATTGTTGCTGTGTTTCTTCTGAATTTTTTGAAGCAAGAAAGCAAAGCTAATAATCTATCTGCTAAGTCAAAATAAAGAGGCAAACACAGAAAAGCACAAGGGAAATCAAATGGTTTGTTGGCTTAAATACTGATAGTATTCATGTAAACTTAGATATGAGAGTAGGTTTGCTTTTCTGATTAGTACATATTTCTATTTCTGTAATTTCACTAGACTTTGAATCTAAGCCTTTTGAAGATAACTTATCTCTTCATTGAGTGATGGGAAAGAAGAAAATCCAAGGGATCTGAAAACAGTGGGGAACATTGCTCAGTGTCAGGAATGAAATGAGAAGTTTGCTTGTGTCTGTCTCATGGGTTAGGAAAGTCAAATACTGCTGGAAAGGGATTTTATTTCCCTTCCATTTGTTTTTCTTTTATAAACTTGCCATCTGCAAGTCTTTCATGGCCTTCCTGTCTCTGGTCAATTGAAAAAGCCTTTTAAAATATGCATGAAACTACTTTGCTAGCAGTGCTTTTATACACCGATGAAATACCGAGCATAAATCATTGAGTGGAAATGTTATTTTCTCCCCACACCTTGCATTTAACTGATCTGCTTGCCCTGGCTACCTGGTGCAGGTAGGGATGTTAAAGAATATGGGCCTACCTTCATCTTTGAGTGGCCCTCTGTCTGCAGCAAATATATTAGAAATATTTTAAAATAATTTACTCAGTTCTCCAAGAGCCCTGTTCTACCTTGGTTCTTCCTTGATGCCATTTCTAAAAACAAGCTTAATTTCTTCCTTGTTCTAACACTCACTGGAGTTTGCTCTCATGGAACTTCCCAAGATGAAAATCTGTACAACCCCTTGGACATTTCATATTATTTCACTTAGAGCTATAATGAGGAATCCAATGTTATGAACAAATTGCAGAGTTCACATTGAGCTGAATTTCAGCTTTACTAAGTAATATCTGATTTTGCAAAAAACATCCTATTCTAGCTTTAGATAAATAAAAGAATAGAGAAGTACTACGAGCTTTTGAGATGTGTTGCAATGTTCTTGCAATATTTGCATATTGCTCAGTTCTGTGCCACAGGTAGAATTTTAGGAGAAAATATAAAATTGAAAAATCCAAATAAATCAAATAGGACAACATGCTGTAGCTAAATTAACAGAGCTACAACAAATACTCACTGTGTCTGAATATCAAGGCATAACTTCTGTCCCTATTGAACAAGGAAAGTCCCCTTTGCATGGTTCATCTTCTGTGGGTTTTAGGCTCTTTTCCTGTCAGGTATTGAACAAACTCAAAGACTTTGTGACAGCAGAGGTCAGAACACTGTGAGTCTTCTAAGCCCTTATGTTGTGATGCCTTTATCTACTTAACTTTGCTGTTATCTTTCTGTGCTGTTGTTGTGCACTGGTCCTTGACTTTGTCTTTCAGCCACGAAAAGCATCTTTAGTAGTTGTTTCATGTGGTTTCAGTACAGTTCTTCCCCTAAGAAACCAAAGGAAAAGGACAATTTTTCAAACACAAAGGATTTGCTGTTCACCCTGAATTGCTCTGCAAGTCAGGCATGTGTGGTGAAGAGGTCAGGGAAGAAACTGCCAATGAAGTAGAAAAAGTTGTTTGCTTCACTGCCATGGTTTTCTCTGCATCAGAGATGCCCAAAGTCACTGAGAGCTGAGCCCTCTCATCAGCAGAATAGAATATACCCTGTCATCAACCTCTACACACTTGACATATGCTGTAAAAGGCTGGCATACTGTACTACATAAATCTTCCAGGGAAGTGGGCTTCTCCATTTCCTAATATCAGTTTTCTCTCTTTCTCCACTTATTTAGGGGTATATTAAGACTATTTAGGCTGATTTTTTAAAACATAGAGGCCAAATCATGGTGCACTTACCCATGTGGTTTTCCAAATCCAGACTGGTCCATTTGTCAGGAGTCACATTATAGATTAGCCACCTCTAAGGACCAGTCCTTGGAGAGATGCCCATTTTTCAAAAATATAAACCACACTAAAGAGTTCTGGTATAAATTTCTCCTTTGGTTTTAGAAGTTTTTCAAACATCTAAATAAAATTAAATTATTTCCTGATAGCAGTGTGTCTATCCATAATCCTACCCAATGTGGGACCAGAGTGCAGCATTGGAATGCTGACAGGAATTTATTCCTCAGCATGAAAATGTTGTGGCTTGTATATGGCTAGTTGTGGCTGGCTTCTATTTTATGAAAGAAACACACATTAACTTAAAGATGGTAATGAAGTTGTAGCTATATTGGTGAGGCTATCTCTAATTTGCAGCAATGTGTATCTCTGGCTCAGTGCTATGAAGGTGCCATCACTCACAGAGGAGAGCTGTTCTAAGTATTTAATGTATATTTGAGAAGCTTGAACTCATTGACCATGACATCAGTGCTAAAAGCACAAAAAAGAGTTTAACGGACCTAATTATTTCACTGGCCCAGAATTATGGGGCATTAATCTCGGAAAGAATCTACAAGGCACATGGCTCTTCTTCCTGTGCCTTTGGTGAAAAATGAAAAATAGTTTCAGTGAAATAGTTTCAGTAGAAGTGACTCTCAGTCTTCATTTTTACTTTTGAATGAAGGCTGAATTATCTCCTTTGGACAGACAGAAGATGTTTCTCTGCTACAGACGTATGGCCTGGAACAGCTCCCTGGGAGCAGAGCTGCTGCCAGACATATTTTGTCCCAAACACTCTTCACACCAAGGAAAGGGGGAGCTGGTAATAAATACTGTACCATGACTTTATAATGTGGAAAGATCTTTATCAGTGTGCAAATGTGACAAAGGCAGGAAGGAGGCGTGGACTTTGGAAAAAAGTACCCAGAGTCAGCAGTCGCTGCTGCAAGACCTTGACCACTGCCTAAAGGCTCCCCAGCCAAGTGTACCTGGGCTGTGCTTACCTGACTTAGAGCTCTCAGTACAAAGTGCTAAAGAATTCCCATGAAAGATTTCTGAGAGGAAACACAGAGCATTAACAAGAAAAGAAAAATCCTTGGCTTTTCTGATTTGCTCTTGAAAACGAAAAATTCTGCGTTTGACAGGAAACAGCCTATTGAGTGTCTCCCCAACACTTGGAACATCCTGGTGTATTTTTAAGCTATTCCTAGAGTGTTCAATAAAAAGAAAGGTCAGATCCCAGCTGTAAGCAGATGGATGGTTGACATGAAAAGGAGAAACCCTGCAAGGTCTCTAAAAGCAAATCTCCCACTGGTCTCGGGAACAGAAGATTTCTATATCTGACTTCCCTCAAACAAGTTCCACAATATGCTTGCATAAATCAAAGAGCTGTGTATACACCATGCTGCCCCCCTTCACTATTTATATTCCCTTGGAATGAAAAATAGCTCACCACCTGCCTCATTTCTATCATAATGTAACAGGTCACAGAGTTAACACCCTTTTGAAATGAATGGTGGAATAAAATTACAAAACCGGTCACCTTACACAACCGAGACATTTGGCACCGCGCTTGAAACTTTCCTGTAAGAAATATAAACATCTCATGAATAGATAAAAATGGTGTTTCAAGTGTGTGTATTGTCACTAAAATACTTCCATTTTAAACCTATATGTGCTAAAATTACAAAACAGTATGGGTGAGAGTATAGGGATTTAATATTCTATCAAAGTTTTTAAGTAAATTTATGGGAACAATGAAGCTTTGCTGATGATATGGAGTCTCTCTACAAGATAGAAATTTGTTTCAACACCAGATCATGGGACTTTTCAGAAAAATAAATGGCTAAGAGAAAAAAGAAAATAACATTAGGCAGCAATAGATGAAAGAATGGAGTAGGTTTAGTATCTGGAAGGAACAACTTCAGAATAATTAATGCCTAATGTTAAAACTATTGATTTTAGTTGAATTAATAACAACTTTTGGTCAAATTAGATCCAATGAATCATTAGAAATAATCAGGAATCTTTTGACAATTATTGTGAACTTAGCAGATCTGTCAGCTGGACTGAAGGGAAAGGCAGGGAAGATTAAAAGAAAGGAAACCTGGGGCAGGAAGAAGGATGGAGAGAAATCGCCACCACAGAGCTTTGATGGCAGCTGAGGGCGGTAGTAAAAAATAATATTATTGAGGACACATAAAAATAGACCAAAGAACATTTCGTGCTATTTGTTGCCTGAAATTAATAAGTGTCCGTGTGCTGTCTAAATTTGCTATTCAAGTTTTGCTACTTTATTGGTTTGAACAAAGCAAAACTGGAGATAATATTTTAAGTGACTTTAACCAAATCAGTCAAGTTTAAAGAGTTTCATAAAGTGAATTCCGAACAATAAAGAAAATTTTATTCATTAATGCATTTATGACATACAGCAATGTTGGCAAGTTGAAAAATAATATTTGGTTAATTGAAATTAATTTGAAAAGCCATGATTAACTTGTCACAACAAGATATCAATAAGAGGTAGCACAAAATACCTCCACATCAGCCTCATGCTCCCTTCACAGTCTTTAAAGGACTAACAACTGAAAAGCCATGGAGAGCTGCCTGGTTTGCTACCTTTGCAGTGATCCTGTATTGAGATTTCCCAATGGAGCAGAGGCAGAAATGTTGATTCTGCCTATTGTTATATTTGCTTAACACATTAACAGAGGAATTTGGTTTCTGGGGCAGTCAGTGAGGCATTGTTCTTTTTCCAATTGAGATTAATTGGATCAGTGGGAATTTAGAATGAGCAGAAACTGCATGATCAGGGACAAAATTCATTGCTTGCTTATTCTCTATGAGGGTTGTTCCATTCAAAATGCAGCGTGTCCAAATGACCAGTGCTTTCCATTACTTCTTAGGGAGTCTATTACACAACATAATCAATGTGATTACTGGGAAATTTCCCTCAAAAATTAGTTCAGCCCCAATTAGCAATAAACTGTTTTAAAAGCTTCCATTTTCAGCAATGCTGATTTGAACCACACCAGGCAATTCCTTTGAGATTAGATTTTCCATTAGCATTACTGTGCCATTGAGAAAGGAGTCAGTTCGAGTTTAACAAACACAATAACAAATAAACTGAAAACAAAAAGACTTGAGCCAAAGGTGGATGATATCTAAATATTAAATACTGGCATGCTGGCACTCGGTGTGCAGGAGCTCCATCTGCCTTCCCACTTTTGTACTGCTGCAGAGTAAAAACATTTATGGGATCAAAGTTAGCAGTACTGTGATGAGTCACTGTAGTTTTATTCCACTCCAAAAAGCGAGCTTTGTCTCTAAACCAAAATTACTAACTGGAAGTTATAAAATATTTCCTAAGAAGAACAAGTACTTTCTGGAGAATGGATTCTTTCTCCATTAGTAAAGATTAAAAATTTAGGTAGTTTATTTCTTTCTTTTACAAATCAACAAATGATGCATGATGCAAAATAAACCACTTATACCAACTGAATCTTGTATCATTATGTAGATAAAATCTGGATTGACTGAAAACATCTTAATGTAAGGCAGTGTAAAGTGAAAAACAAGGATAAGAAGAATTAATATTTGAAATTCTACAAGAAAGGATGCAGACTGGAAATGTTCATTTGCTTCTTCAAGTCTTTGCAAAACCTGATGATGACACGAGGCCCTTGGCTCTTGTTCAATGAGAAAAGGAAGTTATTAGTCCTCAGATGAGGGAGAAAACCACCCCTCAGTGTCTGTAAGAGCAGAAAAATGAAATTACACATTCAACTGCATAAGTGCTTTCAAAATTTCAGGCAGTGTTGATTTTCTAGGTATAAGCAGAAGACATTAGGACAGCACAAACCATTCAGCCCCTGTGCTGGAACCCTGCCATGTAAACGAGAGCTCTGCCATTTTCCCAGACCACTCCAAATGTCCCAAGCATGTGTTAAGCAGATTCTTCTCCAGTCTGAGCATGGAAAAGATGTTCACTGGCTGTGAGACCTGGCAGATGCACCAGGCAGTCCACTGGGTCACTACTGCTTCACACACGTGTGCTAACACTTGTACACACCAGAACCTGAAGCTGAAAGTCCATCTGTTGATCACTGGATTGATCTGTGCCTAGAAGATTCCTCCAGCCCAAGGACCTCTCTGCACCAAACACAGCTGCATGAGCTCAGTGTTTACTGATGGATTTTTGCCTCACCTTAATTCTCAGAACACAGTGATGTCCAAGAAAGCCTATTTTGTACTGCTACTTGACACACTGGAGAGCAGGGAATAAAAATACTTGGTAATTACCTGACCTTAAAGGAGAAATATTCTCTTGCTGTCATGCATCAATCACACTGAATTTTCCTGCTGCTAAAAACTGACCTCTAATTGCAAAGTGGGTATTTTTATCATATTCCAAATTTACATAGTCTAATTTAATGCACATGATTCAATGTAAGCAGTATCCACAGCACTGGGTAGAAAAAACTCATGCAGGATTATTAGGGAGGCGGAACCTCACAGTGTTCAGAACTCAAATTCAGAAGTTTACTGAGATACTTTGGATCTTGAAGGTCTATGACATTGAGAGCTAGGAAACTTGTCATAAAAACCACAATAAAAATATTTTCTTCATGTTTCACTTGGCAAAACAAATGAAAATATTTGCAAAAAGTTTTACTATGCAAAGATATTTTCAATTGCATCTCCCCAAAGTTGTCAGTCTCAATTAGTTATCTTGTATAATAAATCTGGTATAGCATCATCTCTTTTTATTCACACTATCTTCTCCTGACTTGTGTGATTTTGACATGCACAAGCCATCACCAGTGAAGCTGTGCTCATTTGCTCCAGCTACTGGATTTGTTCCAGTAAACCACTGGATATTGCTGGATCTTAAAGTCACCAACAACTGCAAACTACTTGAATGGATCTATTTTGAACTGGCATTTCAAAGCAAGTTTTATTATTTTCTTTACATAGGCACAGATAAGATCAGCCATCCTTCTTAGCAAGATGGAAAAGTCAAGCCCCCTATGCTCTCAGAAGCACAAAAATAATAATTAAATTATGGTAAAAACCCTGTAAAATATACTTAGCAGAGATCACACAAGTCTGACATGTTAAATGAGAATGACTTGGCAACTATGAGGCAAATGCTCTCCTCACCAGAAGATCAGATTCCAATATCCCTGCTCTGCTCATCATTTTTAGCCTTGTGACTACACGAGCAAGACTGGACACCTGTGCTGTGCAGGATCAGAGCCTCAGGGATCAGCTTTCAGATCTGAGAGCAGCACTTTTCAGAGATCACCATGGCATTGGTTGAGGGGGAAAAACAGAGAATGAATGGGTGTGATGATTCAGGCTACACAAAACAAGAGAGAATCCTGAGTGACTTTTCAGGGGGACAGACAGAACAAAAAGTGATGTGTGAACAGATAAAATTTGCCCTCAACAATATCAGAGTGCAGTAATCTTATCTCCTACCTGTTACTCTCTCAAAAAATCTCCAACCAAAAAAACCCAAACCATTACAACAAATGTGTAAATAAACATATGAAGTATCCTGGCTCTGTTTCCTCTGTTTCTCCAAGGAAAAAAGCTTCATCTTTCCATTTTTATTTCAATAGAAAAAGACAGAAACACAGTTTCTGTCTTGATCAATGACTCAAAAACATGGAGAAGTACATTTGGTTTGACACATTGAATTCTCTCTGAGGAACGTGTTTCTAAAAGTCTTCATATTCAGCTTCTACTTTGATCTGAAATAAGCTTAACTTTTAATTTCTCAGATATGTATAGTGCGAGACCAAAGTGACATTAAGAAGTGTGATGTATTTGCTGTTTTTAAAACTATGGTGGTCTTCAAGCAGGTCACTTTGTAACATCAGCTGAAAAAAATAGACAAGTGCTATCAATCACAGTAGAAATCGTGTGTACAGAATGATACGATAAATATGGAGGATGGTGAATTTTGAAGGGTAAATTATTTCAACAAAACCCAATCTATTTTTTTCTGAAAAAAAAAAAACCAACTCCAAAAAGATTGTGATTGCAAAGTAAGATGGAGCAAGTGTAGTTGTCACAATCAATTATTGCCTTTCAAACGCATGAAAATGACAAATGAGCCACTAAGTACTGCTATTCTCTATTTAGAACTGGAAAAAGAGAGAAATGAGTCTGCAAGGGAAAAGATCTTAAGCTTTTCTGTATGTTGATTTATTTAAAGTGAAAGTTATGTGAATATATGGAAGAAATGTCTTCTGCAAGGTGTTCACCTCGGTAACCCTGCAGACCTGCTGCGTGAATCTTGTTAGGACCAGTTTATGTTAATTAGTCTGTGGAAACTAGAAAGAGGATTTCTGCAGCTGAGATTCTTATTTTAGCCAGCTGTAG
The DNA here is from genome assembly GCA_030060385.1 of Muscicapa striata striata. NCBI lineage: Eukaryota > Metazoa > Chordata > Aves > Passeriformes > Muscicapidae > Muscicapa > Muscicapa striata. The sequence continues at coordinate 293,863 of JAREIS010000125.1, forward strand.
AGGTGATCTTCAGCAAAAAGCAACTTTTTAATACCCGGTGATGTTAAATACCCTGAGGATGAGGGCATTTGCTGTCAGCAGAGAACTGACAAGGCAGGACTGACTCCCTCAGCGTCTCCATTCTGCTTTTAACATAGAAACTGGAGGGGCGGGAGTGGCGCTGAGGGGCGGCGCGCTCCCATTGGCTAGCAGAGGGAGGCGGGAGAAACTGAGCCTTGTAATTGGCTGGTGCCCGCGGCGGGGCGATGTCTCGCGAGAGCCGTGCGGCGGTCACGGTCTCGCGTGGCCCGGCCCGTCCCGCCCCCGGGTCCCTGGGCCGGCGGCGGCGCCGCTCCCGCTGCGGCGGCCCCGGTGAGTGGCAATGACCCGGGCGGGCCGAGGGGGGAACGGAGACAGGGATAGGGCGATCGATCGGGTCCTGACGGTGGGAGGTTGTCTCCGGTGCTGTGGCCCTGCTCTCTGCTCGCCGGACCGCGCGGGCACGGCGCCTCTCCGTGAGGGGTGCGCGCTGTGGCCGGGCCCGATCCCCTCTCTCTTGTCTCCCCGTTTCTCCTTCTTTTCCCCGTGTCCCCCTTGCCCGGTGCCGCTCTCTGCCCCTTCTTTCTCCCCTTCCCACCTTTCCCCCTATTCACCCCCTCTCCCTCATGCCCTCTTCCCCTTCCTCCTCGTCCTTCCCTGAAGCACCCGGCCCCTCACAGGGCCATGGTCACTGGGTGCTTTCACCCCTCATTCTTTTTTACTGCCCTTAAAGACCATGGTTGTCACTGTTCCCCTTTAGTAAGGCTTCACCTCATCCTTGGAAAAAGATAATTGAGAGAGGAAAAGTTTGGCTGCTGGTGGAAGGGAGTAGGAGGAGGTTCCTTGGAAGTAAGAGCCAGAGTAGATTGTGACTGGACTTTGCATCTGTGGCGTTGCGTGTCTGTGTAGCCGTGTGTGCCATGGCTAAATGTGCAGTTGTTATATGGAGTCACAACTCTGTGAAGAGAAGCCCACGAGTGCAGGACACCTGAAAACTATCTCTGGACAGATTGAAAGTCTGTTGGATATTTATGCATATGTTTCGTCATTTCTCAGCTTCTGATTAAAAAAAAAGTCAGAGAAAGATGAGCTTTCCTTTATCTTGCTTTGTATTGTAGAGGTTAATAATAAATACTCAGATTATGCCCATTAAAAATTCTAACGCTTTTCCAGGAATTATTTTAATGCCGATCACAGAACTAAAGTTGGGAATTGTAATGGCTTCATTTCCTTGATCTTCTGGACGAAGAGAGCTTTAATGCTAGGAGTGCCAAGGGCCAGTGTGAGTGCCCTGTTCCCTAAAGCAGCTCATGAAGGCAATGGTTAAAAACCTCTTAAAAACCCCACAAATGTGTATTGCTCCAGAAGGACACAGATCACTGCTAAGGGCTGTTATCTGCAAATCAGAGGAGCTACTCAAACTAATGAAGTAGTTTGATTTACATGAATAGTTGGGTTGTCAGCCTTCAGCTGGAGTTTTGTGTACCATGCCCATCATCAGGTGGGATTTATGATTCAGGACCTTCACTTCCACTGTCTGTTGTGATTGGAAACCTCTCCTTCAGTGAAGGATTGAACTAGAACAGAAAATGTTATTGGTGGGAAGCAGCTCTGAGTCTTTGCCTTTCGTTAATGGGAATTAATTTATATACACAAGTCTGTAGCAAAATAGTAACTTTAAATTAATGAATAGTTTGGGTTTATTATGTTTTTTATGAGATAATTGAAAAGATGCAGCATTGCTGCTGTTCTCTAAATCTAGACAGCATAATAATAACTTGAATTTTGGTTATATGTGAAAAACAAGTTGGAAAAAAATCAGGTTTCAGATACAAGTTAATTTTTAATTTGTCTTCTTCCTTTTTTTTTTTCTTGTTTTGAAATGGTCAGTTAAAGCTTGAGACTTTGTTCTTTCTGGTTTTATTTTTAGTAGAGCAAGCTGAAAATCTGCTGTCTTATCTAACCCTTTATAAATTTTCTCACTGCAAGTTTCAGACTTCTCATATATTGGTGTATTATTTTTAAATGGCTATACTGGCTATCTATCTCAATTATCTCTTCCAACTGGTCCACTAGTTTTATATGAGAATGCACTTCAAACTTTCATTGCCTTTTGTCTTACTGCCTTAAAAGATAATGGTGGTTTTTAGTCATCTAAGACTAAAATCCTCTATTAATTGTGTGTTTTTCTTATCTGTGGGTTCTTTTTTTAGCTCATGTGACAGGATAGATATGGGACATCAGTAATGGTTAAAAGAAGTTGCTTTTTTTTTTCTTCTTGTGGTGGTAATTTTGACAAAATAATCTGAAAGGTCCATCGGACATGGATGAAACTAAAAGCATTAAATATACCCAAAGATTTTGTTATTTCAGGTCCTGTAATGTACTAAAGCTGGTGTGGATGTTCTGGGGACTTTGTATATTAACTGGAATAAGTGTGTTTAGATAAATTATCAGCTAATCTGCAATTAGGAACTCTTCCTGCAAATGAAGGCATGGCTACACCTTGGTAATACTGGGCTTTTTTCTTCTTTTTGTCTCCTAGAAATGGGTCTGCTCTCAGAAGATGCGATGCAGTAGATGTGATGCTTAGTCATGGCATCAGAACTGTGCAAAACAATCTCTGAGGCAAAGCTGGAAAGGCACAAGAATTTGTTCTTAAATTACCGAAATCTCCATCACTTCCCTCTGGAGTTACTGAAAGATGAGGGGCTGCAGTACTTGGAGAGACTTTACATGAAAAGAAATTCCCTGACCACACTGGTACGACAGTCTCTTTATTAAAATGTTTCCTGGGTGTTTAGAAATTCTGATTTTTTTGAAGCAGGGAAAAAAAAAAGATATTCTAGATAATCTGAACCTGAATGATGTCATCAGCTCTAGGATAGGTAATGTAGAGAATAATAAATGGAAGTCCATGACATTTTGTGGTTGCCCTTTTCAAGCTCTCAAGACCTTGTGGGGCCTTTCTTATCAGGCTTCTTGTTCTGTTGGTGTTTTTTTTTTTTTAAACCTATACATTTTACTCTCAGAAGTGGTCAGTTTCTCCTGTTAGGTGATGCTATGCAGTCTATTCTATATTTCTTCATTAGGCTGGATGAGTTTTCCTTGGTGCGTGCCTAATTTCAAAAGCAATGTCAATCCCAGGGTCTAATTCCAAACCTGCTGTTAAGGCGCCAGTAAAAACTTGAATCTATGGGCTGCTGTTGATAGGAGAACACAGTAATATGTCAGCTAATGTCACAGTTAATGTGGGATTTTCTTTTGGGATTTCTTCTTGTTTTGCTATTTTTCCCTGAACTGAAGAAATTCTCACCCTGAGTGGATGTTGTGACCTCAAAATTCAGTGTGGGGCAGTGAAATAACTGTGAGAGATGTTCTGAGCTGCTAAGACACTGTAGAATAGAGCCAGAACTTGCCATTGTCAACAGGCTGAAATCTCCCAAGTTTTCATTTTTGGTTGCTTTATTGGTTTGGATTTGGTGGTTGTTTTTCTTGTTGGGCTCTTCCATGGTATGACAGATACAATAGTAGCAGTCAATGGTAGAGGAGCTGTAGGGCATGGCTATTTAAGATTCACCAAAATTGTACAGTTTTCAGGGTTTCCTAGAACAAGTCCAGTACTCCCCTTTGAGGGCCAAAAGCTGAAAGGATTCTGAAGATTTTATGCCTTTTCTTCATCTTGAATGAGTCACTTCAGTTGATATGTACTGTAGAGAATTATTTCAGCACTCTGGTTTTCGCCAGTAATTTAATAATGTGTAATAATTTAACAGGAGAATAGGATTCATGGTTACAAATCAGAACTGCTGTAAAATTAGCCAAAGACTGTAAACAGCTTTGTCTTGACACTTTGTGAAACTCAGTGATGATTAAGTGCAGTAGGGTTCACAGACTTTGTACTGCTCAAAAGATGAAACAGTAAGGAGGGTTTTGTATATAAGTGTTAAGACCTGGATAAAGAAACTGAAACAAAAGTTAAAATGTAGGTCATACTTAGGCAAAATTGCTTTCAAGCAGTGTGAAGCAGAGCATGATTAGATTCACAGCAATCAGGATAACTTGCTCATAATGTGCCTTGTTGGGATCTCATTCAAATGCTCAGCACTATTGTTGGAACAAGGCAAACAAATTTGGGTGTCATTCACTGAGCATCTGTTCCACAGAAGAGATGTTGGAAGTTGTAGTGGACCAAAATAGATCAAGTCAGCAGCATGTTACAAAAAAAGGCAGATGTCTTTTTGGAACGTGGAAAGTTTCACAATCTCCATTAAAAGCAGAAGGAAGTAATTATTGGATACTGTTAAAGCACAAGCTGGAGCAGAAAATTTCATACTCATGATCAGCCTGGGTGAATTGGAGAGAGAACCTAGAGAGCAGCAGCGAGGGACCTTTAGAGAGCGTGCCCTTAGAGAAAAGGTTGAGAGGAAAAAACAGGAGGAACTGTTTTATAGATATCATAGATATTTTTACAAAGCAGAATTTCATAATGAGGTTTTTTGATGTCCACTTCTGGTACAACAAGTAGCTCTTAATTTTAGTTAAAGTCATGGTTAAGTCAGGTACACTGGGGCAGCGGGGGGAGTGAAAATACCATCTCAGAATAGTTGAAAACAAATTATTGAAGGAAGATTTGTTTTCTGTATTTCTCTAATGCAAGGTGATGAGCAATAGCTTATCAATAAACACTTTAAATTGCATAAACAGTATTGAAAACCATCAAAAGGGAACCTGCACCATATTTCTCTAAAATTAGGTGGTACTATTGTCCCACTGGTTCATTCCTTCAGAATTCTGAAAATAAATGACTAGATCAGCTTTTGTTCTTGACTCTTCTCAAATGACTCCTGTCCTTGACAGATGACTCCTGTGAAATGTCTGGGATACTTATGCTGACAGAATTTACCTTGGCTGAGAATAATTTCATTTTTATCTTCATTGGCAAGATGGAAGTGATGGAGTGCTGTGACATAATGAATGGATCAAGGAGCCATACAGCACACCTGTATTCCAGCATCAAATCTTCCCACTTCTCAGTTAATCTTTGATAACATGAGCCTTCCAGTGCCCAATTTCCACATCTATTAAAAGGAAATTGGTGTTTGCCTTGTTAGCTCTGTCGGAAGCAAGATCAAGAATAATTGTTCTTAATTTACTACCTCAGAATATGTGATGACAGAGCAGCAGATGAAACACTGACAACAGTCTGTGGCTCAGGTTAACATCCTTATCGTAATAACGGCTGTAGGATGTAGTGAATTGCTTTTTCCACGCTTTTTTGGGTTAAGGCTGGAATGTTTTGTGCTCGAGCAGGTGTTGCCGGTTGAAGCTCGGGTGTTCGGGAGTTGTGAGTGGGACCCGGCCGGCGGGGCGGTGACTGCGCCGTGGCGGAGCTGCCGCCAGGGGGCAGCCCCGGATCAGCGACCGCGCCGGCCGCGGGTGACGTCACCGCAGCGGGGTCTTCACCCCAGCCGCATTTCTTGACCTGCCCCATCAATTGCTGCCTCCGAGCTGAGCAGTCTGGGCTTTGGACTCACATCTAGCATGGGGCATATTTGCTGCATGAGAATAGTACCTTTTTCCGCTCAGCTTATTCCTCCATCGTTGAGTTATGGACACAAAGTTATATATTTTAGATAATATAGCTATTTAAGGTGTCACACATCATGTTTATTCACATGAAAATTTCCAGTTTTAACAGGAATTTAATTATGTGATGAAGCTGCTTTTAAAATGCAGTCATTTCTTCATATGTCAGTATTGTAACCCCTTTTTCAGTAAAACAAATCTATGTTAAAGCAGGTTTCTTAAGCAATAAAACTGTCTTAACTTTGAATAATTTTGAGTACAGTTTCCAACACGACATCTGAAACTTGTGAAGCCAATTTTGTGATATGTGTTCATGGTTATAAATGCCACCAAGGAAGAGAATTATAGCTAGGGATCAGTTGGCAGTTAGGAAATGATATGCATGTTAATGTGTAAATATGAAAATCTAGTTTGATGGATTCAGCAGTTCTGGCTTGGTGGTAATTGATTAAGCTACACAAAGATTGTAGGTCATTTCCCAGTTTAGCAGCATTATAAAATACATTCTGGTGAGACATCTTGTGTAGTTCTTTAAGTTGTGTTCTGCTTTAAGTCTGTAAAGAAAGGCTGCAACTTCTTAACAATCTCTTCCCTTCAACTAACTCATTTATTTGAATATATTTCTAAAAGGAGATGAGGTAATCCATCTTTTTAGTCTCAGAACTCTGACTCCCATTTTGCTGAGGACATGATAATGTCACTTCCAGGCTGTAGTTCTGTTCAGTAGTGAATTGCTCACCCAGGATACATCTGTGATTGCCCTGATGGATACTTGGGGGCATGGAAACAGGGTACAGACATTCCTTGTTGCCATTTTTCCTGCTGATATTTTGTAGTATGGTGATTAAAATGACTTGGGTACACAATGTTTGTATGTCTGCTTTTTGTTACAAAACCTAAAAAAATCTCTAACTCTCTTTCAGCCAGAAAACCTTGCACAGAAGCTTCCAAACCTCGTGGAATTGTGAGTTTGTGTAGGAGTTCTAATATATTTTTATTATGCTTATCTGTCTCATCTTAAAATAATCTAGAATGTATCATGTGCACATAATTTATCTCTTTAGTGTAGAGGACTTTCTTGGAGGGCAAGAAAGGGTAATTTTTTTGTTGCTGTGTTTTCTTAATTTGTTGTTGGACTATTTTTTGGAAGGAGGCGCATTAAGTCCAATTTCTTTTTTTTTTATTTCGTATTTATTGTATTAAAAGAACCTTTATTACCGGTGTCTATATGGCTAAGGGAAAAAAACCTTACCCCATAAATTCTATGTAGACTTGTCACAGTGGTAAACCCCTGGAACCTCCCAGTGCAGTGGTCAGAGGATTGTGACAGAGCCACAGTAACAGGTTACAGCCTCCATTAGCTGCTCATTCCCACCCCAGCTCCCAGGGGTTTTATGATCTCAGTCTTGCTGATTGTAGTAATCAATTTTTGGAACCAAGTCACAGATTGTCAAATAGGAGCAGGGATGAGCGTGTAGGGATAGTAACTAAGGAATGATGATTGCTGTAGGCAGAGCAGTTTATCTAGTCTTGTCCAAAAAATGGATGTCCCATGAACTAGATTATTTTGACAATTAATTTAATTAAGCCCTCGAGATAATGTTTTCTTCCTTCCCCTTCTTACAAAGTTGTGCTTCCCTTCTGTGGTAGGATTGGCAGTGGGGGTTAAAAGGATATCCTCTTCTCCCCTTTGAAGCCCTTTGTCTCAGTTTCAGATGAGTAACTGATGGAGCATTGATGGTGTTTATTTAATGGCCAGCTCCACATGGGAGGCGTTTATCTGAGGAATCAGTGCCCTCAGCTGTCTGATCTTGTCACCCTCCTGTGGCCCTTGAGCCCCACCTGGTGCCTGTGCCCACAGTGTAACTGAGCTGGTTTGTAGGTCACTGCAGTCTCTGAGTCACTCCAGAGCAGCTCCTCTCTCATCATCCCTCTGTCTTGAGAGTGTTTGTCCTCTGAAGCAGTAAAATAAATATTTTTATATTCGATATCACAATTTGCTACTGGGCATCAGGAAACCTCTGTGTTACTTGATACTGCTTTTAGGAAAACCTGTTAAAATTACAGCTTAAAATAATTTCTTACAAAAACTGATTTATAGAGTCAAGCCTAATTATTTGGCATTCAGCAAGTTCAGTTGTACCACCATTATCCCACACATTCTGGTGGTCTAGAGAGAGCTGCAATGGGCCTATGGTTTGTGTTACCCTAATTGGAAAAGTCAGTTTTTGATGAGACAATAAGAGGTGTTTTGTTGTTGGGGACCAGACCACGAAATAAGGATTTACATAAAGAATACAATCAGTAGCTTTCAATTTTGAGTGACAAATTTAAACACTCATGTGTTTTTCTTTGTATATCATGCCCCTGATGCTGGGTTACAAGGTGTAGCTCCTCACAATACAATTTTTTTTTTTAGCTTAAGCAAAGTAGTTCACAAATATTTTCGGGAGCTGCAGCTGAAATGGGTAGGAGAATTCTAATCCTATGTTTCTACAAACATGGATGCTGTTCTTATGTTTGTTAATTTTTTAGCAAACTACAATTTTTTAAAGAGAAAGAGAAGGTTCAGGTGCCCCATGCAGTTGAAATGTTCATATGTCTTTTCCCTTGTTTTGTCTCCCTGAAAAGGGAGGCTCCTACTTTAGGAAATGCTCTTGGAATACAGTAGGAAAAAACATGCCATGAAAATAATTCCATGTGTGCCTCAGCTATTGAACATCGAGTACTCAGTATTCCTTTACAGTTGGATATCAGTATTGGAAAATTTTGTTGCTGTTATTTTCTACAAGATCCAATTGTTCTTTTGCAGCAACGATGATTGAAAGCTGAAATGTGTAAAATCTAAGATCAGTGTTTATGTTACCAGAAGTACTGGAAGTGCTCCATCAGAGGGTGCTGAATATTCTTAGTGAGAGATCTGGCCACCCTCTGTAGCTGCATAAATAACCATGTGTAAGATTGGGTTTTTCTTTTGAAAAATGTACTTTTAAGTTTGAAAAACCCACTTTCAGTGAATAGATCATGTACTTATTTCTTCACTGAAGGTGTGAAAATTTATGTGCAGGGGAAAATGTTTGTAATCATATAACTTGTGTGGGTGTGGGCTTTTTTTTCTTTCCTTGGCCAGCATTTAGTGTCAAATAACCTGGTGATCAAATATGATTGATTCTAGTTATTCTCTCTTCTTAGTCTTTTCCCTTTTTGGTTTTTTCCATATGACTTTAAAAACAAAAGCCCATTATTATTATTATAACTGTGAATGATTTGTTTTACATAATTATATGTCATTTTCTTTTATTTTTATGCTAATCATTTAATAATCCAAGTGAAACTTAAGTACCTGTCCATTGCCAGTTTTTACAGTTTCCACAGCTTTTGTGGTTAGAGGGAGGAATGGTTTTGAGGGTGTTCTTTCAGTCTGAAACTGGATATTTTGCAAACTGATTATGTAGCAGAAGTCCTTGAGGGTAACAGGTGGTGTCCTCTGCTTTTTCTCCTCCCCCCAGGTACCTTCATTCAAATAACATAGTTGTTGTACCTGAAGGTAAGTAATCTACCAGCTCACGATAAGTGGCAGGAATCATAAAATATTCATTTTTCTTCTTTGAAGAGGCCTATTTTTCCTTTATTTTCCCATAAAACATTAAAGGTTATCATACAAAATATACCAGTGTAGCTTTTAGTTGATAATGTCCTTGTTTATGCTATGTTAAATTCTTTTAATGAATTCTCAAATGCACCTAAATGCTGTTTGCTCCAGTTCTAATTGCAGAAAGTGAAAAGGCTAAATGACACTCATCTGCAGAAGCTAAAAATCCAGAGTGTCTCCTGCTTTCAGGCAGTTACCACACTAAATACTCTGCTAGTTTAGATCATGACAGATTCGAAACCCAAAGGAGCAAGAACTTGTACCAGTTTCTTTTCCTTGTCTTAATTGCAGTTATGCTCTCAACTTGAGGAATTTGTGTTCAATTTATGCTTTTTCTGAATATAAATTGGATAGAGTCAAAGGAAGAGAATGGAGAAAGTGGTTTCAGAGCAGAGCTTTCTGAGGAGCATGTGGAGATGGCAGTATTCTGTACATCACTGTGTTTGTTACCCTGTCTCACTGCCAGCAGAGCTATTTGTTAGCTAGAGCAGCATTTCCACAATTGATGTCACTGACTTGTGAGACTGGCTTTAACACCTCGAGATGTGCTCAGACACAGCTGTTGGGTACTGTGCCTTGTCCTCCTCTCACAGTCCTGTGAAGATTTTCATGTTCCTCTTGGGTCACATTCATGTTTTAATGTGTTCTCTCACAAGCCATTGGCTCCCTGGTTAAGCTGCAGTCTCTGGACCTGAGTGACAATGCCCTGGAGATTGTGTGTCCCGAGATCGGCCGCCTGAGGTCCTTGCGGCACCTCCGCCTGGCCAACAACCAGCTGAAATATTTACCTGCAGGTGAGTGCAGTGTCTGGGGCTGCAGCACCCACACAGCCCTGCAGCCTCACCTGCCAAGTGATCTGCTCTTGGTTTCCTGAGTGCTGCACCCTGCACTCGCAGGGATTGCTGTTTGTGTTGCTCCCAGTGTGCTCTGCAGTTAGAGAAAAGCTGTGCTCTGTGTGCTTGCAGAGTCCTGAAAAATGCTGCTGAAGTAGGAAAAATGTATTTATTTAACAGCCGTTGCCATCATATCAAGAAAATATTGAACTTCCTTGAGAAGACACAAAATGCCAATGACAACTGTCATTATGATCAGATGATGTTTCTTCTAATTTTCCACAATACAAAGGATTCCAGTCCGTCCTTCCTTCCTTTCTTTTCACCCGATAGCCCCAATCTCGTATTTTCTAAAAAGACACATGTCTAGTAGCTTTGCCTATGGCAGTTCTATCTCATTGTGACAGTAGATAACAAATGTTTGTCTTGCTAGTTTATTATAAAAAAGCAAAATTTATTCAAAGTAAATGTGACACAAAGTCAGAAAAAGTTGGCCATAGGCAGATTTTGAATGATTTTTTTTTTTCTTCTAAATACTTCGATAAGCAGATACAATATTATTGTTCTTCTATCACCCTTATATCTGTTCAGATAAGATGATGATGATTTTCAAATACTCTTTTAATTTTAGTTTTTAATTTTTCTCTGGTGTATTTGCATTTTCTGATCTGCAGAGATGATAAAAATGTAAGGCTGTTATTTCAAAAAACTGGTCTAACTTAATCTAACAGGATTAGCTCTTGGCTCTATTTTAACTAATTTCTCAATGTGACCTTCATATGTTTTAAGTTCACATTGTTTGTTCTCAAGAAATGTACTGCAAATGCTCCTTGAAGTTTTGGGTGCAGAAACTCGCTGTCCTTTCCCTGCACTTTTCTAGACTGCTTAAAAAAGTCAAAGGATGGTTATGATTAGAAAGAAAAAAAAATGTATATGACTATGTAAATGCTCTGGAATGAAATTAGATAAACCTGTTAAACATTATGACCCAGGGCCAATAAAATTTCCATCAATTTTCAGATGTCCTACATTCAAAAGAAAGGAGTGACTTGAGTGTGCTTTATGTTCCTCAAAGATAATTTACCTTATGGTGCTGTACCATGAAAGAAAGACTTGTTCAAAGAGAAAGTGACACATTTTCTGCAAAACTTCACACATTAACTTAAAAAGGTTCCAAAAAAGACTTTCAAAAGAATAATTTACATTACTGAAGAGTTGATTTGGAGTCTACCACATTTGATTAGGAACTGGTATCAGCTGAGACTTAATGCATTAAATTTCTCCTGAAGTTTATAGAAAATTTGGTCCTGAGCATTGTCCCTGAATGTGTTTAGGTTTGTGTGCATGAAAAGTTTGCATGCTTAGGAATACTCCTGGTGTTGCCTTCTTCTTGTGCATTGGAGAATGCAGTGGTGTGTGGTCTTTGTGGTGGTGTCCCTTGTGCCATTGCTGGTGCTGGTACTAATCCTGTCACTGTCAGTGGGACTGGATGTCACACAAGTGTTACCAGCCTAAGCAGGATTAGCCTTTCACTCACACTGCATAATTTGCCCACTGGACAGTCAATCTATTGCACTGACTGTTTCCTAAACAGAACAATTCCCAAAGAGGGCTTTCAAGCATGGTTTCTTAGATGTTCTCTGTAAAATTGTGAAGACTTCAAAGTCTTCATTAAAACAAATCTTAAAGTTTCAAAATAACACTGATGTTCAGCAATTGAAAAAGGAGAGCAAAATAATAAATTTTGATGAATTGTTTCATCCTTAATTATACTGGTAGCATGAATCTTCATTATAGTGTCAGCTAGCATTCTGTTGGGAAATCTGGCAAAGTTCAGCTGAACTAGGATGGGATGTGATTTTACTGCAGTGCATCATTTTGCTGTGTGTTCACTGCTCTCTGCACTGCTAGGTAAAGACAGCTCTAAATGGCTCTTAATTTATAATAAGGAACCATTTAACATATAACTTAGCTTCTACCCATGCAGCTTGTGCAGAATTTAAAGATCTGCATTAAAAAAGAGCTTTTGGGTTTAGATGACAATCATTTATGGAAATGACTTCAGAATGGTTTCCCTACCGTTCCTCTTGGGTCTCCATTCCCAGTGTCTGGTGTTAAAAGTATCCTCAATTTTTTCAAAATTACATGGATATCTAGGGAGATACTCTGGGTAATATCCTAAATCAACTGCTAAAAAATATCTTCCTTGCAGCTGCAGAACAGTTGGATGGTAAATGTTTGCTATTATGTGTCTGAACACCCCCACTGTTCTATTGCATTTTAATTCTGAAGAATGATTCTTTGTTGTGTCTTCCTTAATTGTGATTAAGAGCTGGAAGAAACAATGCAATTAATAGCATATGTTGATTCATTATGCATTTTTAATGGTTTTGTTCCACAATTGTGCTCTTAATGTTCCTTTTAGTATTTAAGATTTGCCTTATAGAAATCAAATTTTAAACTAATTGAAGTAGTGTGCATTTAAGATTTAGATTTAAGCCTCTAGTCTGATTGAGGAGATTCTAGAAGTTGAGCCTGTGCTGTGGTTTATCTTCACTGGGATGGGCCGGGTTTTAATCTCCTAAGTACTTGTTTTAATAAAACATGGGAGAATTTAATGACAACCATTTTGGTTTTCTCAGGTTTGGTCATGATTGTTCAGTGAATTTTAAAAAATTATTTTAAGGGATGAGATGGGGGAGAGTGATAAAAATGCATGCAGCCAGTGTGAAGACATAAGCTTTAGCTTCCTGAAGAAATCAGGCAATACAGGACTGATGAGGAGGAAAATGAGCATTAGGTGAAGCATGGAAATAGTGTCCCTTGGAGATGGGGAAGCACCTTCAGCGCTGTGGCACTCTGGGAGTGTGACTGACAGTCCTTCCTTTGTACTCAGCCAACACTCCCAAATCACTGCCACCCTTGGATCAGATTCTGAGCTTTGGCCTCAAGGCTCTGTGTTTGATTTGCCACTGCTGAGGGGGGCTTCCATGAGCATCCTTCAGCTTTTGTGAGAACTGCTCAGAGGTGATTCAGCTGAGCTTGATGAGAATTAAAAGAAAAAATTTGTCCAGAACAAGCATGTTAAAACTGAAATATAATAGGAAATGGCTGGAAGAAAATGCTTTGTGAAATTCTCTTAATGTCATATTTTGAATATGCTTTAGATAAGATTAATAAGCAGACCAGCTTCTGCCTAATGCAGAGTCATCAGTATCTACATTCTGGGGTAATCAGAATCCCTGAGAGGTTCTGCTTCTCAGAGATGAGCTGATTAAAGAGTTGCAGATAAGTAAAACAAGATTTAATGTTCTAAAGTTCTCCTGAGGACTTGTTTTCATTTAAATGCACAACATTTTTTTGTTCTTCAAATTGTAAATCTTGTAGCTGCTGTCTTTAACAGTTTCTTGGTTCACTTATTTGGCTCTGGTAAATGCAATTCTTGAACATGAAGTAAGTTTTGTTAAGTTTTCTACTTCTTAAATGTGGCACTTAAATAATCTAAATTCTTGAGGGCCATTTGGAAATGTGTGACACCAAAGATGTTACTGGAAAAAGTCAGCATAAACAAAAGATGGTTATTTCATATTATTACATTAGTTCATGTATGTGCTTGACTTAAACATGACACTGTGTTTTCACAGTAGTTGAACTTTATTTTTTCAGAGATTTCTCCTTTTATTCAGTGAATTGATATTTCATTTTAATTTAGAATTGTAGAGTTAGTTCTATATGCATGTACTGTCAGAAGGAAATTTTCTGAATCTTCTCACTCACAAATGGCTACCTAGAAAGTTCCCCTTTCTTTCTGATTATTATAATGCATGTGATATCTCAGCTCCTTCCATTCTTGAGCAATAATATTTCTCTTTCTGTAAGAGTTACTATGTCATTTGAAAAAAAATAAATCCAGTCAGATCTATTATAAAAAATATTCTTGAGGAGTCCCAAAGTCAAGGTTCTCTGTTTTGCTGTTACCATTTAGATTTGGTTTGACTTCAGCCTTGGAATCTTTTGATGTGCAGTGGTGGTTCTTCAGGTTTACATTTTGGTCTTATAGCTGGAATGCATGTTTGGGGAACAGATGACTTAAAAGAGGGTGGGTTATACTAAAATTTGGATTCAAGTTTCTTATTTGACAAGGATTAGATTTTTTTTTTGCCCATTACTTGAGAGGTACTTCTCTTTAGAAACAGCAAGTTTTGTAGCATCTTGTTCTAAGATTTAATTAAAAGTGAGGTTATGTTTACTCAGCACATGCTGGAGTTAATTATAGATTTACTGAAATGAAAGGCTTAATGTTTTGCCAAGTCAAGAGCAAAAGCTAAGTAATTAAAGAAGAGGGTATGGTTTATGATCCAACCCATCTTTTGGCAAAATTCCCCTTAAGAAGAGGGGAAAAAAGTCAGTGGTTGTCTTTACATGGACTAGACCATGGTTCCTTTTGTATTTGTTGTTCAGGAGCTTTCAAAACCAAGAGCTGAGTGAATTAACCATGCAAAAAAAAAAAAAAAAAAAAAAAAAAGTGGCCAAATAATAGCAAATTTGTTGTCAAAAGTGGGATTGCTGTTTGTTTGACTGTTAAAGGGAAGTGCAGGTGATGGAGCAGCCCTTGCTGGAGGGGTGCAGGTCTGTGCCAGAGTCCAGGGCAGGCTCCTGCCCCAGCAGAGGGAAAATGTGGCTTCCATTGCAAATCCACATTTTCTTGTTGTCTCTGGAAGATCCTGCAGCTTGCATCCACTTGTTGCCATTTTGGTTCCTTTAGGCAGACTCTGAAGGAAAATGAATTTGTGTGCCTTTGGTGTATTTAAAGTGCAAACTGCAGCAATGTTAGGGGAGGTTAACAGCACAGAGACCCCTCCTTTCAGTTCTGTTCAAATCCTTTTCCTTTTTAAGGCAAATTGTTTTAGAAATATAATCAGTTTAAGACTCATTAAAATACATTTGTAGGCTTATAAAACTTTATCTTCAAAGCATTTGAGAAAGATCCTGTGAAGCTGATAAGGGAGTGTTATCCTCATTTTACAGAGTGGAAAAAAAGTGTTTTTAACAGAAGTGATTTGCTCCAGGCCACAGCAGGAGTCAGTGTTAGCCAGAAATAGAACTTGGGTGTTCCCATTCCATTTGTTAAGACCACACCTTTTTGAGGCTGATCATATTTAATGTTAGGGAGGATTGAGTCTTCCCACCCATTATTAGGAAATTAATAATTATCTCTCCATAATGAATAACCCTCTAAGTTAATAGGAAATTAATAGCGGTAAGATCAGTGAGCTTTTGTAACTGAACCAACTTGTGCTTCCAGAAGGCTGGAAGAGTTCAGGAAGATGAATTTTGAAATACTAAACTTTTATAGCTAAATACTAGGCAGTTTTCTCTTTTATAGGTAACTTCAGTGTAATGACAAGAATTCAATCATTATTAAAATTATAAATCAAATTATAATTGTTGATTGCTGCTTTGTCTATTTATACAGTAACCCTTGGAATGTCCCTTAGAGTGATTATTGCAAAGTCTGCTCTGCTTTAGAATTTGCTTTACTAATTGGGGGAGGAAAAACCTCCGGATATGAAAACTGCATATTTATTTCTCTCACTTTTTTAATGTTGCTGTAAAGTACAATATCTGTATTTACTATTCATACCAATATTTAACTGGTAAAGGCTTCTTGAATACCCAGCTTAGAATTCTGAATAGAGCTCAATATAAGGGATTTCAGTAAATCTTAATTAAAGGCACATAAACATGACTTCTTCCCTCCTTTTCACAGTAGATTTCCACTGATGGGTACAGCGTGCCAGTAATTCTATTCTTACTCTAGACCCTGGCATGAAAATATGTGGTCCTAACTCATTTTTTTGAACTTGTGTTCCACATTTTGATTTAGAAGCTTCAAAATCAGGGGACTAAATTCAGCTTCTTACCTGCTCTCCCCAGATTTCCCTTCTGATTTATTACTGTGTGTAGTTAGGGCAGATTGCTTTGATACTTAATAAAGTTCAAATTTTTTTAATAATGGTTGTGAATTTAAAAGCAAAGGCACAAACTAATGCAGACCCTGTTCTTTTCTCCAAGTTGGCATAACCTTAGTCCACTCTGCTTTCCTAATTTAGTAACATGGATAAAAATATGCACGACGGGACAGGTTTGGTACGCCAGGCACCCATCCAGGAGCGTGGTGTTTTTAAGTAAATGGACTTGTGGGGATTTGAGGAAAACACAGATTAGGTTACATGAGCTTTGCACTCTGGAAGTATGTGACTATTTAAAGGAGCATGGCCTCTGAAATAAAAAATATGGTAATTATTATAATAATATGTTGTTTTCTGTAAAGGAGTTGATGCCTGATTATTAAAAACAAGGTTTTCTTTGCACAGATCTGTAAAATATATGCTCTGTTTAATAATTCTAACTTCAGTTTGCTGTATAAAACCAAGGGTCAGAGTACTAAGCTTTAACATTACCTCTTAGTTCAGCAACAACTAATTATTACTTTTTTTCCTAAATCAATGCAAAACTTACCCACACTTGCCTGTTACTGTATTGTGTTTTTCACATCAGGATTAGTAAGGCTTTGGTAATTGTGCTGTATTAATCCAGAAGCATAGTAAAAATACCTGATAGTATCTCTTAAGTAATTCCTTAGATTTCTAGGAGGAAAATATTTTAAATGTTTTGGTTTTGTATAAACTCCAATACAGTCCTATCCAGGCAGAATTATTTTTTTAAAGACAAATTTCCCCAATGAAACTACAGCAGGGAGGAATCCGGAACAAAATGGCAATGTGGATGGGAAATGATTGGGGTTGGGCTTTGAGACTGCCTAGATAGAGGTGACCAAAGCACAGGGCAGTGTTCTGTACTGCTGATGTTCCTTATGGATTAACTTCCATACACGTCCAAACACAGCGGTACCTATTTAATTAAAGGATGTTGGTTGCTTGAGATTTTATAACAGTCTGCCTTGCTCAAACATTTGGTTTGGGTTAAAATCTCAGGAGGACTACTAGTACTTCTGAGTGCTTGAAATTTATGGGGAGGGAAGTGAAGACAGAGAATAAAAGAATTCCACTAAATTCCTGGAAAATTTTGTTAACTGAAGTTTTTCCTGTATACTCTCACCTGTATAGAATGTCAGAATGAGTCATCTGTGCATAGAGCTGCTCACTGTTCTCTCTTTGTCTGCTTGCCCCTTCTTAGTGTTATTTTCTTTTCCACTTCCCCCCTGTTGAGGGGTTTTTAAAAGCTTCTTTGTTACTATCATACAACATTTTTCAGTGTACCACGGAAGGTTCATAATGTCACTGGATGCTGGTAACAAAAATAGTATAAACATTGTCAGAAAAATTCCAGACCTATATTTTATGGTTAAAAATGTTGTTCCAATATAGGCTTTTGTTCCAACACTTCTTCCAGATGGGCTTCTATTGGGTGCACTGGAACTGAAATATTTCCCGTAACTGTAGCAGAAATGACGTTAAGAAGCAAAAAATCCAACAAAAGTATCTCTTTCAACAATGGCCTGCGGTATTCCTGGTATTCCTCATTCTGGTGATGCACAGCAGGTCCTCAGAAATGCATGTGCTGAGTATGTATGTGTTGTAATTCAGTAATCTGAAAACTAATGGGAACCAGTTGGAGGAAGCCATCAGCGTCTCTCATTGTAACATTTAAATTAAGGATTCAAATATTGCTTTGTGTACCAGGCTTATTGGACTAGAAAATTCCATCGTAAAATTTGCTATTCTAATTTAGTGCAATCACTGGAAAAGAATTTAGAAATTAGGCTCGTTTAGTGAGCATGGGCTTAGTTAAAAAAAATATATAAAATTATGATATGGTTCAGTGCATATTTTCAAGTACCTGCAATTTTATAAAACAGATTTTAACTTCTGTGGTCATTCAATATCAGAAAAAAAGATCAGGCACAGACTGAACTTGGCATTGAGGCTTCATGTCAATAACTGGAAGCCTAAAATCCTATTGTAGCACAAGGTAATGACCAAGTGTTTTGAGTTTTCTAATATTATTTTTATTATACTTAAAGGTCACTCCAGATTGTAACATAACTTCATTGATTTTGATTTTTTTCTTCTCTCTTGCACATATTAGCAAGATCATGATTTTGGCTCAATCACACTTTTTTTTGGACTCTAGCTTTGGTGATGCTTTATCTTGAAAAAAAATCCGTGCCTGATTGAGTTTTGACTGTATTTAAACATGAGCAGTATGCTGATGTAATTACTGAGTTCATTAATAGATCCAGGAGTGTCTGGCAGCAGGATGCTGTACATCAGTGTCTCAGACATCCTTGTTTTGTTGGAATTGTTTGTATGACCTAGGCAGAGACTGACCTGTAAATGTTCCCTTTTTATGTGGCAATTCTTCCTGGCTGCCAGATTGTAGTGACAATTATGGTGGCATCACCTGTCTGGACAGTGACATCTTGGAATGACACCACCTGAGTTCTGATCACTAATGACTTTATTAATAGATTGTTGAACAAACCTGATTGTAGAGGGTAACACTGTGCCTGTGTGAGGCTGCTTGTGACTTGTTGTTGCCCGATATTTTAATTTTCAATTCTGATTTTATTCTCAGTTCCAAATCCCAGATCCCCATGTTTTTCATTTTGAAACGATTCTGAGAATGGGCCAATGTTGCCATTTGTCCCCTTCTGTTCCACATGAGATCCTAGTGAAAGATTTCTATGCACCAAACTCACAGAATTATCCCCTCCAGTCCCTCCCTGTTCCTTCCTTCCTTTGAAGAGGAGCTTCTAAGAAACCTGTTGAGGTGTAGGTGAAACCAGGATGGAGCAGGGAGAGCCAAACTAATTATTGCCGGTGGTGCTCCCAAGCCTGTTGAGCTTCTGGCTTAGCAGTGCTCCTGAAAATCAGAATCCTTGCAGGGACATGTCTGTTGCTGAGCTCTGGGCCATGGGCTTTCCCCTTAGCTGTTCCCCTCGAGGGCTCAGATAGCAGATAAAGGAGTTGGAGCTGCTTCTAATGGGGGTACTTGGATGGTTTTCGAATTCCTGAGAGGATGGGAGCAGATTTAACTGGATTCTCTATTGTTCGGAGATTTGGTGCTGCCTCTCAAATCCTGGCTCGTTCTTCTGCGCAGCAGTCCTTGATTTCTCAAGTGACTGTAAGCCTCCTTCCTCCAGGGGTTTTCCTCTTGTTTGTGGGGGTAGGCAGGAATTTTGAAGATGTTGAGAGTGCTTTAAGTAATCCTGACAACCATTCATCTGAAGTTTAAAACTCTGTGAAGATGTTGGAGGTCTTAATATGACTGTAGAAACGTGGTAGTTATGTTGCATGTTCTTATGCCTCTTTATTAAATAAGGAGTCTTAAGCACAACTCATTTCAACACAGTTCATGAAACATAAAATTGCATAACATTTTTCTAGTAAACTCAATTTGAGATTTCTCAGTGAATTGTTAAAATACAGATTTTTTTTTTTAAAGGGAAAGACTTGCATGTCCAAGTAACTTCCAGACTTTGCTTTTAAAAGTAGTTACATGGTATATGCTATGCAATAAATTGAAAGAAATTTAAGATTAAATATTGATTTTAATACTAGAGTGAGAAACGGTCTTGAGATGACAATAAAATGAGTAATAGAGTGGTGTGGAAATGCTGCTAGACAGACAGATAGTTGATACAGTAATACACCAACTTGTCATTCAAACATCTGACAGAAAAAATGACAACCTGAAGTTTTTAGGGTATATGGGAACAGAGCCCTGATAGGGTTCCTCTCCGCACTCCTGCTATGGATAGAGCTGCCACTTCAGAACCGAGGGCTTTGGAAAGAAAGTCTCCTGACCTTTGAATGTCCCCCCAATGTCATGCTGAGCCAGGGGCCATGAGACAAAAGTGGGAAGTTTATACAGCAGTATATAACTTTAAAGAACATTAAAATGTCATTGCTGCTTTGATCAGTGATAGAATATACTTTGATAAAACTCAGTTAAAGAGCTTCAGGCTGCAGCATCAAAACAATGCGTTGTGTTCCTTTTAGTTTGAAAAATGTATTTCTACAGTCTGTTTTTAAGAAGTGGAATGTGCTCGTGAGAACTGATTAGACCTGGCACACAGACCTAAATAATGAAGGTCAAATAGAATTATTTTTTGCATTTTGATTGTTTGAAAACTTGGGTTTGAAATCTATGGGAAGGACTCTCTGTGACACAGATGTATACCACAGAAAAAAAATCAGTCTGTAAGTGGCTACAGTTGTGTTTGAATTCAGTCATTATTCCATTTGTTTGTTTTGTGTTTACTGTCTGCGTAACAAATGCGAGGAAGAAGCAGAGGGTCTTTCGTTGCTTTTGGTCAATCTTATTCTTGTGGAGTTAAATCTAAGATGTAGAAAAACAGACTACTAGGAATTATATTTTGCAGGAATGTTATTCTTTGTATTCTTGCTTGGAGTGTTTGAAGGTGTTAGTTACATAAATGTATCTAGAAATCCGTAAAGACTATAAAACATAACATTTCTATTTGTTTTAATTTTATGGGTTATCAGAGTAGGCTCTAAAGCTTAACAGATCATTACTCTGTTCATAGCTCCGGCAAATCCCCTCCCCCCGCAAAATTCTTGGTGGCATCTTTGATAATCTTGGTAAATGAGAAAGTGTGATGGCTCATTGCTTGTCTGGCTGCTTTGCTGTGCAACTGTCATCAGGACTGGTGAAAATTCATATAAACACTGTAGTGCTTATTATGATAAAGTGTGTTAAAGATATTGTGGGGGGTTTAGTTAGCTTTTGTGCTTTAGAAAAAGCCCAACCTAACCCAAAAAGAAATCTTTAGGATCGTTTATCTTTATTCTTATATAAGAAAAAAATCTACATCAAAAGAAAATTTATGAAGTTACTGTAACTTTTTTAAAGGTGTCATTCCCCTCCTTTTGAAACTTCTTCCCTCAACATGCCGAATCCTCTGCTGAAAGCACGGCAAAGGCTCCTCTTTGGAATTTGATAGCAGGGTTTTTCCGTGTTAGGGCTGGCAGCAGTCCGGTTCTGAGCAGCACCCTCGGGGCTGTCACGGGGCGGATTCTCCGCATTGCGCAATGCGTGTATCAGCCTGTCTCCATCAGGAGAGCAGCAGGGTGGCACTTCTAGTAAGTCTTTTCCTCTGACTGTTCTTACAGAAAACACTTGATACTGAGGACATACTCTGAGAAACCTCGAGTAATAGTATAGTGCCTAATCTCAGACCTGCTTCCTAAGTAAAGGAATTGCAGAAAAAGTTGGTTTGTAACTCATCTGTCCTCGCTGAATTCTTCTGCTGATGATCTGATTGTAGAGATAAGTCCTTACTGATTGCCTGGCTCAAACACATGTGAGATATGTGAACCTCTCGCTTCTGCAACTTCAAAACAGATGCTCTTTAAAATACTTGTAAAAGTCTTTGGGTTAGAGCTGTTACCCAGAAGTAAAACTGAACTTCAAGGGAGTTTGAAGGGCGTCTCTCATAAACGTTTGCCAATAGCTGTTCACACGGGTTAAGACAGATGTGTATTGATAAGGCTGAGACCAAACCTCAGAGGTGGAGATGTATTTTGAGAAAGATGTTTCCCATACAGATGCTGTTGAGCTTTCTGTAGTATGAGAACTTCTTTGATATCAACAATCTGTTCAGGGGTGTTTAGTCAGGCTTTCAGAGAAGCTCGGCTTTGAACAGATACTAAACTGCAGGTGTTTTTTCTCTGAAATTTTTCATCAGTTTGTAAATGTGTAAAAAAATAAATGGTGGTAACTGGTTTACAGTTTCCAGGTTTACCTCAGAAAGACATTATTGATTTCAGTATGCTGGACTGCCAAGGAGCTCTAACTTTGTTTTGCTGCAGTGACTTATTTTGGGAGAGTCTTAAGACAAGTTCAAATAAAGTTCCATACAAGCAAAACCAGCTTTTCAGGGGGATTATGTCCATGCTTGCTGCCTTTACTGACACTGTTTTAAAATAAATTTATCTGTTAATCATAACTAAACTAATTTGCTAGTAATTTTTAATGTAAAACCTCTTACTAATTTGAAATTTATGAGGGTTTTTTTTGGTTTTTTGTTGGGTTTTTTGGGGGGGGGTTTTTGTTGTTTTTTGTTTTTTTCGGTTGCACTAAATTAACATTTGTGACAGGAAAAAAATAGCTCTTGAAGCTTATTTTTTATAGTTTTAGGGTTGGGTGTTAAAAGTTAACTTGCTTTCCCCATAAACTCTAAAGTCTTTATAAATAAAATTATCTATGAATGTACTTTTGTCTCTTTGGTTTCCTTTGTTTTTTTCCTTTCTTTCCCTAAGCTCTCCCTAACCTATGTACAGTGATTAGCAGTATTAACAGGTAGTTGATTTTACTTGTGCATTAAGCAAATGCAATTTACTAGTAGGGATTGAGTGCTCAGGGAAGCTTGGAGAACAAAGTCATTCAGTCTTTAAAAGGGAACAAACACAAACTGTTAATGCTGTGCAATAGAAAAAATTTATAATATATCGATTTCCATTTTGATCTTATTGACTGAGTATAATTTAGTTTTCTGCATACCACTGTGAGTGAGTTAAATTACTACTTGTTATTGACATCCTTGTTTTTATTCAGCTGCTCTATTAAATTAATTGAGGCAAAATAAAATACATCATTTACCAACACTAAATCTAAATGGAAAAAGCCTGTAAAGAGAATGTGTAGAACTCGAGGTATGATGTGAGATTAACCTTCCTGTGGTTCATGTCACACACACAGAGTTTGATACCTGGATTTCAGTTAAATTAATGTTATTGCAGTGGTATTTAAAATAAAGACCTGTGTTTACCTTAGCATTGTCCAAATCTGCATTAAATTGTCATTCTAGATGGAAGGCTTGATGCCAAGCAAGTGCAAGTGTACTCTAGTTGGTAATTATTTAACATTTGAGAGCTTTATGAACTAAGACCATTTATTTGCGTAGGTAAAGGAATGCAATTCAGAATTACCTGAGTGGGGGGGTTGGAGTGTCATTGCAAGCCTTACTTGTCTACTTTGTGCTGATTTGAAACACTAAACAGCAGAAACTGTCACTGATGAAGACAGGGCTTGCAGTTGCTCTCAGCATTTATAAAATCAGGACAATGCTAGCATTGCTTGAAGTCAAATGTCTTCTTTTTTTACTGATAATCTTAGTTTAAAACTGTTAGTAGTTGGTCCATACCATTTTCAAGAAGTAAGCATGTCTTTATAGCAGCTCCTGCCTCCCCTTCTCAGCTGGTGAATTCTCCAGGCTGCTGAGTTCAGACAGTGAGGAGGAGCAAGAGAATCTCCTAGTGCTGCTGCTAGAAAAGGACATCTGGATCTATAGTTTTCATGTCTATTATAGTAGGACTATTTCCTGTAACATTTAGCCAGTCCCTCCCCAGTAATTACTGATGCAATTTGGAGGAATTGCCAGTGGCCTGGAAGAACTCTTATCTTCATAGGATTTGAATTAAGACAGTCCCATCCAGTAGCATTCATTTAAAAAACAAATATGGTGAATATCACTGCTGTAAACGTGGCTCCAAGCTAAAGATCTCCCTTTGATTCTTCTCCCTATCCCACACAAATAGTTTCATCTTTTTGTTATGAAGGCCAAATCTGACCCTCAGGGAAGGGTGTTCTGTGGTGTCTCCCAGTAGTACAATGAGTGAGCCATAACTTGCCTTAGTACAACAGAACTTTGCACTGAAAGATGAAAATTTAGTCTGGACCTATTGCTTTTGTTATGCATTTAGTGGAGAGGAAGAAAAAAACCTTAACTAACCTCAAGAAGAAGAAAGATGTGTCTGTTGTGAGTTGGTTGGAAACAGTTGATAGCAACAGTCACAACAGATTGGTCTTTGTGTGGATTATTTAGACACCAGTGCTGTAATGGGTTAGAAGCCACTAATCTGTGTTTGTCAGAGACCACTCTGTTGTGTTGATCTCAAGTTGTTCCTTGGAAGAAGAAAGGAAAAAGCTGTCCTAGAATTTACAGCCAAGACTAGTCCTGTCTCTGTGGCTTCCTGAGCTGTTCTTAATCTCTCCTTAGGATGCTCCTTTTGTTTTCCTTGCTTTCAGTACTGGTTTGTTTTTAAAGAGCCATCTTCAGCTGTCCAGCATTGTGAGTTCAAATCATCAGCTCTGTATTTTACGCACAAAGTTTTTCTGGAAGGCTTTTCTCCCCCTTTTCCATGTATTGATATTAGTGCACAGTGAATGGTGGATGATGTGCAGCAGTAAAGATAGTCAGACATAAACAAAACAAGAGAAACATAACAGGTCTCATGCTTTATTCATGTCACTTTTGTTTATGTTCATACCACCCAGAAAAAGGAAAACAGCTGCTCCTTAACGGAAAGACATTAGAAAAACTCCTTAAATAAGAGGCTTTGTCTGTAGAGTGCTAGCAGAATTTTTCATGCAACGTATTTGATAAAGTACCATTCTGACTCTTTGTACTTCATTTTGGCCACTCTATTCAAAATTTGAGATGTCATTTAATAAAACCATAGAATAATATTAGTGCATTAATTCCTCTAACTTGTTTGTGTAGCAACAGTACCCTGCTGTGGGGCAGTGAAATAGGCAGAGCACACTAGAGGAAAATGAAGGGATAGGTTGTCTTCTGAAAAAACAAACCAACCAAACAAACAAAAAACCCCAAACCAAGAAAACAGCAAACCTGATCATTTCATGGCCTTGAGTTACCTTTGTGCATAAACAATTTTTTCCTCTCCTTGTTCCTCTTGCCCTTCCTCCCACCTTTTCCACTTTTCTCGTGTATGATAATTTCTGGTATTTTTATCATCTGGTTTATTCTAACTGTTCTCATTGAAACCATCAAATTGTGGACAAAAATGTAATTCCAGACCTGCACTGAGAGGAAATACAGGCTAATAACCACTGTGGGTCTGTGCTCTGTGTGTGTGCTGAGGAAAGCACAGAGTCCTGGGCCCATGGCATTCAGACAGCTGCCAGTTGTGTTAACTGAAGTTTAATTGTGGTATAAGATGGGGAACCACTGACCTTTAGAAGAATTTGACTTAATGAGACCCTCATACCTGATGTCTATTTTCAGCCATTTTTAGCTGACCTAAAATTACTGTTTAGCAAGGTTGGACTTTATGGAGCCACTTTTCTCACCTTTGCTTGTGAATGATGGCACAAAATAAATAAGGATTGGTACTAAGTTTGCATGTGACATTTAGCAAGGTTGAGGGAAAAAAGATTCTATTTTGGTATGTTCAGTAGAAGTATGTATTTTTCACTTGGTTTTGGGCTTTGTCTGCTTCTTAAGTGTTTTGGAGAAGAATCAATGTAGTTTATGGCTGAAGTAGGTGAAACCAAGAGTTGGGAACAGCTTTGAGGGGTGTTACATGATTATGTTCATTCACAAAGACTATCCTGCCCCAGAAAAATCTTTTCCCTTGTTCTTTGCAGCCAGAATACTAGTGTGAAATGCAGCCATAAGTATTGCTTTGAAATTAATAAATTGAAGTTTGATCAGCTGGGATAGAGGCTTTTTTCTTCCATAGAATTTTTATGGGTTTGAACTTACTGAGCACCTTATTTAAAAGTAATTTGCAAAATAGTTGCTGCAGTATCACAAGGTCTTTTCCAGTACCTCCTCTTTTTTTTTCTTCCTTTAAAAAACTAAGCAAATATTAGCCTGTATGGGAAAAATACAAGGAAAATCATCTTCAGGTGTATTAGACTTGAGAAACAGAACACTTTTCAAGCTCTTTCTCCAACAATACAGAAAAAGAGCTGCATGCAGCAGTGTCAAAATGTAAATGGGATTCAATTTGCCTGCCCCTTTCATTGTACTTAAATCTGATGATTCGAATTTTAGTTATGGTTAGACTTCGTTGTTTGAAGATGGCACAGGTCCACCTTAAGTGTCAGTTTGTGCTAGAAAATTTAATTTTTATAGGCTATGAAATGTGAACTGCGTGATAGGACAGTAAATGTAATGTAATATATAATAGGCTATTTAATTTGTTTTAGCCATCTTAAAGTCTATTTAAGTCCTCCTGAGACATCCTGGAGCAGATCTAAAGGAGATCTTCCCCATCAAGCTCTCAGCAGTCTAAACTTACACTTCCTGTCTGTTACAGTTTTCAATTGATAATATTCACTTCAGATTCATGGCATGTATAGACTTGGATATTTTTTTCTAGTGGGACAGGTAGCAAGTTTTGTTAAGCATGGAAGATTTCAAGCACTTTTCCTCCCTGGTGTGTGGTTTTACAGGTCTAATAAAGAAATACATCTTGTGCTTAGGTCCATGGAAGTTAATTAAAACATTATTTCAAGGGTGAAGTAGGGTGGCCCCTTTCAGCACCTTCTGTTCCTTTTCTGGAGGAATCACTATTCATTTTAGAGCCTGGGATAGGGAGGAAAGGCTGGGCTCATAGTCCTGGGCTGTAGGAGCTCACAATCACAGCCAGGCTCACACTGCTTGATTTTGTAACTGTTCATAAGAAATTGTCCCTCTGGTACCACAAGCTGGAAAACATCCCTCCATGGGAAGCAGAAGTTTGTTAGTCCTGAGCTGCAGCCTTGGAACAGAGAGGATCCATCACCTTGTGTTAGAGCTCTTGGGTCGCAGAGTGTTAAAGGTTTGTATGAGAACAGCAAGACCATCATTACTGGCTGCAATACAAAGGAATATTAACAAACTTCCCTTTTCCTAACTAAATGCTGGCTGTACATAGAAATTGCTCTGTTGCCCTTTGGGAAGGAACAGGTATAGCTAGTCCCTCTCTTCCTTCACAGTTTCAAGTAGAGCACTGACTTGTAGCATGTTCTTATCATTATTTTCTGTTCTTTTTTATTATTATTTTCTCTTACTTTGCTTTCTATCCCTTAAGTCTAGAAATTCTTGCTTTTCCTCCTGTATGACAGTTTGGTTCTCTACTACATTACTACTACCTTAAATACTTGGGCTGACAGCAACCCAAAACCTAATATTTTTTTTTACCCAGGTGCAAAATGGGAAGTCTAAACAAAATAGACGCTTGAGGAACACCACCACTGGCAATATTTTCTCCATCCCAGTAATTTACCATGAGGTGTGAAACTCATGTGTTACCATTAACCAAGAGATTTCATCAGAGAAAGATAAACCAGTATGACATAATTTACATTTGAGAAGATCTGGGCTGCATTTCCATTCTGCTTTCTATTTATGTTCTAGTCACTGATTACTCTTGGGTGCTCTTTCCCCTTAGAACAGTTGTTATGAGATGCTGAGGAGCACTGAGCTTACATTAACAGGACTTTTTTGAACACAGGTTCTATATTTCTTCTCCAACCCTAGGCTGCTATCCCAGAAAATGTCCTATTCATTGAGAATCCTCGTGGCTGAATCTGCAATTTTGATATATAACCTTTTTTTTTTTTTTTTTTTTTTTTTTCAGTATTCTGGGATGGAAATTTTTTAAGCAGCCTCATTTCATTTTAGTAATGGATGTGGTAATTTGCAGTGCTTTGTCCTTGTTCCCATGAGGTATTCTGTCTCTGTCCCCATGCACAGCATTATTCTTACAGGAAAAAATTGTGCAAAAAGCTAATTTAATATTTGGTTTGTCCTTCTAATTTCTACTCCTTGTTGACATCAGTTCTTCATTTCTTGCTCTTAATTTCTTGTTGAGAAACCATTTGTTTGTCTGTGAGTTCCCATTTTCCTGGCCTCCTGGCAGCTTGCATTTAACCTCTGCAGCCTGACCTCTAAGTACCAGCTCTCTTTGCTGATCAGTCCCTTTTTCCATTCCTTGTAGGTTCTCTACTTCCCCTTAATATCCTGCTTTGAGGTGCATTCTCATGCAGGTAGGTCTGTAGCCCTTTCCTGTCCCCCTTTTAACTTTACTGGGATGTAAGGACTCAGGTTTAAAGTAAACCCTTCCCTCCCATACACTCAAATCCAACTGTGTATGTGTTTCATATATCTTTGGATGAAATTTTGGTTTATGGCCCATCAGGGAAAGGTGGGATTACTCTTGAAATGTAAAGAAAAACTGTTGGTTATTTTTGGGTCATGCAGCTGGTGAGGCCTGTACCCTCAGAAAGATTAAGGAAGTTTGAATTGCCTTTGGCAATTACTCTATGTTGTATAGGCTGCTTATTTCCAGATGGGTTTTTTTTTTTCTTCACGTAAAACCATGGGAATTAATTTTAAAAACTGGCATTTAAACCATCTGAATCAGAAATAGATTTTTTTCTTGATGATAGTTACGTTTATACAAACACAGTCCATTTTGTTAGAAGGTCAGTAATTTTGGACATTTCCTAAAATCCTTTCCAGGTTTTCACTTTTTTTAAGAAAAGTATTAAAGGTATGCTGATATTTCTTTTTTCATTGTATTGGGGGACAGATCTATTTGGCACCTTTTTATTGAAAACCCCAACGCACAAGAGGACAGTTCACTTTTCCATTTTTCCGAGTAGTTGGAAGAGCTCTTAAAACAGATGCAAAGGCTGCTTTTTGGAGCTGAGTGATCCCTTCTGAATCTGCATATTATCGGGGAGAAAAGGATAAAATTAATTCCCCAAGGCTGGCAGCTTTGGAGCCCAGCCCGCGTGGGTCTGTGCGGGTCTGTGGCGCTGCACGGCCCTGCAGAGGCTGCAGGAGGGCTCGGGCAGTGTTGGGTTCCCGGTCTGTCAGCCCCTCGTGTGTGCACTGCGAGCACATTGGGACCATCTGGGATTGCCCAGCTTCATGTGCCGGCAGCAATCCCTGCAGATGGACACCAACCAGCACGGGAACGTCACGTTTGGGCTCTGTCTGTCTCCACAAATCTGTGTCCTTCTGAGCTGGGGGCAGCAGAGCTACTGAGGAGTTTGGTTTTTTCTGGCTTTTGATAGCAGAATGGGGCTCAGTGCTCTGCCGCATTGATTTTGATAGTGTTAATCCTAGAGCTAATATAAATTTTAAATTACACTTTTATGAATTTCATTTAAATGTAATTGGAACTCCTCAATGTGGTCTAATGGTGATGTATAATGCTTGTCTCTTTCTTACCCTTGGGGGTGCTGGGGGGATCTCTGAAAGTCCCTTTGTCAGCTCTTTTTGTTTGGGAATAGCCATTTTCTTTTCTGAATCTGCTGTAAATTTCCAAAGTTCACCTCTGGTATATCTTAGTGCTTGATGAGCTGACAGCAAGAGAGAAATTTGCAAGTCTTTCACTATGTTTGTTAGCCAAGGTTTCCTGCAGTATTTATGCTGCAAGACTTTAAAAGCAAGGATAATAGTATTTAGTACCTAAAAGCTTGAAAAACTTATTAATGGACTGTTTATATTTGTGTTATTCCTCTTAACTGTTTCCCTTTGCTTTAATGAGATGAAAACCAATTTAGTGTCATTAGTAAGTGTCTGAGCATGTTCTTCAAGCTGAGCTTTGAGCACTATGGTGGGAAGTCTGGGGGTTTTATCTTTAATATGAGGGTTATATCTTTAATTTGATGGCACTTTCTTGTTTGGCTTGGTCTTCAACTTCATTGTGGGTCGGTGGGTGTTTGTGCAACATGTGGCACTAGATGTTAAAAGTGGATGTTTACATCTGGTATGCATTGGGAGATTAAGGTAGAGAGGATGAAGTTTTGGGTATGTGTTTTTTGGATGAAGGATAAAGTGAGAATACTTTTATTTCCTC
Source organism: Muscicapa striata striata (assembly GCA_030060385.1). Lineage (NCBI taxonomy): Eukaryota > Metazoa > Chordata > Aves > Passeriformes > Muscicapidae > Muscicapa > Muscicapa striata. The sequence continues at coordinate 323,610 of JAREIS010000125.1, forward strand.
TTAGATTTGAAACATATCATTCTAGCAATGCCTTTGAAACTCTGCCAGCTTTGCCAACCGTAACATTTATGGGATTTTGGACCTAAACTGAACTAGAGAACTGTTTTTAGTGGCAGAGTTAAGGTTAGTGCATGAAAATAGCTGGGCCTATTATTGACTGCATGTGGTCAGTGGTTTGGCTGAATGTAGGTGGCTCTTTTCCTGTCACTGTTTTCAAGCATATGGGTTTGCAATGAATATAAAACTCTTTTGAAATGGGATCTGCTGCAGTTCTTTTTGCACAGTAGTCTTATGCTATTTAGTAGTGATTATTTTGCTTTTGTCATTTTGATGCCTGGAAAGGCGTTTGCAATCCTGTAGTAAAAAAAAACACCTTTTCAAGTAAAGCTTATTCCTGTTGACATCAAAGCTAAGAGGTTTGAAGAATGTGATCATCTGTGTGCAGTAGCTGCTTCTGTCAGTAATATTTCTAAAAGGATGCATAAACTGTGTTGTTGAGTCTTTATTGTAGTTGATGCTGGGATTGTTTGCAGTGGGCAGAAACTCCCTCTAAACGTGCACATGCATTTTGTTTAATGATTACTTGTGTGAAAATCTCTAATATTGAATTACAACTTCCCTTTCTTGACTTTTCATGTTTCCAGTCTTGAAAGTAACATTAGCAGTTTCTCCCAAGGTGAACTTCTTTTTCCTATTGTGTGGAAGACAGCTTGGGTTAACCCAGTGTTTTGTTTCCTTCTTTGTGTGTAGTATACAAGGTGCAACCTCAGAGCTCAGGGAACAGTGAATTTTCTAGCTCCTGCTGTAGAGAGCTTAAGGGCACAACAGGTTCTGTTTAACTTTAACTTAAACAGTGTTACGCTATTTATATCTTTGTAAAAAATCTGGGTGATAGAGCTGTAAATTGTACAGATTGTGGATTGTGTAGATTGTCTGGTGTTTTCAGTGTAGAAAATTCTAGTGATCTTGTTTTAGCAGCTCTCAGATGCAAGAGCTGGTTTCATTCAGCTGAGAGCAAAGTACATTTGGGTTTGCAAGATGCTGAGAACTGCAGCAAGTTTAGGGGCACCAAGCCCTTCATGAGTTGGTTACATTGCTGTAAAGTATTTAAAAACAAAGCAAAACTGGTTCTCTATGTTTGGGGGAAAATGTTATGGGTTCCTCCTGTTTGAGGAAAATAATATATAGAATTACACAGTTTTTAGAGTGTAAAAGAATAACTAAATAAACAATGAAGTAACCTGCAGAGCTGCTTAACATATTTTGAACCTACTTGTCTGTCAGTCCTGCATCATGTTTTACAGAAACAAGGAAAAACACTGTTGCACAAGTGAGGCTGCTTGTGTGACCATGTCTTACACACATTTGAGAATTTAATTTCTTACCTACATAAATAAATGATACCATACTATTTGAAGCACGAAATCTACTTTTAAATTATTGAAATGAAAAAAAAACCAACCAACTTCTAGATGCTGTAATTATTGTGATCATAGATTGGAACTTAGTAAAATATCTTCCTACAGTGTAACATAACAATATCACTGGTTATTTAGAAATATTTTTTTCTAATTTAAACTAGCCCTTCTGAACTATATCAAGAAGACAGAGCTGTTTTTCCCAAGCATGCTGGGTGAAAGACTGTCACTAAGCAAGAAGTGCTATGCATGTGTTTGTAACTCTTGTTGCAAGAGAATATTAAGTAATCACTCATTGCATCCTCAATATTAAAAAAAAATAATTTGACTTTTCCTGAGTTTGGGGCTGTGCAAAACACCCTCAGTATCAGCAAGCTTTCTAATGTCAATATCAGCAAGCTTTTTTGTTTGCATTTTGGTTTGGGTTTTTTTTCCCCCTCATTCTGATTTAGGACTAGGAAAATGCTTGATGTTTTGACAGTAATTGTCACAGTTCAGGAATGCTCTATGAAAGATCTCATCCTTGAACATACTGATAAAGGTTCCTAACTGATACTGATAATCTCCATCATCTTCATATTCCAAACCTTTTTGCTACATGAAGAATGATGGAGATTATCAGTATCAGTTCTCAACATGGATTGATAGAACAGTATCTTACAGAAAAGCAGCACCGCTGATGAACTTTGATTTTAATTCATGTGAGGGGTTTTTTTGTAGTGGTTTTTGTGCAAGTATTTACAATTGTCCTTGCCTGTTGTGCAGAGGTGGGAGACCTGCGGGAGCTGCAGACTCTGGACATCTCCACGAACCGCCTGATGACGTTACCCGAGAGGCTGCACATGTGCCTTTCGCTGCAGTACCTGACTGCAGACAGGAACCACCTGTGGTCTGTGCCCCGCCACCTGTGCCAGCTGCCCAGCCTCAACGAGCTCTCCATGGCTGGCAACCGCCTGGCATTCCTGCCCCTGGGTGAGTCCCCACCTGGGGGGTCACACTCAGCAAAACTAACTGCTCCCCCCAGGAGCTAAAAACAACGCAACAAGCCAGTTTCTTTGGTGGTCTCTGCAGACTCTGTTTATGGAGCTGTCACAGGGATCATATTGTTGGAAAATATGTTAATTTTAAAAATGCAGGTTAAGGTTTCATGGTTTTTTTAAAAGCAATAAGACAGCTATCAAATTTACTTTATTTTTAGCTAACCGAGGGGAAAAAGTCTAAATGATGTGCATAAATATAGTACTGTGTAATCTGAGTTCCACCACTTTGGGTAATGATCTGTTTCTGTTTGCTGGATCTGATGATTTAACTAAGATTCTTCAACTAGGTTTTAAAACTTGTGGTGGTGTCCCAGTAACTCCATATAAATTACTTTTCAGCATTAGGAGTGTCAGTACCACATAATCTAGTGCAGGTTTAGTTTGTGCTGTGTACAGGCATCCATCAAAATTTCCACAGTAGTAGCCCAGGAAGGAATTGATGTGCCTTTTGCTAAACCCTTTGAAAGTTTGGAAGAGTAGAAGCAGGTCAGGAGTAGGAGGTGCAGTCAGTGCGTGGGGGTTTGTTGGGGGCAGTCACTGTGTGTTCCCTTTGGGAAAAGCAAATCCTCTTCTCTGAACTTGTCACTTTTCAGCCCTGCCACAGGGTAATCTCAGCTGAGATAGACACACATGCAGAGCTGCCCTGCTTAATAGTTTTTCTAGAACACAGAGTTTGGTGTTAATTAGGTGCAGATTAAGTTATGATAATCACATTGGAAAGAAGCTGGAAATTGAGGTGGCAAAAAATGAGATCATAATTTCTAAATTAATTACATTGTATAGGTTTAACTTAATCTTTTCAGTACCAGCATTTCAGTTTTTTAAGGAACTTACTGATCTTTCTGAGTTTTTTATCATCTTAGTTTATATTACTGGAAAGTAAGTGCAAGTAATGTCTCCAGACAGTGTTGCAGTTATGTCCCAGCATATGTCATTATATAAATGAGAAAACGAGTTCCAGGATGCATCATCCAGATTCCAGAGTACTAAACCAAGAAAATTGCCTTCCCTTATTTTGGCAAATATTTTTAACTCCCATGAGAGAGGAAGTTAAGCAGTTTTAATTTTGCAAAAATTCAGTAAGATGAGATGTGAAATTTTAAAGGAAAAAAGTTTTTGCTACTTTTGCACTTGTAGCTTATCTGTGAGTGAGCCATGACCTGGATGAGCCATAGATCTGCCAAAATGTTTTAAGTTCAAAAGGAGGAAATAAATCTCTAATATAATGACACACCTTCTTTTTTCTTTATTTTTAGACTCAAATTCAAAACATTCAAAAGGAACTTTTAAAATAACGGGAAACATCAAAGACTGTCAATTGACCTTGTTCAGTAGTTCTTAATAGTGACTCACTGGTGAACATTTGGAGATAATTTGCTATCTGTGGATATGAAACTGAATCATAAATCCTAGAGTTCAGAGGAAAAGCAGCACAGTATAAATGTAAATGTTTAATCCTTCTTCTGAAGAATCAGAAGGCTTCAGAGTGGTCAAGATGTGATGAAATAAAGTAGAAGAGAGAGCGCATTGAAAAGCAGAAAGATTAAATCTATCTTCTGTTGCTTGGGAAAATATTTTTCTTGGAGTATTGCTGAAGTTAAGGCATAATTGTAGCATTACTTCTGCTTGCTGCACATGTTGGCTGGTGGGGCTTTTGTGTGTATTCTTACATCCAACTTCACTTTACCAGTTAATAACTAAATAAGGATGCTAAGTAATGGGGAGAAGTACTGTAGAAATACTTTCAAGTGATAGTCAAGCGAATATTGTCAAAACAACTTTTGGCAATTAGGGAGCTGTGTTAATAAGCAGAGAATTTATTCATCTCCTGACAGAATGGTTGAGGTTTTTTCTTTTTTATATTAGATGTGTCCATGTTAAAAGAAATAAGTTTAAAACTATTTGCTTAATGCTTTTTAAAGCATTATTTACTTCATTTATTTCACGTGGTGGGTGACATCTACTATGTCAACCAGGAATGCATTCTGCCTTGTCCAAGTTTGTCCCTTGTAGCTGCCAGCAGAGCCTCTTGTTAAGTGTAGTGGAAATCTGCATTTTCCTGTTCCTGGACTGATGGGTGTGAGGTTTATTCCAGCAGCAGCACAGCCCTGCTGGACAGGGATCAGGAGCTTCTTTGCCCTGTACATTGTTTTAAGTTTGCAGATGCATTTGCCTTAGGAAAAACAGTGTAACACTGTTATAATAAATTCTAAAATAAAGATTCCTAATCCCACTCACTGACTTTCAGAACTGGTCCATAAACAAGCAGATGGGTAAACAGTGGATTAGTAATTTGTTCTGCAGAATACACCTAAATATTGGATTTGCCAGTGTTTTATAAAAATCATTTTTTCAGCTGTATTTCAGTTTATAGTGAAAGAAATGAGACACTATGGATCTCAGTTTGGGCCTTCCTAATAAAGTAATTTTTAAGAACTACTCCAAAAATTGTATGTATAAGTTGATCTGGAAGCTGCATTCTGAACAGTTATATTATTGTCATGGTAACTTCATGCTCCCTTAGTAAATGGTCTCAGAAATCTGCTGATCATTGTATATCAATATACTTACAACATAAATTATCTTTTGACAGAAAATTAACTTTAAATTTTTAGCATTAGTGAATGCTCCAGTGCCTGAAAACAAATTCCATCGCAGGCAGAAATGTGAATCTGATGACACTGCAAAAATAAAAATCATTTGTGTAATAAAGTACAAATATAATTAAAATAGGCCATAAATTCTCAAGTGTACTGGCAGCACAGGGGATGTTATGAGAGCAAATATTCAGAATTATATCACTTTATTTGAGGGTTTATGTGCATTTTTTCTTCAGAAAATGGGTCTAGTAATTATCAGTGCAGAGTAAACAAAGGTCTTATTCTACCTCAGTATATGCTGCTTTTGTGTCCTTGCCCTCACAGTATGGTTAAAAGAGCATCAGTGCAGCCACACAAGAGCTTTTGTTCCATCTTCAGCCATGTGGAATGCATATGCCAGGGCCCTGAGGTTAAAAAAAAAAAAAGAGGGAGAAAAAGAAAAAAATAGAATTAGGGTTTGTTCAGGACTCATGGCATTTGGTCATTTCTGGGAGACAGGTCTTTGATCTGGGAGGCTGGAAGGAGGAAAGTGGAAATGTTTTAGACACAGTACAGTGCTTGCAAAAGCCACATGAAAACCTTCTTTGTAGCTTTAGCCTTTTCAGAGATGGGCAGTTTCCTTATTGCACAGAGTTCTTCAGAAGCATGGTTTTTAGAGAACTTTTAACAATATTTGTTGGCTGATACAGGACATAAAAATTAATGTGGATGGGATACAAAGAGCCTTTCAAAGTGATGATTTATTTAAATTTAAACTTTATGGATAATGTTTGAAACTGGGAAAAATCTTTTGGAGTCTAGAAGATGCTTGGTTATTTAATGCAAAGAAACTCTATCAAAGGAACATTTATAGTTACAGGCTATTTGGCTTTGGGAATTGAATTTTTCCTACTGAGATATTTTGTCTAACATCCAAAAATTTGCTTTAATTACCTAGGAAATGCAGTCAACTCAGAACTTAGAATCTAAACATAGCATAAGATAAAGACAGAGGGAAGAGATGAGATGCAGCCTCACTCCCCCCTCTCAGTGCATATGAAAAGAACAGCTTTAGGGCTTTTTTTGACTTGCCTGATTTTCAACCCATTTGCATACATCTGTGTAGAAACCAGCAAGATGAGGCTCTTTTAAAAATTTTCTGCCATTCTCTAAATTAATAAGTCAAACAGTAGCACATTCAAGCTACCCAAGCAACCCATAGTTTTCTGCTGTTTTTAGTCAAAGTGGCTTCTGCAACACGAGGGAACATTCCATGAACATTACATGTCCCATCCACCTGCTACCTGCTTTAAATTGTACTGGCTGATTCCTCACCAGCCCTACAATATTTTATGGTGTTACATTGCCTCTGTGGTGCAGTATTTTTATTCTTTGTAGGATAACAATGGGGTTTTGTTTCATCTAAAAATATCCCAGAACTTCACTAAACTATTTTCAGCCCTGCAGTACTGAGCCCAAATAAATCATCTCGTTGAGGTGATGCTCAGCAGCATCTCCAGCAGTGCCCATCAGTCAGCAGAGGGATTTGTGCTCCCATCCTGAGGCAGGACACTTGATGGATGCAGCAGATAGTTCTGTGAGCTGGAATGTCTCTGGGACAGGGTCAAAGCAGCATGTGGTGGTTGAATGTGTCCCTTGATGTTCAGTGACTCTACTTTGAACAAAGCCCAGATTATGGTACCTGAATCCTCCACGGACTGTTGCAAAGCAAGGGCCTGTGTTAAAGGGGAAAAAAACCCCAAACTCATTTTTTCTCTGTTAACGCTTTTATTTAAAAAAAGGAATCTCTTTGTTTTCTGTTGGTATCATCACTTGTTCTTTATATCAAAGATTTGATAATGTCACTCCTCAGCATGAACTTTTAAGGTTTCTGGTGCTCACAGCTGCCATTCAAGTGGGTGACAACTGAAGACATTCAATATATTATAAGATGGACAAACATTTGGGGAGGGATCACTCAAAACATCTGCACTAAGTGGAATTTAGAGCTCTTGTGTACAATGAAACTATTCAGTAATAAAGAAAGGTTTGTATTACCTATTGTTGTAGTAGGAAATGAGATCAGTATTTCAAATTGAATTTTCTGAATAAAAATGTCATGGAAATTGTTTTAATTTTTATTCTGTTCTTGGTCATAATGACAAAGGGACAGAAGTTGTGCCCATTTGTCCAGTTACCCTTATATTTCTGCCAGCCAAAGTAACTGATAAAGATGGGAAATGAGAATTACTCAATATTAGTATTGTCTTACTGTGGCTGATGCAGCCAAATACTTGTTTATCTTAGTCTCTCTGAGGTACTCATGAAAGTTTAACAAGTTGGGAGGCACACAGAATATTTGTTTTTTCATGGTGCAGTTTGTCTGGGTCCCAGCTCTCCCATCCTGGGCAGAGGCTTTCAGGCTCTCTTCTCCTGGTTTGTGTTTTGCACAAACACAGAAACCTTTTCCTGCCCAGTGTCTCGAAGGGCATGGGAGTGACAGATGAGTTGGGCTGCCCAGTAATGCTACACATCAACTTTCTTGCTAGTCCAAAACTCTTTCAGACTTTTCTGTTTAGTTCAGTTTGGTGTCTTTTGAAATGTCTCTCATTAATATGTTTTTCACTTCTTTTAATGCCAGACAGTTTTATCACTGACTAGACCTTGCTAATAAGCAAAATTCTCATTTCTGAGAATTATTCCAAGAAACCTAAATTTTCCCATTTAATTTTAATTTTCTAAGCAAAATAAAATAGTTCCATACTGATATGCTCTATCTAGAGGTATTTTAATAGATTTCTAGTCCATGAAGGCATTACTTAATCATGCTGCACTTGCTTCTTTTGACTACAAGCCATGAATATTTTAAGAGCAATAATGCAAGCAGCACACCTCCAGAGGTATTGATCATTTACTGCAGCCACAACTTTTGATGTCTTACATTCTGCAGTTTAATGCTTTGTGTTTTCTTGGGCTCTGTAATTCACTGCACGAGTCACACAGACTCGTTTCTGAATGACTGCACTTGTATTTGGTTAAGGCTAATGAATCCCAGCAAGGATCCCTCCTTGGAGAAAAGAAAGAGGGGGACAGAGCACATTCTTGTGTCTGTCTTGCCCACTTTCCCAAAGATAGAGAAGCTGTGATTTCACTGACATGAGGCTAGCTAATGAAAGCAGGTTTGACCTTATGAACTTGAAGTATGCACTGAGGATTTGAAATCAATTGTCCCTTTGCTGCTTCCAACTGACTTCAGAGTTAGTCAATGTTAAAATTTAATTATTTATAATGGGATTTTCAGGGCTTCTGAAAGGGGGCTTTGTTTTGTTTTAGTAATTTGAAATAGTTGCTTCTAAACAGCTTTTCAGCTCATCCATAATAAAACCATTGGCTGAAATTTTACAACTGAGAAGTACTAATTTATGTTTGCTTACATTGAGTCTGATTAGCTTATTTATAATTAAAGAGAATTACTTTGCTAATAATTGTCACTATGTCATCCTTTCTTCTCTTGACTTTTCTTGTTTTCTGAACCCAGACTTAGGTCGTTCTCGAGAGCTCCAATATGTTTATGTGGATAACAATAGTCACCTGAAAGGCCTCCCATCTTATCTGTATAACAAAGTCATTGGTTGCAGTGGGTAAGTGTGAATTAATTCAGATGTCTTGTGTACCTGTCCTTGTAAAACTTCTGTATGATACAAGTAGCTATTTTTTGTGTGTCTGTGATTGATTGAGAGCTGATGTTACTTGGAGGGGATTACTGCTCCCAGCTCTGTTTTATTTTTGTAATAAATCTTCTGTGTTAATTGCTGGCTTTTAACTATTCTACTATGAAGGCATAACAGTGAAGTTACTCTGAAAGAATTTGTAATAATAATGTAAGGCCTAGAGCTGAATTTAAAAGTTGGCCAAAAGTGTAGGCTTCACAGTTTCCAGAACTAGAGAATGAACAAAATAATTCTTAATATATTGCAGCATCTCTTTGTTTCTAAGTGTTCACATTTCTCTTAAGTTGTGGGTCATATTTTGAAAAGTCATGTGCAGCTCCTTCACTCATTTTACATCTCAGTATCAGCTTCTTGTAGGTCTTGGTACCTACTAACTAAAGTGACTTTTTTAGAGTTATGGATTGACAGGTTTATTTTTACATGTGGATTTTAAAAATATCCTGGGCTGTCTCATGTTTGTGGTTAGAATGCAAGAAAAAAAGTGGTCTGTGTAGGACACTGGCTTAATTCTTTCTGCCCTGACACTGGCATAAATTAGGATCAGCACCCCTGATGAATGGAGCTTTACTGGTGTAAAACTGATCAGAAGAGGATTGTCCCCATTACCATCTAATTATAAATTTCTGGTATGCTCACTCTCAGCAGATCTCGCATTAAATATAAATTCCCTCTCTACAGCCTGCGTTCTCCTGCAATATGGGAGATGCTGAGTCTTGGCATTTTAAGGTTTTTCTAATATTCCAGTGTCAGCTGGTTGGTGATATTTAAATACTTGCAGTTGGATTACAGTTCTGCTGAACTGTGTGACTCGCAAGCTTTTACTAATTTTGTTTTTCAGGAAAGATAAATTCTAGCCTTTTTTCTTTCAGAACTGATTGTAAATTGTTAGGCAGACATTAAATTGACCTTAAATTTAACAGAATTGTATTAAATGTGATGAAAACCAGTAATGATAATGCAGGAGATGGTCCAGCTGTCCTGCCTATTTCAGGTGGTTTTATACAAAAACCGTGTTTGTTGTTTTTTTTTTTTTTTAAGTTTTCATCTTATACCTTATACAGTTCATCTTATCTTATACAGTTAAAATAATTTTATCTTTGCATTGACCTTTTTGAAGATCCTACCAGTTCTTTTTGCTATTCTTACATGTACAGTGCTGGTGAGACCACCTGCTAGTATCTCTGATATTATAAATCTAGTACAGAATTACAGAATCTAGTCTGAAAAATCTAGTATAGAACATACTGAAGGAGTTGCAAGTGTTGCAATGAAATTGATTCCTTTAATGCCTCTGTGGAATAAAAAGTGATTTTCTTCCTTAATAATTTCTAGTAAAAAGAGATAATTTCTAGTAAGAAAAATAATGTTTGTATTTGTGCAACGAACAGATCCTTGTCTTTGTTGTGAAACTGTGTTGAAACATTACAGATTATTTTTAAGAAAAAATTTCAGTATGGGGAGAGCACATGTATATTATTAAAAAACCCAAAGATTTTATTTGATAATGTGCCGAGAGACTTTAAAATTGTGTAATAATGGTCATGTGAAAAATTTCTGTGTTCTTTCCAAGAAAGCATTAGCAACGAGGCTAAGGTTTTCATGGGTCAGGCAAGGGTTGAAGATCCAGGCTTTAGTGCTCTGTCTGGCCCTCCACTGGAGAATAAAATCTGACAAGCTGCTGTTACTGACATAAAGCTTTATCTCTGAAAATAGAATATAAATTGCCTTGTGTAAGTATTGAATCTCTGTCTGGGCATCCTGCAGTCAGACTGACTGAAAAAAGTCTTTTATATGAGAGGTGATGATCTCAGCACTCAAAATAAATTTTGATCTTATTTTTTGCAGATTGGATTTCATAGTCCCCAGTTAGGGATCTGTCAGTCTTGTTGAAGGCGGCCAATAGGTGGTCTCAGCTTTTTTTTCCCCCTCACTTACTTATCCACCAGGCTTTTTCTGCAGCTCCTATTTTTCCCCAGCTGTTTAGACCATCCTCTATTCCAATTTTTAACCTCCATGGATTTTGTGTGTGTCATTAATAGCCTCACCCTTTACATAAAGTAGACCAAATGTCCCAGCTCTGAACTGCAGAGGCTGTAGTGAGTTCTTGGGTTTGTTCCTTAGTGAGGTTTGTAAGGGGTTATTCAGCTTGAAAATACAAGATTATGGATTTATTTATTTATTGTGAAAACTAACACATTGGGAGTGGATTGTTGGAATACTGGATCTCTGAATTCCCACTTATTTTAACCTCACTAATGGGTTGTGGGAAAGTATTAAATATTTAGCGAGAGCCTTATTGCCTTGCTTGCTGTTTGATGCTGCTCTCTTTTTCTCTGTTTCTCTGACCTGTTTCTCCTTTAATCAGAAGAGATGAGATTCTTTGTTGTCAGAGGAGTACTCTGAGATTTCTTTCACATCTGATAAGGTTGAGAGTGGTTACCTCCGTTTTAGGTTTAATAGCTGGGAAGGCTGACAAATTTGTGTTTCTGTTCCATTTGTTAGGACTGGCCCCAACAAGTTGCTCTTGGCTTCAAATTTCAGTTGTCATAAACAATTCCAATTCCCCTGTTGACTTCCCCAACCTCTTAGTAGAATTTTCCTATGCGTGTCTCTCTGGTATGATCGCTTGCAACAGGGATCACGTAAAGAGTTATTATTTTTACTACAAGCTAAGTTTCTCTCCCTGGATCTAAATAACCTTCCCTTTCCATATATGATTTGGGAAGGGCAAGGCTAATAGACTTATTAGGATATCTTCCCACTACAGCATGAGTGTTGTTTTTGTTTTTCCTTCATCTACCCACCCCGTGCCCTTCAAGGGAACTTTGTGGATGGGGAAAGGTGTAGTACAGAATCACCCAGTGGCACTTAAAATACATTTTTTGGGGCTGGAGTTTGCCTCGCATGTTACAGTTGAGAAATCCATGATTGTTTTCAGCTGGTTGATCCAAGACACAGGAAGCAAACTTTTGGGTATGAAACTGCTCCTCTCATTAAGTATTTACTAACAAAAGGCTAAAAGAGATTTGTCATGTGGGCAAAGTAATGGGCACGTAGCATACTTGGGTTCACCCCCTTGGGATTGTGTTCTCATTTCTTTATGTTATTTGATGAGTAATTCCTCCAAATGTCCCATGTCTAGCACATCACAGAAGGTGGGAATCTGTAGAAACATAGAATCATAGAATAGTTTGGGAAGGACCTTTAAAGGTTAACCCCACCATTGCACTGTTCTCTGCAAGGAATCCTTGACGGGTGCTGCACTGGAGAACAGAATCAGGCTTTCTTTGGGTTGGTCATCTGGGTTTCCCCATGAAGTTACTTCTATTATTTTTTTTCTAACCACTTTCTAAATGTCTTGTGTCCTTCTAGTTGTGGTTCTCCAATTCAAGTTTCAGAGGTGAAACTGCTCTCTTTTTCATCAGGCCAGTTAACTGTGTTCCTGCCAGCAGAGGTGAAATCTATAGGGACAGAAACAGATCATGTGCTGCCTTTGCAAGAACTGGCCATGAGGACCCTCTATAACACCTACTACAGGTTTTTGAAAGGTATGAAATTTCTGCTTTCTTCAGACTACAGAATAAGTGAAAACATTTTCTGGCACTGAGAGGAACATTTCTAACAGTTCTTCAAAGGCTTGGGCAAGGATTTATATAATAAAAGATGTATTTAATCAAATTATGTTTGAAATGGTGCATTAGAACAAAAATGTCCAGTATCAAAAGCCAGAGTTCCAAAGACTGTTTCTGAGGTCAAGTGGTGGTTGTAATGGTTTCTTACTTGAAGCCTGTATGAAGAAGGACGCTTTTTTTTTTTTCAGGAGAAACTCTTTAATGGAAATAGGAGATGAGAAATACAGTTCCTGAGGCAAGATCAGATGCATCAGCCAGCAATGCAACTCCTTGCCAGGCAGCACACTCCTAAACTGGCAGACTTGTTATACATGGCAGAAGAAATGCGAGCAGCCCTTGGCCATTTCAGCACAATGTGACAGCTGAGCTGCTTTAGTTCTGCCCCAATTCAGGCTCTCTGCTCTAAAGTGGCCCTTGGCTTATCTGGTTCTGCATCATGCAATCACATGAGTTAGCAATATCTGATGATAACCTGCAGATCCTCTCAGATCTGGATGTGTTGTGCCTCCCTACAGTTGATGCTATCTTGGGAATTCTCAGCTTTAAAGGTCAAAGGAGAAAGCAGAAGAGTGGAGGGTTCCAGTGGGAAGATTAGAGGGGTTATGGAAAGGGTCTCTTGTACCTTGGCCACTGCAGTAAATCCTCACTGCTTTGCCAGGAAAAGTGTACAAGGAGGTCTGCCTTTTCTCACTCATTTGTGACTTGTACAATCATTTCTGGAATCCAGCTGTGTGGATGTGGTTCCTGAAGATGCCAGTGAGGTTTGGTTTGGGAATGGGAAGGTCATATTGCAAAATCAGTTTAAGGACTGGTTTGTAAATGATTTTATACAAGGCTGTGAGGATTACACTTATTTTCAGCCAAGATGCAGAACCTGAAAAAGATGGATTCATATATCCTTATACACACACTCATAGATATGTCCTATTCTGAGTGACCTTATTAAAAACTGTGGCCATTACCACTGCAGCACCCCAGTTTCAGTGAGCAGGAGCAGAGCCTGTGTCAGACAGGTGTACGATAATGCTGTGCTGGGGAAGCAGGTGGCACATATGATTAAAGTAGCAGATTTCATCTGTCACTGCCTAAATTTGCAGTTTCAAGAGTGCTGTTAAATACTTGGCGGCTGCTGGGGAAGTGACAGAAGTGACTGGACTCCTTTTCCTCAGTCATTGCTTGGCTGCAGAGTGTGACCTTTTCTTTCTGACGCAAATGTCCTGCTCGTCCCCTCCTTGGGGCTGCTGTGGTACATTGTGTCTGGGGTTCAACCTTGCAGTGTTTGAAAGCTGAAACCAGTGTGATACCATAAAACTGATTTATCAGGTACTGCATCTTGTTTTGATTACTCAGCACCTAAACTCACTCACCTGTCTTGGCTGTCTCTCAGGTTCTAGATGGAGATTAGCACGTGGGGTTTAATTTATAAAACACCGTGTGGCTTGGGCCAGGCCTGAGAAAGTGATGGCTCTTTACCAGGAAATGACCCTGGAGTCCCTTTGGTGAAAATGATGGCATCTTGTAGGTTGTGGGGAACACTTAACCGATGAGGAATGTATTGATCTTTTTAGAGTGGTCTCTTTAGTTGGACCTGGGAGAATTATGCTGGGCTGGATTGAATTTCAAGTAATTCCAAATATTGCAAATCCCTTTTTGCTGATGGTGGAGTTTGGGCTTTGTAGTGAGGTTCACTATCCTGCTGGATTGGTTGCTGAAATATTTTAATAAAATACTACTGATGTCCTTTTCATAATGTTGTATTGTTATTAGTTACTAAACATCTGTCTAGATAATCTCTGTGTTTAAAAATCCTTCATGATCTTTTAATCCTTTCTAATATTTGCTTAAGCTATAATATTTTCACCTAGGTATTTTAGCCCAGTTAAAGTTATGCCCACAGATACTAGACTTGTACATTTAACTTTAACTTCTTTAGACATGGAAAGCATTATGTGCCTCACTCTAATTGTGGTAATTTGCATTACCTCATTGTTGTTTTGACAAAACCTTAAGAATGTGAGGCAGCTGTTTTCTGAATTGTTCATGGATCATGCTTGTGTTTGACTTTATCATGCAATAATTTTATTATAAATATTTTTTGTTTCTTTTCTTCTCTAGATTTAAACTTTCTGACTCCAATCTCACTACCCAAAAGCCTCTTGGAATTGCTGCACTGTCCCTTGGGACACTGCCACCGCTGCAGCCAGCCTATGTTTACCATTGTCTACCCAAAGCTCTTTCCCTTGAGGGAAACTCCAATGGCAGGATTGCATCAAGGGTAATTATACAGGAAATTACACTGGGGTTTTGTTTAGGAAGAAAAACACCTTATGGAACAAAGCATGTTCCTAAGGATTTTTTTTTAAATGTAGCGTTTCAGATCCAAAGTCCCTAGCCTGTGATTGCATATATAAGTTGACAAATATTTTATTCATGAGTCAACCAAAATACTGCTGTTAGACTGTTAAAAGGGTCTTCAGATATGCTTGTCTCAGCCTGGTATAAGACAGGAAAGGGTTTGGATAGGATGGGATTGAGCTGTTCGTGGTAGTGCAGCACATGCCTGGCACTTCTGTGCCCTGGGAAAGAAGTGGTACCTAACACCAGTAACTGCCCTGATGGTCTCTACCCTGACTTCACATTGCTCCCGCTAAACAAAAAGTGCTGCAGGATCAAAGATGGAAAAAAGCTCTAAAGCTGGAGCTTAATTAAAATGTTCTGCAGTAAAATACTCTTGTTTTAATTTCCACACTAATTAACTTGAGATATGCTGTGGAAGCATTCTGCATAGGAACATACATTTTGTAGTAATACATGTTTTTAATAATACTTCAGTTTTGTGGTTGTAAATGTCTGCAGCATTAAGTCAAGTACACAGCCCACACAGATGTGCTGACCTACTGGACAGTAGAGTCATAGAAGGGACTTAAAATGGGGATATGGTTCAGGTAATGCTGCCTTCATGTAGATAAGGATATAAAATACCTTTAAGGTGAGCCCTGATTGTTTTGCAGTGATTCTTTCCCTAATCCTTATTAGTCTGAATGGATACTATAGCTTTCCATGAGTCATAATATCAAAGAATCCCTTTCTGCAATGGAAAAGCATAATCTGAGAAATTTCAGCTTATATTGTTTGAAAAGTAATAAAGGAGATTTAAAGCTAAGTTTAAAGCTTGAAGTTAAACAAGCAAAGGTGATGTTAGGTTCTTGTTAGAGAATTCAAGTCAAGCCATTAATTACAAAGCATATACCTAAAGGTGGTGGGAAGAAAGCAAAGGTGCTCTAAAAAGGAATGTTTTTGAGATTACTTGTTGGTGTCTGTATAATCCAGGAACACCACCTAGTTCCTAGCCTGCTGAAATCCATTGATTTGATAATTATCTTCCATAAAAACAAGAAACTGCTTTTCAATAGGATGATCTTTAATAAAAGAGAAAAGGGTGATTCAGGTTGGTAGTGCCTGTTTTACACAGCTGTATCACAGCCTGTTTGCTGTGAGTTTGTAACATGAGAAACATGATTTGTAAGCAATTCAGCTTTATGAAATGAAACAACTTAGGTATACCAAATCTGGGCAGCAGCCAGAGGGCTGCATAAATGCTGTTTTGGAAAAGCCATCTTTCTTAGAAGGATCTGATTGCAGAGATTGCACACTTCAATTTGCCACTCTGTTACACTTCAGTCATATGTCGAAATTTAGTGGATTTCATGTTCAGTGAAATAATTCACTTCCATATTAGTGTCATAATATTCTTAGTCATAAGATGTTATAATCATGCTATAAAGAATTTCTCTGAAACATTCAACATTTTCTAAGAAAATGAGAGCAAACTACTGGCTAGTCACTAAATCTATCTATTACCCTAAATAATTCAACAATGTGAGAATTTTGACTACTTTGTAATTAATTGCTAAACATTGTTCATTGAAGCTACAGTTACAAGATGATAGACATTATCAGGAGGCACGTTTAGGAATTATTAAAGATGAGACTCCACAAAAACATACTTTAGAGCTGTTTTGGAGGAGCACTATATTAACATTCTAAATATAATAATTAAAAATACATACTTCTGCATGGTTTTCACTTGTTTCAAAAA
Source organism: Muscicapa striata striata (assembly GCA_030060385.1). NCBI lineage: Eukaryota > Metazoa > Chordata > Aves > Passeriformes > Muscicapidae > Muscicapa > Muscicapa striata. The sequence goes on from JAREIS010000125.1 coordinate 340,109, forward strand.
TAGTTATCATTCCTTCCCTTAGACAAGAATGTACTGTGTTCTGCAAAATGCCTTTAATGAATCTAGTCTTAAGTAGCTGACGTTTGATGCAAATCCACAGAAAATGAGATCTAAACAGGGCAGCCTGTCATCCTTATCTCTGTAGCTTGTGCACTTGACATGGTAAGATTATGTGGAATTGTGGAGGTGTGATAGCTGGTTTGGAAAGATGTGAAGGACAGGGCTTCTGTTTTAAAGAGCTTAAAGTGACCATGAAAACACACAGGGTAGGGATCCTGGGCATTTGAGCAGCACTGATTAGCACATGCCACATCCATGCCAGTAACTCCTGCCTGGATTTCTGTATCACATTCTGTATCCTCTTAGAGGAAGGAGAGTTAAGTGTTGGACTGAATTTCTGTATCTGAAAAAGCACAGATGCCATGAGCACTGGGTAAAAGTGTGATTTCTGGGTTAGTGAAAAACAGATCTGAACATTTTTAAGGCAGATATCTCAGTCCCTGCCAGGCTGGGGCAGGAGCAGGGTCACTGTGAGGCTCGGATCACACTTGCACAGTGCCATCCCTGCTGCTCTGCGTGTTACGGTGTGACAGCACAGCCTGTCACTCATCCTTGCTGAAGATCTGCCTGTTCACTCTGCTAACCAGGGAGGACACTGCCCTTCAGTCATTTCATGCCTACAAGCAGTAATTTAAGAAACACACAAGCAGGGCCCAGGCTGCCCAGCTATTTTCCTGTCAGCTGCTAAACCTGCTGGCTGTGACACTCAGCCACACCCTGCTCAGAGAGAAAAACCACACACTGCTACTCTAAACCCAGTGCATAAGAAACCAGGAAGGTTTGAGAACCCCTGCAGTGTTTCCCTGCCTTGGTGTCAGAGACAGCAAATGAACCTGTGCTTTTTCTGGGCTGTGGAGATGGGCTAATCCCGTTTTTTCCCAACCAGCACAATTGTCCATGTGGAATGGAGCCAGGAGCTTTAATCTTTACTGACAACTGTTCCCCCCTCTCCTTTTTTTTCTTTTTTTTTCTCCTAGGAGGACAACTGTTAGTTTTGTGGCATACTGCTGCTCCACCCAGTGTCTGCAGACTTTTGACCTACTGAGTTGATAAACATTTCAACCTCTTCAGGAGTGCTGCCAGTGTAAAGCTGCATTTGATGCCGTGTCCCCTTGGTACTGGAATACCGTGTGTGCGTGTGCCAAAGCAGCAGAAGTGCCCAGTCAGGAACACTCTGAGACACTTAAATCCTGCCCTATCAAATCTGGATGAACTGCTGGAACTTTTCAGAAGTGTAAATACCGAGCTTTTAAAAGTATTAACTTCTCCCTCCTCCGAGGCAGCACACAAACCAAACACATTCACAAGCTCTGACTTCAGGATTTCCACTATTTTTCAAATGTGCCTGATTTCAGGTTGACCCATTGCATCATTTGAGGCAGTTGCATTCCTCTAACAGGAAAAAAAAAGTTCAGTTATGGCAAACAAATTTTCACTTATTCATCCCTATACTCTTCCCTTCTACAGCTGCCATCAGGTGCTGTAAGCCTGCAGAAACCTTTGATGGATCCCAGTGACTTTTCCATAGAATTCAGCCTTATTTTCTCCCTCTCATCTTAATGTTTACCCCAGCAGAGTTATACTGGTTGTATATCAAGTCTTTGACAGTTCTCTGTGGTATTTAAATCCACATGCTAAAAGCAGATCTTTCTTTCTAGTATCATTAAATACCACAGTGATTTAATTGGAGTAACTAGGATATGTCTGGAGACTGAAGATCCTGTTTCAGTGAAGGCTGGTACTGATGCCTACACGAAAGGCTCTTGCTCCAGCATGTTTGATGGTGTATTTTCTTTATTTTCATTGCTTTATTTTTAGAAATAGTTCTCCTTTTCTTCCATTGAGTTCTTCAGGAAGAAGACAACTTTTTAAGTATCAATTTCCCTTTGAAAAAATCCAATTAGTAATATGATAGTAAATCTTTATTATATTTTTATAGTTGCAGGTTATAGATCTGCAAAGAGCTGGTCTTGATCTTTTTCTAGATTCAGCGTTTGGCTGATTTGTCCAAGTGTGTCAGTGGATTGTGTGCCTTGGAGAAGGTTGGAAATCCAGGAGCAGGTGTGTATCTCCATGCACAGGTATATTTGCACACATGGATACCTGCAGAGAAGGGCTGGGATGTTTGTTTTCATACATTAATGGCAGATTTGGTTCAAATTGCCACTCACAATCATATTTGTGGGAATCTTTTTTTGCTACATCTTGCTCCTTTTAAATGAAGAACTAAGGATGGAAAAAAGGCCCAAAATGCCTATGTGACTAAACATTTTGACTTTCTACTGGAACAGTTTATAGACAATTAGCCCCTCTTGATTTGTTTTTGAATATATAGTGTTTTTAAAAATATAATTTGTTCTTTTTTTTCTTTTTTTTTTTACTTTCTATTTCTTTGGTATAAACCACTTGTTGATTTAGCACAGTGTGCTGCTCTGTGCAGTAGGTAGTTACAAGCTGAAATAGATATGAATGAAACAGTTTGTTATAAAAATGGCAAGATAAAGAGACTTATTTGGTAGTGTATTAGCATATGTTGTGGTGAGGTGTGCGTACTTTGAAGGCAGGAGGCATTAAAATATTTTCCTGTTGCCAAAGAAGCATTTGTTCCTTCTGCAGGCTTCCTGGCATCTCTTCAGTAAATAGAGTATCTTAAGAGCTTAAAAGAGTACCAAAAAGGCCGTTTTGAGGGTGGAAATTTTAGGTTGTGCATGTTACTTGTAAAAATCTTTACTGGTTTTATTGGGTTGGTTTTAGAGAGTTGAATTAGCATTAAGAAATGTAAAACTTAATCCTTCAGGAATGCAAGTATCATCTACTGCTTAAGAATTGTGAAACTTTCTAAAATAAATCCCATTTATTATATCTGCTTTGCAGTAGGGGAAAGAGCCATGTCCAGGCAGCCTTGGTGCTTTTGGATTTGTGTCTGTGTCATTTCCCAGGTTTGTTTCCATGTTGGAATCTCAGCAGGCTCAGCCACCCCACAGGGTTCACTGCTGAGGCAGCAAAATCCACCTTCAGCTTTATCCTTTTCCTTCAGTACCTCAGAGCTGAGATGCAAATTGCCCATGTACAATTATATCTGTATCAGAAATGTGCAAGTGTAGCACAGAATCCACTTTTTTAAAACAGATGATAAAAGCTAATGTTACAGATGTTAATTTTTATATGATACTCTGATCAGGAATTTTCAGTATTAATTTTTACTGTGGCTTCCTCTGTCTTTGAAAGAGATGTTTACTTGGAAGTTTTTGCCCTCTTTTTATAGCAAGTTGTAGATTTGAAATCACAGTTTATATCTGAATTCAGTCTGTAAATACTATTTCAGAGTTAAATCTGGTTGTGATCACCTAACACACATTAGCATTTGTTTTATTAGGAGTCAAGAAGAGTGAAGCTTGATTTTATTATTATAATTATTTATTTATTATTTTCTTTCTTCTCCCCATAATCTAATTATTTCTTATTGAGTCTGTATCAGTCTCTTTATTATTGTCTCCAAGTGCAGTTCAGAAGAAATTTAACCTGTTCTATAAGCAGGATGAATCTTAACTAATACTTTAATAGATGATATTTCAAGAATGGAATGTTCAATAAATAAATGACTTAAACATGCAATTGAAGCTGAAATGTCATACCCTATTTTTATAAAACAAAGAAGGGGAAAGCCAATATATAGATGAAAATGCAGCTTAAATTCATGTTTGATGTTTTGGGGGTTTTTTATATGATCAGTGTTTGTATTCATCTGTATCTTTGGGTGATATTCTTCTAGATTAAAATAACTCCATTCTCACTTGTCCAAGTTTTTCTAAAGTTGTTCTGCTGTAAGAGTATTTCATAACCAGCTATGAGAGCCAGCTATGCAAATTGCAATGGGGAGAGGGAGCTTGTTGCTGATTGAACTGTGCATCACTGGCTTTTCAAGGTGCCGCAGTGCTTGGACTTCTCTTTAGTTGGTTTGTTTCTGGGTAATTTTTGATTTCTTGCTCTGGTTTTTCAGTTAGTTCCCACTAAGGTAATTTTTTTCTGTGTACTACAAAAAATCAGGTTCCAGATGTTGAAAAAAATGACCAAAACGTTTTTTTGTGGTAACAGTAGATCTTAATTCTTAGCTTAGGGCAGGAGCAGGAAGAGTTTTTGGGTTTTTTCCTCAAGGCATTACAAAGAGAAAGGTGCTGGAGAGGAATGAGATAAAATAAGCCTTTAAACCATTGATACTGCTATAAAATATTTTGTAAGTAAAGATTAACTCCCATTATAATTAGGGATCACAGGAATAATTTTTGTTTAAGTTGTGATTACAGGCACCATGTTGATAAAATTCAAACACCATATAGAGGTAGCTTTTTGTTCTGCCACAAAGGAAATGGAGGAATCTCTGACTTTGTTTAAAAATCCTTTTGAGTGGTTTTGCCATGAACACTGTTACATTTGGAGCACTGTTCTTGGGAACCTTCCTCATCATCCCTCAGAGGATCAGAAATGCCCTTTCCTGTGCAAAGAGCAAGGTCTAATATAAAGAAATGTGTATTTTTCTGTTTTGATGCTTCTCCTGGGCTCTCAGCACGGTTCATTACAAACCTCCTATTTACTTGGTTGTGGTGAGGTGGAGATGTTGCTCTGAGCAGAGTGGTGCTATTTATTGCCAAGTTGGCTTCAATTCCTGCAGATTGAATTCTGCTGAATCCCTTTTTCTGGCATTGAAGGGGGCACAGGACTGTTCTAACACCCGTGTGGGAGCAGCGTGTCAGGTTCTACTGACATCACAGCCCCGCTGAAGACTGGAGAGTGACAAACCTGTCACTAGAGAGGACAACTGGCTTTTGAAGGCCACTTTGGCCCCACCAGAGTACCACTGATAACAGAAGAACTTTTGCCCTGATGTCAGTGGACGATGGGTCAAGTCTTAACTGAGGAGAGGGAAAAATGTGTGCTACCATCTTTGTATTTCTTGCAAAAACTGGGACAACACCAGAATCCATGGCTGCTGCTCTGTCTGCAGCTGCACTTCCATAATTCCAAGAGGTACCTATCTTTGCCTCTTACCTGCCTCTTAATACTATTCATGTTGTTGCAAAATGTTATAGTTAATTTGTGATGGAAGAGGCTGAATAAATTGAATCCAGAGTTTTTATTACTTTTTTGTATTACAGACCTATTTTGTAAGAGACCGAAGGTCTGGTGGAAAGAAATGCAATGTTCATGTGAAGTCTTCATTGCTTTTGCTTTTATGTGCCCTTTCTTGGATTATAACTTGAACTTGGTTTGCAACTGAGTTCATTCTGTATCTGTGGAAAGCACATGTGCATTGCTTTCTTGCTGTGTATTAACCAAATGTCATTTAGTGTGAAGGTGAGCTTGCTAGATGGTTTATTTAAAGTTAGTGGTGCGATTATTGTATGTGCTTGTTAATAAACTATATTTTTGGATAGAATTACCATTCATTCAAATTAACGAATTTCTTGCTCCTGGGACTATTAAGCTATGTTAGAATGCAGCACTTCATTTACATTTCAGTTCATTTGCATTGTAATTAGCTATTAAGTCTTTTGTCCCAAGGCTGAAGAGGTGGGGTGAAGACACTAAAAGCACTCCCAAGCCCAAAACACCACTTCAATTCATTTAATCCCTTTGTCTCAAACAATGTAGTTCATCAGATCTTGCATAATAGGAACAAAACCCATATGGAAACATTACTTCAGACCCTTCCACGGATTGATCAAAAGGAAAATAAGTTTCAGTAAGGCTGTGCTGCCACCCTGATAGTCCATAGATGAGGCTATGGTTCATGGTTTCCTTACTAAGCAGGATTCAGCAGCTTTTTTTCCTCATTTAACAGATATCATAGGAACAAGGCTGCCAAAAATAAGTAGAAATTAAGCATCTGTTTTTCCAGTTGTTTCATTCCTTGCTATGCAGCATTTTGCCTCAGTGAAAGCTGCCGCTCTTCCCAAGTTCTTTGAGCTGGATACTGTCTGGATTTCTGTGTGTTGGGTGAATACTCAGTATCCATTCTCCAGTGAGACCTGTGGTGGCCAGGATATCTCAGATAGTTGTAAACCTTGCAGGTTCAGGTGCTGTCCAGACTTCCCTGAAGCCTGTTTGGTAATTAGTTTACAATGATTTGCCTTTTTTTGTATTTTACAAGTGACGAGGTAACTTTTCCTACCCTTGCAGTGGAGGTAACCTCTGTTTGCCTGGCAGCAGGAGGAGGATGTGAATCCCTTAATAAATGGTAGAACAACCCTTAACCTATAACTTTTACCAACCACTGATGTGTCCCTTATGAATTAGAAAGAAAGAAATGGAATAACTTAACATCCTTTTCCTTTGCAATTAAAAGTACTTGGCATAAATGCAAGCTAAGTGGAAACTTCAGTGACTGAATAATGCTATTGTATGCAGGAAATGAGAGGAGCTGAGATCTCACTTGGAAAGGCAGTGGATGTTTTGTGACTTCTAAGCCAAGATTTAGGGCTGTTCTATGTGGTGACATTTTGGGAACTTCAGAGTCGAGTTGAACCCACTGCATCTGTGTCCCCCAACTTCAGCAACAATTTATTATTACAGTAGAACCCTCTCTATCCTGCACTGAAGAATCCCACCAGCATTCCCTGTAGCTGGCTCAGGACTATCAAGTTTCTGTCTGCTGCTTCAGCAAGAAAGGAAGCAGGAGTTGACCATATGCTTTTTTTATCTTTTCACATTTTAAATAATAAATCCCTACGTCAGGCTCTTTCAGCACCCATTACGCCCTTCAGACATCTCCTGCTCCCAGGCAAAGACCTTGACACATCTGTGAGAGATCTCAAGTCTCAAGAAGGAAAGCAGATCTGTTGTTGGAGGTGCTGAAGTGATTTGACTTTCTGATGATGCCTTCCAAGTGGCAATCAAGGGCTAATTTCTCAAGTACCCTGATGCTCTTTTGTATGTTCATGAGGAATGTAAATATTGACTGGTTCTTTCTGCCAGAGAAAGCTGCCACTTATGGAGCTCTGTCCTGCTGCTAAATATGACTATGGCCACATGATGAGGACTGGCCATGAAATCACAGAATATGCTGAGCTGGGAGAGACCTATGAGGATCATCCAAATCCTGTCCTGCCACAGGACACCCCAAAGTGTTCTGTCATTTGCTGTGAACCTCACAAAGTTAGGGGGGTTTATTTTTTTTTCTCAAGATCAGTTGTGAAAGCTTTCTTGTAATGAAAAATGCAATACTGTGTTTGTTTATTGATCAGCACTATGAATCTTCTCTAAGTGCACCATTATAACAGCAAATCAAGCTATTTGATTAAGAAAACAAAACTAAAAAAAGCATTGTTAAATCCCTTCTCGGTGCACATAGGGTCCACTGAGCACTAACCTTTTGTTTAGGAATGAGAAAGAGAGCTCATAATTCATCATGAAATGCAGGTGTGGTCTGAAGATGCTGATCATGTTGCCTGGATCTCATGAAAAAATAAATTTAAGAAGATGACCAGTGTTTCTTCTAGGGATAAATATTAACTAATTGTATCAAATATGTCAATTTTTGGTTTTGTTGTACTTTGAGCTCCTAAAATTCTGCACATGTAGCTATTATTTCAATCTTACTAGGTTTGCTTTATACTGCAGAGTTCTAACCATTGATTTTTATTGTTAAAACAATTAGAAGAATCAAGCTGAATATTGTTGGGTCAGTTCATGATAACTGTGATTGCTTTGCTGGCATAGAAGTTCCAAAGCTGTCTGAGCATGGACTTGAATTTGGCTGCCTTTGATCTTGCTGTGTCTCTGTTGGCTCTCCAATTTCATTTTGCAAAAAGCCGAATCGATGGAGATGATACATGAAGAGAAGAGTTACCAAGTAAAACAACTTTAACTTTCTTCAGAAAGCCTGGCTTGGAATAGGGCTGGCAAGGTCTCCTATATGAATTCCAGGTAAGTGCTCCTTTTAAAGTAGGATGAAAAACAGTGGGTTGAACAGGCAGTAGAGAACCCCATGTCTAAAAGTACCAAGATCAATATATTCACACCTTACTGTTCTATATCTTTGTTTCTATAAAAACTGAATAACTGCGCAATAGGGAGTTTAGTTGTATCTTACATCTCTGTAGATTTAAGATTGATTTTATACTTCTGACACGCTCATTACTCTTCACAGGGTAATGCCTCTTCTGTTTCTCTGCCTGTGTAGTTGTAAAATAACCCTTGTGTGTCCTCACTCTTGACCAGAAAATGTTGTTCTACTCTCTGGTTGGGAAACAGACCCTTGCTGTGGTCCTATTATGATTAAAGCAGTTTGTTACCTGCACAGTGACACAGGTTTGTGTTCCATCAGAGACACCACCTAATCACATTTCTGCACAATTACCTGCATCACAAATGTGTCTTCTGTTCTGGCTGCAAATGAACTGAGGGATATCTAACTTGAATTAATGAATTAATGTATATTAAATCAGTACTTTGTATCAGGTTTTTAGATCTAGCAGTATCTAATCCTGGCTCTTAATCCTCAATTATGAAACATGGAGGCTCGAATTTCTCCAGTAGCTTGGTCTAAACTGTAGCCAAACTTCTGTCTGATCCCTATAAAGATACTTGGGACTAGGTTCGAATTGAAAACCTCTATTTAATTATCTCCTTTTTCCCTCCTCCCTCCAGGAGGCTCAGATGGTGCAGGAGCTGATACCTACTAGCTAGAAATGTCTTTCCAGGTCAGTGCTGTGCCAGCTGCCCTCCCTGCCGCGCCGGTGTCGCGCTGGCTGCCAGCCCTGCCCAGCTCCTGCTCGCTGGCCCTGAGCTGCCAAGATGAAAAATATTGATTCCAGTCCATCTCATTGAAGTATTATCATGAGGTGTTCACAGACATGCTGGGACTGGTCTTTTACTTACAGAACATTTATCCAGGGGGATCTGGTGTGTTATGTAGCAAGAAACTGCAAGAGGCAGAATGAATTTACTGTTTTCACTTACAGTCAGTAGCCTGAGACCTTACTGTGGCTTTAGCTATTCTTGATTAATTTCATATGTGGATGCTCCTATTCCAGAATAAAAGTGCCTTATTATGAAAGAATTTAATTCCTTTAACTTCATTTGGGAATAAATATATCCACACACCTGGTATTTAAATCTGAGAGAACTATTTCTTTATAAATTTACACCCTGTTCTGTTTTGGATTAGATCTCGTGTGTAACTAAATCCTTGTATTTACTTAACAAGATTTGATTTATTGCTGAAAATTCTTTCTTTTGGGAAGTACCTGGTTGGAAAATAAAAATTCTGCTTGCAAGGATAAGTCTGAGTGGAGAGGGGGCAAATGAAAAATTGTGAAAAAAACTGGTTTGGAAGCACTGCATTGGAAAACATTGTTACATGTCAGGTCTTATTCTGCTGTTTTATTCTGAAACATCTGGCTTTCGACACTTTTAAAAACCTATTTTGATGTTTTTCAAATTGAGAAATACAACTTTGAAACATGGCATGGAATATTTATGTTTCCTGCCATGAAAATGTCTTTTATGTCTCCATCATCCTATTTTCTGGTGCAAACACAGCTGGCAGGAATGGTTTAGACTGACTTTGCTCTGCCTGGGTGTTAAGGTAAGAGGCTGCCCTCAGAAGTCACTGTCTGTCACAGCCCTCCTTGCTGGATATGGTTTGAGTTCCATGGGCACAACCCAAGGTCTCGGCAGCCGCAGTTTGCTCTGTCCCATGTGAAGCTGGTGAGGGAGGAACTGGTAAGGAGATATATTTCTCTATGATAGTGTCCCCAGGCCTGCTGAGTGGCACAGTGGTGATGGAGACATGTTCCCCTTGTTATCTGTGTCCCAGTATGACATTCTACTCTGGTGCAGGGCTTTACTTTAAAGCTTTCTGTGTTCTAGCTGCTCGGATCTGGCTCAGCTGCCAGAGAGGTCTTGCTGTCACAGGAAGGATGTGCCTGTCCAAAGTGCAGCATGTGCACTCTGGATGCACAAGCACAGGGGAGAGCTTTCCTAAAGATGTATTACTAAGCTCTTTAAGATTTAATGCTTTCTTGAAGTTCAAACCAGTGTAAGGGAAGGCTTAAGCAGCTTAGTGGGTTAAAATGATCCCTGACTGTGTCCTTCAGACGGTTTAAAGACCCTGCAGCAACCCAAGCAGGCCACCTGTTCCTCTCTCAGACAAACAGGTTCCCCCCTTGACCTTTATTCTGCCACCCTTCAGTTTTGCCTGGCCTGGCTCCATGTGTGGAGTGATTGTTCTGAAGTTTGTCATTGTTTAAAATGCCACTTGCCAGAGTTTAATGTGCACAGCTGCAACCTGAGCCATCGCTGTGTGTTAATAAGGCTAAAACCATTGGACTGACACCAAAAGATCTGCTTGCACTTGGCATGTCATAAATTAATATCATTCTTACCTGCCAGGGATGATTCACTGCTGGCTCAAAGCATATTTAAACCTTTGGAGGATGCCAACAAACTGGGCGGTGGTTTGACCTGCCACGTGGCCCAGGACTGCTGCTTTCCCTGCCTCCGCCTTGTTGCAGTGTGTCGGGAAACAGAAGCTCTTTATGGCCTTATGAGAGCTTGTGTTTGTGTGCTGCCCTGGCCCTCCTGCCCCCATCTGCCAAAGGGCTGGCCTGTTTGTGGGAACATCTCACTGCCTTTCAAATTCCTGGCTGGACTGTTGCTGCTGGGTTTGGGAGCGGTCCTGGGGGTTAGTGCTTGACTGGACTGTGGCCTGTTCTTGCAGCAGCTCCAGAAGGCTCTCATCCCACTGACCTCTCAGACAGGTTGTGCCAGTGTCCCAGAAACTGCAGATAAATTCCATATTAGAGGAGCACACTTGACCAGCTAACGCCTCGGAGCAGGTGGGTTAAGCTGGTGCCCAGGATAAGGAGCCTTGGAGGCAGGAAGGGATGGCCCACATGGGAACGGGGGAGATCGGATTGCAGGGTTATATGCCAGAGGTTGAACGTGCTCCCCGGAGCCCAGACTCTGGGGCTCCAGTGTCACAGCAAGTGCCCAGCAGGGAGGTGCTGCTCTGTCCCCAGGGATGTGCTGAGAGCCAGCAGTGCTGCTCTGTTTGTCCAAGTGCTTCCTGGCTGCATCCAGGGAACTGCAGTGCTGGAAACTGCAGTGCAGCCCTGGTCTGTTACAGAGGAGATGGGAAGGGATGGGAGACAGTTAAAAGACATTTTACCCTTTCTCCTTAAAGTCCATGGATGGGGAGAAGGTGTGTATGGTGGTCTGTTCAAATATCTTTTATATAATGAATTGAGATTTATCTCCTCACACTCTTCCCTCAGGGCTAGTGTGTTCCTTGTAAAATACTGTGAAGGCATAATGTGCTCCTTTAGCTAAAACTGCTCCTTTGTTTACCACGGTGTCCCCATTGCCTATTTACTTTGGCTCATCCAAATAATTTGTTAAATACTGGGTTTGCATAAGCAGCCCTGTGTGGACTTGGGACCCCTTAAGCCTTGCTGTGGACATTAGGAGGGATAGAAACAGCCCCCATATCTGCCTGAGATGTGTTTCAGTCTGGAAATCCCAAGTGTTGCAGAGAACAGGGTGTAACCATGATCTGGTTAGGGGTAATTATGGTCGGCAGTGCCAGGAGCAGCCTGCAGCCCTCCTCATGTTTCCCACCACAACTGCATACAGCCTGGCAGCCTAACCCTGATGGAACTATTGCATTATCCTCACCACTGAATCCACTGGCTTTTGTTTTCCTTTCCAGCAGGGAAAAAAATTAATTACAAATGGTCTACTATGTGTAGGTAAATAATGAGAAATCCTGGAAAGGGGTCATCCTATCCAGCAGGACAGACAGGAGACCCAGTTTAGCTAATGACACGGTTGTGGTCGCCTCCTGAAGCACGTTCAGAGCCGGAGCAGAGGTTAGACAGTGTCTAGGACAAGGACTGCAGCTCTCCTCTGCTCAGCTTGCAGACACGTGGTGACTGAGCTGCATAAAGGCTCATGCTGTCTATATTTTATTTTGTGGGTAGTGCGGGCTGTTCATTTTATTATTTTCTCTTTATGCGAGACTGACAGGGAGAGTAGAGCTGGTTGCTGGGCAGTGGGGATTGCAGTTGGTAATAAAGGTCTGTTTTCTCACTTCCTCTATTTTTGTCTCTGGGCAGGATGAGGCACATCAGGGGAAAATCTGACTTGAAACAGAAGCTCAGTTTTTAAGTTGGGAGTTAGACAGTCCTGCTGAGAGAGGTTTGCTCACGCCACAGCTGTCCGTCACCTCGGGGCATAGTGCTAAGGCTGCTCACGCACGGCAGCCCCAGGGGTGCCACGGTCTCCTGGACAGATCTGGAGGGGACACTCTTACTCCAAACCCCTTATTAGTTTGCCAGGTGACATTTTGGTGCCTGGGGCAGGATGTCTGGTTGGTTGTCCCCCAGGTCTTGTGAGCATACTGAAAAGGTGGCATACATCCTTCTGTAATGAGGGAATGGTCTTTACCAGGCATGGAGTCAGGACTCCTGAGTCTTACAGCTTTTCTTCCTCTTTCTGGCTCCTATGGAAATTCTCTGTATCCTGTGAGCACAGAGATGTGTCTGTGTGTGAGACCCTGCTGGTGGTCTGTTATTTGCAGGAGGATTTTTTGCTTGCAAGGAGAATTTTGCAATCACCAAGTGCAAACTTTTCTCTGGAAGAGCTCTGGTTTCAGTACAAATCTCTGAATCTCTCCAGGTGAGTCTGTTTTCAACAAGGTCACCGGATATCCTCACATCTGCTCAGATGAGGAGATGAATGAATCCAGCTGAGCTGTACTTTGTGTGTGCCCTCTCTAAAATGAACTGCAGAGCTGATAAATTCTTCACCCTTTGCCCTGCCAGCTCTTCGAATTGCAGCTTCTTTCAAAGCTGAAGTGAAAAGTGCTGGAGTGCCACAGCACCACTGCAAGTGTCACTTGAGGGACAGGCTGGAACAAGCCTGAACATGTACTAGAGCCTCCCTGGAAGGGGGGGTGACAGTCCCTCTACTCCAGGGACAGTGCTGAGATGTGGATTCTTGTCACTTCAGTTGGAAGCAATGGAGAATCAGAACTTAGCACTGCTTCAGGCAGCAGGGGAGGACTTGTCCCCCTTGGGAGTGCTGGTCAGTAGATGTTGCAGCAAGAGCCTGTAGCTGATATTAGTGGATTTTGGGTTTTGCTGTATAAAGAAGATCAGAATCTGGCCTGAGGTGAGGGTGTTTGTGCTTTGGCAGTGGGTGTGAAAGGAGAAACTCAAGAGGGTTGGGCGGCAACATGCTGGTTCTGTTCTCTTCCGTAGATGGCCTTCTGGAGACATGCTGGGTGAGTGGAAAATGTAATGAAATTCCCAGAGCCTCCTGGTGCACTACCAAGGTATTCCTGCCAGCTTTCCAGCCCGAGATGTTGGTGCAGCTGTAGGGGCCCGGGCCACAGATAGAGGTAATTGCAGATTAACCCCCACCAGAGCAGGATTACTGAGGGAGAGGTTTTCTTCACCTGGGCAATAGCTCACACGAGATCCACATTTACCTTTGGGGTGAAATGGGCTGAACCAAGAGCTCACAGTAGATCAAGCTCTTTTCAAACTGCTTTTATTTTTTAAAAGCTCACTTGTTTGTTCTGCTTCACAAACTGAGCAGTGCAAGCAACAGTAAAAATGTGGTGCATCCCAAATTCTCGCTGTGAGGATGGGTTTCGTGACCACTGCAGTCTGCATAAGGTCTTCAGATCCAAACCATCTGTGGGGCTCAGAGTATGCAAACTATTCATGTTGTCTTAAAGATTTACCAGAGAGCAGGGCCTCAATGTGCCAGAATCTGTAGGAAAACAGAGACCTGCACCACTGATGGTCCTGGGGGTCTTGTTTGAAGCTTCTATTGAATAGATTGATCATTGTCCTGCAGCGTTTAGTGGTGGAAAAAGAAGCAGGGAGGGGGTTTAACAAGTGTCTCATATGGTTCGTGTTGTCTCTGCTGTGCTGAACCTTTCTTTCTGCTCACACAGCAGGGTTTTGCTTTGCCTCTGTTTCCTTTGTGCAGATGGCAGCAATAGGTTTCGTTTCCCCCCCAGCCGTCAAATTAACAGCCTTGGCGAGCTTTCCTTTGCTGGCTAGTTTTGGGTGGTGCTGGAGAATTGCTCCACTCAGTACATTTCCAAGTCTGGCTTTTTAAGCCAAGCTGTATAAAAATAAACTTTTTTTTGTTGTTTATTTGTTTGAGAGAAGGGACCTTGGGAAAGCAGATACGAAATTTGCTCTGACTGTATTTTGTCCGCTGAAGGAATTGGCTTTGAGTTGCATTAGAATAGCACATTGGCTTCTTGCACAAATCTCCCACAAGCAATAGGCTGAATTCGGAAAAGCTAGTGGGCAGAGGTACTGGAAACAATCTTCTGAGTTACAGCATCTGCAGTAGGGACTAATGAAAACTCTGGCCTTGTGTCTCCAAACTCCACAGCAAAGCTGTTCGACCCACCTAGTTGCACTGATCAGCTTCAGAATGCCATGATATCCTGAGCTGATGAATTTGCAGTGGGATTTTCATCTTTTTTCCTCCAGTCACAGTGACCCAAATCAATCTCAAGGAGCAGTAGCAGAATGGCAGCCCCTCACCATGCACTCATACCAACATTTAGCTTACAGAAGAATTAGTGACCTGAATTGCTCCATCAGTACCAATGCTGATGCAAGTGGATCTGAACCAGAAACAGGTGAAGGATCGACTTTCTTATTTCACAAATGTAACAATCCAACCCAGAGAAAGATAGGAGCAGAAGGTTTCCCAAACCTTTGCAGAAAGCTTGTGGGAGGGACATAAACTCAAACTGAGCCAAGTGCTCCTGAGCCCTTGTGCCTTTACTACATATAAATAAATTGTGTGTATATTTATAGTAGATATAGTTTATATGCTAAGGGAACTTAGCACAAATCTGAAGTTTTTTCATTGCCTGCCTGTGTGCCTTTCTAACTTAACAAGCTCTGCTCTTGGCAACTCTCTGTAGTACAGCAGCATGTGTGGGCACATCTAGGTTGGAAGCTTTGTGCATGCTTGGTGCATCTTCACCTTCTGCGTTTTACTTCGTTGCAGAGACCTATGCAGTGCCAGAGACTGCAGGACCCAGGCTTTTGGCTATCTCCTCTATCTTGAGGATGTAGTTTGAAATAGCCACTCATCAGGTGTTTCATTTAAACTTGGTCCTACTTGAAAAAGATCCTGTGTATCCAACATGGTGCCATGCCAGGAACAACAAAAGCTCCAGAGCCCCTGCTCAGCCTCGCATTTGTTTCTCACATGTGTTCCAGGACTGCTCTCCTCAAACCTCCTCACTGGTTGTTTTCCTCTGTTGCTAGAGCCGTATGTCTCCAAAGGAAGGCCCAGCTCTGCCATTTGAACAATCCTCCTCCATCTGCTGCTCCTGCTCCTGGAGCTGTGCGGAGCGGCAGCGCGGTGACGCCCGGCCTGCAGACACTGCCTCGGTCTCTCTGTCACTCCTGTGTTTCAGGGAGCCAGGCTGGGGGAGGCATGACCAACTTGCATTTTAGTGCTGGGCTTCAGTGCTTTCTGTTTGTCAGGAGTAAAACCACCACCATCAGCAATGAGGATAAAAATTTACTGGCCATTCAGACCTGCTGTTCTTGAGGAAACAGCAGATTGCTGCTCTGCTGCTGCTGCTGCTGGGAGTTAGTTCCCAAATGTGGTCTTTACAAACCTGCCCTCACCACGAGAAATAAGACAATATCTAGTCAGATCTACTCCACAGTTTCACTTCTCTGTAGGCTAAACCTATGCTCTAGGTTTACATCCTATCTCCTGCTCAGTTGGACTTTTATTTCAGTGGAAACCATAGTCTGCACAACAGGCCTCAGATTTCAGGGGGTTATGCAAAATGGACTCAGAGATGCATCAGAAGTTTTCTGTCCTTATCAATGTGCAATATTAAGGGTAAAACCAGGCAATTCTCAGAGCCCTGGAGATGCCAGACAGTCTCCTTTGCTCTGTGTGGGGTTTTATGGACATAGATGTGGACTGCACTGCCTGGAACACAAGTTGTTTGTTTTAATTTACAAATTAAAAATAAAACTATGTTTATTTGCATCACTTGAGGGGTCTTTTGCTCACAGCTGCTTAAAAAGTGAGCTCTGGCTGCCAAGTAAAATAAAGTTTAATGTTACAACATGCACTGGGAAGGGCAGAACTGGCAATTACCCTGCCAGCAGCAGGACACTGTAGGTACAATATTTAGAAGTCCATGCAAAGTGCAGAACTTGGCTGTGGCTTGTGACAGATGTGGGACAGAGGTGCAGGAAGGTGTTGCAAAATGTCAGGCACCTCCAGTGAGAAATCCCATAGCTGTGAAGGTGAGGGAGCCGTGTCCTCAGGGGGGCCCTAAGGAGCAGCTCTCTCTTGCCACACACCAGCTGCCAACCCATGTCTGGCATTCCCATTATGGAAAACTGGTTGGGAGGTGGCTCGAATCCCTGGTTTCCTTTCAGTCCTCTCTTGTCAAGCTTTGTGCTCTGGTGAACACTGGAAAACATGCTTGTTATGTTGGGCAGTGGTTTGCTCCTAAAAATTGATGAGGAGAAAGCTCGTCTCCCCGGGGTTGCTTTGTCCTCTGGCCGTGCGGACGTGTCCAGTGCCCGAGGTCTGTGTGGGGTGGAGCTGGGCACAGCCCTCGGCCTGCAGACCCCCCCAGGGCTGCAGGAGGACACTTGTCAGGCAGGGATCTGAGGTTTCCATCTCTCTTTGAGGCCAGTGAAGTGGTTTTGTGGGGCAGCAATGGCTGGTGTGGTCTCAGCTGTGTTTCATCTGACTCATCTGGTGCAGTGGAATAAATGAGCAGGGTCTAAATGTTGCTTTACTGTGGCTGAATCTGAAAGCTCAGCTATCAGTACAAGCACTGTGGGGTGAGGTACTGTATTTATTTACAGACTTCCCCTGCCTTTAGGGGACAAATGCAAGAAAAAAGAGGAGTCAAGGCAGAAGAGGCTGGGGGATGCTGCTCTGACAGCTGCATGCAGAAGTCCAAGTCAGATCTTTTGACACTCAGCAGAAAGACTCTTTCCTCTTTAGTGACAAGGAAACCTGGAGGAGTCTGGGTGAGGTAGCCCAGATCAGATGGAGACAGTGTCCTTCTGAGCCCTGGGGGTCTCAGGCTGGTTGTGTTGCCTGCAGGGTGAGGAAGGTTTCCTGCAGAGCAGGTGCTGCCATTACTGGCCTCCTCTAGCATGTGCCTGTTTTGTGTTTTGCAGCCTTTTGCTGCTGGCCCTCCTCAGCTCTGGATTGCTTTGTGCCCATAATTTAACAAGGCAGTTTACAATGGCTCTGACACCATTTGGGTAGATGAAGTTGGCTCAAAAAGCATCCACCCACTTGCTAAACAATGCCTCGGGCTCTGAACGCATTAAACTTGCTCTGCTCTGCTGCCTACATGCAGCTTTCCAGGTGGAGTTTGTTTTTGATGTTATCCATCCCCCTTGATGGCTCGTGAGCTGCCCAACTCTCACTCCACCTCCCATCTCTCCTGTCCATAATTAGTTGTCTAATTTTTGGGAGCCTGCTCATTGCAAAGTCTTGCACAAGCAGGGAATGGTCTTCACTTCAGGAAATGTCTCTGCCCGTTCAGCTGGGTGGGAAGTACAAGACCAGGATTAAGGTTTTAATAAAAAACCAAAGGATATTGTATATATATTCATTGGAAAACTCTGCCTCTGATTATCTGGAGTTATCTTACAGGGGTGTTAAGATGCCCTGGGTTAATGTAAATTCCGTCCCTGTGTTTTTTAAGAATTGGTGATTTGTTGCTGGATTTGACTTCCTGGAATTGCAGAGACATGAAATTGTTGAGAAACCTCGATTTAAGTTCAGTTTGATGTGAAGGAGACTCCAATTCTGAGTCGAGCTTTAAAAAAACCCCAGCAATCATCCCACCAACAACTACTTTCTTTTTTTAACCAGAAGCATATAATCTTCTTTGGAACTTTTCTTAAGCACCAGAAGGGCGAAGAGGTGGATGTTGTGAGCTAGAGCACTTTTGGTGGCAAGGACTCTGCTTTTTTGGACTTTGCTAATGCAGATCAACGTGTGTATATGTTGAAACTCACAGTAAGTAAAGAACAAACAGCTGTCTGCCATCCTGACAGAGTTGGCTGGGAAATGGCCCAAACACAGAGAACTCTAAAAAAAAAAAAAAAAAAAAAAAAAAAAGTGGGGGAAAGGAGAAAGGAAAGTGTCTGTCTTCAAGTATGTTTGAAATAATGAAAAGAACCGATGTGCAAAGCGATTAAGAGATCTTTGAGGATCAAAAGCCTTGATTCAGTTTTGCCAATGGAACAAAACTTTTCATCTGTTCTTGTGTGGACCTTAAAGTAGGGCAGAAGGGTGTAGTTTTAAAATTATTTCATTTCAGGATTTACTTTGGGCAGGGGGAAAGGGTTCTTTCTGTTTGTTCTTGCTCTTGTTATTCAGTGTCCTTAACACAAAAGGCCAGCCTGGCTCTGAAATGAAGAGCAGGGTCGTTCTATGAACTGGTGGTTCATTAGTCTCCTTTTGATTTGTCAGAACAGTAAGGGACCCTTTTATTTTTTTTTTTCTCCCTTTCTAGTAATGTCTGTGTTCTTGAATCAAGACATCTTCCCTCATCATGCTGCAGTGGCTGAATCTATTTCAGAGGTTTCCTAAGTGGGCTGTACCAATAATGTTCATCTCGTGCACACAGAGCAGAGAGTCAAGAGTTTGATGCATGAGGAAGCCAAACCCAAAGATTTTCAGTGCTCTGTGCAGTAAATCCTACTGCCAGCTTTGTGTTCAATTGGAGCTGGATGCCCCCCACCAGATTATCTATGAGCCTGTTTTCCCTGGTAGCCTCATGTCAGCAGGAGCACAGAGCAAACCTTGGGAAGGTGGGTGAGGGAGGCTCAGAAGTGCAAATCATGGATTGCAGCACCACCAACTTGGCAGCCATGTGCCCTTTCTTGGGGAAGGGGTGGTGGAAGTAGCAGCAAAAGAAGATGAAGGGATCTGGGGCTGTGAAAGCGAAGACAAAAGATTGGGAAGGAGAAGACAAAACTCAGGAATGTCCTTGTATTTGTGTTTCTGCAGGGGACAGTGGAAGAGCTCCCTCTTCCTGTCCCAGCTGGCTCTAACCATTGTGGGAAAAGCCTTCCTTGCAGGCTGGAGTCTCAGTGGCCCTCTGAGGCAGGGTTTTTCTTTCAGCATGGATTTACAACCTGTAGGATCCACAGGAGAGTATGGATTAACTGTAGGGTCATCAGAGCAGCCCTGGGGCACCACACACCACCACAGATGGGGTGGGTTTCAGAGCCAGGGTGCAGGTTGGGTGGGTTTAATGACAGGAGTCACCTCAGTGGTGGAAGTTGTGTGTTGGCCCTGTCTCATTGCAAAAGTGCTGGTGAAAGCAGAGAGGTTCCGTGTTCCTGTTGCCACTGCAGATATTCAGGAGCAGCATCTGGTGCCCCAGGTGCTTCCTGTGACCTGGAGCTGATGTACTTCTGGTGTGTGGTTTCCTGCCCTGTCCTGACTGGGGTCAGGTGGTAGGTGTGCTCTAACCTCTTCAGTGGGGCAGCTGTGATAAAAGGCTGTTCTCTGCTCCAAAACTTAATTAATACAAGTCATATTTTGTCACCACATGTGTAGCAAAGATGGCAACTCCCATTGCTGCTGCTGTGGGAACCACATCCGTGTGCTACACAGACCCTGTCACGCTCTGGTGACAGACCAGTACACTACTGGAAACCTGAAAACAACAGCAACAGAAGCTGAAAACTGCATATGGCTGAGCATTATTGTGGGTTGCAGGCTGGAAAATTTCTGCTGGTAAAAATTTCTGGCAAGGTGTGGACTGCAGAATGAATTAATCTGCTTTCTTTGAGCTGCTTCTAGATTAGCTCTTTGTGCTTGATCCAGCACTCCTGTGTCTATATCCATGGCAGGAATGAAATGTCACCATTGATACAAGCCTGATGTGTAAAAGTCTGTAATTACAAGCCATTTTGTGAGCAATATGATGGGTGAAAAAAATGACCTCCTATGGACTGGTGATCTCCACCCTCTTGGCCTTGAAAGCAGGCATACATTAATATGCTGCATACATTAATCTGCTGCATACATTAATTTACTGCACAATTTTTATGCTGCTCTAACATCATCATAAGCATGTGTCATTTCGGCATATTATCAATTCTAATACAGCTGTGAGCAGCAAAATAGAGTGGAGAGGGTCTTCGTGCCTGCCTTCGGGGTTGAGGGTGGAGATGGGATTGTCCATGTATTCTGTTCTGACAGTAGCTTCTCTCTTGGTGTTCACGTAAATAGTTATTTTTAGGAAGATCATATATTCCCCAGTAATTGTTTTAAATGCATCAAAGAGCTCACTGATATAAAGCCTGTGATTTATGGGTTCCCGCTACTTTTTAATAGCTGAACTTGAATCCTGGATTCACTGAAGCCATTTGGAAAATTGGGATTATTCCAAGCTGGAGCAAAGGGAGAGAGACTGGTATTTTGCCAAGATCAGCAGTGATTCATTCCTACATTCGTGCTCAGCATCCAGTGAAGGGCAAGAGCTGGGAATGCTGTAAGGAGAGCTAGCAGGAGGTTATCATGTTGAAGGTGAATCTGCCCTCCTCGCTCCCTCTGCTGCCAGATAAGGTCTTTTGAATGAGAAGGACCAAATTCTGTCACGTTTTTCTTTCATCCCCTCTAAAAGCTGATTTATTCATACAAGCTCCAAGCCAACTAACTTGCCTCCTGACTCTGAGGCATAGGGAGAACTGAATTTTGGCTGTTCCAAGAATGTCCCCATAGGGGTGAAGGACTGGAGAACACCTCGTGATAAATATACTTTAGAAATCCCTTACAAAGAAATGTTTTAGTGACTGCTTGGAATGAAGCAATGTCTGTATCAGGTTAGGCCAGCAGGCTCTGGCAGCGTGAGCAGGGGCCCTCAGGAACCTGTAAGGGGACAGGGTGGACCCAGGACTCATTGCTGGCACATTCTGTCACGTTCCAGTGGTATTTGGCCCCTGGACCAAGTGAGAGGTGATCACAGAATAAATCAGATTGGTGGTGGTATCATTTAGATTAGGTGATAAATGTTGAAGTCATAGAAAAAGTGGAAACTTGCTGTGGTCGAAGGGTTTTGTTTAGCCTGAGGACATTTACTTTTTAGGTGCCTGCACCAGGGCTCAGACTCCATCTCTAGGACGTACAGCCAGACAAATGGTCACTAATCCTGGGCTGTGAGGAATGAAAGGGGCTGTCTGTCCATCCTTGTCTGTGCAGCTCACAGGGGCTGAGCTCCAGCTGCACGTCCAGTAGCCATAGCTGTGGTGACGGGGAGAGCAAAGCTTCTACAGCTGAAATACTTCTTAGTTGTGAGCCCCTGGGGAGCTGCCTTCCCTCAGAGGGTTCTGTCCTCCTTGTCCTCGAGCCAGCTGACGTTGGAGTAAAATTTCTCATATTTTTGCTCTCCCAGCCCTGGGAGAGGCTCAGGGAGTTGGTAAAGTAAATGGACCAAATATCCCAGCATAGTTCAGTCCCCACAGAAAGGAAGGGACTTTTTTTCCTGTCTTTCAGAGCAGAGGCACAGCCAAAACTTTTTCTTCTATTTTCTTCTTTTCCTGACATATCATTCCCGTTGCATATTTTTGAAATGTATTAGTACTGAGAGCGCTGCTGTTGTGATCAGGAGTCAAAAATAGCCAAATTTATATTTGTGGATAAAAGGCAGTAATAAACCCCCCGAATTTCCAAACACATAGAGAAGCATTGACATCTAAATACCAGAAATTCTAAGCCCTTACCTTGCTAATTCATGTGGCATTTGGAGGGGCTGTGGATTTTTATTTCATCCTGGTATTTGTGGTATTTCCTGACATTAGTATAGGAAAACCCTTGTGTGGTAAATGCCGGCTTTTTCCTCCGTTTGTGGCAGCCACCGAGACTGGAGTTCATGAAAGGCAAACCATCCTTTTCAATAGTGAAGGATCCCTGAGGTACCTGGGAAGGAAAAATCTCATCGGGGTTGAATGAGGCTCTTGGCACCATGACCGCTCCAAGCAGAATCACATCTTGTCTCCAGATCCAGGAGTCTGGGGCTCGAAATCCATTGGGTGGCTTCAAAAGCTGTAGCTTGGAAACAGCACTGATAGTATTTTTATCACAACCTCTTAAAAGTGATCTGCGGATAAGGGTTTCAGGTACAAGTGTTGGCCTCAAGTCAGTGACCCAGCTTTCAGAAATTGCTGTTTTTATTGCAGATTAAACTGTAGATTGGGTCGTTTAGATTTGTAATGGAAAAATATTAGCCAATGTACTTTCCTCCCCTCCACCCTCTATCATCAGGGCATATATCAAGTTGCACTATCTGGCAGGGAGTTCCAAATGTTATTTGAGAAGAGGGAGGAATGCAAGCGATGTCAGCAGAAAACAGCTGAGTAGCGGTTAAATTTCTTTGGCCTGAACCTGCTCCACAGGGAAAAAGAAACGCAACAACCAGACTTGTTTCATTTCACCCCAGCACAAGCCATCCCTTGGAAACAGATGATGTTTGTGAGCAGATTCTCCTCAGAAGCTGGGGTTTTGGGATGCTGCTGGGCGGGCAAATCCTGCAGCGGACGTGGCAGGGCCAGCTCTGGCTGGGATCCCTCGGTGAAAGCACCGAGGCACCGGCTATTGCCGCTCCCTTGCTCATCTGCAGCCTGCCACTTTAGAGGGGCAGCTTTAGGTTGCATCTCCGTGGCCTCCTGAACTTTTATCTGCATTGGCTTTAAAGATAAAAGCCTTAAGAGCTGGCTCAAGCGAACTTGCGCAGAAGAGCAGTGGAGGTGCGTGCAAGGATACTGTTAGCTGAGAAGCTGGGCTGAGTTAAATGGTACCCTTAATCCCCTTGATATGGGCAGAGTCAAGTTAAAAGGTCTTACCCACTTGGAGGGAAGGCTTTGCACGTGTAGATGCTGGTTCACATAAGGGCAGCACTGCCTCTGCAGCAGGAGCCCCTTCTTTGCTGGCGTTTGCTTTGTTGCTGAGGGAAGAAGTTACTTCTGCAGGGGCTCTGTCACAAGTGTGGAATTTCTGGTCCATGGGGACTTTTAAAATAAACAACAATGGAGGCAGCAAACAGATAGAAACAGAATGGTTGAACAGGAGAAGAACACAAGAGTAAATGTAGCCCTTCATTTGATTCTGCCAGTCAGTCTGCAGTGGCTTCTTTGCCTTGCATTCCCCATTTTAGCAGGATTTTGCTTGGGGTATTCACACAGCAGATATCCATATTTTGCTTCTCATCCTTACAGCTGTTGCAGGCAACAGGAGGTTGCAGTCTCCTGCCGTGGTCCTGCTTGGGTTCTTTCTTGTCTGGCTGACGTTTAGGGCCCCTTCCCTTGCTCGGTTCTTTAGTTGGTCCCATCTCCTGTCTCTGGACTGCTCTGATGGGACAGCTTGGTCTTCTCTACAATGAAAACCCAAGAAAGAAAGAGAACAGGAGATGACTTTTCTTGGATCCCTCCCCAGCTTTGTTACAGCTTCCAGAGGGAGACTTCCAGCAAGAACTATAGAAGAGTCCTACTTAGATATTTGAGTCAGATTCTTTCTTAGCCCCTGATCCCTACGGCTGTCTTTAGCCCACGCCAGTGTCTGTGCTTCACAAATGCTTCATATTGAAATACTTTCCACGTGTAGTGCCCAAAATGCATTGGGTACTTGTGCCTAATTCCCACTGACTTCAGTACAACTTCTGCCAGTCTCATTGCAGGAAGTGTGGACAAGTGTCAAGATCAGTTTCAGAAGCTTTTGTAATGGAATACAAGAGGAGCAAAACAGACATAAGGAAGACAGAGTTTTTACAATCCTCCTTCTGCTGCAGTCAAAGGAAGCTCCCCCATTAATTTCAGTAAAAGGAGAAATAAAGTATAAACCAGGAAATCAAATGAAACTCAGAGAACTTGCCCATGAGTTCATTTTTCATAGCAGTATAGAATAATTTCTTAAACTGAGGAAATGTTCCTGATAGCTGAGATCTTCATTCTGGAAATAGTGTGGCTAAGTATTTTTGTATGTGGATTTAAATTCTTTTAAAAAAATTGTATGAATAGTTTTTCATTAGGGACTGCAAGAATGGCACTGATGTATTGAAACAGTATATATTGAAGATGTTAAACCAAATCCTGCTCTGAAGCTTTTGTCTTTGAATGTACTTCCTCTCTTCCTCACCCCAGTTATTGGAGCCTGGTTATATTGCCTAGAACCGCCTGTTAAAATAGATATATTTTTATTTGCATGCAAATTGGTAGGAGGCAGCTTGGCTGTAAATACTGTGCTAATCATTCCAGGTTCATCAGAACCCTAATTGGCTTCGGGATTGCCTGTAACTCAGTACCCTGATTCAGAGCAATAGGAATTGTTGAATCTACATAATAAAGTGAGTGTGATGGAAGGTGAGCTCACACCTACTTGAGATGTATGTTATCATTCCCATCAAGGTCAAAGATTTTTTTTTTCCTTCCAGATATACATATTCATAGAGCCTATGCACAACTAATGAGTCGGAAGATTAAATGGTTGTGGATTAAGAACAAACCCTACTGTTCTCCTAATTTGATTGAAAGTTACTTGGTTCATCTGATTAGAATTTTGAATTCAAACCAGCTAACATAGGCTCCTCAGCTACCTGTAAAACCTGAGTCTGGCAGCCAGGAACAGGTTAAGGTTTCATCCAGTCCCCCCAAATCTCAGGGAGGCCGATGGATGTGAAGAACCCCAGGAATCCCTCCTGAATTTCCACAGGGACTGACTGACCCAGGGCAGAAGAGCTGTGCTGCCAGGGTCAGCTACCACCCAAGATCTCCAGCCAGGATTGATTTCATGTCAGATTTTTTTTAATATTATAGCAGAGATATTACTTCAAGTCCCTGGTAAAGAACATATTACCTAAGATACTGAGATGAGCCTTTGCTCTTGAACTGCCATGCATTAAAATATCTGTCTTTTCCACACATACTGAGCAACATAATTAGCAGCCATGATTCAAAGGAGTCCTTGCCCTTAGCCCAGAGTGTCACTGCTTTTCCCTGAGGCTGGAAGCAGTTGGGCTCGTCCCAGGGCTTGGAGAGGGCTGCAGCATCACAGGGCTTGGAAAACCTCAGGAGACAAATGGCCAGGTCTCACAATAGGTGTGAGTCCTTTTGCACTTAGGTGATTTGACTTCCTGTTGCTCTGCTGTCTGGGCTGCTTGTTTGGGGGAACAAGTCCTTATTAATGCTGTATCTGTAACATCCCCACTTCCACCAAAGGCTCCCTGTGTGCATTATTTTCCTGCCTTGTGCCATGCAGCACTTCCTCTGCTCCCCAGCCGCAGCTGCTCCTGCTCCAGCTGCCTGTGCCAGGACTTTTGGCACAGCTCCTTAATGAATGCTGCTCCAAGATGCTTGGCTTAACTTCATGGCACCCAGGAACATTTGTCCTTTCCCTCTAATCTCCTGAATTGCAGGAGTGTTCAGTATTTGGGCTTTAGATCCTGCCTAGCTTTATTCAGGTGTAGAAAATGGGAGAGGAGAAGGTGCTGGAGGGTCTGTTTAAATATAAAGAAAAAAGATAATGGTTTGGGGCTGTGCTGCCCTAGTTCTTCTTCTTCTTTTTTTTTTTTTTTTTTTTTTTTTTTGTGTGTGTGTGTGTGTGTGCATGCATTTATTTTAACTTTTCTGTTTGAAGGGGGAAAAGGGACCACAGGGTTTGACCTGTGTATTTAACAGAAAGAGAGCACTGAATGAGAGGATTTCAAGAAGTTTTCACAGGTGTATTAAAACAGCATAAGATTCCTGTTTCCTTAATGAAAATGGGAGCAATGTGTATCCACAACAGATATGAAACAAAGAGAACCAAGAAATATGTTGGCATTCAAAAGAACAGGAAAGTAACACTGTTCCTGTCACTGTTAGAAGGTTAAAATCCTGCCTGGAAGCCTATAAACTGTTTAAATGATCCTACAGAAATTCCACTGACTGAATCATTTTTGGGATTTATAGCTAAATCCTTCACCCCAATTGAAGACCCAATGTACTCACAGCCCTGCCGGAAAATACACCTTAATGAGGGGAAATTGTAAAACAGGACTGAAAAAAAGAAATCCCTCTTCAGCAGAGGTCCTTGCTGCAGTCCTCACTCACTTCACATGGCCATTGAGATGATGGCAGCTGTGCTGCTGTGATCATACGTGACCTAGATTTTCCTCACAGTAGTCCTGTGCTCTCCCTGATCTTGTGTAGGCCTGAATGAATTGAATAGGAACATTTCTGGATGCTTTCAGAGAGCAATGATATCTTTTTCTCTCTCTCTCTTGTTCTTCAAACTGCAGCATCTGTTCCCCTTGTGGTTTTCTCCCTTTGCTCTCACTTGGTGCTCGTGAAAGGGGACAGGGCTGGCATAGCTTTAATTTGGGAAATGGTGGATGGGGAAATCAGGGCAGGTGTGATCCTTCCTTGGTGTCCTGTCACACAGCAGAGGGTAAAACTCGAGTTCATGGGTTTAGCACTGAGTGTGCACAGAGGAGGAGGGGAGGCTCTACAGAAGGTCGAGGGGTGAGACTTGCAGCATCAGGGAGCCTGAGATTCTGCACATGGCATCAAGAAGGCTTTTAGATGCTATTCACACAAAGCTCTTATGCCTGGGCTCAGAAATTACCCTATGCAAGCTCCTAATCCTCTGTGGGAGAAAAGTTGGAGAGGTTCAGCTCCTCAGTGCATGTCCAAGTTCTTGTTAATGCAGTTTGGCTGGATTAGTTGTGGGCAGGAATTAGCTCATTGCATTGCAGTGCCCTGCAGAACATCTGAGACCATCCCCAGCTCTGCTGTGGAGGTCCTGAGCCACTCTCCTCTGGACATGGCTTTTGGCTCCTCAGTTCCCAGCTCTGATACCAACACTGCCTCTGCAGATGAAGAGAAATGGTTTGTTTCCTTCCTTCCTTCCTTCCTTCCTTCCTTCCTTCCTTCCTTCCTTCCTTCCTTCCTTCCTTCCTTCCTTCCTTCCTTCCTTCCTTCCTTCCTTCCTTCCTTCCTTCCTTCCTTCCTTCCTTCCTTCCTTCCTTCCTTCCTTCCTTCCTTCCTTCCTTCCTTCCTTCCTTCCTTCCTTCCTTCCTTCCTTCCTTCCTTCCTTCCTTCCTTCCTTCCTTCCTTCCTTCCTTCCTTCCTTCCTTCCTTCCTTCCTTCCTTCCTTCCTTCCTTCCTTCCTTCCCTGTTGAAATTCAAGTTTTTATGTTAAGATGAAAAACTTTTAAACTAAAATCAAGCAAGTAGCACTTAGAGTCCAGTGGAAACTTTTAGATACTGTTCTGGTAGGAATAAAAATAAACACTTATTCTCTTTCTCAGTTCATATGCAGAATAAATTGTAATGATCCCATCATCTGCTGTGCAGAAAGCCGTAAGGACAACTTCTCTTTGGTGCTGTCTTCAGTTACAGAACTGTTCTGACAGTGGCGAGTGAGTGTTACAGGTGGTGGGTGGGGGTTCCTTCCGAAATTTTATATAACTCCAATATTATCTGTTCCTGTGATTGACTTGACACATGAATTCAAAACAGTTGGAGCTTCTCTCCCACTCTGGTGTAGCAAACTGGATGTGAAAATGACACTTCCCCCTGGGAGCTGATAGTTTGCTGTTCCATGCATGGTGTTGGGTTCCTTTGTTCGCTGAATGTGGCACTTGGCAAGTGGTTTTTGCCACTTCAGGGTTGTCAGTTCTGTCTGCTAGAGGCCAAGATAAAGCTTCACAAAAAGCCTTTCACTCCAAACAAATCTTCCCTGTAATGCACTGACTCGATGACAAAGGAGCCAGGAGCTTAGGGGTGGTTTGGATTTCTTTCCACCCCAACGTGTGCGCTCTTCCCTTGTCATGCTTTTATTTTAATGTGGTATTTCCTACCCTGCTGTAAACACCGGGGTGGTTTTTGTCTTGTGACTCGGCAGCGCTTTGCCTCGACATTCCTTTCATAACGCGCTGCTGATAGCGCTGGATGTGCTGCTTATCAGAGGGCTTGTACCAGCAGCACTCAGATACCCCCGGGAGGGGATGCATTAGCGGCTGCAGGCCTGTGTGAAGCACTGTTGTGATACATTTGTGACCAAGGGGATAAAATACACGGGAACGAACCCGTGGAACTCTGGAGAGTTGGGGTTTCAACAGAACACAGTGAATATGTGAAGAGTGTCCTGGTCCACAATGGGATTGTTCCATCTGTGGAGTGACCCCGGTTACTCATGGACAGGACAATGCCAAGGGTCCAGGGCTGGGCAGCAGCATCTGTCCTGAGCCCAGTGAGCCACGGACATTGGTCATTACAAACAAGCAGCAGAATGTGAGAAATGTTCATGCCAGTGAAGCTTGCTTGGCTTTGATTTTACTTGGAGAAAACAGATCACATTTGTCATAGGGTTCACAAAGGTGCCTGAATGCTGAAATCCTTAGCAGCCATGACTTGATCCATCCTCATGGGATTAGCTTTGCCTGTTGATGTGAAGTTTCATTTTTCTTTGGATCTTATCCTGTTGTATTATTCCTTATGCATCAGCAACATAAGGATTCAGACATGAATTCAGAATTATTGTGCTTTCAAATTGTACGCAAGTTGTCTGTCTGAAGTAATAAGTTGATACCTTGGCTTGTTTTTACTGGCTTCTGTAACAAAGAATGCAAATCACAAACCACCCAGAGGTACTGGATGCTTTTCTGTGCACTAGAATTTTTCCATGCAGTTTGGCAGTTGACTGAGCCGTCAGCTTCTGACGGGGGAGAGCGGGTGATACATACATAGGGACAAGGCAAAAGCCACAATTCCTAGTCAGACAGGACTGAAAGGTAACTTTTCTAGTGAAAGGACCTCTCCTGTGTATTGTGTCAGGACTGTCACAACCTCTAGCTGCCAGAACAACCTCTAGGGCAGTGGGATAACTATCTAAATGTAGGAGACAGCAGCAGTAGGCAATGAATCTGCAAAATTGCAGATAAAGTACATGCAGTCCAACTGCAGAGCCAATTATAATCAATGTAGGTTGTTTTAGGGACTTTGCAGAAACCAGGATTTGACTTCACAAGATGAAATGAGAAATTTAACAGGGATGAAGAAAGGCGTTACCACGCTATTCATAACACTCCTTGTTAGAGGCTGCCAGCTTCTTCCTGCATAAACCGAAAGGAGCTACAGGTGATGGAAAAATAAATTGGTCCCTGTGGGCACAGTGATTTTGACTGTACATGTGTATTAGAGATGAGGTCGATGTGCTATGAACTGCAGGTGAAATGGCAACAGTGGTACCTGGAAACTTGGTGTTTGTCAGAGATGCTGGAGAGCTGCTCGGAGATGGTCAGAGAATAATTTTATTCAGGCTGAGTTTAAAATAAACCTTTCCAAGAACACAGAAACTGCTTGTTGGAAGAGTAAATGGCAGATTGTGTGAATCTTTATGAATTTCCTGTCCTCTTCTCACAGTTGTACCATGCAATGGGGGGCTTGTCAAAGCTGCAGGAGTACTTTGTGGTACAATGAAAAATTGGATGTAGTTTCCTACAGGTCAAGCCAGCTCCTCATTGCTGGCTCATCTCCTTGTGTGCACTTTTGAAGTACTGGGTTGTATATGGTCCTGAAAAACGTCTGCACCTTTTATCCCCCCCTCCCCAAACAGCTTTGGCTTCAGTCTGAAGCACAGTTATGTGAGCAGGGAGAAAATGTCCTCTAAATGAATCCATCATAAACACAGTGTCTGTCCTGTAATGGTTGGGATTGGAGAGTAACAAACTAATAAACCAAAGTCTTTTATTTCTTTCATTTTTATAGATCACGTTCTGAAGGCTTCTGAAAAGCGCCTCTGTCTTCCAGCCCTGAGCTCAAAGCAGAGATCACCTCACAGCTTGCTTTAGTCAGGGCTGACGAAGGAGAAATGCTGCTGGGTTTACCTGGACACTCAGAGCCAGGGTAGGTTTTGATTCTTAATTGGGAAGGTCCAAAGTTTTCTGTAGCTTTTCTTGTCTAGAATGGGAATATGTAGACCAGAATGCTTCTGACCACTCTTCCAAGGCTCTCTGTTTCATTAATTGGGCCCTACACTCACAGATTAATGACTGTGCAATGTGTTGCTGTTCCATTCATGAGATCCATGGCTGTGGTGGATTTTGGCAGTACCAGACTCTCCTTCCACTGCCTTTGAACTCCTGCCTGGCTTTCCTCAGTCTTTACAGAACCATCCACTTATCCTGCTGGCCAACAGCTTCTCTGATCCCTAAGGAGCTGATACATTCCCTTCAAGCTGCAAAGCTCTCCCATCTCTCTTAATTCCCCTTCTCTTTCCTGCTCACCATCTTTGGTCTGCACAAATTGCTCTGAGAATGGAGCAGTCGATTTTGCATGGATGAGAGATCACATAGGACAAATCTACCAAGCTGTTGCTTCTCCCTCAGGTTGCTTCTTTCACTGTCATTTTTCTCCCCAGGCTCTGTAGCCCAAATTTTCCCTGGCCTCCATAGACTGAGGACCAAGAGGGCAGGAAAATGTTGCATCAGATTAATTCTTGTCTTCAGCCCCTTTCTCATATCTTCACATTTTCTCTGTCTGGATTATTGCCTTTGAGGTCAAAGGTTTTTTGTTTTTTTTTTTTTAATGCTGTGCAGATAATATGATGGTGGAATGCAACATTTGGTAAGTAGATCATCTGTAATCTTGTTTCCACCGCTCTTTTTCTTATTCTTACATCTTGAATGTGAGGTTTGGATTTGCACATTTTCCTTCCTCAGTAGCACAGCCACCCTGGTACAAAGCACTGGCTTTATTGTGTGTAACAGGTCCTAGAAAATTGCTTAGATCTTTATTTCTTGGCACAAATAATGTGGCAGGAGCATTTTCAATGCTGCCCTCATAATGAAGGGAGAACTTTTCACTGGAACTCTACAATCATTTTTAGAAAAGAATTTGGAGCAATAAGAGTGAGTGACAGTTCTCCCCTCAAACCTTTTCTATTAACTTACAGAAAGGATGCAATTTGCTTCCTTTGCAAATAAAATGAACAAAATAGTGCGAGTGATACCTGAAAATACCACATAAAAAGTGCCAGGAAAAGGCAGCCCTGGTATCTGTTGAGAAAGGACATCATTGTTCTTATTCAGTCTCAGCCATGATGAGAATCTCACCTTCCAGACCTGACTACACAACAGGCTATTTTGAGGAGAGACTCTTTACATTGGCTGACTGTAAAAAAGACATACATTAAATGTAGGCAAAAGGATTACATTCAAAAAAATCAGGCATGTAAATGAAAGCTCCTCAAATCTTTGAAAAATCTTCCTTAATATTATATAATAAGAAATACATAACTGTGCCTATTTTTACAGTAATTTTCTTTCATTGATGACATTCAATAGTAAGATTTATTATTACCCGCATGGAAAATATCCTGCCTGGGGGTGGTTGAAATAGATCTTGCAGACAAGTCATCAATCAGCTCATGTTTATCTCTTCAGAGATCAGCAATATCAGTGGCAGGAACAATTCCAACCAATTCAAGAGTATTTACCGATAATAAAAGGAAATGTTCATGTGGCTTTATACTGCTTCTCTCGCCAGAGGTCACACGGCATTTTTGCAGTGGGGCTGATTTATTGAGGCTGGTTTGAAGGTGAGGCAGGGAGGGCTCTGAGGTGCCCAGTGCCCTTGCCCTGACACCTCTGTGGCCACTGCTCCCTCTCTGGGAGAAGGTCTAACTTCCCTTGCAGAGGGCTTTAAGATAACACCAGTCCTCCCCGTCCCCACTGCTAATGAGTTCAGCTAAAAGGATTTAAGACTGATGCAGACAAAAAGATCTTTTACATCAGCTGAATTGCATGCAAAATGATTCTTACACTTCTAAGGAGTGAATTGAAGCTTCTAACTGAACTCTGCTATAATTCTAAAGCCAAAGGTCTTATATTTGTGTCCCTGATAAAGAGGTTTTTCAAAACTTTATGACAGCTCTCAGAATATTTATAGGTATTGACTGCAGGGTTCAGGACAAAGATCTGTTGTCCTTGAGGCAAAATAACAACCCTGACTTTACCTAGTATTTGCCTCTTGGTGTAATCAGTCTGGAACTAACACTGCAATTGTTACCTAACCCGTGTATGACACAAGGGTTTTGTTCCTCTCACTTTTGCTTTTTTTTTCTTTGTAAAATTCAGTATTTATACTTAGTGAAACAAAGAGCACTTTGAATCACAACATGAAATGTATGGTTTTTAAAGAGTTATAAAGGGGTCTTTTTTTTGGTTAAATTTCTATGGTTTTGTCTAAGGAAATTTACTGGAACATTCATTTCAGCCTGAGAGGAAACTTGCTCTATGTGGACAATAAAGATGTTAAGATCAGGATGAATGTCTATGGGAGATAATAATAATGAATGAAAAAATGCATCAGTCCAGCACTCATATTTTCCAGGAACTGCAAGAACTCAGTTCTGGGTTGTGTTTTAAATCTGAGCCCCATTGTTCCTGACTGGGGTCCAAGTCTGTTGGAAAGACTTCTCTTTGTTCCTCTGAGCTGCTCCAATCTGAAGCATTTGGACCAGTTCCATATTTTAAGCGAGATTTTTAAGCTGAACATGTATTTTCATTCTTCCAGCTTTAGAACGTAGAGCAAAGCATCTTTCCCCTGTTTCCTGCTGGACACGAGCAGAGCACATCGACACTGGCAAAAGTAATTTGACCTGGGATGAGCTGGTGTGGGACAGGCACAGTTATCAGTGGTACGTGAGAGGTGCCAGGAGCGCTGTGCTCCCCTGGGGCAGAACATGCCTTGTGAGGCAGCACAGCCCGGGCTTCACCCGGGCACGTGTGAGCTCTGTGCTCCGGGCTGACGTGATTTGTCCTCCCCACAGATACAGGATGGGTGACAACATGTTTTTCCCGTTGATGCTGTGGCATTTGGTGGCATTAATCAAATGCTTGTGTTGCCAGGGCCAGGATTTAGTTGCATCCTTTTGCAGGTGAATGCCCCAGGCCTGGTAGCACAGAGGTGTTTTTCATCCTCTCTTTTTCTTTCTCAGTCTTTATCAAATTTTTTTCACAAATGGTACTTCAGCTGTGAAGCCCTGAGGGTGACCTGCCCTTGGACACTCTGGCATTTGCCCTGGTTGTGTGCAGCAGCAGCCTGGGAAGCTCTTCCCGCTCACAGGCAGGATTTGTTACTGGCTAAAGTTACTCTCCTTGTAAGAGAAGTTATTTGGAAACGCGGCCTCTCACCCTTTTAACGCCCACCAGTTGAACTTCTTCCCTTTCAAAATGCCCACATAAGGTTTCCTGGCCCAGCCCAGCACCCACCTTGTGTCCCTGTGGCTGTGCTTGCTCTCCAGTGTCACATCATGTGTGAAACAATCTTTCATACCAAGAGCTCCGCGCTCCTGTGTCACACAGCATTTGTAAGCCCGACCCCGCTATTGACAGACTGCCGGTCTGTGAGACGGCTGTGACAATACAACCTGGCAAATATTAGCCTGGAAAATCCTCAGGAGCTTGTTGCCATCAGCAAACCTGGGGTCCCTAAGAGGTCGATGTCAGCGTGCGGGTGAAGCCATCCAGCAGGATCGCGTTAGAGCTCGAACGGAGCATGAACTCCTGAGAGGGGACTTGGCACTGGCTCGTGCTCAAGGGCAATTGTTGGAGCAGCTTGTGAGCAGGCAGCTCGCCAGAGAGACAGGGCATGGCTGTGGACAGCTCACAGAGCGTGTGTGTGTGCAGGGCAGGCAGGATGCACAGCTGGGAAACGGGAAAGGGATTTCTGCAAACTTCTGCTCCGAGGGGGAAGAGCACATTCAGGCGATGCCAATCCGTGGAGGAGTAAAGAAATGATTTCTGGCAGCTAAGACAGGTTTTGGGTCTGGGCTAAATCTGACAGAATGCTGTGGGGGAGAACTGGAGATGTCATGGTTAATGAGTATGGAAATTATATCAGTAGCTTGGCCATCTAGGTTTTAAATGTTGTCAGTCTATAACATGCAATACTTCAGTGTAACATTTTCTGGCTGCCTAGTTTAAGGCATAAAGACAGGCAGCCTCTCAGTAATGAGTCAGTATCTATAGAGAGCAAGCTGTTGATAGCAAAGCAGAAATCTTGGCTTCTCATCTCAGCAAGTTTAAATTAATCAAAAAAGATGGTGGGCAGGAGAAGAAGAGGGGTTGTTTTCTTTTGTTTTCACATTTTTGACACACCTGACAAACTGAATTCCCCATGATTTTTCTGCCTCCCTGCTCGGCCCACGGGAGCATTAATTCCTCTCTCCTCTCTGTGCACTCCAGCCCATGAGCTGTGCAGTGACCCTCTTGCCCAGCTCATCTTGGCATCCTGGAGTGCACTTAGACTCTGCACCATGAATGCTGGGAGAAGGCAAAACCTGTTTACTGTAAACACTTGTTCCCCAGCACTTCAGTCCAGCAAGGGATAATTACCGAAACTCCAGGACAAAGGTGTTGTGGATCTTTTTACTGGTGGATGGAAAGGATCCTCGTCAAGTCTAATGAGTCTGTGGCTCTTGCAGACATCCAAGTGGGCCTTGCTGTCTCCAGAAGAGACAGAAAGTAACTCTGGGAAGGCAGAGTGTGGAATCTGACACTACTGTGTAATTGAGGAAAAAGAGCTGTATGCATTATTTATGAGCAGAAGGCTGGGCTTAATGTTAACAAGTGAGAAGAAAGTGGCTTCAAAACACTGGCTTTCTGCTCTTCGCTGTAAGAAAGGCTTCTGATTAAAATTGCTTGCATTTGAGAGCAGGAGGGGAGACAGAGCTGTTATTTATACCGAGCCTTATTCTGTGTGTGTGGAGCTGTACAAGATTGAGGGAAAGGCAGGGATTGCCTCGAGGGGAGCAGCTCTGCTCACTCAGGCTGTGGCCAGGATGTGTCATCCGTGCTGCCCTGTAACTAGCTAATCCCGATCTCCTCCAGGCAAAAGATTTCACTGCAAGACAGAAGCAAGCAGAATTGCTACTCTTTTGGCATTTCCATTGGGCAGGGAAGGTTTTAAAAAGCTGAGGAATTTTCTCTGAATCACTCTATCCACCCCATTCCCTCCCTTTGCAACCACTGCCCAGTTTTGGGGTTGGATGAGTTGATTTTGTGGCTTTTGTCGTCTTATGAGTCCCCCACCAGCAGGGTCTGCCCTGTCAGATGTTGTGGTAGGAGCTGGAACTGGCATGAGCCATCCAGCTCAGGCTGTCACAAAATCTCACTGTAAAGTCACACAGATGTGCTGGGACTTTTGGGTTTTGGCTGTTTTCTGATTATTTTCTAAAGAAACCAGGCCTGGCTGGCTAATGAAGTTTTGCCCTTCATGATGACAACGTGTGATTATTATCAGCAAAAGATATTATGTTCCAAAGAGTACAGGATGCTGAGATGCCTTTTTTCCTAGGAAAACACAGCGTGGGCTGAGGCAGGGCAAGTCCCTCCCTGTGGAGAGATCACCTTCATAGCTGAGCAAATTATCACCTTCATCACTGTCTGCATGGCAGTCACACCTGGAGGCAGGAGCTGGAGCTTGAACTCTACCTGGACTTTTCTGCCGCTCAGCACAGCCATTAAGGACCTCACCACAAAGAGGTAAAGACTCTTTTTCCCACTCCACCCAGCAGATGTACACAATATTTGCTGCAAAAGATTTCACTGCTGCTACTGCAGCCCTGCTTGGGTTGGAGTCCATGCTTGGCATGTTTGTGCTGCAAATCTGGCACCCAGCACTACTCCAAAATCTTGTATTTGCAGAAGTTCCACGCTTTTATTTTCTGCAGGTCCTAAAAGGTAAGAGAACCTTCCATTTTCTTCCCTTTTTAAAGGTCACCAGCTTCTCCAATCCCCATTTCTGCATTACAGGCAATCTCCTTTCCATAGTATAAAATCCTGACTCCTTCCTGCTGTGATCCCAAGCAGCCAGGACTTTGTTTCTGGGAGGAAAATTAGCTCAGTGGGATAAGATGAGAATAACTAGGCCTCTGTAAAAGTCAGGAAGCAAGAAGTGAACAGCATTGCACTGGAACTGATGGGGGAAAAGCACTCTGTTCCTTGATTTCTAACACTGGCTCATTGATTCTCCTCTTGGTTCAATCAGCAGTTACTGCTTCTCCTTAATCCAGGTTCATAACTTCTTAGTGGAGCGAGTTCTTAACAGCAATACCCCTGAGAAATCATAACAACAGGCTGGAGGGGAAGCTGAAGAACACTGGGATCTTGCCTGCATCCCAGAACGATCTATTGGGGCAGGGAATTGCTGTTTCTAATGGGGTTCCCTGGAAAGTCCCTGTGCAGCCAGATTTGTGGCTGCACAGCTTTGTGTGCATGTCCAGAGAAGCCACCAAACCTCAGCCTGAGTGCTGAAAATGAGTAGCACCTTTTTCTAAGGAGTACTGCTAAGTTTTCCCTGTCCCCAGGCTTCTCATAGCAAAGAAGGTAAGGGCAGGAAGGACTTATGAATAAAGATGATTTTTGTAAAGGTGGGATTGGAACAGGAGAGGCTGGAGGTGAGGCGCAGCGATGGGGGAGGAGGGAGGCAGCCCGTGTGGGGACTAGTGAGTCATGCATCCTCCAGCAAGCACTGACTCACTGGGAAGATGATCGCTCTGCTGTTCCCTTTCTGCTAAGGCTGAGGAATAGTCAGTCCACAGAACTTTATTCTGCAGGCTCCCGGGGTTGGAGAGTGAGGTGTAGAAGGGAGGGAGCTGCAGACCATGAAGCACTGAAGTGGGAGGCAGGGGTGAGCCCTGGAGCACAGCCTGCAGCTGGTGCTGCTGCTGAGGCTCCCTGCAGCAGCTGGAGGGGAGAATTCCCTTTGCATGGGCTGGATGTGGAACAGAGGCTCAGTCCTGCAGCCAGACTGGGCACTGCAGTCTGCAATACCTGTTTGTGTTCTCTGTGCTGCAGGGTCAAGGCTCAGGTGCTGCCAGCTCTGCTGCTCCCCACGAGGCACACGGACTCCTTGGAGCCAGACTTGGAGCGTGCCAGCTGGGACAGGTGTCACCTGGCAGAGATGTCACATGGGAGAAGTGTCACCTGGCAGAAATGTCACTTGGGAGAGTTGTCACCCTGCTCCCCTGTGGACAGTTAGGTATAGTCAGTGGGGATGCAGTTCTGATGTTTGTTATCTCCTGCCCAGCTCATTATGCTTGACAGATAAGGAAAGCCATCGCTGAATCTGTGTTATTTGCAGATTTCTAGAAGAAAATACATCTTTTTACCCATGTGTACACAGGAGAGTGATTCTGCAGGGCTGAGGAGAGGGACCAGAGGGCCATGTGGTTTCTTCCTCTCTGAGAAAAAGAGGAAAGAAAATGTGTAAGAAGAATCTTAAACGAGCCCAAAAGCTGATTCTCACTCAGATTTGTTCAAGCTTTCATATAAGTGAAGTGCAGAGAGCCCTGATCCACGAAGTGGTGCTGTCAGGATTTTTGGAGCAGTGAAAGGCTCCAAGTGTGTCTGTGCAGTCAGCATTGAGGGCAGGGACTGGAACTGCCCAATGCAGCCAGTGCCCAGACCTGGGATCAGAAACTGGGAGAGCAGTTGCAAGTCAGAGCTGCAATTTTCTTTTGCTTTACAAGTTTTATGTTGGTAATGTGAAGTAATTAATGAACCAGAGCAGTGCTGCAGAGGGGGAATAATTTTAATGCTCCTTTTAAAGAGGCTACTAAATCAATGGGGCAGTTTAAAAAGGAATGATAGCCTGGAGATTAGGAGACTTAATGAGAGAAATTAGGCAAGCTTTTGAGAGTGATCAAATCTCAACTAGGCAGGTACTTCATGAACTGCTGTGTGGGCATTTGCATGTTCAGCACACACTGGCAAAGGCAGGACTCACTGAGTTTTAGGCCTGACTGGTCAGACTGGGCAACCTTGCTCAGACATGAAGGTCCCCAGCACTTGGAAAAGACACTGAGAGATTGTAAAGCACAAGCTACACTCCCTTCCCACTGTGCAGGAGCAGTATTTTTCCACTCCTGTCACAGGTCTTCTGACTACCAGGCTCATAAGCAATGTCTACATGGGCTTTTGTAGGCAGATACGAGCTTACTCTGGCTGCTGGCCAAGAGAACCAGAAGCCATGGAGCTGCAGCTAATGTGCTACATGCCCAAATTACTGTGGCCTGCTGAGAGGCAGGATATTAGCTTGAGCTCAGGGCTCTGGCCAGCTCAGACCATGAGTGAAATAAGTTTTCCTCTGTGTGCAGAAAAGCATGGAGACAAGGATAGACAACTTGTATAGGATTTGGACAGCCATTTTTATACTGGCTGGGGCAGGTTAGCTGAGCCCAGGAAGATCAGGCAGACACAACTCCTTGTGTGCCCTGCCCCAAGCACAAAGAGCAGCACCACATGGTTGGTCTTGGAGCCAGCCAGCTCCTCCTGGCCAAGGAAAACTGCTTTGGGAGCTGCATCCAAATTCTGTGGGCCTCCAGTTGGCTCTCCCTGCCACAGGCATACCCAGCATTTCTCTTCTGTTTTGGATGGCAAGGACTCGCTGTGGACAGGGAGGGTTTGAATTCTGTCCTCACTGGCTCTGTGAGTTTCTGCAGGAAAATGTTTGCACAATGTGACACCTGATGGACCATGTTGAATTCTGAGCTCTGAAGGTGGACAGGCACCTACATGTGTCCAGGTTGAACTAAGATGAAAGGCTGTCTCCATTTTAAATGTTAGCTAGATGGATTAGCAGATATTTATTTGTTCCTAAAATTTTTTTACTGTCTCAGTTTTGGGGACTGCTTTGCATGAGAAATTTCACCATGTATTACTGTTTAATGTTAGTGGAGCAGGAACCCTGTGTGTGTGTTTGTGTGCATGTGTATACATATATGTGCATATGTACACATGCAGTGTACAAGAAAACAGGGATGTTTATATGTAAGAACACCCCCAAAATTCAGTCTTGGTTATCTTAGAATGATACATAAAGATATTAAGGATTCACAGCAAAAAACTGTGTACTAGGCAGTGTCATAGTGCTGTGAACCATTTTAAAAGCAGGAATTTGAGTAACTGTCTCAGCCACTGAGGATAGAACCATAATTTGAGCAGGAAGAAGCTTTAATTAAAGCAGACCCATCCTGGCCCTATCATGGTCAACGGCACAACTCTGACTGATCCTTCATGGAATCAGGATTTTGCTCAGATTTTGTGACATTTGCCTTTTCTGAATCTGAGGCATTAGTCCTCAAACAGAATATATAAGCTAAAAATGGAAAGCTGCCTGACCTAAAATAGTTTGACATCCATATCATAGTGCTTATTGTCTGAGAGTACATCTAAATGACATGTTGATTAATCCTGAAGTGAGGAAAATGCGATTCGTTGGAAAGGACTGGGATTGTACCAATAATTCAGTACCAGAAGCTACACAGCCATCAACTCAGTCTGCAACATTTCCAGGAAAACTTTATTTGCAAGCTGTCAGGTTCATCTGCCATTTTCCCAGCGACTTTGGTTCCCTTCTGAGTGGCCCGGACAAAATGCTCCAATCCAGTTCATGTTGGCTATCAGCTACTTTGCTAAAGCAACTTTCCCCCTTCCTTTTACTGAAAACAAAACAGTCACATCAAGTCAGGTTGCTGTGAGTGGCTCTTAAGAGAGATGTCGGCTGCACTTAGCGCACAGCTGGGGCCAAAGTGAAGCTGTGTAAGTGTCTGAGCTGTTCAGCTGGAAATTACATCTTGTGCAGGAACCTAAATGTCAAGTTCCTCAGTCCCCCTCACAGCCAGAACTCCAGCAACTCCCCTTTTCCCATGACTCTTCTTCCCTTTCCTACAGATGTAGCTGTGTTTTCCTTCAGACACAATAAATCTTATATGGGAATGCCACAATGTAAAGCAAAGTGAGCTGTCACCCAGGACTTCAGATGACACTTAGCCACATTAACGAGTAAACAGAGCCCACAGGAAAGATGCCTTTTGAAATGCACTGTTTGTGTCAGCAGTGCTAAAACTAACGAACCAAAACAAAGAGGAGAGAACCAAAACAAAGAGGAGAAAACGGGGAATCATCAGATCCACCTAAAGCTATAGGCTATAAAGTCAGATCGACTGTGAGCAGCTCAAATACAAGCAAATCATTGGGACAGTACATAAATTATGATTTCCATAAGCAGTAAGACAGCAAATATTCCCAGCCTTGTGATGGGAGGAAAGCACTAAAAGAAAGGCTAAATGTAACCATGTGAAAAGAAGGGAGCAGGAATGAATGTGCTTCTTATTTTGGAACCTTCTCATGGCAAACAAGCGAGGCTGGAGCCAAAATCTCCAGGACACAGAAGGAAGTTGGAACTGTTACCCCAGCGCATGGCTCACGAGAGAGCTGGCAAAGAGAGAGGGATCAGCTCTGCATTGTTCAGAAGGAGCCTCACAGAGCATGCAGGATAACATGCATCCCCAGGGCCTTTGGAGGCAACCACTATCAACAGTCAGTGGAATCAGTCCAAAGTCAGAGAAATGTTACTGAGTGATAATTTCACTCTTGATGATGGAGGAACAAAACTGCACCAGAAGAAAAGAAATAAACTGATAGTAGGGTATAGGAATGGTGCTGTGGAAATGGCTTTGGTTTGCTTGCTGTAGGTATTTACTCTTCCATTAAACCAGTTCTTAAACAATAATCCTCTGAAGGAACCTTTCAGATCACTGACATGGTGAGAAGAAACCAGTATTAGCTACAGTTCTTACATTCGTGGTTGCTTCATGTTGATACAAACTAAAGTGCTTGGTCTTGAATTAACAATAGCTGTGGTTTAGGTTTTCTTCTTTCAGTGATCCCCAAATTGTGCCTGCCTGAATAATTTGGTACTAGAGGCAGAATAAACATCAACTGTTAATATCTGAATTTTTAAGGTTAAAAATTGAGGCTAAGTACATAACATTTATCTTCTTCTGAAGAAAGCATGTGTACCCTGGTTAAGGGAGAAGATGAAAACCATGTCTGTGAGAGCAATGGCTGATGGCTTAGTTCTGCATGATAAAATAAATAACTTCGATTAACTTCAAGCTCCAGTACCTCAGATGTTTGTTGTCACAGAGGAGCAGCTTGGCTGATTGGCAGCTCTGGTTTAGTCGACATGTGTTAACAGAAATTGCTCAATTTACATGGAGTACTTCAATCTGCTGTTTTAGGAGTTTTTGTCTTACAGAGACTGGCATTTCAGCTTTTGAATAGATGGAGGACTTGTAAGGGTCATTAAAGAAATTGCTAAAGCTTCTGCAAATGCTTGGGCCAGATTGCTGACTGAGATGCAGAGCATGCACGTGTCACTGCAGATACTTCCCAGATAATGGTGCTGATTGAGATTTTAATCTGGACAGAGTGCTGGAGGCAACTTTCTTTCCAACACTCAATTATCCTGATAATAATATGCTTATTTCTTTCCTGTGTTCAAAATGTGTGGTCTGCTGCAACTGTGCAGTGTGAGTACAGTGCTGTACGGAGGGGGGAAATCAGGGAACAGAACTGACTGCACGGCAAAGGGCACTGACAGCACAGTCCCACAGTGTGCAGGGAGATGTATTTTTACCTTGAATGAGCTGAGTAACCACCATGAGAAAGGGCTGCATTCCTTCCCACAGGCTGCAGGACAACTCCTTGGTTCTCAACAGCCACAGAGGAATAAATCTGGAGCACAGCCTGCAGCCAGGACTACATAGTGTGTTGTAGGGCATCATTTTACTGTGCATTTGCATCTTGTATCCTCCCTGGTGGGATGCTGATCCTTAACAGAGTCCTCTAAAATCTCACACAACACAAAGAATCCAGACTAGTTTCCCACGGATGCTCTCCATGAAAGAATTTCTTAGAAGAGATAACTCAGCCAGGAAATGGGAACTAGGGGGCCAAATTCCTTCATTCAAATTCATCTCCCTTTGGTAAAGGATTTTAAAAATTGTCCCTATATGACTAATCCCAGCTATACTTCCCTAATTTCTAGGAAAGCAACAGTTTCTAGAGATGAAAGGTAAAGCCATTTGAGGAAATCAAGCTTTATTTGCTTTTTATTAGAGAATTTTCTGCTAGATAAAATTACTAAAAACACTTTGGTTATTACAATTTATGAAACCTAGATTTACTTTTCAGCCTCTGTATCATCTTCTGATCCTTAATACTTTTCATCACTCTCAAAGAATGAAAACAAACTCAGCTGTTTCGTGTTTGTTCACAATTGACTTTTAGCAGGGCTATGTTAGGGTTGTTACATACTTGTTATTAAGTGATAGCAGAGCACACACTTCTGAGACAACACAGAATATTCATCCTCACTTTCAGCAGGTACAACCCAAACCAAGTGTTGCAAATCTGCCAGGAAAGCCAGAGAAGGGTCTGCTGCTTCCACAGCTCCCTCTGTCCCTCTCCGATTGTTGTCTGCAGGGATAGCTGTGAATTTGACTCACTTGTTTTATGTGTCAAGTTGTATTTTTTGTTTGAAGTGAATGCACATGCCCTAAAGTAAGGAATATAAGATTTTTGGCTTTTTGTGATTAGTTGAAAGTCTTTCCATATATGTTAGATTCAGCTGTATTGAATTTAGTTAAGCTAATGCTGGATAGCCACTCTTACTCTGGACTAGGAGTGATTTGGGTCAATTTGCTTTAAATTCATCCCTAACTGACCTGCAGTGACCTGAGCTAACACCCGATTGATGCTCTCAGTTACCCCATCTCTCAGTTACCCCATCTCTCTGTTACCCATCTCTCAGTTGTCCCATCTCTCAGCTCTCCCACTTTGACCAGGAGCTCGGGGATGCTGTTGGGTGCCAGCACCGTAAGGAGTCCCCGCTCATCAGTGGCTGCCCGAGAAGAGCAGCATTCCTGCCCTGAGCCTGCAGCAAACGTGAGCTCCATGTGTCAGCGTGACCTCGGGCCATGAAAATGAGAAGTCTGAACGGGTTTCTCCCATCGCCGATGGCCACGGACTAAGAGCAAACACACACGGTCAATTAGCAAGGCTCAGCTGATGCGCGGTGAGTTGTCAGGCACGGTCAGGACCTGAATGAGATCACTCATTCATGGATTCAGCCCTTGAAAGTGTCCTTTTAAAGTGCTGTTATATAAACAAGGGGAACTATGGCTATGGACACGCGGAAAAATTAGTGTGGGGATAAGGAGCCTTTATGTGTCAGCTGTTCCTATGTGCATACCTGCCCAAAGCAGGGTGAACTGAGGTAGCCTCTCCTCCTGTACCCAGGAGGGTACAGCTCAGGCATGGCAAATGCAGAGCCTGCCTTCCTCGGCAGTGATGGGTTTAACCTAGTTTACAACAGTTCAGCTTGGCTAAAGTGTAGTAAAACACATTTAAGCCACTTTTACACCAGATAAACTGTACTTATTGTGTATTTTACTCTATTGCTCAAATGGTGCAGTTGTGCAGGCCAGTTTGAATCAATAAGAGATTTTCCATTGACCTTCCAGAGCAGTATTTTATGGAGAAGTTTGAAGGCCTTTCATTTTAGAATCTAAAGATGGGCAGGCATCTTAACAAACAAACCACAAGACAACAAAGAGAAACCCCACAATCCCAAACTTTCAGCTTTCCTCCCAAATAACACTCTATTTCTTACTCTGCCCTGTGGGACAGGGTCATGCTTTCTAAGAAGAAATTTGGAACACAACAGGACTTGCTAAATTGAAATTAAAGTTTCAAAAGCTCCAAACACAGTATGAGCTTGGACCCTTTGTGGCTGAGACCAATGAAATGCAGGATCAAACACCAAAACTTTGGGTTACTTTTCTTTTTAACTCAAAACCTTAAATTCTATCTCAGTTCATCTTTACTTTCATATAATGAAAGGGAAGACATTTGATTAGGTTATGTGAGATCATGTGGATGGATTCAACACATGGCTGCAGGACCAGGCATTATTATCTTGGACACATTTTGAACACTGCTTCTCACTCTGCTATCAGCCACCGCCACCTCTGCAGTAATGTGACAGCAAGAGAAAAAGGATGGGAAGGCGATAAAGTTTGCCCACGCAAGGAGAAAAGAACTTTCTGTCCAAAGCCAGCTGGCTTGGCTTGGGAATGAAATGGCATTTCAGTGAGAGGTGACCTGTTTACATGAGCTTTGTCTCAGAACACTTGTCCTCAGTGCCACAATGGGGTCTGAGATGCAGTTTATCACC
Organism: Muscicapa striata striata; assembly: GCA_030060385.1. Taxonomy (NCBI): domain Eukaryota; kingdom Metazoa; phylum Chordata; class Aves; order Passeriformes; family Muscicapidae; genus Muscicapa; species Muscicapa striata. Next base: position 384,295 of record JAREIS010000125.1, read on the forward strand.
GAGTACCCAGAGAAAACAGGTGAGCTGTCTCCGTGCCAGTTTGTTCTTCTAAACTGTTTGACAGATAAGAAAACCATCCTCAGAGATTGCAACAAATGTGCTGCCGCATTTCATGGTAAGAACCGAGCATATTTTTAGTAAAGGGTTGAGAAAGTATGCAATAATCCTAAATCACAGCCAAGAAAACCACAAACCCCGTAACAAATGCCTGCTCGCATTCGGAGCTCAGAAACGTGCACCAGTTGATCCATGCTAACACTCCGGGGAAATTTTTAAGCTTATTTTTCCAAACTCCAAGAGAGAATCCATGGCTTTTTTACCTTTACCTGGAAGGGCTGGGGGAGCAGGGAAGATGCTGGGTGCTCTTTGTCCTGTGGGACACAGACCAACCATCCTACATGTGCCCCCAAAGAAATCGATGGGGTGTGCACCTATGCCATATTTATACTGAGGAGTCTGTTCACCATTATAAAACCCCAAAATGTACCTTGTAAACTGCCCAAGTTTAAGAATTAAACGTTATTCCATAAGTTAACTGCTTTAGAAGTTTTTTTTGTTGTGCCTTGTACACTCTAACAGATCCTGCAGAGCCACTGTGGGCTCTGGATATGAAGGCTACCAGCTCAGGATAAAAAATGTGCCTTTTTGTGTTGCAGTTTGGTCAGTGAGTTGAAAGTGAAGCAGACAAAATGCAGGAAAAATAACACTTAAGCTTGCATTTTAAGAGCAGCTTTAGCTGATTGCAGAAGGAGCTGAGGGTGCTCTGCACAAGTCAGGAGAAACTTATCTGGCTTTTAAGAGTTAAACAAGTCTTTTGTTACTTGAAGAGGCCCCATCAACTTCAAATCTACTTTAAAAAAGTAGTTCAAAAACGTTTCAGGTGTTATGGTCTCCTATATCTATTTCTGTCCCTTTTGTTTCCTAACAGCATGAGATACTGACCACACATACTGCTGTCAAATATAGAAATTAAACTTACAGAAAAAAGGAGCCATTTTCTCTTTAATCTCTTGGAAATTTTTCCAGACTAAAGCAGAGTTCTTAAATTGATAATATCCCTTTAAGAATTTATTTGCCAGGTAATGTTAGAAGAAAAAAGACTTTTAGGTCAGTTTGAACATTAAAAAGGCCCCCTTTAAAATAAATTTCAAATCTATATTGGAGATAATGGCAAGCGGTATTTGAACAGCTCTCCAAATTATAAAATATATTCTACACCTTAAAAATGCAAATAGCTTTAAAATCCTTTTAAGTGATTTCCAGCTCCTTGGACAAAGATCAAGATTTATCCTAAGAAATACTTTGTTGCATAAAAATAATACAAATAGTTTAGTGCTGCAATATCTACTAGTCATAATATGTATAAACCTACAAAATTATTAACAGATGAGGGCCTGTAAGTTTTGAATAATGCAGTAAATATGATTATTTCTGAGGGGTGAAATAACACAATGCCGTCAGAAGAGAAAATTACATTTTAATAATGAAAATATTGAACATAACTATTTTTCTTTAGATCTGCTAAACAATCTGTGTGTTCCCTATGAGATGTCAAACTATAGAGTGCATATGAAGACTTTGCTCCCTCTATAAATATACATGTGCACGACACATTGCTAACAGCAGCAAGCGAGTGCTGGGGAAATACAGCAACAATGAAGTTCCTGAGAGAGGCTTATTTTTTCAAGTTATTAAAAGAAGGTGGCAAGCGTTCATGAGGATATGAAAATTTAAAGCCGTCTGCAGGAAACTCTGAAAACCTCTGGTTAAGGCTGCTGCCAAAAAATCTCAGCTATGTTATGTCAGAATGTTTAATTGCAAGCTGCAACTTTAATGAATGGAAAGATATGGCAAAAAAGCAGGAAGTTTCTGAAGCAACATGGAGCAACCATGAAAATAAAATACCAAAGGTTGTAATCTTGAGTGCTGTTGGAAGCAGGAATTTCCATCCACGCTCTGCCTCCTTTCCCTGCTGTGCAGTGGTTGCCAGCTGAGGGGAGAGGTACAAGGCTCTGGATATCATCTCCTGGGCTCAAGGCAGCACTTGTTATGTCTATGTGAACAAGTCAACTTCTTTGCATTTGTCATTAAGGGTGTTTACAGAAGTGCAGCTTAGGAATGAGGGGAGGAAAGGCAAATGTCAGAGTGCATTAAATAACCTATTTTCTTTACTTTCCAAGAAGCTTGCTCGCAGCATGATGTTGCTATTTATATCACATCTCCTAAACCCAGCTGTTGGTTCATGTTAACGTGCAGAATGGTGAGAAAATCCCGGCAGAAGAGCGTGAATCCCAGAGAGACTTGTGGGGACCTATAAAATATCACCAATTTTGCTGAGGGTGAGGCAATACCAGCGTTTCCCCTGTTGATCATCCAGTGTTAGAACACCAAGAGCAGAGCAAAATGTAAAGTTGCAAGTGCTGCAGCAGAAAACTTCAGAGAACTGAGCTCACACCCCTGGCTGGAAGGGTTTGAAAAGAGTACTTTTACCTGTAATTCAAAACTAGCAAATACACTGTACACCCACAGAACAGCATTCTTAGACAAGCTGTGTCTGATCTAATCTTATGTACCTTGGCCACAAGTTTTGGAAAAACAAATATTCCCAAGGCAATCAGATTAGTGAATATACCATATAATGATGTGGAAATACTAGTAGTTTACAGAGAGCAGTTTATGGGATGGATTGAGTGAATTTAATTCACGCATTGTCAGGCAACTTGGACTTCAGTAAAATAAGGAAATCTTGATTTTATCAGTGTGTAGTGGAACATCAGAGCTGAAGAGTGTAACAGCAGCACTCCTGAGCACAGACAGGGAGCTCAGGGGAGTTTGTTCCCAGCCAGCTCCCCAAAAGGACAGTGTTTGTGCTGAGGTGACCACAAGGTTAACAGGGTTACCCAAAGCCTTAATGGCCAGGAACCATTATCTGCTCCTCTCTGATTTCCTGCTCCCTAGGTGGGAGTCCCCCCTGCCCCTCTCCTTTGTTTCTAATGTGAGTTCCCATCCTGAAATGCTGTGAGTACAATTCAGTTTTGTTGCAATCAGTAGTCCTTTAAAAAATCTTCATTCACAGAGTGTTTCCCCCATTGTAAGTGGAACAATGTTAGGAATTAATCTGGCCTGTGATTTGTAGGAACCTTGTTCTGAAAACCTTGTTCTTAGACCCCCCCCTTCCCTTTGAAGGGTAACTTGATTGTTTGGCAAACATGCAAAAGCTACATAACATCCCCTACTCCTCTTAGCTATGATTTCAAAAGTCCTGCATTTTGGTTTTATATAACGTTCACCTCTAGAAGCATGAGGCTCAAATTCTCTTCTCCAGGATACAAGATGAAAAAGCTGATTTCTGGAATATAAGGAGCATCTGAAAGGAGGAAAAGCCATGGCATATCTCTGGAAAATATTGTAACAAGGTCCTAAAATGTAAGTTGAAAGTTAGTAGAGATATGATTTTGGTGGTAATGCCTCCAAAATACCTTGAATGGGTGGGTGGAAATGCACTGGAATAGAGATGCAAGGGAAAGCTTTATTGCCATAACAACTGCTGGATGATGACTCTATTAAACTCTGAGGCTATTTAGTTAAAATTAAGAACACTGCTATCTTTTTTCCATATCTTTCTTTACATTTGCTATTGCTGTGAGTTTATTTCTCTTTGGATATAATGGAAATTGCAGTGCCTGCTATTTGGCCAAGGGAAGAGATTTCAGGGGGCTCTTTTTAGTCTCTGGTTCTACATAAGATGGGCAGAAATGCAGTCATTGGTTGTTCCCTTTTCTCTCAAGAGTGATCCTGGCAGATGCTTGTGGTAATTTTTCCCTTGTCATATTGACACTCCAGTGTGATGTTCTCTGGGGCTTTCTTATGTTGCTGCTTCTACAGTCTTACAAAGATTGCATTTTTTTCTCTGCTGTGTACATTTTTCTTTCTTATCTACAGTTTTGCACTCTTTGTGTTGTCCAGGTGAATTTGACCTTTGCAGTTGTCCTGGAAATTAAACCAAATGCAGCACCATCAGCTCAGGTAGTGATTTCAGTGATTTTGATGCACCAATTCTTCAGTGAATTTATTCATGTCAGCCTGAGGGGTGACATTTTTCATTCACTGTGACACATCAGGACATCTGTGCCCTCCCTACCACCCATCCACCACCAGTCCCACGAGGGTTCTGCAGGAGCAGATGTGGCAGCACATCATCACACATGGAAAACAACATCTGGAATTTCAACTGCAACCTGAATTTTGCACTTCCTTTTCTCAATTGTTACACAGGGCAGTGTTTCCATCAGGGCAGGAAAGCATTTCAGTGGGAAGGAGGCTGCTCTGTGGCCCTGAGGTATTGTTTGCAAGGCTCATAGAGAAATCCCTTGAGCAACACATGCTCTGCTTATTCTTGTGGTGCCACTGAAAAGGACAGATTAGAACCAATTATTTATCTCTTTGGCTTCCTGCTCTATTTTTTGCCAGCTTGGAATAATATGTACTGAAAATAATTCATGAGTGTATCCAGAAGTCCTTGCTCAGGCCTTGCTTCAATGTCTTACTCAGATTCCCACTAACTTTTATAACTTAAATATTCAGTATTTTATCTTAACAAGTTCTCAGCACATTGCTGTCATGAGAGGATTTTGTGGTATTAATCATTAGATTCTAGTAATAGACCTTACAGGTATTATGGATGATAGGTATAGTGAGGAAGAAGAGAATAAATCACATTAATATGAAAATCAATGACATTTGAACTGTTCATTTTGAAATTGAAATAAAACTGTGTGTATTTAAATATCTTCCTGATTATTACAGATCAGCAACAATCAGTTTGGAAATTATAGATGGCAAATATTTATATTTTGTTGTCTTTCTCACTTCTTGTAATCGTAATCTTTTTCTTAGACTTCTTAGAAGTGTCTATTCTTTTGTTTTGAACAAAAGGTGGATGTTTAGAAGCTGTCCAACTCATTTACTGGCTGCACTTTTAAATCCAAACTAATCTGTACATTACAAACCCTGAACTCCAACATTTCTGAGAGCTGTGAATTACTGCTTCAATGTGAGTTAAACTTATAGAAACAGACAACACAAATTTACATTAACTTTTTGGGAATGACCATGAAGGATGTCCCTTTTCCCAGCTCATGGTGTGGTCACCACACTGCCAGACGGGAATTTGTGTCATCATTTCTTGCATCCTATTTCCTAATCTTTTGTGGAGCTACCTTTTTGTGTTCAGTTAATGATACCATTTTAAAATACAAAGAACACCCTTTGATCTCTGTTTTTCAGAGGCACCAGCTTTGGTTCTGGCGTCCTGATTAGAGATGTGCCCTTTTCAGTGATTTAGAGCTGTGAAATGGCTCCTGTCATTCCACTCCGAGGCTGTGGGTATCTCACAGGATAAATCTGGAAGAGCTGCAGAGCGCAGATGATTTTTGGCAAGTATCATTTTATCATCAAAATTTTATTTTTGGGTCGCTCTTCAGCTGCCGCCTTCTGTGAAGGAGAAAGACGCCCATTTTCTGTCTTTTATTATGTATTCCCGAGTAGTCTCTTCTACTTAGAGCAAAATTAATGGGAGCTCTGGCAGAGATAATGTGAGGTGGGGATGGATGGATGGATGGAGTGGAACTGAGGTGGACTTTCACCTTTGTCCGAATGTGGAGACACAGCTCATGTCCTCAGAGCAGGGAGCTTCACAGAAACCTAGTCAGAAAAATATTAATTTTTTAATCTATAGCTATATAGTAGATAGTCTCTACACATACAATTAGATGTACTGTATATAATTAATATTTAGGGTAGAATTGACATAGTGTGTATGTTCTGTATACCATATATGTATTTATAGTGCATATTAGATATTGTATATGTACTATATAAATGTACTTAATAGGGTAATGACTTTACGTTAATACTTTTGCTTTTACAACCTTGTCCTTGTTCAATTTTACCAGTGGCTATTTCTCACAATTATATAATATATACTAGTGTATATATACATAATACATATATTTTATGTATTGTATATATATTCTATATACTAGACACACTGTGTTTGTATATACAATATATATAAAAACGTATCTACATAGTGAAGAGTATGTATTTATAGATATACACACACTCTATATATATATATATGTGTGTGTTGGGGAGGCGGTGGTGGTTTCAGAGGGTGACACACACGGGCAGCTGAGCTGTTTGTGGGGGTATCTGCTGCAGTTCCTGCTGCACGCTCAGGACCGAGGGGACCGGCACCACTCTCCGGGAATTGTTTTAACCAGCCCAAAAAAGTGCGTCACCGCCGGCGCACCCGGCCCAGCGCTCTGCGCATGCGCACACGCCGCTCACGAAGCAGCGGGGCGTTCCCTTCCTCATAATCCCGCCCTCACTCGGCTCTGATTGGTCGTTGCCTTCCTCTCCGCCTTTCTGATTGAGCGCTCCGCTGTCGCTCAAGGCGTGCACGTTTCGCTACGCCCCGCCCATCAACTGCGCCCTGATTGGCGGGCTGCGCCGTGCGGGCGCTGCGATTGGCTGTGCATGCCGTCACTCCGAGGCGGGTCGGCGAGCAGGAACGTAGGCCCGGCCGCTCCCCGGCCCAACAAAGTAATCCGGCGATGCTTCGAGTGCGGAGCGCGGCCGTGCCCGCCCCAGCGCCCGTCGCGGGGGCACCGTGCCCCTCCCCGCCATCTCCGTTCCGTTCCGCCCCTGCCCGGCTCCGCTGAGCGCCCTCGGCCCCGCCGGAGCTGCGCGGAGAAAAGTGCGGAAGGATACTGAAGGAGAGTGTGACAGAACCTGTAGTTCCGGCCACGGTCGGGCCTTGTTTCCCAAAAATAGCGCGGCGCGGTATCCGTGCGCTGGTGTCAGTGTCTCCTGAGGAGCCGCGGCGGGAGCGGAGCGAGCGGGGGAGCGGCGGTGAGCGAGGGGTCCCGGGGTCCCGGCTCCGCGCGGCCAGCGGGACGTGTTCCCTCAGCGCGAGGGTCGGCGAGGGTCGGGGGCAGCGGCCGAAGCGGTGGCGGGAGGGGGAAGAAGGAAAGGAAGGAGGTCCCCCCCCGCCGGCCCCATCCCGCTCCGAGGGAGCGGAGCGGGGGGAGCCGGCGGGGTCCCGGGGTGGACGAGTTCCCGGGGCCTCCCCAGAACTTCCTGCGGAGGGGATGGACATTTATGGGCCAGGCCGGCAGATGTGCCCGGGGACCGGCCGGGAGGGAGCCAAGGAGGGTGGGGTACGCGGCCCTGGAGCGCCCGGGGAGCGGGGAAAGGACCCTTTGTGCTGGGTGTCGTTGGGGAAGGCGACATCGCGGCGAGCAGGGAACCGACAGGAAAAGCCTCGCCGGGAGCCCGTCCGTGGAATGCGCCGGCGGGAGCGGCCGGGGTCGGGCAGCGGGAGGTGGGAATGGTTCAAGGAGTTGTGCGCCGCAGGAAGGTGTGCTGGGAATGGCAGGGGAGAAGCGCTCCTGATGTGTGAACCAGAGGGTGTTTTGTCCAGAAGGAGAGGGCTGAAGGTACAGCGAGGTTGTGCTGCCAGCAGGAATTTGTGTTGAGCGGCAGAAGTCGTGAGGAAAAAGGACTGGTCCACTCCTAACTGGAAAGACTAATATTTTTTTTTAAGTTTATGGAGCTATATTTTGCAATAAATTTGTACCTGCTTTTGAGATGCCAAGCGGCGAGGAGAGTGGAATTGCTCAGAAAAACCGACCCTAGCGCCTTGTTTGACAGGTGATTGATTTCAGAGTTTAGAAACTGGAGTTCTGTAGGGGGGGAAAAGGTAATTTAAGAAAAGGGCTTTTTTACTGTTTAGTGTAAAAACATTGTATCCCATAGCCATACAACGACTAAAATCATTATGAGGAGTGGGATAAGGGTTTCTGGGAAGTACAAAAGAGGAAGGAAAAGGAATAATTTGTAAACAGTAGTAAGGAAAACAAAGTGGTTTGGTGTGAAATTGGTAATGTAGATGTATTTATTTTAAACCTTTTTCACTGTCTGGGAAATTTTTATATAACATGAGGAAGGCTGTGAACTTTCAAGCTTAATTATGTGGACTATCTACACACAATTGTTCCTTATGCAAGTTGTTTTGTTTGTTTGTTTGTTTTTTTTTCCTTAGGAACTAACCAGCTATATTTTGTTAGATAATTCTGGTGTCTTCTTATTGCAATCTGGTATTTAAATGACCCGTGCAAAAGATGTCAGGGCAACATTCCTGTCATCTGTTCTGTCTGTATTTAAAATTATTTAAAATGCCTTTTACATGTAAGAATATAATGTTTAGGGTTTTTTTTTCTTCTATCTCACAGGTGATTTGCATTTGGGAGAGAAATGTGAAGTTCCTCATTTAAACTATTTTTTTTCATTGGGGTGCTACAATATGTGCAAAATGACATGTTATTCAATTATATAATTTAGAAGGATTATAATAAATTATAATAAAGGATGTGATGTTGGTGCTTTTGTTCACTAAAGGGTATCATTATTACACAATATTTTAAAATTCTATACTTGTTAAGCCAGTAAATCAAAAATAAGAGAATGGAACAAATTGTCAAGATATTAAGGGATTATGATGGTGCTGTGCAGCTGGAGATGAGCCTTTTTTGACTGAGGGCATTCGGTTTGGAATTTCATAAAGAAAATAACCCAGTAGCCTGGTCAGTTATTTTTTCTCCTCCATAACTCTTTCTCACATCTGTAGTTGACGTGGTCCATGTGTAGTAGCAGAGGAGGATCGTCGGTAAATGGGAAGAATCCCTCAATGTCAGGGCCAGGCTCTACCTCAGGACAGCTTTGGTGTACATGAAACTCTTGCTCTCTGCCCCTGGAGCTGATCTAAACCAGTTTGAACATTCTGGCATTTCTGTGATTTATTTGTGGGCAGGCATTTAGAGATGATGGTGGAAACCCATCGGCTTTAGCTTGCTGTTTGCTTGTCCTGCTCCATTTTTTCAGTGTGTGTTTAAACCGATGTGGTCACTGCTCACCTCGATGTGAGTGGGGCCATGGAATGCTTTGCATATGTGCAGATCCCTGGATTTGGATCCCTGTAATATGAGTTTCTTTCTCTCTGAAACCACAGATGGAGTAGAAAGCGAACGTTGAATTTTATGAACTTAGAGAAATTGAGTCATGTTGGACTCGCACGATGAAGAGGACATGGCTGCATTCAAACTTGAAATAATTCTGGAGAATAAAACAGCTTATTATGGCAGAAGACACATCTTATTTAGAAACCTTTGAGCTGAAGTGTGTGTGGCTCACCTTAAACTGGTTAATGTGGGCAGCAGAGATTTTATGGGTTTATTTTAGAATGTTGGCCACGTTTCTCAGATAACTTGTTGATGTCATTCTGTATATTCTGGGCCCAAGTGCTGCTTCAGAGAGCCTGGAGGCACCACTCTGCTCTGAACAATGCCGTGCTACCTTGCCTGCTCTCCTAACAAAACACAGCTGATTAATTCTCCAGCAGTACTGAAAGAAGTGTTGCCTAATGCTGTGTAATGAGCAAATCTGTCTTAGTTTGGCCACTTTTTTTCCTAAATAAGGAATATCTTGAATTAGTTATGTGTGATTTGTTATGCCTTGCTTAAAAGAGGTTTGTGGGGTTTTGTTGAATTTTTAAAAGTATATGTTTTCTAAAAATTACCGTTAGCACTATTTCATTTTACTCACCAAATTCTTAATTTTATGTTGTTGAATGATTAAATATTCTGTGTAAAGCTTGGGCTTTAGGCCTACTCAGTCCTGATAGCAGCCTGGTAATGTGTGCACAGCACTAGGATCTGCTTTTCCTTCTCATTGCAACAAATCTTACTTTGAATCAATTGGAACATCGTGTGGCAGTGTATGTGCTTCTTAATGCACAAATCGCTTTAAGTTTTCACATTTATTGTATTGGAAAGACATTATTTCACATGTGTAATAATGTGTTCTTCAATGGGTCAAATGGAACAAAAGTCAAAATCTGTGTCTGTGATTATATGGGTGAATTTGGTGCTTTGTGTTCAGGTTTGATTCCTTCAGCTCTGGTGAAGTTACCAGGGAATATAAACACAGCACTCCCTTTTTTTGTGTGCCTTTCTGTGCACTGCAAGGGCTGTGCAGTGATTACCTGAATGGGCTTGTCACTGTTACAGAGGTGGTGCTGATGTGGGGTACTTCAGCTCTGCCAGTGAAATAAAGTGAATGAAGACTTTGAAGGTGTGTGATGGTATAAGGTTTTAATTTAGGTGTCTTAAATTTATACTTAGAATCCCCTTGGTTTAAGGTGCAGGCAGATGTGAAATAACTAAAGGTGGCTGGTTTTTCCCCTGCTTGTTTACAAGGTCGTCTGGGTATCTTAGAAAGTTTGGGAGATGACACAAGACATTCTTTCACTCCTACCTCAAGTTAGCTTTGTTGACCTTCCAGTAAAAAGCTTGAGGAATTTTTTTGGACAGCTGATCAAAAAACATTTTAGGTCATTGATGCAGTATCCAGTGTAAGAGAACAAAATAGTTATTACTGAGAGTTGAAACCAGCCTTCAGCTGTGTGATATGACAGTTACCCTCCCCCCCAGCATGTGTTCTGTGGTAGAGCACCAGCTAATAAATAATGTGCTCCTAGTCTGCAATAATAAATTTTGCTTCATTTATTTGAAAGTAAGCATCTGATCTAGATTTCTACTTCTGACCACTCCCCTCATGTGGTGCATTCTTATTTTAACACTTGATCTTTCAAGTTACTGCTTAGGGAGTTGAAAAGAAGAAATTTTTTCCTCCATATAAAGGCACCGACTTTTTTTTTTAAAATCAACTGTATTATTTTGGCTTTTGTTTAAGGGTTCTGCAAGAGTGTTTCTGGATTTCTTTGTATTTAACTTTCTTTAGAAACATAAACCCCTGTACTGTGTACTCTCATTTCCATTTGACACTAAAGAGGAATTAATATCTTGCAAGACCCCTCTGTTCCTTAGATTTCACCTTCCCAAGACAATCATGTAGTTGGAATATTTTAAATTATATATGTATATATATATCTTTTCCTTTCTCCTTTTATTCTTAATCTGAGTCTACAGCAAAGAATTAGGAAGGAATTTTATTATAATAAGACTGGCTAAATTTTGTGACCAGTCTTTTCCAAAATTTTAGGGAATTTTTGTATGGGAACACTGATTTTTGTTCTGTGTGTTGTAGTGGTACAAGCGTGTCTCTATTATCAGAACAAAATACATTCCTCTTAATGAGAGTGTGATTAATTGAATTATTTTTCAGGGAATTAACTACTTTATATTCAAAATGTTGGTGATGCTTAATTAGGTAGGTCTCCCAGTTATATTTGCCTCTATCCCCGGAGAGCTTTTGGATTCTGGCGAAGTCCTTATGGGCCAACCTGAAAACTTGAAAACGTGTTCTGCATTGCTTTGTGGTTTCACTAGGAGTTACTGAGAATTGTTGCATGCCTATTTTAAGTATAGTAAGATAAAAAGTAGGTGCTAGGAATTACCAGCCAAGCAGAGTTGTGGAAAGGTGCTTGCTTGAAGTGTCTGTGTACCAGGCACTGATGACAAAGCATCTTTTACTTTTTTTCTAATCAGGAGCTAATTGACTCAGAGAAAAATGTGTCATGGTCAGAGATCACCTAGGAGTGGGTGTGTAGAATGGATGAGTTTGTGCTCGTGATACTTTTATGATGATAATAGAGGTGAAGAAGGATTTTCTCACATTTATTTCGAATCTCTTGGAGTGTTTGTGTAACTCAGTTTCATTTGAAAACCAGATTGCTTCTGACACTGTAATTTAGGATTTCGTGGACTGGACTGGTGTTATTTTTATTGTTTGAAAGCTGACCTGTGAGAATATGTAAAGCAGATGTGTCATCTGTTACCTGCAGTGTCACTTGCAGGCTGTGGTCATTTCTTTCTTGAAGACTGTGGCATACAAAATTGAGAAACAGAATTCAGAGGAGATTATTTTAGTGTCCCTTATGATATGGAAGAATTACAAGGAGTTGTAAGAAAAGAGAGTAAGCAAGAGATTGAACCTTCATGGACTCAGATATACACACATGTCCTAAAGATGAGGGGTCATAAAGGGCACAACAGACTTGATTTGGCAGTATCCATTAGAGAAACTTTTGTAAAGTGTCCAGGCAATGTGACTTTGCACCCTGTATCACACAAAATCTGCAATAATTGAGTCCAAGAGCTGAGAAAAAAGGTTTTTTTCCCCTCTCAGATATCAAAAAAGCGACTGTTTTAAAGTGGTTATCTTTCTCCAGATGTTTTGAATTGTATTTAATTGACCATCATATGGGAAACTTGTATGGTATAGCTCAGAAGCATTGTGTGAGGTTATCAGCATTAGAGACATCTTGTTTTTGGTATCATTCTTTCACAAGCAACTGCCTCTTCCTGATATGACTGCATGCATCCTGTTTTAAAAGCTGTAAGCTGACAAGAATGACTACTAATAATTTGGTGTATAGAGCAATTAAAAATGTTGCTTCTTCCAGTGTGAGCTTTCAGAGCAATGAGTCTTCTGAGAGTGTTTGAGAAAAGGGAATGTTCCATCATCATTGTTCTTTTATTATCTTGCAGGCACTGAGGGTAATAAGCTGAAATTTTCAGAATTTTTATTTTCCTTGAAGCTGTTGAAATTATTGTGTAATGGTATGAGGTTTTAATTAAGTCAGGTGTCTTAAATTTATATTCAGAATCCCCTTGGTTTCAGAGTAGAAGAGGGGATGTCAAAGGTACAGTACAAGATAATTTGTTTCACTTGATGCCTACAGAAATGGAAAAGCACTTTCTGCTAAATTTTTTGAGCCTATAGTCTGTCAAGTTATGTTTGTTAGTCTGAGTTTAATAATACGCATATTTACTTGAATAGTTGGCTTCAGGGATTTGGAGCTTTTGAGTGCAGAAGAATTTCCTCTGAGAGACTTTGTTAATATCCTCCTGTGTTTCTTTTGAGTGTTGGGGTTTTATAATGTTTTGTCTTCTTGTTGTCCTCCTTATCTTTGTTCATAACATGCCAAATGGTGTTGTCTTAACTTTTTGTCATTGAAATGTAGGTGAAGACTTTTGCTTTGAGAGATGTTGAGCTGTGAAAAAAGTGCCAACAGTAAAAGTATTAATGGTTTCCATTAGGAAGCACTAAATTAGAACTCCTCTTTCAGGGGAAGGAGACAAAATCTTGGATGGCTGAAGAGAGATGTGGTCAGTTGATGGAAGCAAGAATTTGCTGAATATTGGAGATACGGAATATGGGTGATTTGCACAAGCTGTAATTGTTAACACCAATGCCCTGACAATTCCCGAGGAGTATGTGGAACATGTAATGGCTTTGGATGTCATAGAATAATAATGAGTTTTAAATAGCTGCTTGTTGTTTTCTTTGTCACAAATATGAAAACTGCTAACCTGAATAGCTGTCAAAAAAGTAATGGGAAACTATCAATTGAAACAACTGAAATATAAAAACTATTTTATCAAATCTATATTACAAAATCATGTAGAAAGCACTTGTTCTCAGTGAAGGACAGAGAAATTTAAGAAGACTCTCCAGGTTTTGTATTGGGTTTAATATGAGATGAAATTTGAGGAGGCCAGAAACAAGAATTACTATTAATTGTTAAATGACTTTTTTCCCTAAAATAGGAAAAAACTAATGGCCAATGCTTCTATTTATCACTGCTAATTCATTGTGTTCAAGAAACTAGTAAAATGTGGTGTTGAAACGATTAGAAATTCTAGATTTTAAAACCTAATGTTCCTGAATATAGGAGTAATTTAGGTGCCATATGCAAAATAGGAGGAAAGTACCTTACAAGACTGATGGTTTGTTCGGGTAATGGGAGAGTTGCAAATTTCAGCTACTGTTCCTGTCGTGGCATTCTGATGCTCCTAGTGACTCCTGGTTGGATTTTTTCCTAGGCTTATCTCCAAAGGGGACTTGGATTCCCGGTGGGATGAAATGTAACCCGATATCCCCCAGTTATCCCCCAAGCTGCTTCGCAGTAAATCTTCTGCAGATCCCTCAGCCTTCCCTGGCCCGGAGCGGCTCCGCTTCAGTGCGTTACTGCCTTTTGTGCCTCTGTAGTTTTCCCCTTGTATTTTTGCTGAGGAGTTGGGCTCCTGTCCTGTCAAGTTAAGCCTGGTGCTGACATCCTTGTTTTTGCAGTTCTCTCCTGAGGATGCCCTGAACTAGTCCGTGCACCCCGTTGTTGTTACACTCGTACTTACAACGAGTGGTGTGTTAGCACAAGGTGCTTATGTAAAACTTGCACCGGATTTCACCAGGAAGTGACAGAGTCATTCCCTTGAGAGGCTGCGATGGGAGCGGGGTTCCAAGGTTCCGACTGCGAAGAGGCTCCAGTAAAAACTGCTTTTTCTTGAAAGCTGAGGGAAGGACTTGCCCCGAGCGAGGAGGCTGTGATCCAAGCCCAGCTGGCCCGTGCTGCCCCGTTTGGAGCCCCCGCAGCTCCCTCTGGTGATCCCGGCGTGCCCGTGCAGCACCGGGGCTTTGGCCGAGCTCCGCATGGGCGAAACCATCAGGTCCTGCCACTGAGGAAACGCTTCAGAGCCAGCCGAGGCTGCAGCCAGCTTGGTGTTACTCTTGGGTGCTACTGGGTTTTGCTGCCTTTTTGTTTTGTTCTTTTCACCGCCTAATTTTTGTCTAGGAGAGGATGGAAGGCATTAAAGGATCTCTAGACTGTCCTGTTAACACTGGCTCTAGGCAAGCATAACCAGTGTGATTGCATGGGATAAAAGGATCCCAGCTCTATGGCTGGGTTGCAGAGGAGCAAGTGAAGCATGGTATGGGGAAGAGGGAAGAACAAAGGGTGTATATGAAAATTTTTTATTCTGCATTCTGTAGCCCATTTTATTTATGTTATTAAAATATGGAGAAATGGTAGAAGTAAACTTAAAAAGTTTGAACAGTACTAGTAAAGAGGTGGTTTTGCAAGTAATAAAACTTGGAAAATTGCCATTTCCCTTATTTTTCAACTCTTCTGTTATTTCCTGATCTTTTTAGAGTATCTCCTCTTTACAGTTTCTGTTCAGTTCTCCAAGTATCTTAAATGCTGTGCCGGCTGTGGCCAGGCTGAGCACAGGTGCCTGTCCAAGCATCCCCAGGACCTACTGCCTTTAGTCACTGCAGGGCATTGCTCTGCCTGGGCCTTCTCTGCAAATGCCAGGTCAGAAATTCTGCAGCACTTTTAGGTAATCTCAAAAATAATCAATCCATTTACTATGGCATTTGGTTGAAACTGGCCAATGTAACCAGAAGCTGTTAATGAGAAAGAATAGACTGTGGTCAAGTAAATCTCATTTTATTAAAAAAAAAAAAAAAAAAAAAAAAAAAAGTTATAAAGCTGTGGAAATAGACAGTTCTGTTTTCAGGGTTTTAATGCCATCATTGATAATGCTCTAATCTAATATCAGCTAACTCTTATTTTCCTTAAGTGGTGGTATTTAATTTTATTAAAATAAAACTTAAAGTTAGGGTGATTAAAACTGCATTCAGTTTCTAATTTTGCTTTGCTTTTAATGTGTGTCATTTGATCTAAATATCCTGTTATGCTGGAATTCTTTTGTTTAGCAAAATAAATATTTCTTCATTTTGATGAGGCCTGCTCATAAGTGTATGGGAAGATAGTTGGAGTCTTCCTAAGATACATTAATAAATTTATCTAAAGCCCCCACCTCACCTTCTTCCCCTTGTGATGCTCCTATCTGTGCTTTATGTATAACTTTTTGGATCCAGTTTTTTAACAAGTTTTTTTTTTTTTTTTTAAGGGCTGAATTGTTCTGTAATAAAACCACCACAACATTGCTAGTAGTTCTCAAAAGAAGTTTTTACCTGATTTTCAGTCATTCAGCCCTTGAATGAAATGTTAATGAGAAGATGATCTGATAAACTTCTTGAAAACTTTCTGTGCAGCAAACTCCTAATTGAGGATTTTCCTTCAGATCTGTTTGTTTTAAGGCACCTAAGCTGGTTTCTGTAGCTGTCTTGCATGCATATAGATAATGCCTACAAGCAAGCCACAAAGGTGTTAGTGTGTTGTTTTTCTAAGGCTCGAATGACTAATTTTCTGAAGGTGTAAGGAACAACAGCCTTTCATGTGAAGTTCCTTTTGTGCTTGTTAGGACTGTTAGAAGCAGGAGAAAGTAAGCACAGCCTAAAATTCAGTTGCAGTCTGACAAGGAATCCTCCCAGCTTCTTATCTGGAAGAGTTGAGATCATAATTCTTGCTTCTGTCTTACCTGTGCTTCTCTGCTTTTAATTCTTCATGGTCTTCTCTTCTTAGTCTTAGTGGCTTATAAGATTTTTCAGTGGCATAATTAGCTTATCTTAAAATAGTCTGATCTGGTGGCAGTATTGGGACAATGACGGGACAGCCAGCCCAGTCCCAGTCACATGCGGTGAACCACAGAGATGTGTCAGAGTTTGGGGCACTAAGCAGGAAGGGAGGAGTAGGTGAAAATCTTTGGAGGATATAAGTGGACCTTGAACATGAATGATTCAGCTCACCTGTGCTAGGATTTGCACATACTTTCCTTCAGGAATTTGACAACAGCCTGATAAAGTAACTAGAATGCAGCTTCTCCTTAATTTCAACCAAGATACAAGTGGAATGGAAACAAAAAAATTCAGTTCCGGTTCAGGTCCTTTCCTTGGATTGTTCTTTGTTTGTAGTTTTAGTGTCTGGCTCTGTTTATCAACCTTTACACTTCAGAGAGAGTGAGCCTCCTCTTACCTCCAATGCCTTGTTTCAAGCTTACCAGTGTTTCAGGTCTGAGACCTTTAAAGTTTGAAGTGTCCGACCATTAACGTTTGTACTTCCTTGAGACTGTATCTCTGGGTTTCATACTTTCTGTAATTGTCTTGTCTTCTATCTTCATTTTCATCTCTTTAGATAAGTACTAATTTAGACCAGGGCACAATTGCATGTGCTAATGAAGATTGTTCTAGGTACGCCAGTTCTGAGGGGTGAGCTCTACATTTATCATGCCTTTCTTGGAAGAGCTGCTGCTGCAGTTGCTATTGTGGTTGCTACAATCTTGAACAAGGGATTAGAATACTTTTTGTTTCTTGTTACTATGCAAGGAAAGGAACTTGATCTACAATACATTCAGGATGCTGCTTGTGATGTGATTTATTCTGTGTTTTCTGAAAGTTGTCACTTCCTTTACTTTTTCTGAAATTCAGAAACCCCCTAAAGTTATGTGCCATTACCTTGGTGTTTTTTGTTTTTTTTTTTTTTTGTTGATTAAAAATGGATTTCAGCATTTCATTTACAACTCATTATTTGTTGAAACAGTTACTCATGCTAGGGCACTCCAGTACTGGCTACTCTTGACTTCAAGGAGAAAATTTAGTTCTGTTATTTCAATGTGTAAAATGCTTTTTAGGGAGTTCTCTTTGAATTGTTCACTGTTCATTCTGGAGTCTAATGAAACTTCTGTGTTGATGCTTTTAGGTTGATTGTCTTCATCTCTCAAACCCTGTGAAACAATCTTGTAAGAGATGCTTTTGTTATATTTGAGTTTGCAGACCTTAATTGAAAAACTAATTTGGACTCTGCAAGGCGTGGTTAAATTCTGGTAATGTTTGAGTTCTGCTTCCAGGTGGATTTGATGTGCTGTGTCCATGCAGGATGTGAGCAAAGGAGTTTTAACTATAAATTAATGTCTTGCATACACTGCAATGTTCTTGAGTTTTTCCGGTAAATGGCTGTAGCCAGACAAGTCCTATGTGTAGTTTAATGTTTAACTCTGGTTTTATTTTGCTGTTATTGCTGGTGCTCTTACGCATGCAGTTAGAGTTGCACTCTAACTGAGGTTGGGAGGTGGAACTTGCCTTTCTTCCTGTTTAAGCTATGGATCCCAAAAGCTTGGTCTAGGCATGATTTTAGTATGGTGTAGTTTGTTACTAAAAATTTAAACTAAATTTTGAGTAACAAAGTACTTTGCAAGGTCCACTTATTCCAGTGAAACTCCCTAAACTACTTTATCTGAAGTCAGCGTCCAGTGGGATTTGGGACATTTCTTGTAATCCTTGGCTCTTTGTGTTGTGTGTATGGAGTTGGGTTTTTTTCTTTCTTTTCTTTTTTTTCCTGGTTTCTCCCACATTCATTAACTGTGCTTACAATGAGTTTTCAGTGAATTAGTGTCAATGTTCCAGTGAAATCCTTGGCTGTACTGATGACGTAAGTGGTGGAGATCTTATTCTGGAATTCTTTCTACTGTCTCCTTGTGTCTTTTAGACCTATTTAGATGAAAATGCTGTACACCAATGGCATTGCCTGTGTGCTTGTCCCGTGCTATAATATTAATGTTTATATCTTAAAAGTATTAGTAGAGAGATTATTAGGAAGGGAAGTCTAGCACAGAAAAACTTTCTGTGGATGACTTGCAGTAGTGGTGAATTCTGACAGGGTTCCCATGGTAGTGAATGTATTTTCTTTAATACACATTACTCAGATCTTGCTATTGTCTTCTTTATAATACAGCGTGGTGGCTGTATTATTGTCAATACACAAGTTGCCTTAGCAAAACCTTTTGAAGCACTGTAAAAAAAATACGTGAAACCATGTTTGGCAAAAAATGCTGCAGGGTTTTAATGGTTCCTGAGTGTGTAGGGAATAGCCTTCTCCCCTTTTGGCAATCACATGAACTTTTGAATCCAAGTCTTTGTCTCCTTCTTCTCTACTGTATTCCCATACAAAATTAAATTATTTAACTTTTATTTGAGCAATAGGAGACAATTTGAGCATAATTAAAGCAATATATTTGTCTAAACGAGTGATACCTAATTGGATTAGCATTGTTTAGAGAGCAGTGTGCAGTCATTCTTTGTGAATCTGTACATTTCTCTTATAGATCTACAATAAATATTGAAGTCTCGCTATTCAATCTAACGAACGTAGCTTTACATCTGCTGTTCAATTGCTGTTCTCAGCTTCCAGTGGGTTGAGATGCTGTTCTGCAATTCCTGGTTTCAGCCTTCATACTCTGCCTGTGGGGAGATGCACTGGATCTGGAGATGCTCAGAGTCGTTTGGATAATGAGGAATGATAATATCCATACCATTTGAAGAATTTTTTTAAAAAAAGTTTTTCTGAGTTCTAGTGTTCTTCTGCTCATCTCAGGCAGTTTTTGTGTGAAATCTCCTAAACCAGAAGATCCTTCACCCAGATCTGACGTCCGTGTATTCCATTAACAGGCCTTGCCTATTTCCCTGTACCGTACCTTCCTGAGCTTATCTTAATAACACTGTCATTTGAAAGACTTGGCAGGGCACTGTACTGAAGAGCATTACAATAGGAGAAATGTTACTCATTAGATCTGTCTTCTGGATTAGTCCAAATTTGGGGAAATTGTCTGTTCAGCTACAATTCCTTAGGTCCCCTCTTAGATCAACAGTAAAGCTCTGTTTTGAAAGATGTATGTGAGTAGATGTATACAGGTCACCTTTAAACTCATTTAATGTAGCTGTGCCAGTCAGTGGCATGTTAGGATAGCACACAGAAATCATTTAGTTCATTATCCCCTACCGCTTGAAAATCCATCATTTCACAAAATGCTCATTAGTCGTAGCACCTAAATGGGGCAAACCTGTTTCTTAATGAAGAACATGTTTTCAGTGTCATATTTGTCATCATTAAGGGTTTGGGAAACTGGGTTAATATGTTCACTTGTGATTATGCACTAGCAAGATGTGGATGACAGTGCACCTGCATTCTGAGGTGGATACATCTCACGTGGTCTCGTGTGGTTTGTAGCTGTGAATTCCTGTCTCAGCTCTTCTTTACATCTTTAGCGGAACAGTGCTGAAATTATTTGATGTCTTCCAGTAAAGCAAATGACAGCACCCACCAACTTTTACTCTTTTTCCATTTGTTTCTTTATTAGATGTATTTTGGTCATTTTTTGTGTGTTGTGAGAACATACTAATGTTTTTTGATTTAGCAAGTGTTGCTGTGTGAAATGCTTCAAAAGTACATTAATGTGGCAAATTTAAATCAGTCATCCTTTAAAAAACTTAAAATCTTGTTTATGTATTTAATTTGGGTGATTAAACTACAATGAAGCTTGTGGCTTTCAGTAAAACTTGCAGTTGCAAAACTTGTCTGTGATGTAGACTGATGTCTCTATTCTAAGAAAGATTTGGCTCAGAAGACCTTTAAAAAGTTGGGAAAACCAGGGAACATAATAATTCTATTTAATTTTGGTATCTATGTGTGACAGAGGCTTCTGAAGTGCCCAGCATGCAGGTCTTGGGGTATGATAATGGTTGGATGATGATGGTAGTAGTTTGTACCTGTTGTAATTTGACCTGACCAAATAGGTGCCTGCCTGAGAGCTTTAACTGAGGACTGTGTCCTGCCAAGTATTATTTCCATCAGCTCTTGCTATTTATAAATATGCAAGATAAAAAATTAGGAATAATTTTCTAGTGCAAGTGCTGTGTTTTTTGCATTTGTTTTCAGTTCTCTGGTTGATATATGTAGGTTAAGTTAAAAGTGTGGATTGTGACCTGGAAGACTTTAGTGCCTCAAACGTGCCTTGCTAATCCATTAGATTAGCAGCACATTACTCTATTGGCAGACCTTACCTTGTTTTGAGTATTTTTGCCATTGAGAAAAGTTAAGATTGGTGCCTTGCCTTTGAATTCCTTGCTGACCCTGTGCAAATATCTTAATCTGCATCTCCCTGCATGGGTGCAGTTAAACAATCTGGTGCTCTGTCCTCTGTCAGTGTGACAGGGCAGGACGGTGCTGCATAGAGGAGGTGTGGTGTGATGTGCGACTTGGCTAAAAGCAAGTGCTGTAAGCAGCTGAAGCTGTGTTGCCTGTGATTTTTGGTGTGATGATCTGGATGAGTGAATATGTCAGATTTCAGCTGTTTATTCTCTATAATTTTTTTTTAGATAGTTGCAAGTAAACAAGAAGTATTTCCACCACACCCCCTTCTGTCTTTCTCTGCTATTTTTTTTGGCTTTCTTTCATTTCACTTCCTGGTGGGTAGATGGTGAGTTCTCTGGTAGATTTATGTATTAAAGTGCAGGTGTATTTTCTCCTGAGAAATCAAGTGCTGTGGATTCTACTCTTGGCAAGTATATCTTCTTTTACTTATCTTAATATCTTCCATTTTCAGTATATCTTCTAGTGTTTTCATGAGTACCATTCTAGATCTGTCAGCTGGGTATGTTGCATTAACCGATTTTTGTTTCTTATTTTCACCTGGGGTCTTGAAAAGCAGATGCTCCAAAACTGACTGATTAAGTACCAACACTTTTGGAGAAACAAAACAAATGCTTTCTGATCTGAAAGCCAGAGCATCTGCATAGTTTTACATTGTGCAAGCTCTACTTTTGTTGATAATCATGTTGGATAGATTTTGATTTCTGCCTGTTGGTGATGGGTTTTTTTTGCTTCTGAAGTAAGACTAACTTGTAGCACTTCACAGCTGCAGATAATTTAATTCCAAGTCTTTCACCAAGGTCAGTGGGATTTTTTTGGTGCATTGTATAATATTGAGCATGTTTTTTTCTTAGTCAAAGCTTGTTGCGTGTGATATGTAAGATTGTAAAGGACCTTAATATTATTTGCTTACAGAAGAAAGAATTGTTTATTTAGTTTTTACTGTATTGATAAAACTTAGAAGCTGCTTTTTGACTGTGCAATCACAAATTTTGCATTCTTTAAAAAGATATTTTTGTAGACAAGTTGTATTCGTAGATTCCACTTGCTAGTTTTGTCTTCATATAGGAGTTTACTGGTTTGGATATTTAATGACTTTTCTGGGGGACTTTTTTATCAGTGCAGCTCTTGGTTTTAGTTCTGTGTGTTCTTTTTGTGAAAGGAGTCTGATGTATGTGTGAGTTATTGAATACTCCTGGTGTGCTGGGACTTGTTTTTGCTGTTCTTCAGTGGTGGGATTTCACTAATAGCAGGTGTCACGGTGTGGCTGGGGTTTACCAATTTTAATCTATTTAATTTCTTTTGGGGATCGAATTTAGGAGTAAAGACAAAGCAGGCTTAAAGCTTAAAAAGGGTACAAGAAATTTATTAACAACACAAAAACAATTCAGAACGAGATTTCCAGATTATTCCCTCCTCCCCCTTTCCTCATACCAGCAACATACAGAAAAACACTTCGGTCAGTTATTCACTTAAATAATCATTTCAGTTCACTCAAGAGAGAAAAGCCCCTTCTTTTTGTTTAGGCCTAGAGGGTGCCTCACCCTCATAACTTATATCCGCCCAGAAACTACAAATTATGATTTTTCCTCCCATTTTCACAGTCCTTCCAGAGCTGTATATGGGTTGCTGAAAAACACATGGGGTGTCATTTTAAAGGCAGGCTGCTGAGAACACAAAAAGTCCCTTTATCTCACTCTTCACCAAATATCTCTGTCCAATATTCTAGTCCCAAAGACAGAGAGCTCCATTTCTCGAGGCAAAAAAGGTCTTCTCAGGCACTTAACCTCCCCAAGTATATTCTACAGTTTAAAGGAACTTTAAGTAAAGTCACAATCCTCTAAAGCCCACAAAAAAAAAATAAATGTTTTAAGTTACTTATCAGTGGCGACTTTTCCAGATCCCTCCTTCTATAAGAACTTGTCTTCATTTTGCTGACTTCTGTAATTCTTATTGCTTTATGCCTTTCGTTCTGGGGAGCTCAGGAAATCCGAAGTCTCATTCAGGCACTAAAAGTTAAACTTGTATCCAAACGGTAAAGATCCAGGCTGAGGCCATGCTGGGAAAGACGCAGCTACACGTCGTGATGAGCTGGCTAGACTTCTTTCTGCCACCAGGAAAGGCCGACCCGAGCTGAGCCGGACCGGGCCGAGTTCTGCCGCGTGGGGCCGAGAGGCCGGGCCGGGCTCTCCCCGGGGCCGGGTCAGGCCGGGCCCACCCCGGGTCCGGGGCCACCCCGGGTCCGGGGCAGGTCCACCCCGGGCCTTCCCAGGGCCGCCGGGGCTCGGGCCGGGCCCCAGGTCTGCTCACCTCCGTGACCAGAAAGCAAAAGACCCAAACCAACTTATTTTCCTGTGATTCGTAAAAGCGAAACAGTGTTCTAATTGGTTTCCTGGGCTGTCAATCACTAACCCAGGTCTCTGGGAGGCTCCCAGAGAGGACACAGCTCCCTTGTCTTAAGAGCATGTGCGTTCCATGGGGCTTCCATGGGGGATGGGCCACCCCCCTTTCCATGTGTCCCCAGCACAGCAGGTCAGAATGGTTTGCACCTCTGAAGTTATCAATGTGGACAAAATATCAAGTAAGATGTAATGACAAAATGGGTTCAGCTCTGATGCAGATAGGAAAGCGATGGTTTAAATATTCGAGCAGTAACAAGTCAAATGCCAAGTTTGGAACATGATAATTCAGCCAGGCTCACGTTTGTGACAGCTCTGCAGAGGTGAAGAATGGTTCTTGAGGAGGATTGTTTTTCTTTCCTCTTCGCAGCGACAGTTTTGTGCTCCCCTGGGTTGGGGGGTGGGGAGCTCTTCCAGCAGCTGCACAGAAACCTGTAAGTGCAAGGATGGCCCAGATTCGATGGTGGAGCTTCAGGCAGAGTTGTGCTGTGTGTTAGCACTTGGTCCGTGTGACGCTGTTTGACCGGATAAAGGCTCTCAATCATGTGCTAATGTGTGATACTAAACGATTACATATTCTGTGTGTAGCTAATAGAAGTGTTTCTCCTGCTAAAAAAATAAGTCTCTCTTATATTTGAGATGGTTTTGTGCCTCCAACGTGGTCCCTTAGAGCAGAAGTTCTAATGTCAAAATGAAACCTGGTCAGTCTATCAGGGTCATACTGCAGACGTTTTATAGTTTGGTGCTTAACCTTTGGGTGAAATAAATTAGAGGTGTTATAATTTCCTTCTGGAAAAATGTGGTATTCTGTATCTTTCAGTCAGTGTATTATTTGATAAATGCTGCTGTGCTCTGCAGAGTAATTAAGGGAGGACTCTGAATAATGAGCTAGTTTAGAGTATCATCTGCTCAAAATCCAGGAGTACCTCTACTTTGCCTCTCCCTGTTTTCTGGGTATGCCCAGAGCAGATCTTTATTGTGGCTAAGCTGGTCACTTGCTGGTAGTTCTGTCTTGTTTCCAGCTGTCCCCATCCAGTGAAAAGGGAAGACCAGTGAAGTATGAACCATCTCACAAAATTTCTGTTTAAGAGCAGTGTCAGGATGTGCTTCTGGGTTGCAGCAAACTTGCAATTGCAACTAAAGCAGGCCTATGAGAACTTTCACCTACCCCCTGTGGATATGGTTGCATAGAGTAGCAACAGTCTGGGATTTTTATGTGGGCTAGCTCCTAAATATTTACCAAAGGTCTGTATGATTCCCTGTGCCTCCAACGTCAGTCCTGAAGCTTGTTGTGATTACACCCTTACTGATAAGTGTTTGAGTTAGGCTTTTCTCTGCTTAGGAAAAGAAAAGGATTAATGCTTGTTCCTCCAGCAGAATACAGATAACCTCTCTTGACCCTGGTGATCAAGTCTATTCCCCTTTTATCTTAGCATTCTCCAAGGCACCAATCTAAAGCCATGAAACACATGATCTGAAACGCCCCTGTGTTGGTCTAGAGGCTGCATTTAGAAGAGTTTGCCTTCCTTTCCCCATTAGGCTGGCATTCTCTGCAGTGGAGTCCTCTTGTAGTATGACATAGGAAAGCATTGTAATAGAGGATGATGAAATATTTTTAGGGTGTGCTCCATTAATTTTGACAACTCAGATTTGTTTGTACTTTTTATATGCCAGTGTGTGTATTTCTAGACATGTCAATATATATGTAGAGACAATATGTGGGATTTTTTAATATGTCACTGTCTTTTATGGAGAACATCTGCTCTGAAATTGTTACAACAATATGCAATGATGCTTATTTAAAATGTGTTCTAGTAGTTACTGTGTACCCAGACAGTTTAATAAACCAATAAGAGATTTCAAATGTAGTTGAATACCCTACCCAGTTAATGACACTTAGTGTTTGGAATTTCATCAATCTTAACATGTCACATATTACAGGCTATAATTGTGTGACCTTTTCCTTAAATTTTCCTAGCAAAAGATTATGACAAAGCCATTAGCTTTGGAGTTTTGAATCTGAAAAATTCATAATATAGATAACATAAATGCAAGGCTTGCATGTGTGTGTTAAAATAGTAAATGGGTTAAAGTAGCAGAGGCATACTTAGTACTGTGTTGGCATAGTTTTCCCCTTCAGATGCTAGTTTGGAATGTGAAGCCTCTTCCTATATGTGCTGGAGTAGAGCTAAACTCTAATGTCACTTACAGGAGAAATTTAATACAAGCAGCTTGTGCAGAACTGACCTGCTGCCATGGTAGCATGTAATATATTTAGCATGCATGTGTCTGGTAACCATGTGATCTTATACAAGTGAATAAAACAGAGAAGCTCTCAAAAGTTAACATTTCTCTGAATATTTTCAGAGTTCTGTTAGTTAAATAAAATGTTATCAGACTATTTAAAGAGACTCAGTTTGTAACTGGGACGTAACCAACTCAGAATTTGGAATGGTGCAAAAAATGTCTCTGTATATCAGTATAAGAGAGACAGAATTCAAAAATAGCTAGATTTTTTTAAATCCACCGTAATTTTTGGAGTGTTTTATTTGGGTTTTTTTTTTGGCTCTTATGGTTCAGTTTTCTCCTGCCATAATGACCAAAGGTTAAATTTTAAGTGTAATCTGAAAATAGCAATCTGGTCTTTAGGTGCTTAATCTTTAAGAAAACCCACAAATGTAAATTTTGGCAGTGCTGTATATTGTCAGAATGTCTTGGTATCATCTGTGCTTAAAAGCTAAAGTGTCACTTACATGCCTTCTGCAGATTTAACAGGACACCATTTGGGAGAAGATAAGCAGGGAAGAGTGGCACACATAAGTCCTCTATCAAGACAGCATTCAAAAGTGGATAATCTCTTTAATGGGATATAATCTCGCTTATGCAAAATCCTAATGAAATGTAGTATTTTTCCTGCTGATTTGTTGCAGAAAGTGTGATGTTGATGCTGGTTTACAGTTTAGAGGTTTTTGATGTCTTGTGCTGAGCAGAGAGTGAGGTGATTTGCTCATTGTCCCCTGTTTTGTTGCACAATTCCATTTTCTCTGTGGTAGTAGTGTGGTTCTTGCATGGCAGCTGTGGGCCCAGGTGAGTAGAAATGTCCTGGGCTGGATCCGAGCAAAGTGGAACTTTAATACTGAATGTGGGACATGGTGTTTCTACCAACACATTGCTAAAGCATTTCCTTCGGCTCAGGCTTGCCATGATTTTGTTCTTGAGCTGGAAGATTCAAGTGGATTCTGAATGCTTTGGGAGTTCCTTTCTTCTCTGAGGCTTGCCTGAAAGCTGAGGAGTGAAGGGTTCCACCTTCCCCCAGCTGTGATTTTAACATGTACCTCTCCAGCTATCAGCTTTTTCCATCTCTTCCTGTTGAGAAGTCCATGTAGGCACTTTCTTCTGAATAATTTGTTGTTGGATTTGGGGGTTTTTATTGTATTCTAGATGCGCTGTCATTATGGACCAGTGAACTCCTTCAAGGATTGAAGATACTTTCTATTGATTTCTGTAGTTTTGGTAGATACTGCATTTGCAGAAAAATTGCAAGGAAGCACAGTAGATTTTTAAGAATGCACATAGTAAAGTAGCATTAAAATGTCTGGAACATTATAGAGAACTGAAATTTATTCCTCAAAGCATCCATTATGTATGTTAGCATGTGTCCTGTTTCTGGCCTTGCAGGGGCCAGTAGTTGTGTTGGAAGCCATGGTTGGTCTTTAAAGTGGTTCAAAATATCAATAATCTTCCTGCACAAGCTCCTGAGTTAATGATATATGAAAACAGCAAGGTCACTTTAGAGTTCCCATTTTGGTTTTTCCATAGCAGCCTGGATCTGAGACACTGAAGAACCACCAGTGGAAACTCAAACCTCTAGCAAAAGCTGCAACCTATTTGTAGTGGGTTAGTCAGTCCTACTGACAAATATTTCTTCAGTTTCATGATTTATTGTTCCTTTCCTCATGGCTGTTCTAAATAACATATTTACAAGAACTGAGTTGTGTGCTTAATTTATTTAATTTTCAGGAGGCCAAAGAATATCATGTGCATCCTTGAAAGACCTTCCCTTAAGGTGAAATCCTCAAAAGTGAATGAAAATCAGTTTCTTTTTTTTTAAATGTCTGTTTAAATCTACTAAATTTAAAACACCAGGTCTGTGTCTTTGTTCTGTACTATGTGGCACAAATTAGACAAAATGTCACAGACAAACTTATTGTTAACTCTTTCTGCTGCTGTCCTCTGTCACACTTCTGCTTTTGAGGACCTGCTCTTCCTTTCAGGACCTTTCTTCCAGCTGTGCACGGTGAGAATTTTCCCTGAAGGAACTGGACTCATTCAAGAGAGAACAAAGCACTGAGACTTGAGAGCATTACTCCTCTGTATGGGAATTTTACGGGAATATTACCATCCTGTTCAGGAGTATTGTGGCTTCTGTTCCACCTAGGCAAGGGCACCCATTTGACTGAAATGAGATTTTTGAATCAGAGGATTCACTAAATGTACTAAATAATTCTTCCTTTCCATGCCCAAGCTGACATCTTGCAGCTAATGCAGATGGAAGGATTTGGCAGCAGTAGGGTGTGAGAGCAGAAGTCTTGGTTTACTCTGTTTAAACCAAAGCTCAGTGCTGCTTTAAATGTTGTTATTCCTGTGCAATGGATCTGGTTCATGCATGCAGATCTCTTCCTGAACTGTGCAGTGATGGTGGCCTCAAGATTTTATGTGCTGCTGCTTCTGTTGTGGAATACTAAAAAGTTTGTGTTATTTTGGGTAAGTGAAGCTTACAAAAGGGAGTGCCTGCTACCTCTGAAGGCTTGCTGAGATTGTTAATCAGATATTACCATCAAAATGAAGTACATTCAGTGGTAGACAAAGAGGAAGGAAATCTACCAGAAGCTAGAAGGAAGAGTCTCCACAAGTGTTGGTTGATGTAACATGTGTCTGCTAGAAGTACAGGGTAAGCTTGTTTTGATTCCTATCTTCCTTTGAAAGCAGGCAAATGTTTATAGTGTGGAGGATGTCTCCACCCCTCCCTCAGTGAAGCTGTGTGCTGGAGAAAATGATGACACTGGATGTTGGTGAATTCTTTCAAATCTAAACATAGCCCATAATCATAGGTGTGTCTGTGCATGGGTAAAAGTGTATGAGCTCCAGATGAAATCATAAGATCAAGTTTTGAGAACTAGGTCCAACTCAGTGCTCAGCCTTCTGGGTTATACTAAGAAGTCTTTGTTTCAAATCTCAGTTTAAAAATCTGTTGACTTGGCAGCAGGATGGAGTCTGCTAAAAAACCAACTAGCAATCTGTAGTTCGTCTGAATGCAGGGAGGGAATTGCTGGAAAGATCCCTTTTTCCCAGTGGGAAGACAGAATTTTGTAGTCACAGTGTTTTGTTTTCAATTTTCTTTAAGCAAGTCTGAATGCATTTCCTTACAGCTTCTGTAATCCTACTTCAAAGTAGAGAATATGAGGTGAGAATTGAGGGAAAACTAGAACTCAGTCATCAATACAGTTTCCTAATTAAAATCCACTTCACTAATTCCAATTCTCGAGAGCTGTCAGGAGTATCTTGTATTTTGGCATACAGCTGTTCCAGTGTTTGCTCTGAGTTGGCTGTTTAGTTTTTATTAAGCAAGGTGTGGCCTTGTGTGCAAGACTTGCAAAGCATCATGGAAGAGCAGGACAGGATGGAGCTGGATGCTGGAAGTTTCTTGCAGTATGATTTGTAGCCAGTTAGAGCTTTGTTGTCATTTATCTGTGTTGCTGTGAGGGGATTCAGGTTCTCAGGGTGGTATAGAAGAGCAGGTTTGTTCAAAGGTACACCAGTATTGGAGGGAAAAACACATTTTCAATACAGACCACAGCAGCAATAATAGAGCTGAGGAGGCCCTGTGCTTCCAGGCTGGGTCTTTGCTGAGGCAGGTGAAATTGGAGAGCAGAGCACTGCTATCTGCTGTTTGCCAGCTTGCTGTCAATATTTATTGCTTCAGCTGCTACAAGGCTTCCAGTCAGCATGTGAGAGAGAAATGCTTTAATGTCCTGAAAGACCAGAGTACTCAACAATTAATTTTTTTTTTTTAAGGGGAGTTAAGATTTCTTGCAGGTGCAAGAATGCTTCTCAGCAGGTTCTTGAAAGCTGTATATAAGCTGTGTCAATTTGCTGTGATTTACTTTTTGTTCATATAACTCTGTATAATCATGTTCATAGGTTATTTAGGTACAATAAGTAAAATGAGATAATGTAAAATAATTAAGTTAGCATCTGATTCTACAGAATCCAGTTTAATAAATGTATTTAATGTCTAATATCTGAGTGCTTTTTCCCCAGATAAAGAAGTACCTAGAGTTTTTCAGAAAGACAGAATTCCTTATCATATGAGAAGGGAACAGAAAAGATTGCATATGCTTTCATGTGTGCTCTAATGATACTGGTAGATAAATGAAAATAATTTCTGTGTCTGTCACTTCACATGAGTTCAGCATCAGTTTGGTCTCACTTCTCGCAGCTCATGGGTTGACTGAGGTGTGTGAACTCACACATTGCAGATTTTCAGCTACCAGGGCTACAGGCAGCATCCGGGTTTTATGGTGGAATGCAACTGCTCCTAACCACAATACACCTTCAAGAAGTCATTCACAGCTAACTGCTTTGTATTTGCTTTGCAACTCAAATAAGGTTCCTAAGGGCTCTTAGCTAGGATTCTCTCAGGGGTGAGGAAGACAGCAAGGATGGAAGGGGTCCAGCAGTGTGTGTGAAATACGCACTGTTCTGTGCATGTCCTGAGCAGGTTTAAATCATTGGTGCCATAACTAAATGCTGAGATATCCCCTCTGTCTAATAGTGCAAGAGATCATGCAGTCTTCTTTTCTGACTTGGTTTCAGGGCTGCTTCTTGATGTTTCTGGCAGTTTCTGGGTTTTTTTCATTTTTAATGCATAATTGCAGGTCTGAATGGCCAGTTCTAGTCTGATTCTTGATGGACCCTGGTTATTGTCAGGTCTAGGCAGTCATTGCATCAGATACTACTTGGCCAACTAAGTGATGAAGATCAAGATGTCTCTTTTATAGTTTCAGACAGCTCACATTTGCATCTGGTGTTTCATGTCAGAGGTAAATGAATATACTTGTTTAAATGTAAGAGGTTTTTGGTAAGGGAAGTCTACAATAATCTGAAACAGTCTGAGCTTCTGCTTCACATTTCTGGCTACTTAAAGCAGTTGTGAAAATAGCCCAGCTGCCTTTCAAATACATTAAGAGCCAGCTTCTGTGATACCTTTCTTTTCTCAATATTACTTGCTCTTGTTGGGTTCCTCAGTGATGTAGTACATTACTTGCGTAGTAGTTTATCAGAAGGGCTTTATATGTTTGTGTATGTGGATCACTTAACTGGTTCCTGCTTGGGACCTTGATTAACGTTTTTCTGGCCCTTCACTTAAACTTCTATCAGCTGAATCTTCTAATTCACCTTTTTAGTGGCCCTCTTCATGTAAGATGTTTGTCAGGGTTTGTTGACAGGACGAAATCGAGATATTTTTGAAGTTTTGAGGATTTCTGGTTTTAATACAATAATAGGGAACAAATGGATGAGAATTCTCACTTGTTTTTATAGCCTTGGAATATTTCACTCCAGAAGCTTTTGAATCAGGTATTTGAATACGTATTGCTATCTACCACTTGAATCACATAACTTTGCTGTGGAGTGGTAGTGTTACTTAGGGTCAAACAACTTCATTTTTCCATTTGCAGCAATTGGCAAGAAAGAGCAGATGGTAAAATAGAATTATTTTGCCTGTCTTGCAGGTAATAACAAATAACAGAGTTACTGTAGCATCCTGAATTTCAGCTTATCAACTAAACCATATTAACTGGCTGCATACACTGATTTATTGCTAGGGACACAATAGTTTCAAAATTAGTTTCAGAATTAGGTTTCTATTCAGAGAACTCCTCATATTCAGAGGCTAGGTCTATCTGAAGAGTCCATGTTCTATTATCAGTAGTAGTTAAATACTAGATAATAGTTAAATGTAGTTAAATTGACATTTTTGCAAGAGTGTCCAAGTGACTGGGTTAATATTAATGACATAACAGTGCCCAGACCACCAGACATTACCTGCCAAAAAAGAAAAATGTTTATATGCAGAAACAGAATATATTTTGAATAATATTCTTGGTAAAAATGGAGTTTACCACAGTAAGTTTAGGTGTTGAGGTATGGATCCTAATGTACTAAACTTCTGGTTTTAATGGCTTGCCCTGTACTTGATTAGGACAGTCTTAGCTCATGATTGATTTTAAGAATATGGATATCCAAGTGGAGGGCAGTACCACTGTTAAGATGAAGTACTTGTACTTTGATCAATAAAATGCTTTGGACCGTAAGGAATTTCATTCTAGGTTGCTTTTAAAAGTGGCTGCTGACATTGGAGAGGTCATGGGAGTCAGTTTCTTGTCTGTGGTGCTCAGCACCATTTTCCTCAGTTCCTTGGTGCTGCCTGAGTTCTGCCTGTATGTAATCCTTTTGCAGATTATCGCAGCTGAGGTGTAGCTGAGTGGATTCATCTCACTTGCATGTTATTTTATTATTTGTTAACCGTCTGCCTTGGATTCTGAAATGTTTAGATTACAAAGAAACTGTCTCCATGCATGTCTGGAGAGGACCTGCTCTGTGATCTGCTGTAGCTTCCCCACCAACAGCAATTGTGGTTTATTTTATTTAAATGTGATGGGACTGTTTGCTTAAAACAGGGAATAATCCTTTGAAATGTGGTTTTAATATCTTAGAAATACTGAGTATGTAGTACATACTTAGTATAACTTTTAAAAAAATTCTGTTTAGAAGTTTGAACTTGTAGTATATCTGAATTTTAAAAGCCGAGTTTGATTTTTGAGCAAAGGCTGTGGCAGTCACAGAGTAAGAAACTTGCCACTAATCTTTGTTAGAAACACGTAGGCGTCTTTATGGTTTGCTGAGTGTCTTTCTGAGGCATGCAGCCTGCTTGAAGCATTATGTTGTCGTGTCTGTCTGGTTTATAATTGTTGCACTTCAACAATATGACTGCATGCTGTCATTTAATCAGACATCGAATAAATTATCAAGAAAGCTTTCTGGATAATTGTTCAGTGATTTAAAGCATCTTATAGATCACTGATATGTGTTCTCTTTTGTATTTCTTCTTGGATTTCCTGTCCTATTTCCTTTAAAAGGGGGGTGTGTGTCACGTGGAATTCTTGGGAAGACTGGAAGCGTGTAGTTGGTAAGAAAGAGAGATGGTGTGGAGACTGCCTGTCACAGCAGGTAAAAAAAAACCCTGACGAAAAATCAACACAGATGGGAGTTGTGCAAGAGGCTTGGAGCCTGTGGCTTATGCAGAGCATGAAGAAAAGCTGATCTATAACATCAGGAAGAGGCAGATAACTGAAGATGAGCCAAACCTTGGGAAGATGTTTCCCAAGTACAGAGTGGGAGCATACAGCGCTCTGCGTCACAAAGCCACTGGTGACTGAAGCCAAACTTGGAAGCCAGAACCCATCTTGCAAGGGCACAATGTGCAAGGAAGAATCTTGTTTATAATCCTTCTATTTTCCATTCTCTCATCTACTCACATTTGTCCCTTGCTGAGAACTTCAATAAAATCTGGCATTGTGAGGTTTGAAGCCTGACTTGGGGAAGCTCTCTGTAGGATAAGGTATAAGCAAAGCCACAGAATGCTGTGGCTGCCTTCGTATCCCATTACATTCCTGAAGTCAGCTGTAAATGTTTTTGATGGCTGTAATGTTTGTTCAGGAACATGTGTTGAAGTTGCTGTCCTGTGGCTGTTTGTTGTATTACCTCAACAGTTTGTACTTCGCAGGCACAGGGACAGTTTCCCTCTTCGTAAAAAGTAACAGAGTTACTAGAAGTTTACTCACTAGTTAGTGCTCGTATGTCACAGAATTTTAGAACTCTTGCTGCTAATCCAAAAGATCAGTTTGCTGAAGTACAAAATTGGTACAATTTTCTGCAATAGGGAAACTGTGTTAAATAAGATTAGCTCATAATTTATGTTCTGGTGGTTTTGGTTTTTTTGTTTGTTTTTGGTTTTGTTTTTTTTTTTTCTCCAGTAGAAGAAAGTAAAAGACAAACACAAATGCCTTTTATTTACATCTTTCCTAGGGAGAAATCTGCTGTGGTTTCTACTCTTGTCTGGGGAAAACTGTACCAGTTATATACCAGTCAGTTTGAATATACTGAACACAGACACTGTTTTACCTGACTGCAGAATTGCTGCTTTGGCATTTGCTGCAAGGGAAGTGAAGTGCAACCTGCAGAATTTGAATACAATTTTAATGAGAATATTTGGAAGATAAGAGTAACAGATCTCATAACATTGCCCTGTAGTATGTGCTATATTCTGCCTGTCTTCATTCTATACATTTCAAATCTTATATCAGGATGCTGCTTGATTTAGCTCAGTTGGCACCTTGATCAATTTTGAGCTGTGTAAAAGTAGTGCACTGTATTTGTGCCTTTTTAAGTCTGGTTTTGCGTGTTTACATTTTCTGCAAAATAATCTAGTGTGACATATGATTATGGTAAGTCAGAATTTGTATAGATTGATATATTTGTCTAGTTTATGAATGTTCAGTCCTTTACATGTGGGTTATTGGTTGAGATTCTAAATGGTTTTAAAATAGTGTTCCCCTTCCAAAGCATGCACACAAAAAGCTTCAGTACTCCTCAGAAAGGATAGTCTACTTAAATCATGTTCTGAGACAAAAGGAAGAACGGTGCTCTGTGCGGGTAAGCATTTCCATATAGAAATGCCAGGAACCTGAATTTAAGTTTACTTTGATATATTGTTGCTTATGTTTAAAATGCTCCTCCCACTGAATTCAGCCTGGCATGACCATGTTAAAAAAAAAAGAAACAGAGCAAACATGTAAATTTAATTATCTACAAAGGGATTAAAAAAAAAAAAAAAGCCTCTTGTCTAGAGTTTCACAGAAATCTGACCAGGTGAATTAGGACATTGCAGCTGAATTCTGTTCCAGGAACTGTGAAACATCTCGTGTCTGTGTACAGTGAGTAGGTCTGGGCATGGCAGTGCTTGGTGTGCTCTGCTGATTGCCATAGAGATAAACAGAGATGTGACAAGTGGGGCAGAGCCATTGTGAGAGCTCAGAGATAATGAGCTACACCTTTGCCAGATGCATGTTGCTATGCAAAATAAGATTAGCTGTATTCTCTGATCTATTGATAAAGTTAAATTGAGATGGGAGGTGTAATGAGCCAAGGTAGCAGTTATCAAAACTTGAGTGTCACTGCTGTAACTGATGAAATATGAAGACTTCTGGAAAGAGATTTCACAATGATAATATTTTTTCTCAAAGCCATGACTTAACGGTATGTTAAGTGTTATCTAAAGATGCATCAGTGAGCCTGAAGAAGATTAATGAAGTATTAAGATGTTGCAAAACTAGAAAGTTCCATTCTGGTTAGTAAATATCTTAATAGGAAACTGAACAGTCCTGTATATCTATTTTATTCTCTCTTATTGTAAGATGAAGAAAAAGATGAGAATTAATCTTTTAATTGATCACACTGTTGTTTGTTGTTTAGTTAATCACCAGTGCAATGTGAAGGTGTCTTGTTCAGCTGACTCTCACCCAATCATTATTAGGCTGCCTTTAAAGAAAGGAATTTATTTTCCCTGCTGAGAACAGCAGCAAGGTTTTGGTGATCCCCATCCCAAGATGAATATAAAAAATACATTTCAGAGGGTTTTGTCTCCTGTACAAAGGAGTGCTGTTTTATGGCAGCTTTTTGTTGTGGGTCCAGTGGTGTATAATTTAAAGCCATCTCTGGCAGACGTATTCTTATCAGGATATTGGAAGGTTCATCTGTTGGTTCCCTTTATTTGAGCCCAAGAGGAGCTGTAATAACACAAACATGGCTCTGTGCCATTTTTTGGCCACATGTTAGTTAAGTTCTACAGCCATTACAAATTCCTGATAAGAATGAGGCAAATGCTTTTTGATCTTGCAAAACATTTAATGTGTTCTATATGTATATTTTGCTTGAGGAAAGAAACCTTCCTTCTGTGGCTTATAATGTACAGATGTCTATGGGGTTAAAAGCTGGGTTTAAATGCTTTGAGTTGAACTTTGAGCTTGTCATTGTGAAAGTTGTCAAACATCAGTTTTACACTAATGAAATACCTGCACATGCTTTTTTGCTATGGAGCAATCATATCCAAAGTTAAGTTTAGATTTCTGCATCTAGTTCATTAATTTTCCAGCAGCTGTAAATGGAAATAAAGGGAGAATTTATCTGATAAAAAATTCTAAAATTGTGATCAAACTGACATAGTTGTTGTAAAAGCTCTGGTTCATTCACTAGGAAATCAGTCCTTTTGGCCTCAGCTTTTAAATATTGGGGTTTGTTTTGTTAACAGTGCCCTGAATCATCTTTGTTTGTGGCTATTTTTGTATACCATGGAAAAGTCACTTCTTTCAACAAATTGCATGATAAATTAGGAGCAAGTTTCTTCAGAAACTCTCTGGAGCATGTTTTCCAGACAGCTATTCAGTCATGCAGT
The DNA here is from genome assembly GCA_030060385.1 of Muscicapa striata striata. Lineage (NCBI taxonomy): Eukaryota > Metazoa > Chordata > Aves > Passeriformes > Muscicapidae > Muscicapa > Muscicapa striata. The sequence continues at coordinate 419,957 of JAREIS010000125.1, forward strand.
TATTTTCTTAATCTGTTTGTAGAAGTCTGGCAGCAGAATTCTTGTGATTACTTAATATTTTATATTCTGCTTGTATGTAAAATTGGATTTTAATCCAATATTGAAAGTTTAGTTCTCTTTCTGTGGTCTTTCTCCACTGTTAGATCAACAGTTTCCAGATCTTAGTTTTCTAACTGTATTCTAATGTATTTTTAATAATGCAAGGGTAAATTAGTTTAGAAAATACCATGGATGGGAATAATACAGTAGAATTTAGTGTTACTTGTAAAGATGTAGTAAATATGCATGCTTAAACAGATAGCTTGATAATGGCTGCTTTGGTTCTAGGGAGTATAGATTATAAATGCTCAGAATAGGATGATAGAGACTTTTTGGACTGAAGAGTAGGCCGAAAAAAAATGTATAGTCAGAGTATTGAGTATTATTAAAATTAAGCCATTTAATTGAAAGTAACTAACCAGGGTGGAATTCCTGGCTGTCCCCGATCCTGTACAAGGCCACATTTGTCACATTTGTCATGCTGTCTGGGAGTGCATGTGCTGTTGTAGGTGAGGCTGGTAGTTCTGGAAAACTGGTCCATCAGGTCAGGAAAATCTAAATTAAAGAAAAGTGCATTCTAGGAAAAATAAAACTTGTTTTTAAAGCAGGCATTTGAATCTTAGTTAATTTTTTATACAGTTCAGATTTCTGTAGTTCTGTTTGCAAGAAAATGGAGTTGTTCCACTTTGTCTTAGGCAGGACTGAGTGCCTGGAGGAGAACAGCAGAAAGGGCCTTTTTGAGCAACAGTAGATTTAAGAAGCACTTGGAAGGTGCAGTTCTTCAGTGAGAATATTTTTCAAAAATACTTTATGATCTTTTCTAATATGCCTTCAAAACATAATTTGAAAAGCTGTGTTAGTTACAAACTAGGAGCTCAAAAATAGATTTGGTGTTACAGTGGAAGCTGAGGACCATGTTTGGTTGCAAAACTCCACAAATCATAAAAGTACAGTTTATTTAAATTGTCTTGTACCAAAGATGTGCGTTGTTCTTCCCAGCTGAAAGAAACAAGTGTTTTATGATAAAAAAAACCCAGAATATCAATAAAGAATTGTTTATGGCTTCCTGTTTTTTACGTTGTCCCACTTAAAAAAAAAAGTGATTTTGGCTAAGAGTTGTATTATTGTTTTATAACAATGCTTGTGTATCACTTGGTGGCTGAGGACCTTGAAGCTGTGAGGCCACTCTCATTTACTCTAAGGCTCTGCTTGGATGGAAAAAGAATGGCTTCTAAACTGAGGATGGAAAAAAGATTTATTTCCTAAGATTGTGGTGCAGCAAGTAGGGAGAAAGAAATGACAGCATGTTCCCTTGTTTTGGAAGGGCAGCTGTGTGATTGTTTAACAATAACATCTGACATTACTGACAGCGGTGGATGGTGGCAGGGCTGCAGAAATGTGGCTGGAGGAGACTGCTTTGGTACTGATTTTGCACACCTCTGCAAAAACCCCAGCAAGGATCTAAGTGTGGACTCTGTTAAGTGCAGACATAAAGGTGTGTGACATCCGTTTGCTGGGAATTTTAATTTACAAATTTATCTTACAGATGGTAGCAGTGAGTTTTGGAGCAGGACTGGTGGAATGTCTGGAGCACAGAGATGACATCCCATGGACCTCAGCGTGTGTCAGTGCAGCCATATCTGAGTGAATATGCTTTGTATAGTTAGTATGGGATTTAGAAAAAAAGGTGTTTGGAGTTGTGTACTTCATGTGGTTTGCATCTCTTTGAGGTTCTGAAGAAGAAAATGTTCTTCTTTCACTTTGGACAGTAATGGAGAATCTCAGAAATGGAGTCTGAGAATTATGTTTGACCTTGCTCCATACAGCTCTTTTACCTTTAGATAAATTACTTTGCTGAAGACATTCTTTGACTTTTTTTTTTTTTTTTTTTTTTTTTCCTAGCTACTTCTGCTCAGTGCTGTGGGGTAGGGAGAGAAGACACTGACATTTGTCCATTATTAGTACTGTGGAAAAATGAGATACTCTGTGTTATCTGCCTTGTTGGTGTGCAACAACTAACACATGACAGGGATCATCTCCGTGTTGCTGTGAATGGGAATTTTTATATTCTGCTGATGTGAGTGTGCAAAGTGTCAGAATAACCAGCAACTGTGCAGTTCAACCATGATCAGTCTGTGCTCATCTGTTCATGCACAGCCTTCTTTAAGACTAGAAGACCTTTTAATCTTGATTTAGGAAAAATGACTCTCTGCTATTTAGTAAGCCATACCCAAGGCTTGTGTAAGATGCATCTCTGCAGATCTGTGTTTTCATGCAAATGATCTGACGTCAGGACACTCATTCCTTTGTGTGCATTGCAGTAAATGAGCCGTGAGGAGACGGAGACTGTCAGATGTAACCTGTAACCATGGTGGTGAAATGGAAGTTTCAAGAAAACAGAGTCAGAGGGAAATAAAAGGAAATTAAATGGAAGGAGTATGATTCTGACACAGTTTTTCCTAACCTGTTCTGCCAGGAGGCTTCTAGACCTTGTGCAGTTTTGCACAGATATAATGTGTTTCCACTGAACCTTTGAAAGACTCTTCTTAAATAGGTCAAATACAGTTTCCTCGCTTTAAAGTTACATCTCTCTCAACAATCTGTGAAACTGAAAGCAATCTTAATAACAAACTCAGATGAGCTCATGAAGGTGCACTTACAAGGGTATGTTTCTGCATGTGGTTCTGTTGTCTGTCAGTAATTACTGTGCTGTTTTCACATCTTTTGGGGAAGGGAATAAATCCAGAAAATTGGAATAGTTTACTTTTAAACAATAAGGGAGGCTATTACCTAGACAACTCCAAATATAATTTTTCTTGCCTTTATTGCAAGCTGGCATTATTTTCTCTTTGAAGCTCATCATGAAGCATGTGGGATTTTTGCCTCCTTTTTCTCTTCTTACTCTAATTATTTTTAATAGATTCCTGAAGTCCATCTTTAAGACAAACTGTCTTCTGTGTGCCCATGTGAAGCAGCTTTGGTGGCTGTGATTGGATTCTGTCACTTAAGGAAGTAGAACTTTACCTTCATCAAGATTACTTCGTGTTAGTTTCATACTTACTCTCAGGTGTAAATGTGGGTTGATCTTCATATGTAATCAGCAGGTTTTTCCTTTATTTGGGTAAAAGCATGTTGATAATCTAGACGAAATGGCTTTGTGAATTAAGAACTCTGTCAAGCCTATGTTTGTAATGCAACTATGTTTCAGCAAAATGAAAACTTTTATCCTATCCATAATTTTGTTGCTAGTCAGGATAGAAAATAAAATCACAACTGTGATGTGACCAAGGATGAGTAAAAGGAAAAGTGGTTCTTCTCATTACAAATGTAACTTGCCTTTGTCACTGGCAGTAATTTCCCAATGAGATGTTCTGAGCATGCATGAAAAGTACCTTTTTACTGCACAGTTTTGTCTGATTTTGCAGCTGTGTCAAGGTCCTTTCTGCCCTGAGCTCAAGCCAAACTTCTGTTTCAATTCTGAGCTTTGAAAATCACCTTGTGTGGGACTTTAGAATGACAGGGATGCTGTGTCTTGGTGTTGGGCTGCCTTTGGAAAATGTGATTCCAAGCCAGGTTCTGGTGTCCATAGCAACCAGTGGGAGAGGGAGGAGAGCCTGGACCCGGGCTGGCCACACATGCAAATAGGAATTGGGAATTTCTAAGTGATACCAGCATTGAAGGTTGAAGAAAGTCAGGCCTGAGATGAGAGGGAACAGTGAACTGTCATAAATGGGAAATATCTTGAGGCTTTTATGCCTGATAGAGCATAAGCATTGTAAAAGACCTGAAATGACACCCCAGAGCTGTAACAAAATGTTGGTGAAAATTACTGTTTCCCATTTCTCTTTGTGTATTAGTACACAGAGCAGATAACAGTGTTTCCCTGCTACTGTGCCCTCCATTAGCTCATACAAGATATTGGTGCATCTTTTACTTTGTATTCTTTAACTTATCTTCCTCTCTCTGTCTTCTCCAGAGTTCCTTATTTTATTCACTGCACAGACTTGCTTTTGAGTATGTGTCACAGGAGGAAGAAGGACTCCAGAAGTTCCTGATGCAGAACCACTGCATATGTGGTTTTATGTTTTTATTATTCTATTCCTGTGTTCTTCTTTGACCATCCTAGTGATACCTGCTAGTAGCCACCAATAAAATACTGCACCAGATGGATCTTCAGCCTTGTATGGTGGCCATTTCTGAGCAGTAGTGATGACGGGGAGGGCTTTCAAAAACAGGGAAGGACTCTGGTAATTCTGTATTCAGTGAACTGTTTCAATAATACATGGTAGGTTTAAAAGATGAAGCCACACATGAAGGAGAAAACAAAGTTTTAAGAGCTGGTTAGAGATCCTTTGATTAGATATGTTCGAGGGATGCAACCAGATTTTTCCAGAACTAAGTTTAATGTGTGATCATAGCATGGGCTGATATTTTGGTTTTTTTAAAGAAAAGTGGGATAAATCAACTGTTGTTTCCCTGGCAGACATTCCCTGTGTGCTGTTGGTTGTATAGAGGCTGGTTCATCTGGTCTTCACTGGCTGTTAATCACCTTCTTAGCAGAACCTTGGAGGAAATCCTTTTTCATGAAGAAAACAAAAGCAATGCAGTGTTGATGGGTGTTTTCAAATGTTTTGCTTTATAGACAGTGTTTAGTGCATATCCTTTAGACTAGTGGACATGATACTGTGTAAATGTGGATTTGATTTTTATTTTCATGAAATGGTATTTCTAAATACTCTTGGGCATTTTGTGATTTTTTTTTTTTTAAAGCAGTCCTTTGTTGCTGTCAGGTAAATAGAAAATGACATGTCTTCATTCTGCGATGTTCCTCCACTTCTGTTTTTTTTCTCCCAAGAACATCATGTCTGTTTCCTCGGCGTAAATTGAATGTATTGTGAAGTGTAGCCTGTGACTAATCGCCTCTTGCTGTCTGTGCTCATTAACTGGCTGATGGTGATGTGGTTGCACCACTTTCTACACATGGCCTCAAGGATATGGTGTGGTGACACCCAGATTAAAATATGCAAGGCTTGATTTAGGAAGAGGTTTTGGGTTGGGAAGTTAGAAAGGTTATCAGCTGATATTTGGGCTGGTTTTACCCCTTTGAGTGAGTATTAGGTGGTAATAAGATAAATAAGGTGTACTTATTTAATGTTTATACATCCTAGCATACCCTTTATGTTCTAGAAGCCATTTAATTTAAATTGTTCTCCAGTTTTTTCTTCAAGTAATACTATCCTACAATTCAAGCAGTATGTCTGGAATATGGCTTAGCAATTTTTTAACTGAAAATACATTTGAAGTTTGTTAAATATCAGATGGTTCAATGCAGATTTAAATGTTGAGGCACATTGGCTTTTCAAGTTTCCTGCACATTTATCTTGGTGAACAGTATAACAGTGCAACCAGGTACTGGGCTGCAGATGGGTATGGGCTGATGTGGCACTTACAGGTTATTGGAGAGAGAGGAACTGTGTCAGGTCTTCCTTGGTGTCTTAGTAACCATGAAATAGTTTTGTTGCAAAACTTTTCTGTGGTCTCTTTTAAGTAGAGATTCTCTCTTTCCTTTTACCTCTTGTTTCCCAATGGAACCTCTCACAAAAGGAGACAGAATTTGGCTTAGGAAGAGAAGCTTGATATTCTCATGGCTTTGTTTTGTTATTTTTGTGATAATTTTACAAGAGGAAACAAGCAACACAAAATGTTTCTTTATAAAATATTGAGTGGAGTTTATCAAAACTTGTAAATTTGTGAAACCTCAGATAAGTAAAGGCCTAAAGCTTAGAATGATGAGCACCACTCTTTTGACAATTGTATTTTTAAGGCATTCAGTTCGAAGTGTGTGAAATTATTGGTAATTTTAAATCTGTGGTTTGTAGGTAGAATGTAGCAAACCAGTTGGAGTTTAATTGGAAAAAGGTGTGTAGTGTAATGCTTTACTAATGAAAACACTTGATTTCTCACTGAAGTTTCATGTGCACGTGTTTTTTGGCTCTGTGGGTTTTTAATGATACTTCATTTTTAGTAATTTTTACATTAATATTTTAAATTCTTTTTTAGGTACTTATAAGAAGAAGTAGGAACCGTTTCTCAAGCTGAAGACAAAGTAAAAGAAAACTGTATCATGTGTTAGAACACTGAAGAGGGACATTTCTTGGATTAGTTTATTTCTGGATTGCTAAGCAAAAGGAAGAAGAGGCGAAAATGGGGAGAAAGAAAATACAGATCACGAGAATAATGGATGAACGGAATAGGCAGGTGAGAAACAAGGAGTCTGCATGAACAGGTCCATCAGTAATCTTAAAAAGGCATGGAAAGTTTGAATACATTCATCCTAATTCACTGTTCTAAAGCTGTGCTTTGTCTTCATGTATCCATAGGTGCCAGAATATGAATAAGAAACCTCAATGATTTTATGACTGTTTGAGGAAAAAATTGCTATTTATTAGTAATAACTCTTACTACTTAAAATTTTAAATTGCTGTTCCTATTTAAATGGTACTCTACTGTACTACCAGTAGAGTGGAGGAGTGTTTTTAAAGAGACACATTACTTGGTTTGATAGCTACTAGGAGCACTCACCACTGGAGGCAGAGAAAGGACGAGAAATTCAGGAAGGATCTAGTAAAGGTATTTTCTGTAGCACTTTGGCTGAGGAGTTTGAAGTAGCTGTGGGCAGTATCTACAGTGCTTTGGATACAGTAGCAAATTCTGTTAAAAAACATTGATTTGTATTTCTTGTAAGAGCTGTTTGCCACAACAGTCTTTAAAAATTGTCAGTCAGAAGGGAAGAGGGCTCAAAATGAATGTTTTGGGGGAAGCTGCTCGCTTGGCTGCTTGTGCCCTAACAGAGAGATGCCGTTTGAACTTAAAAAGTACCAAAATTTGATGACTCTTGCAGTAATGTTGCCTCTTAATTTCTAAATTACTGCATGAGATATAAAATAAAATTTTAATTGGATACTGAAATATATAATGGGATAACTGGAAGCTGTAATTTTAAAGGCAGATTATTACAGGAATGACTTAAGATCTTTAAGAACAGTGCTGGTGGCTGAGGCCAGAGGTGCCGCTGGCTGACATCTTTTGTCCAGTGATGGTCATGAACAAATCCATGTGGGCTGGAGATGCACATGTTACACCACTCTGTAATCCTCTTCCAGCTTTTAACTATTCTTAGCTCAGGGATTTCCTGAGCTGGATGTGGTTTCCGTATATTTAGTAACCATTAATGGATTCTTTTTGTTTGTTTTCCCCATCCCCCACCAATGAAGTTGTTCAGTTATCCTTTGAGTCCTTAAAACGTTGCAGGATTTACAACATGTTTTGTCTAGAATTTCCTATAGATCTATTGCCTGTTGTTTCAAGAAACACCATTTTATTTACTCTTTGTCATGGTTCTGCCAATTATTTAGCTCTTCTGTGGAAGAGGCAACAGTGACTCCCTATCTAGAGTCTGTCCACATTTGCTTATTTTCTCTTACAGTAAGTTTTTTTCAGGCTATAGCTGCCTTGCTTGATTAGTTGTTTTAATAAAAAATTTGTTCCACACCTCTTGCTCTTTTCCCCTGAATCTTCTGGACTATTGCTCCATTACTTTTGATGGCCAAGGGACCCAGAATTCAGGATGCAGGCAAAATATGGACTTACATAGTGGTGTAGTGCTGTTTTGTTCTGTTCCCTTCCTGCTGTTTGATTTCCTTTTTCAACTTCTGAGCAGCAGCTTGACGTTGTGGTAGTGTCAGAATTCTATGGGACCCTCTTGCTGCTGACACATCAGCTCAGAGCCCATTGTTTTGTTGGTGAAATCAAGATTGTTTTTCTCCCTGTATCACTTTAAAGTAATGTAAACTCAGAGAAGTCTATATATAGCAAGAAAAGTATTATTGGAGCTTGGGAGAAAGCCAAGTATTGTGTTTGAACAGCTTTAATCACCCAGTGACTTTATGTTTGATGTAGATAAATGTCTTAAGTACACGTAGTAAAAGTAGATGAATTAATGAATTCAGTTCTTTTCAGATCTTGCTCTACAACTTAAAGCACATGGAAGAGGTTAAAATTGATCCTGATTATTCCTTTTTTTTAATGAATTTGGATTAAGTTGGGCAATGTTGGTTTTGCTCTGCTTGAGAAACAAATAGGTTACACTTCTATCCTGACTTTGGTGGGTTTTTTTTGAGGAGGAATTTTTTTTCTTTTGAATCCCCATCCCATTGTTCTGATTGAAACAATGGGGAGGAAGAGAATCAGTGCATTAGTATAAAATTTTAGAGCCCTTACACCATTGCTGTGACTGAAGCAAAATAGGGAGATTAAATTATTTTAAAATTAAATTAAATTTTTTTTTTCTGGCAGGTTCTTGGCTAGCACCTTTTTGGGCTTTTTAGTGATGAGGAAGAGGATTTAAGCTCTTAACTTAAAAGTAGAATTAGGCTTGCATTATCCTAGACTGCGTCTTGTTTTTAAAATATTTTAGAGATATTAAATAGTTTTTGTTAGTGGAATTTTACTTTTTATATGTAAGGGTATTGATGGCCTTTATCCCCACTGGTGTCCTGTGGTTTTGGTAGCCAGGATATAAAATTTTAACATATTAGAATGTCCTGATGCACTGGGCATTTATAAGGTATTTACTTGGAGATTTTTTTCATTGACCCAGATGAGGAGGGCATTCAGGGTTTGTTTTGAACAGAAAGTTTAGTTCAGTTGTGTCTTGTCAGATTTTCTATGGCATGTACAGCTGGTGAGCAGGTCACACATGGAGATGCCTGGTTGACTGTTTAGTTTGAGGTTTAGATTTTTTTGTTTGAAAATATAAGTAGAATGGGACAGAGCTTTACCTTGCAAAGCAAGTTCATATAACTTGTGTGGGAAGAAAAACTACTGTTTTGTCAGAAGCATCTTATTTCTGATGGGATTGTATGTGAGCTCAAAACAGAATATATAGACCATTCCTCGGGGGGATTATGATTGTCATGAGACTGTCATTGTATTATTAATTAAGCAGCTTTATCTGCTTGAATGAGCTGTAGGACGTTTATCTTCATTAAGCTGAAGAGAATCCAGTGCAGTAAATTAGATATCAAAGGAGCCCAATCTTGCTGCCTTTGCTGTCTCCTCCTCACTCATTTTTTTGCTAGGCAATATTAAAATAGTGCTGGGGAAAAGATTTACCTGCAATAAAGAGACATGTTTTTTGGGTTTGATGTGGTCCTAAATGGAAGGAAAAAAAAAAAGAGAAATACACAGAACTAAGCCTGCTTTTGGGTTCTGAAATGAAAGCAAAGTTTAAAATAATCTGTATGCATTGAAGTAAGGCTTGGAGTGCTATGGTAGAGAGGTTTGTGCTAAGCACTGTCCAAGCACCAAGTGGGAAGTTGATGCCAGCTAAGAGTCTCACAAGTGAAGCACCCTTACAAGAGGTGAGAAAGATAAAATTCCAGTCAAGAGGAGCTCTTGTCCAGGTTCCTGCTGGTCCTCAGTGGCAGTAAACCTTCATTCTTTTGCTTGAGGACTTCTCCAGGTGACACAGCATACACACATCTTGTTTATGATGCCTTTTTCCTGACAAACACTAACTAGTTGTACCTCTCTATACCTGCTCATACTCAGGTAATAACCTTTTAAGTGTCAGAAGAACAGCTGCTGTATCTGTGTATCCTCTGAGACTGTTAATGTGGTGGGAAGTATAGGATATATTTTGTATTATTAATGGTATTAAAAAAGTAATATGTGAGATAATGAGGAGAAAAAAGCCTTCAGGTGTGTACATGCAGTTGTTTCCCATCCATTTTCCCAAAAGCTTGATGTGCAGCTTGGTAATTAAACTACAGAAACCCAGAAAACAGGTTTGATTGTTTCTTGTGTCTTACTTCATTCCTCTCTTGCAAAAGCTCATCCATTGACTGTTGTCTGTGGAGCATGGGACATGTGATCACTCACTGTCACAGAGACTCATCCTTGGAATTGTAATAGGGGCGTGTCAAATGCATTGACACTTCTATATCCTTAGCTGCTGTCTTGTGAAAGGATTAATTTTTTAAACTTTTTTTTTTATCATGACTGGTGGTAACTTTCATAACTCTTTTCCTCCTTCCCTGATGGGCAGATGCTCCTGTGTGATTTGTTTCCCCATGGCAGTTCTAACTGGACAGAGCAATTGTTACCTGATGCTTCCAAGTGAAAACAAGTCAAATTATAAGTGAATCTGATTAGATTAATTAGTAGCAACAAAATAGCAATATTTCTTAGCTTTGCATAATTAGAAATCATAGTGCATAGTAACAGTTGTTTCCATTGATTGTTCTGTTTTCTTTGATTTTATTATAATTAAGGTTGTAAGTACCACAGAAGAAAATACTGAGATACCTGGAAAGTCAGTCTGTTGAACAGAGGAAATAAAGCTAAATTATCCTATTCTAACTAAAACTCTAACTAAAATTTAAGTCTCCTTGGTAGTTACTTACCAGTGGAAGAGTTGGGGGTGTGTAATTGTTTAACTTAGTCTAATAGAGAACATTGAGCCCTAAAATTGCCACCAGATATTATAGGCAGTTCTTGTGTTAAGTTGCATATGACAGTAGGAGTAAATGGTGTGGGTTCTGTCTGTATATTCCTTGATTATTTTCCTTCAACCCTTGTCACATGTTTTTAAAAAAATAAATCAATCATTATTCTTTCTTCTCTAGGTCACCTTTACGAAGAGGAAGTTTGGATTAATGAAGAAGGCCTATGAGTTGAGTGTGCTCTGTGACTGTGAAATAGCACTCATCATTTTTAACAGCTCTAATAAACTCTTTCAGTATGCCAGCACTGACATGGACAAAGTTCTACTAAAATACACAGAATACAACGAGCCCCATGAAAGCAGAACCAACTCAGATATCGTTGAGGTAACAATTTGAAAAGACACGTCAGTCTTCTATCTCCTTAATAATTAAAATATAGAGCCATGTAGAGTATTTTAAGATATTTTAACCAAATATTTTAAAGTTATTTAATACCGTGTTATAAAATGTAAACTACTGCTTTTAGTCTGGTTTCTCTAAGGCAGTAACTTGTCTTTACAGCCATGTTGTTTTCCCATCTGCCCTCCACCCCCTGCCAGTTTCTGGGAAACATGTTTGATTTCAATCACATTTGGCAATGGAAATAGAGGTGTGAAAAATGGTTGTCTTTCTGGGGAAGGAGGGGGAGAAATGTTCAAGGTTTAATGGGGAGAAAAAAAAATTGGCTGAATGGGAGAGGATGGTCAGAAGAGTGCCCTCAGCCTAACAGACAATTAATTATAGTTGGCCCTTTTTCTCCTCTGAGGTAGTAGCCACTTTACCAATCGTATATTGAACACGGATCAAATCAGCCACCACCTCTACTGCCCCTTGGAAAAAAAAAAAAAAAGAGCCAAAAGAAAGAGAATATGTGGAATAAATGAACTTAATTAAATTTGTTGTCCAGTGACTGTCAATTAAAATAGCAGAAGGACTGCAGTTTCTGCAGTAATAGAATAACATGAATATGTTTACTCCAAGGTATTGGTTTCATCTACTTTTATAATGCTTGAGCTTTAAATAGAAACTCTTTTCAGTACATAATTTCTAAATTAGGTGCAGTAGAATTCAAGGATTTTCTTGGCAATTGGAGCCTTGATGTACTGTAACTGCATTTCAGAGCATGTCTCCAGTAGTCCTGTAAATAGACCAAAACAGGTGGCTGACTTAAGGGTTTAATTTAAATTCTGAAGTTGTCTTCTGAACAAATGCCTTGCTTTTTAGGAATGATTTCAGAATAATGATTAGCCTTGAATAGCTGAAGAGCCTATTGCCAAGGGGATCAGAGTACAGGGATGGTACTAGCTGATCTTGTACATGAGTGTGCAAGCAAAACATCAGATTGACAAAACTGAGATACAGACAAACGCTTTATATTTCTTTCTGACAAGATTCTCTGCTAATTTGTCAACTGTCTTTTATGATCAGAAAAAAACCCTCCCCAACTTCTGTCTTCAGCAGTGAGTTCATTGAGGGATAATACAAGCCATGAAGAGTTGAAAGCTTAGTCACTGGATTAGCATAAATAAGGGATAGCCACTGGAGAGGAAGGGAAAACCTAATTCCTGCAGAATGAGCTTTTGATTGTGACAGACATGAATCTGAGACAGAGATGCATGTTCAGCTTGGTTTTGTTCTGCATGCAGGGCCTCTTTGTGTGTGACTCATGGTAATGGTGCTTCTTAACATCACGAGGACTAGGGACCTCTTCCAGAATAATTCTGTGCAAGACTGCTTTTTTGGGTTCTTCTTGTTGGTGGTTTTTTTTTACCAGTCAAGTGTTTGACCCCTGACAAGTACATTAAAAGTGCATTTAGCATCCAAGGGCAGATGTGCTCTGGGGGAACATGCAAGGACTCATCTGCAGATTCTTTCTGATTTTTTTTTCTCTGGGTTCAGTGTTTTATGCTAGTATGGAATTTGGGACTTTATTCCCATGTTTCAAATACAGTGTAATTCAGGAACGCATCCTCCTATCTCTTCAGATTAGCCCTGTGTGCTCTTCAGCCTGGTTGTGAAATATTTTCGGGTTTTTTTATTTCTGGATTGATGGGTGCTTGGAGTGTGATAGATGCTTAGTGACATCACCAGCTTTTTGGAAACAGGCTGAAAGAACAATGAAAAATGGCTTCTCTTTATTGTAATGACATTGAAATTCTATTTTAACAAATGAAAATTACTGCAGAATAGCACCTAAAATCTGTCAAATTCATACTAAACTGAATTATAATAAGCAGTTCCATTTTATGGAGTTATAGCTGATGTATAGATCTTAGTTTAGTAATTCACTTACCTCCTTGAATGTGACATATGGCATTTATTGTGACATAGGCTCACCGTGTAACTATTCTGGACCCACAGTGGTCCTGATGTGCATGACAGCAGGGTGGGTTTTCCTGGGCTGGAAGGAAAGGTAATTCTACTCAGCTCAGAAGCCGAGTAGGGGAGGAAGCAAATCTGCTGCTGCTTATTTCTAGTAGTGGGTAGATGGCAATGTTGTAAATGATTAAGTGAAATCGATGAGACATCTTCCCCTTGTAGTTGTCTCCTGCTCAGTTTTGGCATAGGAATTGCTTTCATATGCCCAGAGATTGGTGTCTTCTGTTGCTGGAATGTTTGTGAAAACATAGTGGGAGGGAGAGCACTGGCATCTTAAATGAATATTAGAAATTTTTTTTGGTGCATGCACTTGGGTCTTTCACTGAACATATTATTGTGGATGGGAATGATCTGTGGCTGTCCTATACCTGTTCTTTTCTGAGGTTACTGGAGTGTAAGGTAGTGCTCTTGCACAGCAGTGGTGGACCATATAGAGGTATTGAAAAGAGTGAATTTTTTATTCAGCGTGTACTTTGAATTATTGAACTACTGAGATCATGTATTTGGTTTTACAGACCCATAATGGCACAGTTGCGGATTGTTATGCTGAAGTGCTGTCTGTGATTTGAAGGACTTGCTGTAGGTGTTAAAGCATTTGATGCTTTAATGTTCATGGACTTTTTTCTGTAACAGATTATTCTTGACAAGTAATTATTTTTCCTGAAGAAAGAAGTATTTCTGCAGAGTAAAATGGGAAGAATTTCAGGTTTTATCAGGATTCTGTATCCATATGGTCAACAAAATGTTTTAATTTATAAAAGACAATTTGAGACCTTGAGCATTCACTGTTTTTAAATCCAAAGGAAAAGAGGGAGATGAACAGGCACTTGTATATTTCTTTGGTGCAGGATGTTAAGATTATTGCAGGTTATTTACAATAACATATCACTTCCATTTTGGGTCCTTCTGCCCCTCAAGAAGGCCTCAGAAAGCTGCAGTTGCACAGTTGTTCCCTCTCTCCCAGCCTCACTTCTCCTGGGAGTCAAGGGCTGAAGATGGCTCTTCCTGCCTGTTCAGCTCAGCTTTTTATCTTTTTTCCATGTTTTCATCTTTCTTAACTACAGTAAACCAGGGTTTATTTCACCTACACTTGGCCATGGTAGGTTTTGCTTGTTCCACATCTCACCTCATCAGACTGAGGTGATTTGATTTTTAGGAGCCTGTGTAAAATGTGACCTACTTTCCCAGTTGGCATCTGTGCCCAGGAGAATTCCGGGTGGGTGTCAGTTAATGAGGCTCTCCTGTACTCTGTAGTTTAATGCTGTTTTCAGTGCAGTGTAATGTGCTGAATAAGGCTTAGGTTATATCCCAGATATTGACAGCTGTCCTTGAAATAGGTAATGATCTGTAATAAAAAATTGTAACCAGAAATTACAAAAAAAATCTCTTAAACTATGGCACATAATTATTGCAATCATACTCATTCTTGTGGAAGGACTGCTCTGGTGTAAATTCGAGCAAGTGCTTTGGATATTTGTATTAAATATCTTACCATGGGAATTGGTGGCTGTAATGGGGAGTAACATTTGTGATGGCTTGGTGTAAAAGTGGTTTTGTCATAGTTCAGACAAAGCAGGTAAATAACCCTGCTGCTGCTTTCAGCAGGGTCAACAAGCCAGTTTAATCTTCTGCTGTAATCAGCTGTTTTCTTGCATTAAAATACATTTAATCTCTGGCTTTTCACAAGATTTTAATAGAGCTGTTACAGGAGCAGTGCATGTTCTGTAGTCAGGAACGTTTCAGGGATCAGAGATGGGGTTGTTGGCTCCTGGCTCCGAGCGAGCACGGAGAGCTCAGCTGCACGTGGAGAGCCTGCAGCAGGAAGAAGCAGATGCATCTCCCCAGCCAGATGGAGCATATGCCAAGAGACAAGTGTAACAGTGTGGGGAGCATAAACAGAAAAGTTGGTGTTGAAACACTGTGTTTATAAACCAAAAGCTCTCTGGTTTTGTTTTTCATCCAGCTTTCTCCACCTCCCAGCATTGCTTCTTTTCCAGGCTGGGAATAACCAATGTGTATTTTGAACTGTTGTTGGTGTGTAGTAGTTTGTTTTGGTAGCACTTGAATTGGTTCATTGCTTCCTTTTTTTTTTAAATATGGGTTGACTTCATATGAAAATGAAGATCTGGGAATTGTATCTAAATATATACTTGGATGCACACATACAAAATTAGATGAGAATGACCTTCAGTTAATTGATCTTATTTCCTTCCTTGGTGGATACCTGGTGCATCCGATCTAGATAAGGATTTGCAAAGCAATTTGGGCTTCTGTATTTTGCTGTTCAAAGCTAAAAAGTAAGATGGTGGAAATTGGGTCAAATTCTTAAAAAATAGTTATTTCTTTGAAATGTTTTATAACACAAGCGACACCATAAGATTTTAAATTTATTTTTAAGAAGAAAATGTCCTGCAACCAAGAAAAAGAAAACTGATGTTTAATGTAGGTGACTAAATTCTCCAAATATGTGTGAAATATCAGCAGAGCTTTACAGAGCTGTGAGGCAGCACCAGGAATGCTGATGGTTAAACACTCTGGAGATTGGAGGGAGGCTGAGACTGTGATGTGTTAACATTATTTTGCATTCCTGCACATTTGATAGATGGAGAACTGCCAGAAGTGAACAAGACCTGAGGGGAATAAAGAAAGAAAAAAGCTTTGGGCTGATAGAAGAACATGTATTGGTGTAATATTATGTATTTTTCTAGTTCAAAACACTTGATTTGGTCTCCAAACACTGTGGGAATAAGTGGTGCACGTTTAAAAGAAGGAAGAAGCTTGAAAATTATTTTAGTGAAGGAAGGAAAAGATTTGGTAATCTGCCCATGATGCTGAAAAAATGTAGGCATTATTGGGCTTGATTTGCTAAATGATTATGTAAATGTAATTATACTGCATATAACATTTCAAATAATTTGAGATGGCACACAAATACCTTTGAGACATTTTAAGGAGCTGATTGAAGAGGATTTATATATGGTTAAGGACTGAAATTTTCTTTTAGCTTACCTCAAAAAAAGGGAAAGTGCTTGAAAACTGAAGTGGTCTGGAATGAGTCATCAAAAGCTTTTATATATATATGTATGTGTATGTATATGTACACACACGAATATTTTTGTGTGTCTGTGTGTAGTGGTTTGAATCTTATTTTTTTTCTAGTAGAAGTGTTTGCTACAAACAGGTTCTGCCTAGGGGCTTTAGTTCCCACTCTTGGTTTAGGAAAAAACAACTACCTTGAAAAATTTAAAATTTAAAATATTTATTTTCAGTACTGTGACTGAAGACAACTGTGCATTTTTTTCTGAACAGAATAGTTGCCACTCACGATGGTGTCTGTCTAATTTCTCTCCCCTCCTCTTTTCTTTTTATTTTGGGAGATTAAATTCAACACTTAGTTCCTATGGGGATTTTTTTGAGCTGTTTACTGTTATCATTAATTTTTCTATATCTTGCATTTGGTAATACTGTTTTACTCAATAATATTATTTTAATTCTTTGACTGTGCTGAAATTTCTTTGAACATATAGATGATTAATGTGCCTCTTTATTTATTTCAAAATGTCGGATTATTGGTGACTTTAAGCAAGCTGACAGTACTGACCAAAAGTTTTTCTTCTGAATTAATATTGTTTTGCATTTCTTCATTGCTGATATATAAAGAATTTTCAGAAGTAGGATAGATTTAGGGAGGGTTTTTTTTAGTTTATTTTTTTTTTACACAGCTCTGGTTTGCCTGCTAATAATCTAACACTGTACTTCCCTTGTATCTAAAGCAGTGAATAAATTTAGTGTTTTAGGGTTAAGAATACATTATTTCTTCCACTTCTTTAAAACAGTGCCGGTGCTTTAAATTTACCATGCTCTGTTGGTATTCTGAATTTTGATGAATTCCAGATTTAGTCACTATTTAAAGCATATAGATATCTGAAGTTTGTCTAGAATGCATCTTTTAATAGAATTTTCTGAAGTCTTGCTAATAATGACTGTACTTGGCTGCTGTATTGCCAGCAGTGATTTTATGGAGCTGCAGTTCAGTGTGCTCTCTGTCCTATGCCAGCCCTGTCACAGTTATACCAGTGACATGACTTTAAAGCTGTGAACTGAAATTTGCTGTCATGTTCTTATTTTTTAATAAACTACCAGAAAAAGCTGATCACTGAGCAATGAGTGGCAGCGGACTTGGCTGTGCATCATTACAATCTCAGATTGGATGCTCCTCTGTAGGCCGTGCTGCTGGGAGGGCCAGAATCCTAAATCCATGTCAAATACTGGTACAGAGCTTTTGTGTGCTCTGTCTACCAAAAAGCTCTGCAGAATCAGCCCTGCAATAGGCAGGGATTGGATTCTCCTTTGTCTGAAATTTGGCTTTATTTCCCAGGTGTACAAGCGATGTTTTTCCAACTGATTCTGCTCCACGTTAGGAGAACGTTTTTATTTTTGAAATTTATAGGGCAGACACACAATGTCCAGTTCTCACACCCACTGCTCAGGAAATGTTTGTGAAAGATTCAGTTCTGGGTTTAGCTGTTCTGGAGACGTTGTGTTAAGTAGGATTGAAAATTGACTCTGTGAAAATCCGCAACAGCTCATTGCTTGTTAGTGCTGGAGTTCATGCAGGCAGTCACACAAAGACATAATTATTGTATGAACAAGTTCTTCAAGCTGTGCTGGTCTCGTGTATTCTGCAGCCCTTGTGTTGCTGCAGAATTTGGTGCTTTTGAAATTCTGTAGTGACAGAAAAGTATATTTTTACTTTGCAATTTCAAAGTGAGGACTGTGGCATCTGTTAATCAAGAGAGAGTGACTTTACACAAGCTGTGCATGGAAAGAATAGACCCAGAACAAAGCATCTCCTGCAACTACAGCAAGATAAAGGGCTGTTCTTTCTGTGGCAGGCTTGATTTCAGTGGAGACCTAATGTAATCCCATCTTTTGACTTCCAGGCTCAGGGGTTTGGTTGTGTCTTCTGCCAGAGATTAACCACCTTGCAGGAGGGAGAGCAGCAGTGCTGCTTCTTGATCATTGCTGTACCTCAGCCGCTGCTGTAGCAGGAACTGCCCAAAGGAGGGGAGGGTCATCTGCAGTGCTTCACTATTCCCTGCCTTCTGACCTCACCATGTCTCTGTTTTTATATGTTGCTTTTGAGTAATCTTAATGTTTGGGCCATGAGCTAATGGTGCTTGTGCAGCAGAAGGCTCAGGGAGGCTGTGGCTTGTTCAGTGCCAGGCTTTTACTGCAGGTGCTGTGGCACATTGAGGCTGTAATGCTCAGCACTCACCTGGACAAAACACTTCCCTTACTCCTGCAGTGGTTTGGAGAGTAACTGCACCTGGAGAAAGAAAATATTGGTGGTGGCAGTCCCTGTGGTACAGACCTCTGAATACCCTAGCAGCATGTGACATGTGACACACATGACACACCATTCTTTGCAATACTTGTACACATCCAGTTCATTTAGTGACTTTCCAGGGTTTTTGGTACATCTCATGTCATATCAGTGATACTTCATATGGGAGCCCTGTAATTCATAGGGTAGACTATGGAATGCTAGGCAATTGGCACTAGGGTGAATTTTAAAATTTTGTGTTTTACTGGAAATACTAGGTAATTTCAACAGGAAGTTAACAATACATTTTTTATTAAAAACTCCCATATATTTTGGGAATCTTGTAAAGATTTTTTTAGATCAAAGCTCGGTCATTGTCCCACTGTAAACTCTTCTGTAACTGTAACAGACTGGTACCATTTAAAGCCCTGCTCTTTCTTGCAAATAACTTAAAATTCAGTACTTGCTGGTTACAATGACTTTTTAGACAAAAAAAAAATCAAGCATTCCAGAGCCAGTCTTTATCCGATGTTGACTTGAATTACACAATAAAGCTTACTCAAATTTCACTGTCCCTGATTCCTGTACAGCCTTTTCTCTCTACCTCTCAAGGTCCACCTTTGATTTCCCACCTCTTTTCACATTAAGTCAGGACAGTCTTCAAAGAGGTGCTTTGGCTTTTGAATAATTTGCAGTAAATGGAGGCTGTGCAGGAAAAAACATGTTAAATGTATGGTATTGATACTCAACTAAGAAGTTCTGTGTTTGAAACATGAATTGTGACATTATTAGTGTGTCTGAAAGTCCCACGTTCTCATTATTTTAGTTCAGTAAAAACAGAGATGTATTTGCTTGTACCCTATTTCCCTATTTTTGGGGAGGCTCTCTGCTTCCTCTTGTACACACTGATCTCAGCTGGTGTTTTCAGATACCTGCTTTCACTTCTCTTATTCAGCTTGCTTATTTTTGGGGTGGCTTTTTTTTGGTGGCAGTTCCATACAAATATTAAAGGTATTAGAGCTTGTTCTGGGAGATGTAGCCCATAATCTTACATGTGAACAGTATTTTAACAATAGCATAAATCCTTGGAATCTAACCATTTTCTTTGGGAATGGTTGCCATTCGTGTTGTAATTACTGTTTTGATAGCACTAAGTTATCTTGAGTACCAAGACTCTGAAATAGTTCTGTTATCCTTTCCAATTTTAAAGCTGTAAAGGACTATTCAGGACAAGAGGTATTTGTAATTGCAATAGTACGTGAGCAGGTAGACCTAAAGAACCCCATTCTTTTTATTAAATGAATTCTAATCTGAGTTAAGCCATTTTTTTTCTTGGCAAACTATGAGCAGGAGATAATATTTTTCCTAAAGAACTTCTAAAAGATTATGAAGGATATTATGCAGATGGATTGCTGCACTTGGAAACTTTTCATGTTCCATATGGCTTATCTGCAGTGCACTGTTGCTGAAAGGAGGTCTTCAGTCAGCTACTGCTGCTGCTGATTTATAATTTAACCATTGCAAGTATGTGAAGATCTGTATTTGGGAGGCTGTGTTTGTACATCTGTGTGTTGTTGTTTGGGTAAGGACTGAAATAAAGCATTTATGTACCATGAAATATCTTTTTGAATGTTCTAACATAGAACTGGGTTTTGCTCCATTTTAATCATTAATTTTGTTTATTTGCAAATTTATAGTCCCTGAAAGGACTATAAAATGCATTTAATTTATATGCTAAGGAGTAATTTTTGCTTCTTGGAAGATGAATATCAGTCTCTTTTGTCTTTGTTTTTTAATAAAAAGGTTGAAAAAGACTGAGTTAAACTGGCACTTTAGTACTCCTTATTGGGAAAATCTAGTTGATGGTCCTTTCTATAAAACAGGTAAAATGCAAACCTGCTCAGTGATATAAAATTTAATAATCTACTGAGTTGGATAGAAAGCGAAACAAAGACAAATGCATCAAAAATTGGACTTTGAGAGCTTGACTAAGCTGTCACTGTGGAAACAGCATTATCAGTGCTAATGGATTACTAATCATTTTAAGTCTCAAGGAGTTCATTTAGGACCAAGCAATCCAGCTTGTTTGTAGGTCAGTAACTGCTTTATAAAGTCCACGGTTCACAGACAGTGTTTCTCTAAAATCACAAATACAAGCATGCAGCTCCTTTCCCATACCCTCTAGTCCAGAGCTGTGTAGTATTCTGGGGATGAAGAGTGGATTTTATAACCCATAAAGTTCTAATTCTTTAGTAATTTTTTGTGGTTATCTACTTAAAATAATGTTTCAAAGCGAAGATGCTTCAGGCTGGAATTTAAGCTTCAAGCCATATCAAGTCTAAAAACCTTTTGTATGTGTTATTTTATATAAATGAGAGTTTGAATCCTGAGTGCCATCTTTATCATATCTGGGAGGAATTTGACAGCTAGCTTTCATGTTTAGCAAGCCAGGGATACATGTTAAAATTTGCCAGATACTGGAAGTGGTCCAACATTTGAAACAAGATGGTGTCTTTTCTTAGAGTGATTTATAGCAGGGACACTGATAAAATTTCAAATCATGAACATTTTTCATCTGTAAAGGCTGAATACCTTTGCCTAAAACTGAACACAGAGCATTGAGCATTGCTAAAATGGCTCTTCTTTTTTCTTTGTGTTTTATGGATAATGCTAGGCAGGCTTAGAGTTTTTTATTTGTAAAACCCTGGAATAAGTAATTAATCCTAAACCACCTTTTTTTTTTTTTTTTTTTTCATAACAAACAATAATATTTGACCAAGAAATACAGTAGCTGTAGCAAACTTTAGGTACTGCACTCAGAATTTTTCATGTCCATGTATTTTTGCATAATGTCAATTACTTACCTTGAAAATATTACTACTAATTGAGAACAAGTATGGAAAATATTATTTAAGTAAGCTGAAAGTAGAGAATGTCAATAGTTCATATTTTCTGTAGCATGCAGTATTGCGGTTGGGGAGCCTGCCAGAAAGATTGGGAAGGTCTTGTTCTTTAAGAAGTTAAGCTCTCCAAGTTGCTTAGCTCATGGAAATGTCTGTCATAATCTAATTTGGCCTCCTGTGCGTTTCAGGGAAGTTTTGAAAGCTGGGCACCACTCCTTCCCTGAGCTGGTTTGGGATGGATGTGTTTGTGGCTATAATTAGAATGTGAAATTTGAACTGATAGCATGGCAAAATGTAATTGAAAATGTGTCAGGGATACTGAAAGGAATAGTATTAGGGCTAAATGTAAGTAGCCTCCCAATTCAAAGTACAGGAAAACAGCTTCATAAGGAAATTTGCAGATGCTTCACTGGTTGAAATTGAGAATAATAATAGAGCTTGAGGAAAATATATCAATTTTGTGAACATCACATAAAACAATGCACTACATCTGTCTGTGGGAAAAGGAATTTCAGCCTACAGAAATAATGTCGATGAGCTTAAATAGACAAAACACCATTACTGAGTTGATTTATCTGGTTTTTCTCTGGCTGTTCTTGTTTGATGTTGATGCTGCACTGGGGATTCACCTGCTTGGATTTTAGAGAGTGGTAAATTCATGTACCCGGCGCTGTGGGGTCAAGGTCTGACTCTGCAGAGATGTGTTGTTAATTCAGAGAAAAGAAACAGCAAT
This sequence comes from Muscicapa striata striata, assembly GCA_030060385.1. Taxonomy (NCBI): domain Eukaryota; kingdom Metazoa; phylum Chordata; class Aves; order Passeriformes; family Muscicapidae; genus Muscicapa; species Muscicapa striata. The sequence continues at coordinate 441,884 of JAREIS010000125.1, forward strand.
GATGATGCTTCTGCAGCCAAACTGACCCGCAGGAAGTTTAAGAACTAAAAATAGCTTTTGGTGACTAAGAATGCTCCTCGGGTACTTGAATATGTTTTATACATAAATGGGGGGACATAACGATATCTGAAGGATGAGACACCTTACTATTGTTCAGGCTGGTGAAAGTGGAATATTGTGTTATTAAAGAAGAGAAAAATGGCCAGGTTTTAGGCTCAACTTCTTGACAATGATATGTATCAGGAAGCAAATAATAGAACAATTGTCTTGCTTTCAGCAGGACGTTCTGCTGCTTGTAAAGCCTGTTGTGATACATGAGGTCCTTGCCTGCTGTGGCCCTGTTTTGTCTCACTGATCGTTCATGTATTAAGAAAGAAAACTGGGTGGGAATCTGGTGCTATGACTGCTTTATTTGTCCTTCGTTCTGTGACTATCACAGAGAAAAAAAGGTGTGGCTTTTCATGTAGGATGTGATTATCAGTGATGGCTGAGGCTGAGGTTTGCTGCTGCCAGCAAGGCTGGGCCAGTCCTTCTGCCTCCTCGGTATCTGTGGTGCTCAGCCCACACATTGGCAGCCCACCTATTCCTGCTACAGCTGAGTATAAAGCAGCAAAAATAAGTTAAAGAAAGAATGAACAAAGAAAATTTTTTGCCATTTTAGTGAGAAAAAAATATTCTCCAGTATTGCATGGCATCTCCAGAGCATCAGGAAATTTTAATAATTTATCCTTTTGATATCCATGGTGGAGGTGCCTACCAGAGCAGCAGTAATACTTAGCAGTACTAGTAGGGCTTTTCCATTGCTTCAGGCCAGTGGAATATTTACACTTTAAAAAGTTACAATATTTAAAACATACTCCAAATTTGTGCTGCTTCACAGCTTTTCCGTGGTCTGATTGCAAGACCAGAAGCAGAACTAGCCACAGGATTTAAGTGAATGGTTTGCCTTTTCCAAGGGAACTCACTTTTCATTTCAGTCTTAGTCAAATTTTGGACATGGTTTTCCCAATGATTTGGGATAAAATACCAACAAAAATCCTCTCTGGCAGCTCCAACAGTAAGTGCAAAAATAGAGCCGTTAACATGATACATGGTAGCTTTGAGAGCAACAACCATTTCCTTTTTGTGTAATATTACAAGAAACCAAACACTAAGTGTTTTGAATGACCTGACACTTTTTTTACACTCCATAACACTTTTTACACATGAGGTCATCCTACATTCTTGCTTTAAGGCAGAAAAATATCATTTCCTGACGTGACAATGAACATAATCAAGTTCTTTACAGATCTGCCAGGGCTGGTAAGGAGCCCAGATCACAGTATCAGAAGTCTTGGCTTTTTAACCAAACTCACTGATCAGAGCACAAAACGCACTGATTGTGCTCTTTAATCACAGCAATGTGTTCTTTTTGAGTGGGATATAAAGCCCAGGGTCTCGATGGGAGGGGGCCAGTTGGGGATTGTCACTTTTTCTATGGAAGCAGTGACCCATCTGTGTTTATTGGCTCTGAGTTCCTGGTTCCCAGAGCTGCCCTGAGCAGTGTCTGCAGCCCCTGGGAGCTGTGCAGGAGCCTGGGGAGGGTGGTGGCTTCATCTCCCATTATCGGGGCTCTGCAGCCTCCAGGCTCCTGCATTCCATGTGTCTCTGCTGGGTTTTTGTGGAAGGAAGCTTGTGCTAGGATAATTACACTGAGATGGTTGAATATCAGCTCTGCTTCCTTAAGGATCAAACAATAAATGACTTTATTGAGCTTTTATAATCTTTGGTATTTGTATTATCGATTTCAGTAAAATTTATATTGAATTGTAGAGAGAAGCCAATTATTCCTTTCTGTTGTTGTTTTGCAAGAAGCCCTTCTTCTGTTCCTTAGATGCTTCTTGCCAAGGCATGATTCTTTTCTTAAATTAGCAAAATGCTAATTTTAATTGCAAAGTGCAATTAAAAACTACTTTGCATATGTGTGGGGAAGTTCAGGAAAATATTGGGGCTCTTGTACCATGTGCTTGACTGCAATATTTAAACTAGTCATCACTGGTCCAGCCATGCTCATACAATGTTTTCTAAGCTCTGCCATTCAAATCAAAATAAATCAATAATAGAGACTAATAGTGGAACAGAAGCAGTTTGCAGCTCTTGGGTCATTCTGCAATATCAAGATGATCAGAGCTGTCTGGAGCACTTGTGTAGTGACTTTGTGTGTCATGTAAATGTATTGTTGCATTTCCTTCATTCTTTTAAAAAAAATATTTCACACCTGCATTGGTTCCTTGTAAATACTTAGCATTATTAAAATCAGTATTTTTTTCTCATCTGTGCAGTCTTAGATCAAAGCTGCACAATCTCAGTTACTGGGGCACAATACACTGTGTTGGCAAAGACATTGGAACAATTTCCAGTAATTTTGGCTAAGTCTTAGAGGAAGTGGAAAGTAACACAGATTTACTGAAAGGGCTACACATTCCCTTACATGATCTGGAAAACAAGACTGCACACCAGAAGGTAATTGCAGTGAGCATCCAGTAACAAAACCTGAAATTTAATGTTTTTTTCCCCTCTTGCCGTGGTAGGAAGAAATTATGCCTTATCCATTAGTCTCCACTGCAGATACTATGATTTTGTTCTAAACAAGCTTGTGTATCACAGCAGAGAAATAAAACTCTCCTCATGTTACACAAAGTACTTGGTCTCACCAAATGGCATTTTTTCCTCTGAACAACCTCAGAGTTAATAAAATTTTGATCTCTGTGATAACATCTTGGAAATCGCTACAAGAGCTGAGTTCTTTACATTGTTTGGAGAAACAACAAATTTTAGCACTGGAGAATCTCGAGGGCAGAGTCAGCCTTTGTTTATGGAGTTTGGCTTTCCTGTGTCCCCACGGGGCTATTCCCAGACTCCCGGGGGCCGTGTCCCTCCTTGTTTCCCTGCAGCGGGGCCTGGGCCGGGTTCTGGTTCTGTTCTGGTTCTGGCAGGGCTGGCTTGCCTCGGCTGCGCCTGCCCGTGCGAACAGCTCACAGCATTCCGTGGGCAGCCCTGGCCACGGAGCAGGAATGTTTTACTATTGTGTTACTGGGCACTGATAAAAGTTCGCAGGCTTTTTATGGTCAGGTCCTCCAAGTGGCACTTGGTGTTTCGGTGATAAGGAGGCAGAGCTCTGGCTGTCAGACCCAGCCTTATTATCTGTGACAGGGAACTGTGGCTGAAATCCCTCCACAATGACAGGAACCCCATCTGGAGTGACGGTTTCCAGAGCCTGAAACGGGAGATACTGAGGCATTTTCCTTCCTCATGAGTCAAAGCAGAGTTAACCCCATTGTTAGCAGAAATGGCATACAGTCAGCAAGAGGAAGGAGGCATTTTTGTATTTAAATCTCTTCCTTTTTGTTTAAGTCAGAGGATAATTTTCAGACCATTCAGGGGGATGAACTGGCAGGATTACACTTAAAAGCTTTTACTGGGTTGCTTTAGACTATTAAAAGGAGCTCTACTGAGACTCCCTTTCTGCAAGACTTCAATTGCCTCAGCGTGTTTATCCCAGGAGCTGCACTCTGTGTGTGCATGTCTCACAAGCCCTTTCTTTGCAGAGCCTCAGTGCAATTCTGTAATCATGTCCCAGGCACCGCGCGCTGACGCCGAGTGCACGTAAAGACATTTGGGTTCTATTTCCAGAGTGCCCTGGGCTGCAGGGGTTAAGTGTAATCCCGATTACACAGTGTTAACATTTTCCCTGCTGATATCAAAGTGTAGCAGGGTGGCAGGCTGACTTGTTAGGAAGGGCTGCGAGAGGGATAACAGGCTCCGACCTTGAGAGGCCGAGCAGCCGGCCCTTGTATGGCCAAGTCCATTTACGTGTCCAGCTGATTGGCTGGAGGAGCGGCGTCGGAGCCGTGACAGGTGCTGGAGGAACCTACACCTGTTTTCCCCATATGCTGATTTAGTGATTACATTTTTGTGGGAGTTCCAGATACTGTGTGGGATATGCACAGCAAGCCAGGAAACTTGAGAAGGAATTGCAGCTTATGGTGAACTGTGATATTAAAGAATTTCAGGCAGCGAATTGGATTTTCAATTCCTGTTTTCAAACTGCAGTAGAAATAAGCAGGATTTTGCATATATATGAATAGTGAGGAAGTCACATGTACTTTTTATTGTACTAAAAATCAGTTGACAGTAAAACATGCTGGTGAATACTATGAGCTAAAATATTTTGTTTTGTAAATCAGAATTTCAGTGCGTAATGAAAATTCCCTCTATAGGAAAATGGGTTTTTTAATGGTGCTGGAAACGTCAGCTTGCAGATTTCTGATCTTTAGGGGTTTTAATGTACAATGTATGGAATATAGATAATTTCTGACAAAACGGAAGTATCCAGCTCCCTCATGCCTGTATAGTCCTACTGCTGCTTTATGTACAGATATCATCTATCTGTTTAAAATTTTTATTGCTTTCCTTTGGAAATTTTTTTAAAAAACATTGAAGATTTTTCCATGGGTAATGTTTTAAATATTGTTTTGTTATAAATTAGAGCTTGCAGAGAAAAAATTCTGATTGTGTAATAGGGTGAAAAAGAAAAACAAGAAATACAAATATATCTTGTAATTTGATCATGAGACCTGTAGTTTCACATCCTTTCTTTAATGGCTGGATTGTAGACAAGCTTGCTTTTTTTTTTCCAGGGGATGTTTTTGTGAGTTCATCAGAAAACAGGAAGTAGCTCCATAAAGTTAGTCTGAAGGACTCTGGAAAAGCTTATATTTAGCAAACGAAGTCATTTTAGAGAGGGATTATGTAATTTTTTTTTGCAGTTCTTGTTATCGTGCAGGATGACAGAAGCGCAGGAAGATCCTGTCTATCAATTACCGAGTGTTACAGATATTAATGTCCTGCAGTTATTTAACTGGATCAAAATTTTTAACCACTGTGTTTGTCAGAATATAACTGTATTCTCTCTAAAATGCAAATATTAAAATTGGGATGCTAAAATCAATTCATTAAAGATTCAGTAAACTGGCTTTTAATTAGCAGTGAAAACATGAACTCCTTTGCCACAGGCTTGAATGTTCCTTGTCAGGCAGCTTCACTCCATCAGCCAATGTCTAAAAATGATTTTGCATGCAATGCTGGGGAGATGAAGTGATTGTAGGGGGAATTTACCTGTGAGATGGCACCTGGGTGAACCTTTTCTCTTTGTGTACTTTGCCACTATCTTGAAAGACTGATGCTGTCTGTTGCACAGTGAATTTTGTCTGTGAAAGTTTAATGTAGTTTCAAGGGGCTCTGAATGATTCAGTAGTGTACAAAACTTCTTGGCAAGTTAGTATGATTTGTATGTGAATTTTCCAATTGTATTTCAGACCTTAAGAAAGAAAGGCCTTAATGGTTGTGAGAGCCCTGATGCTGACGATTACTTTGAGCACAGTCCACTATCGGAGGACAGATTCAGCAAACTAAATGAAGATAGTGATTTTATTTTCAAGCGAGGCCCTGTAAGTACTTTTATTTTATCTCTACTTTTTATTTGTTGATCCTTTTTATTAACTTCATTATTTAGGCTCTGAACAAGAAGGAACACAGAGGGTGCGACAGCCCGGACCCTGACACTTCATATGTGCTCACGCCACATACAGAAGAAAAATATAAAAAAATTAATGAAGAGTTTGATAATATGATGCGGAATCATAAAATCGCAGTGAGTACTAAAGTATGGTTTGTGCTTCTCTTACATGCATGAGAATTTTCATGGTGTTTGCTTAGCACTGAAAGCCACTTCAAAGACAAGAGGATGTAATGGCTTGAGAAGGGTAAAGTACTTCTGAGGAAAGATGAGATTGTGATACCTGCTCTTATTAAAATACATTTTATTGTAAAGAATAAGAAGAATCATCTCTAGTATTGGTTTTACAGTCACAGTTTTTCATACCTTCGGAACACAAGACAATACTTCAAAATTTCAGGAGCCTACTGCATTACCTAATCCTACCTAAAATATATTTACCAAGATAGGCTTTTGTTGTGGGATGTAGGATCATTTATTTACATCTTGTAGGTCTTCATCTGTCTGGTGATCAAGATTTTACAGTATGTGACAAGCAGGCAAATAGAATTGGATTAATTTTGTCATATAACCAGTAGAATTTATGTTGCTCAAGTCTGGATCTAGAAAGTTATTTAGGTATTTAAAATCAAGGCTGCTGCACAATGAGAGCCTCAGACAATTTCCCCTGCTGAAATTCCAACAGATGCTTCCTTGGACTCTGAATATTTTCTCCCAAGTGCCAATCCAGTGTGCAGCCATAAGTCACTTGGCTCCAGAACTTCGGTTTGGGGATAAAAGGAGTGGAAATGTTGCATGTTTTTTGTGGAGGTGTTCATGATGACATTTAATTTCCACCTACAAAAACCAGTTAGTGTTGAGTATTACTAAGTATTTTCTAAGAAAACTGATACAGGGCTCTGCCACAGCCTTTGAATATTTTAAGAATGCAAATCTTGTAGCAATTAAAGGAGATGGACTGGGTGGGTTAATCTGTACAGACCCTGGGGCACTTGAGTAGTGTCTCCAAATGACTGCTGATATTGGAAATCATTTCATCGTTCAGAGTGTAAGAGATCTCTGGGGAGTGAGCAGCAAACTGACAGTCAGGACACCCAGCATCACTTCTGTTAGCACTTTATGCTTGAATAAAGCCAGTATATTTTGAGTTTTCTTTGTTTTGAAGATTTTGATATCCGACATTTCTGTTTTGAGACATCTTCAGGCCTCATCTCTCAGTATGTTACAGCTAAATGGGTTTTGGTGAACAGCCTAAGTGTGTATGGACATCAGTGTAAATAAAAAGGGCAACATTATGTTTTAGCTCTGCAGCTCTGTATTTGTAACAGATTTGACCAATTATGTTTCTGTTTCCAGTACTTCTGGGGCTGTATAAGAACACAGTTTCTCTTGTTCTCGAGCACTCGTTGCTGTCAAAGGATAGGAATGAGGCAAAGCGTGAAGAATTCGGTCGTAACCAAATGAGCACCATAGATGGGCAGAGACAGCCTTTATTGTAAGGTGTGGGGGGAGGCTGTCACTTATTGGTTCTGTATTGAGAAACCTACAGAAAAAATGTCCCAGCTGTTGCCTCCTAGCAGTGTGTTCAGCCTGCTTTCAGGTATTTCCAGTTTAGTTTGAGCTGCTTGAAAGTGTGCTGTGTAAAAACACCCTGGTTTTGGTAGATACTGAGTAGTTTCAAGTAGTTACCCCTGAAACAAGCACCAGTAGGGCTTGTCATTGGTTAGATGCTGTGAATTATTTGCTAGCTTTGTTGTTCTGCTTCATTACTTTTTCCTTCCATCTGTGCCAAAAATTGATGATTATTCTTAGAATGCTTCAGTAGGGACGTTGTTGGCTCTCACTAGTAAGAGATTCTTTTTCTTGTAGAGAATATATTCTGCTCTTTTAATTATTATAGTTATTGTTACATTTCTTGTTTATCTAACTTTTCATGCAGAAGTATCATTCAAAGTGATTCTTAAGCTACACATGATGAAATTGCATTTTTTAAAGTGTACTTGCTAGGTCGTGTGTGTTGGTCATCTGCCTTTGACCTCTTAATCACAACTATCATCTCTCTATTCTGTCAGTAAATACTACTGGGTTTTTGCTCTTAAATTGTACCTGTCATGGTTTTGTTTCCAGTAATTATAAGAGTTGTGAAAAAAAATAGTCCCTTTTGTTTCAGAAACCCATCACTGTCAAAGGATAGGAATGAGACAAAGGCCAAAGAAGTTAGTCATGACCAAATGAGTACCATAGATGGGCAGGCAGCTCAGCTTTTGATTCAATAGCTGTTGAATAACAAACATATATACTGCAGAAAAACAATTGCCTTTTAAATGATGCTGTAAAACCTAGAGTTTAAAAAATTAGAGTTGCAAAAAAGATGGAGTGGTTATTCAAGCTGGGTTATGGGGAACCTGAAGTGTTTGAATTAAAATTATTGAACTTTGTGATTTTCAAAAGATCTGTTTATTTTTTTAGTCTGTTGAAAAACAAAATCTTAGAGATTAGTAGCAATGTATTGGCAAAGTTATTATTAGAAGATGTTATTACTAATTTGTTCTTTTTTGTGTGATAACTGTTTGTAACGTGCATGTTTATGCTTACATTTTGAAGGTACAAAAATTTACTGATTTTGTAGACATGTTTAGCTTGTCATTGCTTTGTAATAATCCAGATTAACTGTTAAATTTGTTGTTTTTAGGAGCTTGTGAATTCATATGAATACTTTCAGTTTTCTCTGTTTGAACTTTACTTGTTTGAGAAGTTTGAGTAATTCTTTGGAACTGTAATTATGTGATATATAGGAATTTAACACCATACTTTACAACAAATGGGTGTTTTAAAACTGTATGCTTAATAGAGTTTAAAAACTAACAGAATTAACTCTAATAAAAACCAACAAACTGCTGTAACTGAGAATTTTTCTGCAAACACAGTTGATGCTAACAGCGTTGTCTTGTTCCTTGTCTCTCTCCCGCAGCCCGGCTTGCCTGCCCAGAACTTCTCCATGTCGGTGACGGTTCCAGTGTCCAATCCCAACACTCTAACCTACAGCAACCCAGGGAGCTCCCTGGTGTCCCCATCCCTGGCTGCCAGCTCCTCGCTCACGGACACGACCATGCTGTCCCCACCCCAGAGCACCCTGCACCGCAACGTGTCCCCCGGGGCACCGCAGAGACCGCCCAGCGCCGGCAACGCAGGTGAGCTCTGCTGCTGCTGCTGCTGCTGCTGCTGCTGCCCCTTCCTTCCACACCTTCCTGCTTCTGTCAGAACCCACCAAAACCCTCCCAAGGAACAAGTTCTCTCTGGTTTCAGTCATTTGCACAGCTGAAGTTTTGATGTACAGAATTACACAATACTCTAATTGGGCAAATCAGATTAATGCTCTGGCTTATTTTGATTAGGTGGAATGCTGGGGACAGCTGATCTCTCAGTGCCAAATGGAGCTGGTACCAGTCCAGTGGGTAAGTGCAGTATCATGTATTTGTTATAAAAAATAATATTGTGGTTTCAGTTTCTCAGTTATTCAAAAGCAATTTTTTATTTTGACTCTTTGGAAAAAGTGGCTGTGGAAGAACAAAGGTCATAATTTTTTTAGCTGCACTGCTATTGTCAAGTTTTATAAATTATTATCAGGCATTTAACTTTTTACTGCTGTACCCTTTCCACTTCAGTAATATTTGCTTTTTTTAAGTGGTTTTCAGTACTAGTGTGCTGCTGCTGCTGCTTTTGTGTTTCTCTACAGGTATAATTACAGCATTCTAAAAACATCTTATGTTTGCCAAATCTGAACTATTGCACTAAAGGCAACTCAGCTCAGTTCTCAACTTAAGTATTTGCAAGACCTTGATGTTTGATGCTGGTTGTGGTGCCAATCAGAATGAAGCAAATACAGACTGTATTGTTTGTATTGCCATGTGTATCTTGCTAATAATTTTCTAGCAATTACATGAAGAAAGCAATGAATCTTGGAAAGTGATAGCTAGTATCTGTCTTAGGTTTGGATGATGATCAGAATTTCTTCTGAAAACAAATCGGAGATCTTGCCAAAAATCAAATCCACCATATTTTTTGGCCTTCAGTAAAAATATATCATAGCACTTTTTCATTTCAATAATATTTTGTCTCCCCTAAACAAAATTTAGCATTCTGATAGAGGGGCAGGCAGCCACTGAAATGCGTCGTGCCACAGACAGACAAAATAAATAACAGCTCACCCACTTTGGTCACATTCCTCCTGTGCCACTGGAAGTTGTGCTGGCTGAAGGTCAGTTTTGCAAACACGCCTAACTCCCCTTGGGAAGTGTTCATAGCCTGGAATTAGAGAAGCAACTGTTGGCCTTTCAGTGTTTGCCCACTGGCTACTTAGTGTGGCAGCTGGGAAAAAGTTCTTTGAACATCAAGTCAGGCAATTGAACTGATGAATAAAAAATGCTGCAGCGTTCCAAGGCTGAAAGCACAGGATTGACTTCCCACTCTTTATCCATTTCTTGGCTATGTGCAGCAAAGATATGAAATATTAAAGAGTGGTTTCCATCAGGTAAGCAAGATTTTAAATGGAGGCAACTTCCTCAGTTGATAAAAGATGGCTATTTTTAGAAACTGTAGAGGTCAGATGTTGATTTCCATAGAATTTTTCAGGTCAGACTAAATAAGTTTATTATCAGGCTGTTTCAGGCCTCTTTTCCCAAAAATTAGGCTTTATTAAAAGCAGCTTCAGATTTAAGACTCCTTCCTTCAATAAGCAAATAAAACAGTGGTTACAGTGCTTGCTATAGGGTGTCAAACTCCAGAAATGCCCAGTTACAGCAGCTTGGGGAACATATTTAATGCAGTAAAGTGTTTTCCTCCTTGCATATATTAATAGTTTATGTAAAAAGTCAAAATGCATCACTTATCTCTTACTTTGCAGAACATCACACCCAAGATGTTATACATATACCCACTCACTTCTAGAAAGGTTTGTCATGCAAGTGAGAGTTGTGACTGTACAAGAACAGGGGAACATCTTTAAGTACCTCTAGTGAAACTCAAATACCTGGTTAAGACCAGAATGCTAAATCAGAGGGGTACCCGGAGTTGTTAGAGCTCCACTTGCTGCAAGTTATGGCATAAAAACTTTGTAACTACTGACAGGTGCACAGGAACCTTCTCAGTTACAGCCACAATCAAGAAATCATACGTAACCAGATTGACTAAGTCTGCTGTCAACTTGAGCTTGACAGCTGCTGTTGAAATGTATCTCATGTTAATTACGTCTGCAGACAATAATGGTTTTAGTTTCTTTCTGCATTTATTGTAGAATTCGCTTTTAAAAAATCTTATTTTCTTCTTTTAGCTTCCAGGGGTTTTTTTTTAACTTCTCAGGAATGGAGAGTTCTCCTATGGATATAGTGAAAGGTCACGTGCCAAATTTGCAGCTCACAATTTATAGGAGTGATGTCAGAGGTAAAGATGGGGAGTACTGACATATCCATATTCACAGATATTTTCTTGTAAATAAATAAAGGAAAAAAACCCATCTTCTTCAATATTATGAAGTACTGGTGCATCTGAGATTTTGTTCTCATTTCCTTGAAAGACACTTACATGCCTTTATCTCTTAGTAACAAGCAAGTAAAGGTTATCTTGCTTATTTGGGACCCAGTTCAAACAAAGATGTTGCATAAAATGGCTCATATTGAGTTCACATGAGTTTTTTTCTCAAGTCCTGTGTAACTTGATTGGAATGGAAATTATTTGCTTTAGCAGTCAATCTGCCAACTTAACAGTTTTTCTGTGGAAAATAACTTTGAGTAAAAATATCTGCATGTTGTAGCAAAGATTGGTAGGTGGTTTTTTATATCCAGAACAGAAAATTTTGTGACCACTTTATAATACTGAGAGCTTACTTCACATGCAGCTGTCATAACTCTGAAAAAGCATTTTCATTTTGTAATATTTTTAAAATTCTACCCACCACATAAAAAACATTTGCTGAAAATTTTTACTTGGCAAATATACCAGTTTTGAGAGGGAAAAAATGTCCAGCATTATAATGGAGTTTGCTCTAGAGCTATTTTTTTTTTTTCTGTTAATTAGATCCAATGTTTCTGAGCTGGAACATTGATATCTTGTTGCTTCTGGTCAATGTTAAACCCTGTTCAATATGTGATGGGCATCAAAGTAGTGTATCACTGGGGTGTGGAGAACACTTTGGCTTAGGATGGATGGATGGATGGATGGATGGATGGATGGATGGATGGATGGATGGATGGATGGATGGATGGATGGATGGATGGATGGATGGGTGGATGACATTCCAGTTTGCCATGAGTTCTGTTTTGCTGTGTTCCAGTAGATTGGTATCATCCCATGAATCACCCACAGGATTCCAGTGAAATGCACTTGCAGTGACCTTGTGCCATCCTTGAGGACTGAGAATCAGAAAAGCTCAGAAGTACCACCACAGTTACTCAGTCTCTGCTTTTTCTTCCACACCTTTCATGTGTGATGTTGAGCCAGAACCATGCCAAGGACCTGAGCTGGTTTTCATTGTAAGGCTGCATGAAAACCATAAACCTTGAGATCTAAATTCTTCCCAGTCCCAGGAAATTCTTGAGGAATTTTTGGAAGTGGAGGCTGTTTATGATTTCACAAAGACACGGTATTTTCTGTCTGCATATTTCTGTATCAGTGAAATAGCCCTTCTGGTCAATAATGCAGATTATGGACACAGTTAATCTTTTGGAAAAGAGGAAAAAAAAGAAAAATAGTCTTTCCTCTTACATTTTTACTATCAGGAGAATGGATAAAACAGACCTCAGACCTAGTCTGCTTGGGTACTGAATTTCTCCTCTTTGTTCCAGAGCTGTAACTTCTCTAGTGTCCTCACTAATCTTCAGCTTCTGAGAATGTGAAATAACCTCAGGAATACTGATTTTCTTTGGAGCAGAACTGAAGGGTATGTCTGCTGGAAAAGCTGTGTCTTCTGAGCTGTTGGATCCCTACTGAGAGTCAATCTAGATCTTGTGTGGTCTTTTATCCTGGCCCGAGGAGGGATTTTGCAAAGGTGCCACTGACAGCTTGCACACACCTGTAAAGTACTTGGAGTTGGCAGAAAGGGATCAAGACAGAACTGTGAATAGCCACACCTGTAAATGGTTCCCTTTGTCTTGAGGGCTTGGCTGTTGTGTGTGAGGATAAAAGAATCTCTGAGCTTGGTTTTGCACAAGTCTGAATTTGCTGCAATCTGGAGTGCACCAGAGGTTTCAATAACAGAAAGGCTCTCTGTGCACACCTTTCTAGTTGTGTTTGCTTTGTGAAATGAGAGACACTCCAGCAGGAGTGTCCAACTGACTCCTGAAAAACACCTCTTGCAATTTCAGGCAAATGTTCTGCATTGATACTATCAGCCTCTTCCTTAAGAAAGCAGCTTTCTATTGCCTCTACCCCAGTCTGACCCTGACATCACGTCCCCTTGCATCAGCTCCAAGCCTTGGCCCTGTGGGAGAGGACCACCTTGGAAAGCAGCTGTAAATAAACCCTGAGCAGCTCCTGCTCCAGGCTGTGCACTCCTGGTGGTATTTCAGGTCTGTGCTTCCTCTGCACTGTGACAGGGAGGATCAGTCCCAGGTAGTCTTTCCCCAGTCAGAGCTCCTCACTTCTCAGCTGTGGAAAGGGATCTGAGTTCAGAGTGTTTGTTCACCTGCTGCTAAAGGCAGCACACAGAGGCTCCTGCTGTGCTGGCAGTCGTGTCGAGGCATCGTGGCTTGCCTTGGTGTGGTCTTGGAGAGGACACAGGTCAACACAACTCAGGGGTTCACCTTCTCCAGGGACGGGCTGAGGGCTACAGCTTCCAGGCTCTCCTGAAGGGAGAGGACTTCTGGGAGTGAACTGCAGAGCAGCTGTTCCACAGGGTGAGAGCTGAACCCTTTTCCTTTACTGGATGTTGTCAGCACATAACAAAGGCTGATCCACCCATCGCTCTCTGATTAAATCAGCTCACAAGAAATGACTGGCTGAAATCAGCATAAAAAACCTGCTGGTAAGAAGAAAGAATTTGATTTTTAATTTTTTTTTAAACTATAGTTCTTTTCTCCTTGGAAACACCTATCTGCATGACATGAGGTCAGTTCAGCCCCTGAACTACCCTGAGGTTTCAGTTGAAATTTCGTATTTCGCTATGTGTGTTTGCTGTCTTACCAAAATTTCTCATTTACTGAGAGGTACATGACAATTCTGGTTAGAATTTGCCATACAGAGAACAAATTATTAATCTCCCAGCTGGGTTAAAGTAAGTCTCAACATTTACATAATGTCCCCTTGCCCAGGATACACTGCTACATCCCAGGGTGTTGTAAATGTGTAATTTCTCTCCTGCTTTTTTTGCCACTCTTTACATTGGCTTTGTACAGATACACAGAAATCAGCAAGTTTAGGAAGTAAACTGATGTAATTAACTGTAATCTGTTTAATTGACAGAAGACGTAAAAGACATCCAGTTGCTGCTGGTATCCTGCTCAGATACAGGAGCAATATGCCTTTATTTAGGTTTGCTATTGCATTCTGAATAATAACCACCCCTTTAAATTCTAAATATCCATGAAAATTCTTTCTCCTTTTATGTAGCTGTAGGCAAAAGAAAATTTTCAACAACCTGGGAAATGAGCTCTTTTTAAAGTTCTGTAACATGACTAAGCATTCCCTTGACATTTAGTCATGTGTATTTCTTTTTTGCAGCCTTTTAGTATCCAAAGTGCTGCCTTAGAAGCATCAATCTTACATGTTAGACATGGTATCTGACATATTGATTTGTAAAGATCAGTAGAAATAAATTTATTTCAGATTCCTTGAGATATGACAGTAAATTCTTTCAGAGCTAATACAGAACTGGGGCTTTTTGAAACTATGGTAGAATCAGCATGTACTGTTTTTAATTTCCACTTGAATCTGTCATACTAAACCCCAAAGTAAACAAATTGAGCAACTAATGCACACAGAAATGCTATTGTTGGTTTTGCTTGCAATATGTCCTCCTGCCCAAGGTTCTTCATGGAAATGTTTTCCTTTAGTTAATTTTATCTGGCCTCCTGATGCCTCGTGAATCCATGGCGTGTTGCAAACACAATTTTCAGTTTGCTTCTAACTGTGTGATGACTGTTGGGTTTTATGATGTCACTGGAGGCATAAATATTTATTTACTACAATCCTTATTTTTGCTTAATCTTACATGGTTTAGCTGCTTGCCCACAATTACTCCAAAACTGTGTATAACTGTTCAGTTTTTCTCCAAAATGAACCACCAAAAATAAAAATAAATTAATGGCATCAATGCCTATAATTTATTCCTTGAGTAGTAATAAGTACATGGAGTACTTTCCAGGCACGTGTGTTCATTGTTTCAGCTGATGTGATTTATGTCATGAAATATGAGTCTGGCTCATTTAATTGAATGCTGTGTCTTGGGCTGCAGGACAGTAAATGGGATTAGGCTGTATTATGTCTCTGAAGGCAGAATATCCAGCTGGTATCATGGGTGGGTTGTAACATTTCACTTCAGAAAAGAAGTTGCTTCAAAAGTAAACACTTTCTGACTAAACAAGAAGTAGGCTAATGTACGTTGGTAGGGTTTGTTATCATCAAATCTAATTAAATTATGATTCATATAATTGAGAGCTTGTATTTGCATTGGTGTCTGTTTTCCAAAGGACTGTTTTGAACATGCTTTCACGTCTGTTTTAAGGAATTAGAGGTAAATAAAACTCTTCTTTCGGAAGTAAAAACGGTTGTATTTTTACACATATGTAGGATTTTATATTCTGTTTCCATTTCCAGTTTGAAAACATTTCTAAACATTAAGTATTGTCTTTGAGGAAGATCTATAGCAGGTAGGGTAGAAACAATTTCTGTATTATATGAAATAGTAAGTAGAATTTATGGGGTTATTAAGGCCTCGGTTTGGCAAAGTGCTGTGTAGTTGCATCATCCTGTACTCATTATCTTTTTCTGGCTCCTGACCTTGCTCTAAGAAATACCACACATTTAGTTATCCTTTCACTCTTAACTGGTAATTTGATTTTCTTATTAGATTATTGAAAGGAAAAAGGCTTGAAGTTTCATACTAAAAATGAATATTCTGCACTCTTATTGCAGTCCCAGCATATGGTCGATACAGACACTCCAGTGTTTGCTCAGTGTTCAGTGCCAGCTCTTTATCACAAAGGGCTGCTATTGGATTCATACCCGTAGTATTGCACACTTAGAATATTTTTTGTTACTGTTTCTCTCATTTTTAAAGCATTCTAAACACTCCTTTTGAGAAGTACTCAGCCTTTTGTCAGAAGAAATGCTTTGACCGTGCCCTGCTGCTGCGTGATACTGCACAGAGCAGGCAGTGGCAGGGAGTTTGCTGTTTTTGACAGCACCACTGAAAGCATGAAATGTTTCTGAAGGATTGGCAGAGCCTTGGAATAAAGGCTCAGGAAATGACTGGATTGGGTGTGGAAGAGAGACACTGTCCAGATTTAACACTCAGGCTACCGAAGTACTTGAACAGAGGACAGGAAATGGTATCATAGGATGGCCCAAAGTGCTGTACAGGACCCCATTGTTTGTACAGACTGGGATTGTTGTGCAGCTCAAACTGCTCAGAACTCACAGCCCTGCCATGGAAAGGTGACACTGGCAGCCTCAGTGAGTAATAAAGTGCTGCTTATTATTGCATTAAAGCCCAGACTTTACTTCTGTTATAACAGTAAGTTCTTTAAATGCTCTGGCATTTTTGCTGAGAATGGGAGGTGCGATAAAAAAGTTTCAGATACAACTTGGTGAAAATTATGCCATTTTCTGATACTTTTCCTCCCTAGTGTGTTTGCAAATCTATTTTATTTTTACACTGTCCATTGTGTAGGGTGTCTCTCAGTGTCTGCAGGCTGGCTGTAACTCATGCTGCACTTACTTATAGTGGATAGGAATTGATGCATAACTGTGTTAACAAAATCATGATTCTACGAAAACTGTCCCCATTTCAGGAACCTTAAGGGTAGCACAGAACTAAATTTGTCCTTTTTGGCTTGTGGTTTTTCCATGTGACCCAGCCGTGGAGAATTTTCTCTTACTGGTCAAGAGCATATTTACCTCCAGTGTGTATTCTCAGCTCCCAGCTTTTCAACCACTCCACCTAAATTTTATCACTAACCTGGAAGCATCTGAATAAATTTTGCTGTTTTCTGCTAAGGAGTGTAGATCTTTTAATCACAAAATGAGTTTTTGCTGTGGTTTTTAATACAGAAGGAAGAATGCTGACATAAAAAACTTAACTTTCTGCTGTGTTCCTTTTTTTCCCCTTAAGTTCCGAGTTAAAAGTCATATTCCCATACTTCCTATGCAAATGCTTCAGGAAAGTTCTAAATTAGAATGACTCCTCTTTGCTCTGTTAACCTTGGAAAACTCAAGGGACATGTCAATGATCCATGTATGGTCAGGCTTTTGGCACAGTGAGAAATTCACAGAGTGAGTAAATCCAGAGGAGGCTTCTTCACAGCATCCTGGTGAATTCCCATCGAGGTTCTCAGTGTGCCCTGGCTGAGTATCTTGGTTATACCGGGCACCTCCACAGAATTTTGTGCCCTTGCTGAGACATGTTACTATTCTTCTTGCTGTGCTTTCAAAGGCATTAAAAATGTTGCTAAAGAAGGTAGAATGTGACACTGACAACTTTCTTATTTTAATTGCTTTTAGATTAATATGTATTTAATGCAATAAAATTGGATTGGGCATAGGGGCCTATTCAAATTAGAATAATAATGCAAAATTCATGCCAGCGTGGCGCTATGGGCGATTAGGAGAGAATTTCCCACACAGTGAACTTTGTCTCCTAGACTTTTCCCTGATTGTGCCTATAAAAGCTGCTTTCAGACCTGCAGTGTTAGTGCAAACAGAATCTTACTATGAATTGTGTTTATTTATACACACACAGGTTCTGTAGGGTGAACTATGGGGTTCCCTGTTGCAAAATTCTTCTTAACAACTTTTTTTCTGTTTGCAGCTGAATAAGGTTTGTGTATTTTGATAATTGTTGCTATAAATATGATTCTGTGATTGGAATGTGGCTTTACAATTTTTTCTGAGAAATATATTTTGGTTTGCATGATTGGTGCTTCTGTCAGGATGGGAAAATAGACTACTGGGCACTTGACTGATTTACTGCCTTGGTGCTGTTTTCTGGTCAGTTCTGAGTGTAAGCTGAGGCCTCTACCTTGAGCATATTCAGCTTTTGGAGATTTCAGTGCTGAATCCAGGACCCCTAGGCTTTAGCTTGTCCAGTTCCACTGAGAATGAGTATCAGGAGTAAGACAGAGAAAGACTTTGTTGAATAAACCTGTGGACATAAATGATGTGTATATCTGGAATGAATTTGAAGGGAAAGGATTTGTTCCCCTCATTGTTTCTAAATTTAATAATCAGGCAGTAAATCTTGATACTGAAATTAGTCCTACAGATCTTGGAGGTTTATGAAGAATAAATTTTAGAAGCAGAGACTTTTAGAGCTGATCTTTTGCTCTCACAGGAGCAATTCAGTGTAGTCCATGCTCTCTCTGTGGGGGTGGGGACCAAGTGGGTTTGTGCAAATCCCTCACTTTTCTGCAGGCTCAGCCTGGAGGAGCTTCAAAGGGCAAACTAAACACAACGGATGTTATTAGAAATAGTTCTTTGGCAATTTGCTCTTCTCAGCATTTAAGCTGCCACAGCGTGCCCTTGAAGTGATATTCCCTTTCCATATTGATCCTCTGGTCAGAGTGGTTTGTGTTTGTTCAATTGTTCAATACTCAGCCCCTTGTGGGAAGTTTGTTATCGGAAGTTGAACGAATAAATGTTTCATAACTGGTACGTGAGCACCAAAATTTTGCATTGTCCTTCTCCTCAGTCTTACAGTCCATTCGTTGTTCCTCTTTCAGGAAATGGGTTTGTGAATTCCCGGGCTTCACCAAGTCTGCTTGGTACCAGTGGTGGTGGGAATGGCCTGGGCAAAGTCATGCCTACAAAGTCCCCACCTCCACCAGGAGGAGGAAATCTTGGCATGAACAACCGCAAACCTGACCTCCGTGTTGTCATCCCACCCTCCAGCAAGGGCATGATGCCACCACTGGTGAGTTAAAACATTTGTTCTGGGTCTGCCTTTGTGGAAATGGACTGTTCTGCCCACATGCACAGGGAGAAACTGTCTCACCTGCTTACCATAGGGTACAGGAATAGAGAGGTGTTTGTATTCTAAAATGCCACTGATGAAAATAAAAAATACAGATTTTTACCCAGGGAGAAGTTCATCTTGTAAGGAATTTTTCCAGCTGTAAAACAGCAGCCTGACCTAAACGTGTTAAGAGCACAATCATGGAGACAGGGCTGGGGACTTTGGTGTTTTGATGTGACATCCTCTGACTTGGTACAGAGAACTCCGGTGGTTTGGAGGATGTGGGTTTTAAAAAGGGTTATCCATTATTCTGTGGAGGAATGGCTGATCTTATTGGTGATGTGAGCTCTATTAATGTGCCCTAAAGCACATTTTGTACCTGTTTTTCCTGGCTCATAATGGCTGTGGGATGTGAAGTGCAGCTTCCGTGGTGAGGAAGGGCTGAGAGCAGCACTGGTCTGATGTGGCAGCGTGGAACGTGACCTTGGCTGTCCTGTGGGGCCATCAAAGAGCTCAGGTGCTCTGCAGTGCTGCTCTGCACTTTGGCATCTGGGCACCAGGGTTTGTCCAGCCAGCCTGGGAATAGCACATGAGTTTCGTGTCAGCCATGAGGCAACCACGGCCTCGAGCCCAGAACAGGTCTTGCAGGAAGTGTTATTCTGCTTTTCCTTTAATTTACTTGGCCAAATCCTTTGGTCTTAGTCTTTTGCTGCCATGTAGAAATTTTCAATGTCTCTGTGGATGTTTTCTGTGTATGGAAGAATGGGCCATAACTAGGAGGAGCAGGATATAAACAACACAAGTACTCTCTGTGTAATTCCTATTTGTTTTTAAGCTGTCGTAAGTGCTTACATTTGTTACTGGTACTCATGATGAATAATACCAAATTAATCCAAGTAACAAAAGCTATAATTAGCCTCAGAGTAATGATTCTTGAAAAAAAAAGAAAAAGGTTCTTCTAGGAACACTGAAGTGTAGGAGAGATAGGAAGTACACTGGCTGATCATTACAGTGACAATTACACCTTTAATTAGAAATAGAAGCAATAATGCAGTTCTGATATTAATGGTGCACAGCACCTATTTATTGTTGTGTTGTGAAGAACAACATATTCAGGTTTGGGTTTGTCTGTGTTTTGGGGGGAATTAGGAGGTTTCAGAGTAGATGCTGGCATGGAACGATGGTTGTATGAGGAAGGTGTTTTGTTGCTGAGCTGGTTTATTGGATCTGTGCAGCCAGAGACTGCCATGCTGCACATCCACGAATGCAGCCCTGTCCTTGGGGTCACCAAGCTCTTGCTGCACCAATTTCCCCAAAGCCAGTGTTGTCTCAGTACTGCAGGTTTTATGTGACAAGAATTTCAAGAGATATTACATTTCTAGCAGCATTATCTACAGAATCAGGTGGCAAATCCACATTATTAATTAAAATGGATCAAAATCCTGAAGCACAAATGTGACTTTTTCTTTCATTTGAAAGCAATGCTATTTTTAGTAACTGTGTTATCCCTCTTGTTTGCTGAGTACAGTCGGAGGAGGATGAATTGGAGTTGGTGAGTTTGGGCTGCTGTTTGCTGAGAGACAGCAAGATGCTGGAAATGTCTTTCACTACAGCTTTTTAACTGTAGTTTCATTACATATTTTAAATAATTCCAGTGTTCCCTTGGTAGCAGACAAAAATATATGTGTTTTATCAAACTCCAAACCTGACCAATTCAAGTTGAAAACACATCCAAAGTCAGCTCTTGCCATTTGTAAACTTCTGGTTTTTTTTCCTAAAAATGTTTCTGTTTTTCTTGGAGGGAACATTGGAAAAGAGCCTTACAAAGTAACTGTCCATGTGTGTAGGATTTGTACTGCCTTCTATATGAAATACAAATAATCCCTTCCCATCCCCTAAATTATTGGAATATTTTTAGAAAGTGGCTTCACTTGTGACGTTTTCAGATTGTAACACCAGCCCTGTGTTACTTCTCTTCCTTTCAAGGAGATGACATCATTGCTGGTGAGGTCACCTTTTTGGAGGTTAGAATTATTTCATCCTGCGTGAGATTATCAAACCACAGGGGTGTTCCCTGTTTACCAAAAGGAACAGAGAATTGCAAATGAATAATTCTACCTTTTTTTTCAGTGGAAAGATATTCTGCTTTTAAAAGGAAACTCTTGGGATTTGTATGTTTTCTATTTTTTTTTCCCCCAAAGGTTTTAACATTTGGCATTCTGTCTGGAAAATTAACGTAAGGCTAAAATAATTCGTAACTTATTTTTAGAGCAAATTTCAAATTGTTTGGCTGCTGTGGCACAAGCCAGGCAGAAGATGCTGTGTCAGAATCACAGAGAAATAAATCAACCTATTGCAGACCTTGACTTCTTGTTGAACATGGACCTGTTGCTAATATGAGGCTCTAATTGCATGAAAGCATGGAAAATGTAGTGATTTAGATAAATTTCTTGATGAATGCATGCTGCTGGTTGATTTTTACCTTAAACACGAGAAATAGATTTTTAAACTAAGGGGAAAATTATTTTTGAAATTTAGTATTGAAGTTTTTAAGCATTATTGGGATGTCTTGCTCATTGAGCAGTTGAAGAGCTCTCCCACTTTTGCCTTCAGAGAGGAGTGTCTGGTTTTCAGTGCAAGAAGGAAATCTCAGTGTGGAAACAGTCAGATCTCAGTGGAATTGGAATTGGAATTGCAGCCGTTGGCCGGGGGATTCCCCAGCCCCAAACCCGTGCGGGACGCGCTGGAGCCGCGCTGGTCCCGTGTGCTGCGTGGGCCATCTAGCGGCTCCGGCAGCTGGGACAGCTCTGACAGGAGCTCACACAAAGGGAAGTGCAGAGTCTGCCTCGAACGTGCCAAAGAAACACAAGCCACACCTGCGGGGTCCTGTCTGATGCCATTGCTGTGCTGGGAAGCAGCTCCAAATGCCATCTGTGAACACTCGCTCTCTGTGGTTGGAGCTGAGCACTGAATGTGAGAAGCAGCTGCCAACGGTAGTGGAGCATGAAATAAAGATACTGAATTCTTCCTGCTGCATTTGCACCAGTTAAAAACGTTTTAAAAAAAGAGATCCTGAAATTTGTCATGAATCTCCAAGGACAGCAAATATTGGGCTCATCTAAATATTGCTTAGTGTTTTTGTGTGGCTGAGTGCGGCAAGAATTATATTCAGAAAGAATTTACCTCAGAAAACCACCTTTATTAGCCTCTCAAAAAAAAAAAAAAAAAAATCCCGTAAGGAAATCCTTTGGTCTGGATTGTTTCCCAGTATATTCCTCTTTACTTTTCCATTATGCAGTAATCCCAACTTTATAGGCAGGCATCCAAGAAAGCTTTGGAGAAAGGTCAATTCCTGACAGACAGAAAAATCTGCTCTAATAACATCTCTTTATGCCAGATAAACTTGGTCTGGGGGAGATTTTCAGAAGTACATAAGTGATTTAAAGGGATCAATTACAGAAAATCAGAGGGACTTTCTCTGGGAATTGGAGCTTTGGGACCTGGGAGCTCTTGAGCAGAGAGGGCACATCTGCCAATGTGTGTTTGGCAGCAGATGCCAAAGAGCCCCAAATCCTTGGGAGGCTTAAAGGTGGGAATTCCAGAGCAGCAAGAGAGATCAGGAGCTGGCAGCCAGTGACAGCTGTGGCTAATTTTAATATGGGAGCTGTGATATATATTTCTTTTTTAAATTGGAAAGATACAAGATTAATTACCCTCAATTCATCTTCATAAATTTAAGCTTAAAATTGAATACAGCCTCATTTCTGTACCTGCTCATTCTGATATTTTTAAGGTAATGATGCATTTTTAATGCTGCTCGTTCTCTCAAGATTAGAGTGAAGAAAAAGTTAAGTGCTGCAGATCCTGAAATACCTTTGTCTGAAATAAGGTAAAGGAGTAGTAACTTCAGTCTTGTAAAGTTATGAAATGGATCTCTACCAAAGAGATGAGAAACTGCTTCTTTTGTAGCAAATATTTTTTTCAGATGTAGAGAGAAGTTTGCTTTAAAAAAAACATATTTCCAGCAGATTGAAACCCAGCTCCTTGTAGAAATACAGGGTGTAGAGACTGCTGCTATTTCTAAGAATTCTGCAGATAAAAGTAAATATCTGGAAAAATAAAACCCTAGCATTTTCTGTTCTTGACAGTATTTGTCATGGCCAAATGGTGTTGAACCTCGTTTTTTCATGAAGATTTGTAGTTGCCACCATGGAGAGCAGAACATTCAGCTTTGCTGTCTGGTGCTGTTTACCACAGTGTTTAATTAATTTTCTAACCAGCAAATTTGGTTAGAACTTATTCTGAGTGATATGTTTGCTGCAGATGTTCATTCCAGTATATGGGAAAGAAAGGCTGTTCTAGACTGTTACTAAAAAGCCAAGTTGTGCCAGTTAAATTATCTGAGACAATCTAGTTTAACTCTTTTCCCTGTCAGAAAAGCACCATTGCTCTTTGTGAACTCCAGTGTCATTTGCTTGGAAACATATCTGCATTGTAGCAAGTACTCTCTCAGCTTCTCAGGAACCATGGGAACAGCAAGATTATTTTATCACTGAAGTCTTATCAACACAAATTTAGAAGATCTCTCTGTTCCTTTCAGGACAGGTGTAGTCAGCACAGTGTCAAAACTGGCAGCTGAAAATTGGAAAATTGGATAAACAACTGTGAAGTGGGAGAATCTCTTCTAGTAGAACTGCACCTCACCATCTGCACTAAAACCTCTTTAAAAATAAGGCTCAAAACTCTTAAATCACTTAAGAACTTCTGAGAAATTGCATTTATTTTTGTGTGTCCTACAATGCTAACACTGTTGAAATCTGCATGCTTGGGAAGTGGCCCAGTGAGCCTTCAATTAATTTTTCATTTCAGTTTGCCAAGATTGTTTTGGTTGTCTTGAAATACTTTAGCTTGTTTAGAAAACCAATCCTGACAGAAAGGCTGTGTTCTAACTCAAAGATCCAGCAGAGCAGCACGCTGGACTGCAATGCCTTGTCACACTGGCACTGCATTTCCCCTTGCTGTCCCTGCTCTCACAGGTTTGTTGTTTCCCTCCCTTGCAGAACACCCAAAGGATAAGCAGTTCTCAGTCCACGCAGCCCCTGGCCACCCCCGTGGTGTCGGTGACGACTCCGAGCCTGCCCCCACAGGGACTCGTGTACTCGGCCATGCCCACTGCCTACAACACTGGTAAGCCCTCCTGGGGAGTCAGGAGCCCAGGAAATTCACATTTCTGTGGCACCTGACTTAGTGTTCCTCTTCAGTTCAAATGAAGGCTCTTACTCATCAGAACTGAGCCTGTAGCAATCCCACCAAGAACCGGAGTGCCTCATGTTTAGGCAATAGCTGATCCTTCAGTACTGCTGTTCTTCAGAGACTTTTATTGTCTGCAGGACCTTAAAACTACTTTTGATGTAAGGCATTTGGTAATGTAAAAGTGATGAGTGGTTTGCTGGTTGGGAAAGTAGTTCTTGAAAGTCAAGTAATAAGTGATGGAACATGAGGCAACGGCAGCCTCAAGTTGCACAAGGGGAGATTTAGGTTGGATATTGGGGAAAATTTCTTCACCAAAAGGGTTGTCCAGCATCCACCAGGGCAATGGTGGAATCCCATCCTCCTATAGATGAGATTTTATACATTTTCTCCACTCTTAGCTTTGAAAATCTTCACTGCAGTTTTTAGTTCAGCAGCCGAGCATCTCACATCCTCTCATATCTTTTTGTGTTAATGAGCTCATTAGCTGGCAGTGCCCCCAGCGCTCTGTGCTCTGGGCAGTGCAGGGAGAGGGATTGTGCACCCCTCAGCCAGGGCTGTCCTGGGGCCCTGCACTCCTCACACCCCTCAGCCAGGGCTGGATTTGCTGGATTTGCCCTGCAGCAGCAGCAGCAGCCCAGTGGTTGAAGCTGATGCAGACACAGCTGCCCTGAGGGGCTGAAGGCAGAAGCAGGGAGTGCAGGAGCTGGGCTGCAGGAGCAGTGCCACAGGCAGAGCAGGGACTTGCTTTGGGTGATCAGTGGAGTAGCTGGACATGCAGACCTTGGTTTGACTCTTGCCCCAGAGGGGGTTCAGCTCTTGTGCTGTGGCTGTTCAGAGCAAACCCTTCTGGTCCCTGCTCAGAGGAGCCACACTGAGTTTCACCTGACTCATCCCTCCTGCCCAGGTGGATTCTGTTTCAGGAGGCAGCACTGGGTGCATCCCTCAGTCAGAATAAGCTGTGAGCTGGTGGCTGAGACAGCCAAAAGCTGAGAGGGGCTGGAATCTTGGGCAGGAAAAGGCAGTGGGAACTGATGTCCTACGTAATGGACAGTGCTGGTACCACTGGGATGTGATTTTAAGCTCCAGCCCATTTCCTTTGATAATGCAAATAATTTGTGCAGAGCTTTTAGCCTTTAGTGGTTTTCACACACTTTAGAATTGTTTCTATTCGATTGAACCTTTCAGGGGATTTGCAGGAAGAAATTTGATATTGAAACCAAATTGTCTCCTGGGGATTCTCAAGGTAGTCACCACTTACAGCACAATTTCAGTTTTGCAGTTGAAGGACTAAGATAAAATTTAAATACCTTATTTTTTTTTTTTTCCTGGATTGATGAGGCTGGGTTTTTTTCAGGACTGGAAGGGATAGCTTTAACTCTTGGATCCTTAATTAAAATGTTGGGTATCAGTTTTCTACAAACACCCTATTTTATATAATCTGTTTTGCTATTCTATAGATTGTTGGAGGAAGGGCCAGAACCAACTGAGTTACTGATTCTAAAACAGTCCAGGCATTAAAAAAAATATTAAAACCTCCTGCAATCAGTTAATTAGTAATTGACACCTGAGCAGAGCACAGCAAGCCATAAATCAATCCCTGGCTTCAGGTCAGTTGTTTTGCAGAGGTACAAACTTGTCAGTGCTGCTTGTGGGGTCACAGCAGTGACAGTTTCTGTGGTGCAGAAGATGCTCTTGTGTGTTCATCTCACACCAGGTCACTCCTGCAGCAGGGGTGTCCTCCTGTCACTGCCAGCAGATATGTGATTATTTAGGGAATTAATAATGCAGCTAATTGTGTAGTGACATATGTGCTCTTCAGAAAAATACCTCCTCAAAGCCTTGTCACCAGACACATTCTGTCTGAAGTGTCAGAAGTTAATTGTCCGTGGTCATAAAAGCTGTAATTGCAGTGGAAAAAAATTGCATGAGGACTGAATTCCTATCAGTGTTTCCTTCAGGTCTGCTCTGACAAATCCCATCAGCCCAGCACATCCATCTCCAGTGAACAGGGGCTGCACTGGGCAGGTGTCAGAGGCTCAGGGCATGTCTGGGTCACGGCACGGCCTGCATAGGTTTTATTTTTTCTTTATTTTTTAAAATTCAATTTTAGTCTTGCAGAAAGGGCTTTTTGGGTCAGTCATCTTGGGACAAACCTTTCTGAAGCTGTGCAGAAATACATATGAGGGCTTTCAGAGTTTCAGTAGAAGTGACAACTGAGTAGAAATGAAACAAAAAGGCAGCCCAAGAAACTTCACCTGCTGGGAGCAACTCCTGAGGCCTTCAGGAAGGTTCCTGTGTGGGTCTCTGACAGCACAGGGCCCTGCTGGCCCTGGAGTCTCCTCCCAAGATGAGCTGTTTTAGGGAGATAAAGAATTTATCCACTGCAGACAGGTCTGTGGATGGGAGGGGGAGATTGTTCAAGAAAGCTCATCTCAGAAGAGAGAGATTGTAATGGTGGTGGCATTTTAGGACAATACTATAAAAAACCCCAAACAGAAATCAAAGGCAAACCCAGCTTAAGTGGAATGTTTGGTTCCTCTGGTGGCAGTACAGCCTGAGTTTGGCTGTTCACATTTTGTCCCATTCTCAAGAGACTAAAAATTATTTTAAGGAAGCTTTAATAGAAAATAATTAAAAGCAGAGAAGAGTTTGACTTTGTTTTCAAACCTGAAAGAAAACATGAGTGATAATGATGAAGTGCAAACAACTTCAGTTCTGTGAATGAAGTGAGAAGTGAGGGAGCCCTGCAGCAGCCAGAGCCACCGGCTGGCTGGGCTTGGAATGGACGGAGCCCTCTGGGCTCCATTCAGGTTGAATTTCTAAAGAATGGTGTTTTCTTGCTCCACACGAAGAGTTCCTTTTGTTCCTGTGATGCAGAGATGACAGTTTAATCAGAGATTAAACAGTGATATTGTGGGGAGGGGGAGGATGTGAGGTGCTGCACTCAGGGGTCTCTAGGGTTTGGGTATCCGGTCCCTGTGCCTGCCTGGGCAGCCAGTGCTGTTCAGGGCTTGGCTTTGGATGGAGGTTGTAGGACCAGGAGCTCTGTGGCATCGTGAGCTCCCCAAATGGTGCTTGTGTCTTGTCTGAGGAGCTGCCACCTCCCACCTGGGACCTGAACCACAGCCCAGGTGTCTGCAGTGAATTCAGGGCAAGATCTACCATCCCTGCCTAGTGACTCACATGAATTCTTCCCTTTTTGTTTCATTTTGAAATGTCTTCAAAATGCCAAGTCTTACTGTGAGGTGCACACCTCTGTATATGCACTGCATTCATGTGTTGTACCTGTGGGTTTGGAACAAGCTCCCGGACAGCAACATGGAGGGACTGAAAGCAGAATGCAAAAAAAATTTTCATTTGGTGACCTCAGTACTGTTAAGTTCCCTGTGAGCTTGGCAGAACTGGTCCCAGACTTCAGAGTTTTCATGTTTGGATTCCTTTGGATCAGCTGCCTTTGTTTATTTTGGGCAGAAAGCTTTTGTATTTATGTTTATTTATATATGTATGTTGTACATATAAAACCCCTGTACATTAGTGCTGTTTATTTGTTTTTCCCTCTTAGATTACTCCTTGACTAGCGCAGACCTGTCTGCCCTGCAGGGGTTTAACTCCCCAGGAATGCTATCCCTGGGGCAGGTGTCTGCCTGGCAGCAGCACCACCTCGGTCCCGCAGCCCTCAGCTCTCTTGTGTAAGTACCCAGGGTACTGGGGTCTGCTGTTCTGCTGGGTCAGCTGCACCAAGGGAATGTTCAGCATGTTTTAACCTCTTGTCTGTGCTGCAGAGCTTTGTGTGTTGGGGTGTTTGTCCCTTCAGTCACCACCACAGCTAATGAGCCGTGTCCCTGCAGGCTCAGCTTCTCACCAAGGAGGCACCTGTGTGGTGACTAAAACATTTGGCAATAGAAAATATTTGTTTGTTCTGAACTTCTGTAAATGCAGCTCAGACCTTTAATTAATGCTTTTCTCACCTTTGCTCTTCCCAGTAAGGTGGATTTATTTCTGTGCTGAGCCCCAAGGCCTCGCTGTCACAGACATGTGAATTGTCACTTGGTTTTCACTTTCTGCATTTTCTTATTAGCGCCTTTCGGTTTTCTCTCCCCAGCACTGGCAGCCAGCTATCTCAGGGTTCAAATCTCTCCATTAACACCAACCAAAACATCAACATCAAGTCGGAACCCATCTCCCCTCCCCGGGACCGCGTCACCCCCTCCGGGTTCCCGCCGCAGCAGCCGCAGCAGCCGCAGCCGCCGCCGCCGCCGTCGCGCCAGGAGCTGGGGCGCTCCCCTGTCGACAGCCTGAGCAGCTCCAGCAGCTCCTACGATGGCAGCGACCGCGAGGATCCGCGCAGCGACTTCCACTCGCCCGTGGTGCTGGGCCGGCCGCCCAACGCAGAGGATCGGGAGAGCCCCTCGGTAAAACGAATGAGGATGGACACGTGGGTGACATAAACCCGCCGTGTCGCCCTTCCCATTTGTGTTTTCAAAATGAACTGTCCTGACATATCTAAATTTATAAATAAGGACATGGATAAGTATATTTATATGTATATACATACGTGCATATATATATCTTCACATGCATATATATGTGCTAGTGTGTGTAGCATACACCAATCATCAGGCACTTACGACAAACTCTTGTATAGCTGCAGATGTCCCTT
Organism: Muscicapa striata striata; assembly: GCA_030060385.1. Classification (NCBI taxonomy): domain Eukaryota; kingdom Metazoa; phylum Chordata; class Aves; order Passeriformes; family Muscicapidae; genus Muscicapa; species Muscicapa striata. Next base: position 470,516 of record JAREIS010000125.1, read on the forward strand.
GGTCAAAGTAACAGAACAATCCCGTAGGTTTGATCTCTAGTCTGGCACTTACCTGGACTCGTGTGTGACCCCAGCCCGGCCGCGCGCAGCGGTGTCCCCGCAGTGTCTCCTCCTCCTCCACACCCACCGAGCGAGGGCTTGCCTCTAGTACCGTCCCTGTGTGTAGTCAGCTCTATGGTTACTCGTAGTTAAGAAATAATTGCTTTGTAGCAGCAGAGCAGTAGAAAAGCAGGAAGAAGAAAGCAATACTGTACATAAACTGACCTTTCTATTACCCAACCTGGCATGGGTCTCTATTGCAGAGGGTGCATGGAGAAGGGCTGATGCTATAAGAAATAAAATAAAAAAACAAAAACCCTGTTTTGCACGTGCAAAAAAAAAAAAAAAAGTGTATTGGGTCAAAGAAGTGATTTTTTTAATGAGTGAAAGAGAAACATAGAGAACTCGCATGAAATATTCAGAAAATATTAGCCTAGAAAATAGAACATTAACAAAATAAAATTAATATATTAAGTTATAATTGGAATATGTTTGACAAATTTGTTTTTACGTTCATACCTTTGAAAAATATAGAAACTGATTTTAGCTCATGTATATTTTATATTAAAGAAAACAATACCCTAATGAATTGAAGACTATATATAAAGTTATATACAGTACTTTTGAACACATTCTGCTATGAATTATTTATATAAGCCAAAGCTGTATGTTGTAGCTTTTTTGTAGAGTATAGTTTTATCTTATTTTGACTTTCTAGTTTTTGCTTTCAAAGATGAAAAGGAAAAACTTGCAGGCGGAACCTTGGGGGAAAAATAAGCCATGAACACTTATATGTAAATTTAAATTTGAGCCAAACTCTTTCTGTATATAGCATCCTAAATATATTATCACCTTTGGTGTAAGTACCTATGTATTGTACGGTCACCAGATTAAAAAGTATATTTTTGTGGATTGACGCCAACTTGAAACAAGGCGAGGTCCTTATTAAGTAGAGTATTCACTGTTTAATATTTACTATTTTGTTAAATATACTGTACTTTCTTTGGATTTTAATTATTATTAATATTATTATCCAGATTTTTCAGAGGGTGTATAAAGGGGTTGGCCCCCTCACTGGTGGTGAATGTGTGCCGTTCAATTGTAATCTCTGTGCTGTATGGTTAAGCTTCATTATACATTTTATATATATGTATATAAATAGCAAAGTGGCAAAAAAAATCCGGTGTTAAGTTCATCCTGCATAAATATAAAAAATCTGTTACAACACATTTTAAGGCATCATTTTAAAGCTGCCTCTTCCGAGGAGGAAAAAAAAACCAGTGGAAAAACTTGACCTAATTTCTCATGATAGGGAAATGACACATATCAGCGGAGCACAAAAGGTTTTGTGAGTTGGCAAGTGGTTTGGGAAAAATTTGCTGCTTCCAAGAAAGAGAGGGAGGAATGCAGAGGCCCTTGTGCCGTGAAGTTTGGTGTTGGATGCTTCCAGTCACCTCCAGGCTGGCAATGCTAGTTCTGATGGGAGCTGCAGAGCCCTGGGATTGCCCAAACTCTTCAGAGTTAGCCCTGGTAATTATTACAGTTTTTGCTTGGGCTTTATTTTGGTTTTTGCAGTTCAGAAAATCCCTTGATGCTGTAAGGGAGGGGTGAGATGGGCAGTGTCCCTGAGGTTCCTGTGCCCTCCAACCCTGTCTTGTTGTCCTGGCAAGGTCAAGACCTGCAGGGGCTCTGGTCCCCTCCAGCCCTGCCCCTGGAACTGCTCCCCGTGTCTGTGGCTCCGTCCCGGCTGGCAGGAGCCTGGAGGCAAAGGGACAGGTTCCCATGGCCGCTGTGTCCCCAGTGACCGAATTCACTTGCTGCTCCCTGGAACCTTTTGCTGCTCTGACCAGTGATGTGAGTTCCATGATTTATGCACCTGTATGAACTTTGCTGTACATCCGAGTGGGAGTTCTGCATTCACATTTACTGTCTATTTTCTTGTGTGCCTTATCAGATGGCTTTGCTGACTGTATCTCAATAGTCTTTATTTCTATGCAGGTTTTTAAACAGTACTTAACTACTGTTTTCTTAAAGACAAAGCTACACAAGGGTTAGAGTTTGTATTGAAATTGCACCAATGAATTAAAAAAAAATAATGAATCAGTTCTAAAGAGCTGGGCTGGGGAGCAGCCCTGTGCTGCCCCAGCCCTGCAGAAACATCCTTCCACAGCCCTCCGGTCTGGGGGAGCACCTCCTGCCACCGAGGACATGGGGAATCCTGGTTTTTAATAACAAGTAACTCACTTTGAAACATACTTTTTTAGAAATTGTAAAAATGTTTTATAAAAAAAAAAAGATGACATAGCACAGATATTTCAACAGGTTTAAAAAAAAAAAAACTTTTTAAAATTATCTCTGCTGACTCAAGTGCAAGTGGATCCAATCCTGGGCTGAACCCAGTCAGGTCTGAATGATTTAAGATTTTTATCTCTGTTGTGACAAATCACCTCCATCCTCGAGCTCTCACAATAGTTTTGAGAACGCCACGTTGTCAGGGACTCATCAGAGAGAACTGCTTTAGCCTTGCCTTCCCTCCAAGGACACTAATGCATCAGAAACTTGCGAGTTACTGTGCGCACAAGAAATACATAGTAAATAAGGAACAAAACAACTCCTAACAATTGATCCTGGGCAGAAGTTAAATCCGAATGTGAAAGAAAGACTTAACCAATGTAAACATTTAAATCTTAGTAGAACCTTTCTTCACTTTGCTGTGCAAGAGAACACTGCTTTGCTATATTTAAAATGGCTTTTTTAAAAGAGATTTATGTATTTGGTAAATGTTTGTAGTCAACAGTTCACAAGAAGCTGTTCACGGTTTAATGCTGATAAGCCGTTTGGCGGCACAAGCTGGACTTTGTTGCCATCCTTGAGACGAATCTTTTAAGAAAAAAAAAATAAGTTAATCTCAATTTTTTTCCCTGAATGTGTTGTTTTTTCTTCAATATACAATAAATATTCTAGTGATCTTTTTATCAAATGGTTAAGAAAATGCTAGAGGTTGTTGTAAAATATTTGTATCCTGCATTCACTAAAGTAAAGATACTGGCTTTTACTGTGTACTCCGGCCTCTCTCGTGTTTGCAGAGCCCTGGTCCCATCCAGCGCGTCCTTGCCCCTCCAGGTGTCAGTCCAGGTGTGAGGTGTTGGTTTTGAACTGCAGCCACGAGCCTTTTCAGCAGGAACACACACACTTGTTGCTGCACTCTAGGGCTGATGCCTGCTAAGAACCTTTCTACAAAACACTCGAAGAAACTGGCAGATGAAGCAGGGTCCATGCAGAGTGGAGAGCCCAAGCCCAGTCCTGCCTGTGCAGCCACGGTTCCTGCTGCTCCCTGCTCACTGCAGGGCTCAGGTGAGGCTGCAATGGACCCCCCTTTCTAAGGCAGGTGCTCTGCTGTGTGGTAGCAAGTAAAGCACAAGCTGTGCCCCTTGTGCTTTTATTTCATGTGGCTTTATTAAAAAATGTAAGAACCCCCTCCCACCCCCTCCCCAGAACAAAGAGATACAGCTCTTCATAGAAGAAAAATACAATATTTTGTTCAGTATAAGATACTTTGGAGTGCCTGTTTACAACATTAGGTTCCCACTTTTGAGAGCTGCAAGAAACAGAGGTTCTCATTTTAACAGCACATGGTTGTCTTGTGTGGTGTGGGGTGCCCACCTTGCTGGAGAAGCTTCAGTCCTCCCTGGCCAGGCAGTAGATCAGGTGGCTGCAGCACAGGCCCTCTCCAGCCCCTGTCTGCCCAGCCAGCCTCAGGCTGCCAGGGGAAGCTGGAAAAGCCCTGTGGTCCTGCTCCTGTACCCACCCAGCTCTGCCCTCACCCTCAGCACCAATCCCACCTGCCCACACAAAATCCCTTAGTGTTTGGTTCCAGGAAAGCCTTTACCTCACTCACAGGCCTGGAATTTGCTGAATCCAATTTCTGAGGCAAATTCGTCTTTAGGATGCTCCCAAGGCCTCCCTTGCTGCTCCCTTGCAGCAGGTAGTGTTTGCTGAGTGGCCCTTGGGTTGACACCTCTACTGCCCTGTGGAGCTTTTCAATGCATATGATCAGTTCACAGAAACCTGTCACAATCAGTACAGTCACAGTCCTCTCCTAGAAAGGCTTCACCCTTCTTTCTTCTTGGACTTCTGTCCTGGACCTTGCAACCTGCACTTCACCCTCACTCAGACTGCACACAAGGAAGTAATTCCATGACTGAGCCTGGGTGTCTGAGAAGCACCACTATAGACTATTACTAGATTTTTAGCAAATAATACTGACTAGATCTCTTGCCAGCAAACAAGCCCTTGAGAAGTGCCTGTGACTCGTCTCTCGTGCTCTCCTGTCCTCTCCCAACAGCCCCTGCCCACCTGGGGCTGTGCAGGGCTGAGCAGTACCCTGGGACAGCACAGATCCTGCACTGAGATCTCTGATCTCAGGAGCCATCTCGGAAGGATTTCACTGAGGGGAAGAGGTCTGGGCTCACCTTCCCCAGGGGTGAACACAGCTCAAAGTTTTGCTGGGGGGAGAGAGGGGGGTGGTGACAATGTGGGGTGCTGGCAGCATCCTTGTGCCCTGGCACACCCAGCTTAGAGTCTCAGAAGGTCAAGCAGGCCAAAACCACCATGGTCTGCAAGAGACAAAAATGACACTTCTGAGAAAAAGCATCCCCCGCTTCTACCCCAGCAACAAGTGTTCCCTTAAAATGCACACAACCCCCCAAATTCCCAACCACATTAATACTGCACTCTCTAGCTCAGCAGCAAAGAATTTGCTTCTAGACATGGCATTAAGAAATACCTGAAGCAACCACAATGAGTAAATTGCTACAAAATACTTTCCCTCAACAGAGTTCCCAACTCTGAAGCCACCTGGGTGATGATCTCTGTAAGCAACAAAGCATCCATATTTCTCTGTCAAAATCACATCACCTCATTTTCAGTCAATTTCAGGATAACATCATCAGCTACTTATAAAAATAAAAACAATTTGTATTGCTGTATCCCCTTGGATGCACTTGAGTCAGTCATGAGCATACGGGCATCACTGCTGGACAGGCTGGATGGGCTGCCCTTCCCCTTAGGTTTTTTTTCCTACGCCTGAGCCTTCTGTTAATTTCCCTTCCAACGCAGCTGTTGAAACATTTGGGGTTGTTATGTTAAAGGTGTGGGCCACCAGGCCTTGTGTTTTAAAATAGATGATATAAAACACTGGCAGGACAATTCCTATCAGGAGCATAATGAACACGGCGTTCCACCACTGGATTCCGCAGTCCGCACCGTTACCAGTGTCCTGCTTCCCCGCCTTGGGCACGGGCCTCTCCAGCCCCGCCCCGCCATACTCCGCGCTCAGCTGCACCTCCACCTGCACGGCGTCCTGGATGCTCTGGTCGATGCCCCTGAAGTACTCGCTGAGGCGCCGGCCGCCAGCAGAGCCGCCCGCGCTGGGCTCGGGCCCGGCGGCTCCAGGCGCGTCAGGCCGGGCTGGGCGGGCCCGCCGGCGGCGCCGCAGCGCCCGGCGCTCTCCGTCAGCAGCCCGTGCGGCCGCACGGGGATCTTGATGGACTTCAGCGCGTACAGGTCCTGCTCCCGGATGAAGTTATTGACACGTTTGATATCTGCAACCTACGGGATCCAGAAAGGACACAAACAGTGAGGGCAGGACAACCCAGGAGTGAAGCAGGCAGCAGCTACAAAAACCAGTGTGCAAGGAGCCGTCAGGGAATAAAAGCAGGCCCTGGATGCAAGCAGTTTGTTCTGCAGAGATTCCCCAGCAGTTTCAGGGGTGCTCCAGATCCTGCAGGATAGAGGCAGTCCCCTGTTAAACCAGTCTACAATCTCCTCTAGTGCTCTTGTACCTGCTGCATTTTGCTCCATGCTGCTTTTCCTTCCCTTTGCTTTCTTTGCCCTTCTCTCACAGAGTTAAGGAAAGAAAAAATCTTTTTAACAGATCCTTTAAAAAACTATTTTCATACCTTACATAGGAGTGCTTAAGGTGATAGCACAACATCAGTGTGAGCATCTCCTGCTCAGGAAATTATTTCAGAGTGATCAGAGCTTCGTTTTGTGAGCACACCAGTTCTGAAAGCAAGGGCACAGCCTGCAGAGCAGGTGAGCATCTCCCACACAGGCACGACCACCCTCTGCTCAAGCAGCACCTCTCTTCTGCAGGACAGCAGCTCACCCAGCTCTCTCCTCCTGACCTGCTCAGTGCTCCTGCTGAACGACCATCACCTCTGTCTCCTGTCTCCTGGTGGCTCCTGTCTGTGAGCTGTATCCCCACCCAGCAGCAGGAAGAGCAAGGAAGAAGCAGCCACATGCACAGCATGAGACACAGGGACGGGTGGTAGCAATGCAAAGACAAAGGCAAGGCAGCATCCCTTATTCAACATTAAATAAGAGAAGATGCTTAATCCAGTTGCCACTCACAGCCACCAGTAAGCACAGCAACCTCTCTGTCAAAGAAAAGGAACAGGATGTCAGTGTGTGTGCCAGGAGCTCTCCACTGCAGCCAAGGAGATGTGAAAGAACCTTAAGGAAAAGGCTAGAAGGCACAAAACAAAACAGTGAGAGCCAAACCAAAGAGAAAGGCAACACAAACAGGTAAACCACCTCTCATACACCACAGAAAAGAGACACAGTACAGGCATTGTGCTTTGCTCTTCAGAAATTACAGCATGACCTGCATTCGCTGCACACTCACGCTTGAGCCTGCCAAGGAAACTGGGGAGCTAAAACAAAAAAACATTTCCTAGGCACTCTGCTCAGAGGTAGAGAGACAGAGGCCTGAATCTCATGTTTACTCTGCAAAGCTTAAGAACTCTGAAAACAGCACGTTTAATCCAGGACCTGATCTGGGGACTCTGAGGCAAAAGGAATCCTCAGTCGCTGCTTCAGGCTCCTCACAGCCAGCCCCAGTGTAAACTCTGGACTTAAACCCTACAAAATTTCTTAGTTATGAAATAACAATCTCACCCAGAGCCTCCTAACTGAGGTGCTGCTTCAATTTCTAGATTTGTTCCAATGAAAACAAATTACTGGGACAGTAAATATCCCCCGTGGTGTCTGCAATCAAATACTGCAGTGTGGTGCTAAGAATCTAGAAACAGAAAGTGGAGCAGCACTCACACAGAAACAATAAACAAAGCTGATGGGAAGCATGAGAGAGATTGGGCTGCACAAGCATTTAAGCTTATTTTCTGTACTCATTTTTTTGGCTGCAGTGAACTCCTCTAGTCCCAGCTAAGAACAATGCCAAAAGCAAGCCAGGACTATAAATGGTCAAGAGTAAAAATGAGAATTTTCAAGTGCTTTACATCTCTGCCAAGTTATCTGTGACACACACACAGAGCTGTTTGTTGCACTGTCTTAATATCCCCTCCCCGAGTAGATCCTGAAACCAATGTAAAGTTCTCACTGATTTCAAGGAGAAGTTCATCCTGCATTTTTACACACATTTGCCTATATATCTGTGGCTGCAGTTCACCCTGCTGTCCTGGAGACCTTTCAGGGGCTGTTTAATTGTGCAAATAAAACACATGGAAACTGCCATGCCAGTCTTTAAAGAGACAAATAGACAAATCTACAATAAGGATTTCTGTACCTGTTTAATTTAACTGGAACAAGTCAGAAATGCCCTTTCTGGAAGGGAGGGAGGCAGCAGGACAGTTTTTTTCCTGTGAGAGGAGAACACTGACTACGTGATCCCTTCCATCAGCTTGCTTTTCCCCTGGGCAGGTCCACCAGCCTCCAGAGGGGCTGAAAGGTTCCAGGAATGGGGCAGCAGAAGAACAGCCACAGCAGGGACAGAACTGGGCCCTCTGAGTGACAGTGCAGAGGCACAGCAGGACTCCTCACACCATAAACCAAAGAACTGCTCAGAATCTCCCTCCTCTGAGTTCACCCAACTGCTGAGTCTGCACAGCACGCAGCTCCAAACCCAACCAAAGCTCAGCTCTGCCTTCTCAGGCTCTCCTGGGGCCAATCAAGGCCATTCAAGTCCTACCAGACTCGTTCTCCACATGCATCAGGCTTGTCAGCAGAACCTACAAGGGTGCTTTTTTTGTTTTGTTTTTGTTTCTAAGGGCATGGGAGGGGAGGAGTTGCTGCAATCCCTCTAAGGCCTCTTGCCTCAGCTGCACCATACAGCTGCTGTGTGGTTAAGTAAGACAGACTGCAATGGCATGGCAGTACTGCAGCCAGAGCCGTATCATTATCCCTGCTGCAGTCACTGGCCAACTGTTTGCACCATGGAACTCTGAAATCACAGTCCAGCTTGAGATAAAGGGGGCTCTAAAAGTACAGCTCACACTGCTAAACAACAGGAGGCTTCTAATGTTCAGAGCAGGTAATTAAACTTTCCAGCAGTTTTACTTTTTTTTGGAACAAAGAAAACGTGTTGTGTAGTTGTCCAACTCAGAAATCTCACTGTGTACACACCCTCCCTCCTGCCCACAGGCACCTGAACTGTGCACGCTTTGGGATGACAGCAAACAACCAAAACCCACACACAGACACCACCTGGACTTTGGGACTGAACTCTGGCACCTCTCCACATCCACCCGTTAGACTCAGACCTTCCTTGCAAAATGTAAGCTGATACCCTTAAAAAAATAAACAAAAGACCTCACCCATAAGTGTGGTGTTTCTTTGTACTGCTCAATTTGCTTCAAAAACTCCAATGTTCCTTGAGAGCAGAGACCTCATTTCTACACTGAGCTCCTTAATGTTTGCCCTGGCTGAAATAACTTAGTACAACCTGCACTTAGTCACTGAAATTAAACAGGAAAGCAGGTCAGGCAGGGTGTGAGGCTGACAACATCTTCCCAGGCTGTTGGCTGAATAACTCTTTTTTTTTGTTTGTCTGGGGTGCTTTTTTTTTCTAGTTTTACCCAGACAATGACCATTCATACAATACACAGGGCCAACACTTTCCAGTGCCAAAACCAGCAGCCCAGAGGCCACCTTCTGGAACCCCTGTGAGGTGCTGAACGCCAGGCAGAGGCAGCCTCACCTTACAGCCGTACTGCAGAGCCAGCTTGTTGAGGCTGTCCTCCTGGGTGAGCTCCCTCTCCAGAAGCACCACGTCCCCCAGCCTGTCCCGGGTGCTGCTCCGCGGCTGCTCCTTGCCCCGGGGCCGCAATTCCATCACGTTGAGCTCCTCCTCCTCGGACTCGTCAGAGTCCGAGCGGCCATTGGGGAACACGAACAGCTGCCTGCCCGGGAAGGTGTGCACAGTGGCAGGAGCCTGGAAGGGCCTCGTCCGGCTCTCGTTCAGCCTCATCTTTTACACCAGCAGCACCTGCAACAAAACACATACACTTTCAGTTTCCTCTAGACCAGCGTTCAGTTCTTAGCACGAAAGATTCAGAGAATGCACAGAAAGTTGGCAGGTGTGAACACTCACACACACAAAGGCAAATCCAGAAGTGTCATTCTAACAGCAATATTAGAAAAGCTGTGTACTCATAGTACCATATACTGCAGCAATCAGTAATTTTTTTCCAATTTTTTTTAGTCTTCCTGTGAACAAACCACTTTATAACTATGTTGCTCAACATTTTAAATGCTACATTCTATAATTTAATAAAAAAAGCAACAGCCACTTAAGCAAACTGTCTTTAATTATGGTCAAAATATACCAACAGACATTAAAAACTGAGCAAAGTTAACCTTTTCATATGTCCTTAGCTGTCTATACTTCAGGAATCCACATTTTAAGTTCTTTGAAATGCTTTTTTTTTTTTTTTTTTAATAAGGACAGCTCATGCTACACTTCAACCCGAATAACAAGGTTTCATTTTGCAGCACTAAGACTAGAACCTGCCCGAGCACTTTAATTATTACTCAGCCTACAGCTGCAAGTTCGGTTGTTTTTTATTTCTATCCTCAGCTCCACAAACAATTTGTTGTCAGGGCCAGGTATAGGTAAGAAAACGCCACATTGTTATGGAACCTTGACCTTAACGTTCTCCATCTACCCCTAAAGGATCTTCAGGTGAAACCACAAGGATTTAATGGCATTTCCCTGGCCCGGGCACGGCACCCACAGCTGCGGACCAGGCTCAGCTGTGCCGGGGGAGTTCAATGAGCAGGAGTAGGAGCTGCTGTGGGACAGCCCGGCCTCCCCCGACACAGCTCCCCCCTCAGGGGCTGCCAACTCTTACCCAGGCTCCTCTGGGGACCCGACCTCGTCAGCATTTCAGGGGGACCCCGATGCCCTCAAGGGCCCCTGATTCCCTCAGCATTTCGGGAGAGTCCTTTTCCCCTCAGGGTGCCCCGCTGCCCTCGGCACCTCGGGGGTCCCCATCCCCCCAGCTCCCGCTCCCATGGCTCCTCAGCGGGCCCCGGCCCAGGGGGTCCCGCTCCCCTCAGAGGGTCTCGCTGCCCTCAGCGCTCCAGGTCACTCCAACGCCGTCAGCATTTGAGGAGGGTCCCGCTCCGCCCTGGGGCCCCGCTCTGTTCAGCGCTTCATGGGATCCCGCTCCGCCCTGGGGCCCCACTCTCCTCAGGGTGTCCCGCTTCCCCCAGGGCCCCGCTCCCCTCAGGACGTTCCGGTTCCCGCCCCACTCCCTGCGCCCCCCTCACGGACCCGCCGCCATCGGCCTCGCACCAACCTGGCCACGGTCTCATCCAGCCCTTCTCCCATTGGCTGGCGGCGCCAGGGGGCGGGACCTCAGGGCCGCCTGGCCAATGGGAGCCCGGGAAGGGCGGGAGGGGATGAGAGGGCGGGGCCGGGCAGGGGCCTCGCTTAAAGGGCCCGCACCCCCCCATTCCAGCGGCGGGGCCCGAGCCTGGAGCACTCGAGGCGAGCGGGTCACACCCCTGAGCAGTGGGACACAGCACACACCTGTACAGCCGTGGGTGAGGTGTCACTGCCCTGGGAAACGTCACACACGGGTACAAGGGGTCACGTCACACGCCTACGCAGCCCTGTGTTACAGTAACATCTCAGTTATTACATTGTCAATATGTAATAACAGATTACAGCATGTCAATATTAAGATCTGTCAAAATTTCTCCGCTGTGCGGTGCCTCGGAGCAGCTGGCAGAGCTGACCAGCTGTGCTCCACACTGCCCGTGTTTGCCTTGGCCCACCCTGACTCATGGCTTATGTTTAAAAAACAAGCTCACACTGTTAGCAAGTTCTACATTCAAAGCTGTTCTGGGGTGCAGGGACAGGAGAAATAACGCCCTCCTTTCCAGCTGTCAGAATTAACCAGGCACTCCTTCAGGTGCCTGTGGGGTGAAAATCTCCTGCAGGTTTGGGGTTTGTCTCAGCCTGGGGTCTGGCTGCTCTGTGCCCTAAAGGTGATGGACAAACCTGCTTTTAAGTAAAGTAAAAGCTGAGTGCACTTGTTGACCATCCCTTTATCCCTTTGCCTTCCCCTGTGCAACCCCAGTGCTGGAGGCAAGAGGGGAGGGCATTTCCTCTCCAGCTCTGGCTACCACTGGATTAGATACAACATCAGCTGATAAATGTGACACACTGAGAGGAAAGAAGGCTCCACAAGCATCAACAACTTCTTTAAGCAACAGCTGTTCTTCACAGCTCTTACCTGCCCACACACCTTTGTGGGACTGAGGGATTTCAGCAGGGCTGGGACAGAGGTGGGAGAGTGACCAGGCAGGACTGGCTGAGCCAGCTCCCCATCTCCAGCAGGTCACAGGAGGTTCCCTCCACCCCTGGGCCAGATTATCCCAGGAACAGATGAATTTGGGACTCAGGCAGCTTTCTGATCCAACAGACAATGGATTTAATGTGCTGGAGAGGGCTCTACAGGTATGGGGAGTAGATGAAAGGTGCCAAAATACCGTTCCTGAACCACTTAGAGCCTCTATGTGACTACTGAGGTTCAAAAGTTAGGAGCAATAATCACATTTTGTCAAATTTTGTTACTCAGGGTAACCTGGTCGAACCTGGAAAATAAACTGCTGAGGAAATGCTGGAAATGTGGGGGAATCAAACAGGTTTTGCTGACAGGGCTCAGTCTGGGCTGGATTACTTGTCCTCGATAGTACTTAACAAGAAATAACTGTTTTTTAGGAGTACTGATGTTGTATCTGGGTCAGTTGCACGGGTGATGTCATCATTCCAAATAATTGGAATATTTTTGTAGTTAGCAGACAGATTGTGAGAGCTGCACAGCCCCAAACAAGCAGAGTCTGTCTGAGAGCTCAATGGTTCAGTCATTATCTACACCCAACCAACACAAGGATCATTCGTGTCCTGAATTTCAGGAGGAATCCTCCTGCCCTGACTGAGATCAATGCAGAGAGCTGAGAGTCTGCTCATTTTCACTCAATCCAAGCAGCAGTGTGTCCATGGTGCTGGGCACCAGCTGGAATTTACATCCATGCCAGTTGCTTCCCAGAGTTAATCCCTGTGATAAAGAATCAAAACTTTCATGAAGGTCTTGGCTGGGGCTCTCCAAATAATCTAGAACTGGGCTCTTCTCTTGTGTCCCTGCAATTCGTGGGACCTCTTGATCAGAACCAGAATTGCAGTTTTTCTCATCACTTGGGATTTGTCCCTCTTTCTTCAGGCTCACTTAAGAAGTGTGAGAAGTGTCAGACACACATTCCCTGTGCTGTTCTTTGCTTCTCTTCCAGCTGCATTCTAAGTTGTGCAATAAAACCTCTCATTTGGATTTTGGATCACTCAATGACAGGCTGTTCTCCACTCCTGGGAAAAGAGTAACTTCAAGAAAAACTTCTTAATATCAACCAATCACTCCTGTTTAGTTTAGCAGATATATGAGAAAGGCTCCTATACAGCACTGTGAGGCAATGGGAATCTGCTGGTATTTCTGAATTATACACACAAAAAGAGAAAAAGATGAGTATTCTTTTTTACCTTCATTTCATTGTTCCTTAGTGGGAGACTGGGAAGGCAGCTGGAGCAAACTCCACCCATACTCTGGACATGGCATTATAGAAATTATGATGCCTCTCCTGCAAATAATGAATAAAAGCTGGGCTCTGCTCTGGCTTTGGACTAATGCAGCACAACAAATTTCAGTGGAGTTACCCCTGTGTTAAGTCAGAAGCATGAGCCAAATACAACAAAATAAACCTCTCCCTGTACCTGGAGTGACTCAGCTTATGTGGGTACTGCATGTACATTTGACAGAATTATACACACAGCCATAATTTTAAGAGGCTGATACAGCAGGCACCCAACACAGGGGAGAAAACCTCAACTAAATTAAATTAATTATAGGTATACACTTAATAGAGTTAATTGAGCTATGGAGGTTACTCAGAGTGCATGTTTGGCAGCATCAGGTTACACCTTGTGTCTTTTAAGGCTTTCTCCCCTTGGAGCTTGTGTAGCTCAGCAGGTTCCAGACCTTGCCATGGAGCACAGGTCCTGCCCTGGAAGGGTCTGGGGCTGCAGGAAGGAGATGATGGTTCAGGTGGTAACACCTGGAGAGGAGCACAGAGCCCATGTGACAGCAGCACTGAGAGCCAGCTGCACACCTTCCCTGCAGGGCATCCCTGCCCAGGGCCCAGCCTGGGCACAGTATGACCCCAGCCCACCCCGCAGGTGACAGACACTGTGCCTGTGTTCCTCCATGAGAAGAGGGATTTGTCACCCTGGAGTCAGGGTGTGAGGAGCTGGGTACCCTGCACCTCTATTTCCCAGGGCAGAAATCCAGCTCCTGCCTCCACCCTCTCATGCTTCCTCTCTTGTCTGTAACAGAGCAGGTGTGACAATAAAGGCCCAGCTCCATCATTCATCTCAGACATCAAATTACTTCCACCTACAGGGAGTACATTTGCAACTCTCTCACGTATGCTGTGAGTCAGGAGTGGGACTTTTATCTGGGGAAGCAGAATGCAGATCTGAACAGCTCTGCTGTCTCCTGGAGGAGATAACGTGTCTCTGCTCAGAGCCCTCCTTCTGGACTTGCCTTCAATCACACAGTTCCATTTGGCAGGGGCTGCCTGCCGTGTGTGATAGCAGGCACTGAATTACTTCAGAAAAACAGAGACTTTTTTCTATAAAAACAAATTACTAATTAAAAGTGGTTTTAACTTTGTAGCTCATATTTTCTTGGGATTGTCCCAGACTCTGGAGTCCATGCTCCACACCCTGTCCTTCTGGAGAAATTTGGCAAAGAGAAAGCACTGTGAGATTTGTTCCCTTTCCTCTCCCTTACTCCTAAAATCCTTCCTCCCCCTTCTCCCTTCCTGCAACTGGTAAATTGTGAAGAACAGGAATGTTCCTGGGAAGAAACCCAGGCAGAATAGCATTCAGAACAAGTCAAAGATTTCTTGCATAGCTGAAGCATGTGTTTGCAATCCCCAATTGCTGGAGCACATACGCCCTGCCAGTGAGTGCTGTTCCCTTCAGATGTTCTCAGAGAGCTCTAGGCAGTGTCCAGGGCAGCCTGTGGACAATCTGAGCTGAGGAATTGCTCCATGGCCCATCTGTTCATGGTGCCATGCCAAAAAGGTTCTCGGTGAAAGGATGGCAAAGAGCCAGCCCTACCATTCCAAGGAGCTGTGTTAGGGATGGTCAGAAACACAGCTCTGGGACCTCCCCCAGCCTCAAACTGATTCCATGAGAAACCTTGGCTGCTACTACCAACCTGTCAGCCCAGGCTTCAGGCACCTTTTGGGATTGATGCTCTCCAGAAGAGTTAGCATGTGCTACCCCAACGAAGCACAAAACCACAAGATCACTAATTGTAAGTGCTGGGAAGCAGCAGAGAGCCAGCAACTACAGCCTGCTCTTCCTTCAGCTTGAGAGGTGCCACTGATCCAGAGAGAAAATGACTCAGTGTTCAGTCATTCAAAACTGGAACCTGACAGGGCCAGGAAGGATGGCAGCTGGGGGCTGGGACACTGGTGAAAAAGCAGCTTCAATGCTTTTGTGAGGAAGCTTTTGTCCTTGGCACTACACGGAACATGGGATATTACAGGAGCACAGAGTGAGCCCTTGCTTGAGCTGGTGCTCATTCTGGGGAGAGGCAGGTTGATGAAAGCATCACCTGTCTTTCCAGTGACCTTATCATGTGAGCTGAATGTGCCAAGAGCTGTCTCTCACTCTGTGCTGCTTGTGGCCTGAGCCAGGACTCCTGGATGCTCTGTGCCGTATCCGGTATCGCTCGGCATCGCTGGCAGGCTCCCAGGGCTCACACAGCTCCTGGCTGGGACCAGGACACCTCTGTGCTTTGCTGCCTCCAGATCATCTCAATTCCAGACAGGTCCAATCTCATTTTGCAATTTTTTGAGTACAAGGAACACCCTGAACTTGAGGGAGGAACAGAAGGAACAGAAGAGTCTTTCAAAGCAAGATCCTTGAGCTCTATAGCTGTGTGGCTGTGCTGGCTCATCTTCATGCTTCCCAAAAGGGTTCCCAGGTCTTTACTGGTATGTGGCAACAATAATGAGCAAGTAACACGTGGGGGCAGCAGAAGGCTTTGCTTCCTTGTCTGGGAGTCTGTGGTTGGAGCATCCTTGCAAGGGTCCTGAAGAACTGAGGTGCTCCCAGGTTTGAGGGTCACTGTGGTGGGCACAAGCTGCAGCTGCTCAGACTCTGGGAGAAGGATGTCACAGGACAGAGGGGCTTTGTGGCCTCCTGGGACAGGATGGCAACACTGAGTCCTGGGTTTGTCATTGCATCTGGTCCTGCCCCAGTTCCTGCAGGCCCAGCCCAAGCGCTGCCATGCTCATGTTCAAAGCATGTTCAGCCAGAAGACAGTCACAATGTTACCCACAATGGAAAACTGGCTGGAGTGCAAATCCCAGAGTCAGATCCCACTGCATCCCACAGGACAAGCCTTGCTGAGCTCATTGCACCACAGGCAGGATGGGGCGCAGCACATCCCTTTTAGTGAGGTGAAAAACAGAAGTTCTTACCTCATCACTGTGAAGAAAGATGGATGTTTCAACTGCTACCATTTATTCTCTTGAAGACTTGGAATTTTCAGGCAACAGGAAAAAGCCTTGATCTTGGCTGTGAAGGTCTTGAAAGCCAAGTTTTCAGAGTAGGACTATTTCAGACAGGGAACTGGTTGCAATTTACATAGTATGGCTCTAAGATTTTCTGGCAGGACTATTTCCAGAACAGGTGTCATTTTTCCTGCTCTGAGTGAGCAGAAATTCAGGAATTGCCTGTCCACTTGATATTTGCCTGATTGCTCACATCAGTCTCCCCATGATCAGTAATGTGGAGTCTGAGTGGTACTGGCACAATCTGATGGAAATGGCAAGAAATAAAATAATCCACCAAAAACCAACCTTGTCACCAGAAATGATGATGGATTAGTTATAATAAGGGATGGGAAACAAAACACCCCTGTGCTCCACAAATAATTTTAAAAGAGTAAAATCAGATAAATTCCCAGATAGGCAAAACATTTTCTGTAACTGAGGCTGCTACTTTAATTGGAAAATGCTGTTAACACAACTCTGACCGAGGTGAGGGCAAGAGCGCAGCAGGACTGGTGGAGATCTGCAAGTAAACAGCTGAATTGCTTCTCTCAGCCTCAATCTGCAAATTTCTGAAGCCAAAAGAACAGCTTTAAATGTAAAACTTCTGTTGGAGCTCATGCTTCAATTGGGCTGTGTGCCAGGACATGCAAAGACTTAGGGCATTAAAAGTCTCATGGAGATGAAAAGACAGCGGGGAGTCATTTGAGTTGGCTTGTAATGCACTAAGCTATAGCAGGATCTGCCTTCATTCCCTTTAAACCAACTTGTGGGGAGGCAAATGGAGAAAACTGATACTTTATCGCTTGTAACTGTTACAGCAAAAGCTAAGGCTAAGCATGGCCCTGATGGAATTCCTGTGTCCTGCACACAGCCCTGCAGGAGGGTCCCAGCCCCAAGCTGGCTCAGGCTTGCCAGTACCTGAGAAGTGAAGTAGCCCCTGAAAATTCCCCAAATCACGAAGTGACCATCTCTAGGATGTATGAGCTGCTCTGCTGGCTGCTGTTTTCACTTCAAACCATCATCCCAGATAACCTTCAACCACAGAGTAACAGAACAGGTTTGCACCTACACTGGTCCTTCTTGAGGAGGTCGACGTGCTTTAAAAATCCCCAGCCAAGCAGTGCTATTGTGGTTCCTATTGCACAGTGGCTCCCCGAGTTACAGGGCAATGAACTGCTTCACCCCAGGCTGCACAACATGTTGGCATGTCAGGACAGCCCAGATCCTGGGAAGCTGGGATGATTATCCATCAAGGAATGAAGGATGTGTCTGGCTGTCAATAAACACTGAAAAAAGCTGTGAACAGCAGCAAAGTGACACAAACACTGCAGCCACCAGTTACCACCACAGCACAGCTGGCCAAATCCAGCTGTTGCAAGTACAAGGAAGAGGAACAGGGCCATGTCTTTCACTGATTAATGCTGCACCTCCCTGCATGGGCTGGCTTCACTGGACAGGCTGAGCATCACTACCAGGGGGCTGGGAAATGCTTTGCTGGGACTCTTCACTCCCAGAAGCTGCTTTACAATGTTCCCAGCCGTTCCCCTCAGTATCAGCTTGGACAAAATTACAGACAAATTAATTCCCTTGGGTTTCAAGGACCCTGGGAAGTCACTAATCGGGTTCCTGCTGAGCTAAATCAAGGAAGAACATTGTTAGCAACAAGCACAGCTAATGTTCTCTAATTGGAGCCATGGAATGGGTATGTGCTTCTGGGGAAACCTTTGTGTCTGTCAGGAGCGCCTTCACCACAAGGAGAGAAGCCTCAGTGGGCAGTGGGGGCTTTTATCATAGTGCCAGGGACCTCCTCAGATGACAGGAAGAAAAAAAAAGACACACCAAAAGCTTCATTAGCCTTAAAACCTCACCCTCAGTCTTTGTCCTGGTCTGAAGGGAGAGGAAAGTGTTTCCTTTTGTTTTGAGGTTGGTGTTAGGAAATTCTCCTAAAACCCAAGGGCCAAATGCTGCTCTTTCTCTTCAGGAAACAGTCCCAGGGAATGGTCAAAGACACCAGCCACACAGGGAAGACTTTGTAGGTCCAGGGTCTGGGTGCCAGAAGGGAGATTCACCATGGTCCCCTCCATGAGAAGCTGGCTCCAGTTGGGTCACGCCCACAAGGACACCCTCAGTGTGGGATGTAGGTGCATGGGAGCAATACTGGCCATGATGCTGGGCCTTTAAATCTGCCAGGATCCTGGGAAAGCCACCCAGGAACCTGTGCTTAGAGTGCTAAAATCAGAGCCTGTATATCAGACAAAAAAAAAAGGGGAAGGGGAACCATTAGAAGAATTAAAGGGACACATGAGCAGATGAAAGGTTCATCTTTTGTGTTCCCAGGTGGGACATCACCAGCAGCAGAGGGAATACTACAGAGAATCAATGGGAAGTGGATCAAGTAACCCCCACCTCACCCCATTCCTTAAAATGTAAAACACACAAATGCTGAGTTCTTGCTCAAAGCAAAGCACAGTCCTCTCCTCTCATTGTTACATTTAACCCAGAGCCTGTGGAAGCAGCTACAGTGAATTAACATGAGAGAAAGGAGCTGGATTGAATTTTCTAAAGGAGACAAAAACCCCTACAGGCATGCTGTTAAGAAAGAATGAGCACTAATTCTGTTTATTCTGATTCGTTTTTTCTGATTGTACTTGATTGTGCTTGCCCTAGGAAATGTGAGAGCTGGTGGGGATCATATCAGCAAAGAAAATCGAAGAGGAACAAGTTGATGGTTTAGAGTTCATGCAAACATCGTGCCAGCCACTGAATCAGAAGAAAAGAGTTGGCTCAGAGGCAGCCACTTATCTACTGATAAGATCCTCTTGGGGAACAATCTCAGAATGATGTGGAAGAGATGGGAAATTGTGCTGCAGAGCTAAGCCAAGCAGTCAGCAGAGAATATGGCATTGTTTGGGTTTTTCCTTGCTTTCCTCCCCATTCTTCCCCATTTATTATTAGAACAAAGAGTAATTTTGCCTGTAAAAATCTTTGTGCCTAAAGAGACAACACCGGGGTGCGCTCCTGCACCAGAGCTGAACTTCTGGGTAGCTTTGATTCAACTGTCTGGAGAAAATCATAGTAAAACTCTTAGCTATGGATCTCTACATGATCATTACCTCATCTTTAAACACCTACATTTACAGCTCCTTGTTTGTGGAGATAAAATACATCACCATGGTTTCAACTCACCAGAAAGTCTCCCCCAGCAGCTGCTCTCTGTGGAAGTGTCAGAGGAAGGGGATCAGGTCCCAGGTGGCCAGAGAACACAAGCTTTGGCTGGCCAAGAGCAGAAGCTGTAAAGCACGAGGCATCTGGAGAGGTGAGGAAATTCAGGACAACTTCTTGGTCCAGCAGATAAACCTTCCTGCCTCTTTTTACAGATGTGATGCACTTACAGATGTTCCCTGAAAGGGGCAGCAGAGATCAATCCCACACGATGAACACAAAGCACCATCCTGATTGGGGAGAAATAAAAATGAAGAGCAAGAATTATTATTGTTTCTTTTCCTTGGCTTACAGAGACTCCACCATGCATCCACTCAAATAAAAACAGCTTGGACCTATACAGGCCAAACTGGGGCTGCTTGGTAGAATCTTGATCGAATCTGTGATCACTTCCTTCAGCTGCTTTTGCGAGGAGGGCACCAACCCTGGCCAGATGTGGGTGCGGGGTGTGCAAACATTGTGGAGCTCTAAATAATGCACTGATTATCACATACATCACTACAGCAGCACAGCAGCCTTTGGGCTGGCAGTGTAATTTGGGAAAGGTTCACTAACAGGCTCATGAGTACCTGTACCACAGTTCATCACTAACACAATTTGGCTCCCACCTAAGCCTGAAAGAGGGAGATGAGCAAAAAGTCTGCTTAGACTATCAAGGTTCCCAACAGTGTGAAGGTGTGAAGCAGCCATCTTGGACCATCTTTACAATCTCCCCAGGCCCTCTTGAACCACTCAGAGTTAATTCTAGAGCTGATCCAAGTCACTGCCTGGAGAAGAAGGCACAGGCAAAACCCATGTGTTACTTCATCTAAATCTCTTAGCCCAGCCTATCCTGTTGCTTTAATTGCCCCTCTCTAGCACTGTCCACAATCCCCAGTAGAGATGGTTTTGCTGGTGAGGATGTCCAAGAGCCACAGGCACAAACCATGCAGCAGTCTCTTCATCAAGGATTTGAGAGAGGTCTAAGATCTGAAAGCAAGGAGGAGCCAGTGTGAGGTGAGGAGGCAGGAGAGGAGGCGAGGCAGCAAGAGCTTTATCAGGAAACCAAGAACCCTCTCTGCTCCTGCTCTCAAGATAGAACAGCACACCAGCAAATCTGGCTGCAGACTGAAATCTTGGCTTCCCCTGAAGCCAATGGCAAACATCCCACTGGCTTCAATGGGAGCAGGACTTCATGCCAGATCTCGTGCTTCCCATTCCTCTGCCGTAGCCATGAGAGCAAGCTTCCCCTCCAAGGCTGTGTCTGCAGCTAAAGCCTCCAGGCAGGAGAATGGCTCTCCTTGCAGCCTGAGAAGTATCAATGGGAAATGAAAGACTTATTTTTAACAGATATGGTGACTGTTCTAGAGAAAAACTTCCTTAGTTATGGGGCTCTCTGGAGCCATTCCTTCTCTCTTAAAAATTTCCATTAGGCTTTAGGTGCCCACAGGGTGCCCAGCAGCTTTTGGCTGTGACGAAATCACGAGTGGGAGAAGTGGTTTGAGCTGGGTTATGCACCTATCAACACTCATCTCTTCCAGTCTTAACATCCCTCATTCCACACCTGTCACACAGAAGCACATGGACAGAGTGGAACTCACAGCAACACAACAAACAGGCAGGAGAAGACTAAGTTTGCCCATTTCTGTTTTTACCACACCAGAGCTGATGAAGGAAGGGATGCTGGAAGAGCTGTGCACTGACCACACAGGGCTCTACGTTTGCTCTGGCACGAGCATCCCTCTGCTGAGATGAGCATCTTGAGACCCCCAAGCTGTTTGTGAGGTGGCAAGGTCACATCTCCCATTTCCTGAAAATCTTTGCTTTCCTTGGCAGAAAGGAAGGACTTTGTTAGGGAAATCTTGGTGGGTGTTTTGTGATCAGTCAAGCACAGCAGATTACTCGAGGGTGTATGCGGGACCTCCCATCTTCTTGACATAGGAAAATGATTCTGCTTGCTCCAGAAATTCAGGAGTCACCAGCATGGTGCTGACCACCTGTATTATTCCTTAGGTCACGTGGCATGTCTACTGGACAGATTGATGTCTGTACAGCTGACTGTTTGAATATCAATTCTAGAGGCAAAGGAAATTCTTCAAATCCCAGAGCACAAATGTGCACTGCTACAGAAAAGCAGGTGGAGATGTGCCAAGTTACAGCTCCTTAGCTGCTGCCCCTGTAAGGAATGCCCTGCGAGAAAACTGGAAAATATTTCATGAAAGAGCAAAGATAACACAAGACAATCTGGCAAAGGGTAGAATTTAATATTAATGGCTTTCCTTTAGTCACTGTATTTCCTGTTCCTAAGTTAACCCTCTAAAATCAGCCATGGTCAGAGAAGGGCTATAAACTTTTGCACATCTAAAAGATCTTCCACTGAAAGATCTCTTTGCAAATGTTAGGAACTGCTGAGGGATGGCTTTTCCCTGAGGAGACTGTCCATGTAGCCTGTGGGCAGATGCTCCTTTGGCTGCTGAGGCCAAATACTGAAAAAATTTGCTACTCTGTAAGAACATCTTCTTTCTTTGCCTCCCCGGTTCCTGTCATCACAGGAACCCAAAAATGAGAGGAGCTAGGCTTCCCTTGAGATCAGTGTAAAAAAACAAAAAACCCTTCCTCATGGACAGATGGGTAACAGACACACAGCAGGGATGTACTGGTGTCATTTCAGCCAAGCAGCCACTTTAGGATCTTGTCTCTGCAGATCTCAGGGTTACATGGAGACAGCTCATGGCTATGCCTGGTTCAGCTGCTGGTGTATCTGAACATCACCATTAAAGCATACTGAAATTTGCCTTGAAAGGGAGCTGGACCAGCGCCCCCTCCCCACCCTTCCCTGCCAACTGGTGCTTGCCTGGAGGAGTCCAAAATCAGTCCAAGTAGATAAGAGATGGAAAACGTGGCTCCTCAGAGTCCTGGGGTCCTTTGCTCAGAGGGGATCCTTCTATGCCCACCCACATCTTCCTCTAACCTGGCAAAGTACCTGAATTTCTGAGCTGACTTGCCAAGAGAGATTTAGGCTGGAAACATCTCTAGAAAGATGTCTCTCATTAGGAGCAGGGAACTGGCTGGGGCACAGGGCTGGGAGAGGAGGGCTGGGAGAGGAGTGTTACTCATTCCTGCCTCACACTGGGCCCTTCAGACACTCTCCTCTCCTGCAAGAACCACTGTTCTGTGACTGCTGTCAGAAATTAATGAGCAGAGCTGGTTGAAAAACTTTTCATCAAAACAGGGCTTCTGCTTTGCCAGAAGATAGTTGAAAAATTAAGTGGAAAAATTAGAGAAGAGAGCCTGAGTTTTGGCTGACATTGCTAGTCCAAAAATCCCAAACTTGGGATATTTTAGCCAAAAATGGAAGCATTTGGGGAAGGCAGAGGAGTAAAGGGAGGTGCCTGGCAATACTTAGTGATACCCTGAAAAACATCTACAAAAATTTTGACAATTATGAGGGTGTTTTTGTCAGTTTTATCTTTTTCTTCTTCCATAGTGAAGGACACTTCTGCTTTTAAAACCGTTCTACAGGGAAGCTGAAAACAAGTAAACAAGCTTTTTCTCTCTTACACATATGGCTATAGATCCCCCATAGCCTGTGATATAAGCACAGGCAGCAACTCCTCTGGAGAGACACACCAGCAAAACCAGATCTTTGCTAGGAGCTGCCCAAGAGCTGATTGCCCCCAAACTATAACTCTCAGAAAGGGACACACACAGAGCTGGTGCTGCTGTGAGTTTGTACAGCTGATGGGAAGCCTCGATAACCTCTCAGTTGCCTTGCACACAAATAAACTGAGCCACGGGGACAGCCAGGGAACAGGGCTTGTGATGGAAGGTACTGTGCACACAGCTGCTGAAAAACCACCCGTGCTGAACACTCAGGCAGCCACAGGCAGAGAGTTGTTGTTGCAGGGAGAATGGCACATGAATACCTGGGAACCCACAGAAAGTTCTTTTCCATCTTGCTTACACAATAATGTGGTTTTCTTTTTTCCCCTTTAAAATAGTTTCTTCAGCAAAACATGGTTAGGAAGAAATAAAAAAGATGGAATCTTCCTTACCCTCTGGGAAATGTGGCTGACAGCATTTCTTGGGCTCAGTGTCACTGTCCCCTCCTCAAGGCATTGCTGACCACTGATGTGATGGGGGAAGGAGCCATGAGCAAGGGCAGCTCCAGGGTGATGATACCTGAGGAGAGCAGAATCCCAGTATTCTAGCAGGGCCCTTCTTCCTCAACACAAACCTGGGCATGGAACAGAGCTGACAGTGCTGTAGCCAGCACTGAATAGGTGGCACCAGCTCTGTGAGAAAACCAAATGTTGTTAGTGAGCAGAGGGGAGCAGGTGAGGTTCAATTCACAGTGATTTTCTAAGGAATCAGATCATTATTCTGGACAGGATTTATATTTTAAACATTATCTAATTTTTAAATTCAATCTAGATGTGGATTTCATACCTTTTCCTTAATGAGAGCAGCACTGGAGGAAGCAGGCTCAGGAGTTCTGATGTGTCCTGGCAGGGAACTGCTGCAGGTCCCCTTCCTGACAGCCCGAGCTTGACTCTCATCCCACCACAGCCTGGGGTTACAGTCCCAGCCACTTCCAGCACAAGCAGCTCTGGTTCAGAGCCCCCAGTGTGATAAAAGACTTCTTGTGTGATCATCTCAGGAGGGAAGTTTGGTGCCAAACAAAGCTGCAGTCTGGTTGGGTCCTTTTGTCATCAGAGACAAAATCAAGGGGAAAAGAACTGGGGAAAGAAATGGAACCTGAAAAACATTCAAATAATGTCTTTCCTAAGAAAATGAATAAAGTCCAACCCAAGAATGGCTTGTCTGGTTTTGCTGGACAGGCTGCACTGATCTTGGTGCAGGATGAAAGACTCTGTTAGAGGATTCCCCTTTCTCACTGATCTCTCAGCAGTCCGAGTACTTTCACTCCCTGGCTCCAGGAAGGCTCCAGTGATGCTGCAGTGTGCAGTGACCTTACAGAAAGCTCTCAGTGATCCTTCAGCAGCTGCTGGTTTGTGGGGTGAGCCAGATCTGCAGACTGGTGAGCTACCAGTGCTCTCCTGGTGAAAAATGAGTGTTTTCCTCCATTCCAGGCCATATGCAGAGCAGCATCCCATTCCATTCTTCCTTAGACCATCAGAAGTGTGAGTGCATGGAACGAGAGCACATCTGGCACAGATCCTGGAACTCCACAGCACACTGGTGTTGGCACTGACACTTTCCAGCAGGAAGAAAACATCCCTTTCCCCATGGAAATGCTCCACATGGTGTTGGAGAAAGCACAAAGGAACATTTGGTTTTGCACTCTACCGGAGAGCAGAGTCCTCAGCAGTGGTAGTCGGTGAGCATGTGGCTGATGTGGGGATAAAATGTTCCACATTTTGGAAAGAAAATTTCTTCCAGAGCAAGCAGGATGCTGCCAGCTTGCTGCAAGAGACAGCTGAAGCTGCCATGGACATCAGTAAAGTGAAGGGAACAGGTGGAGCTGGTGGAGGCAGAAGTGACCTCCAAGGAGGAGAGGAGGGATTTTACTTTTCTCCTGTGCCAAAGCACCAGAGTCATCTGATCCCACCAGCCTTTAGTGACCTTGGCTGAAGTGTCTTAAATTAAAAAAAAAAACCCAACTGAGCTCACAGGGAAGGGCAATGGCTTGGATAGAAATGGGGATTAGGAAAAAGAGAAAAACAGCAGATACATGCAAAATAGGCAAAGTAAGTATATAATCCCACAGGATTTATAGGAGAGATATTGGCACATACCAGGAACATTTCAAGCCAAATGTATGACAGCATTCCTTACACCCCTCCCATCCACTGCCATACCCCTGCTTAATGCAAAGCCCTTTGGCTTCCCCAGGCTTAGAGCTAGGTTTTATTGTTCAAACAGGTCAACAATAGAAATCAGATGTTGACTGCAGGCAAGGCACAAACACGATGATGTGTTAATGTACTGCACCACTTGGATGGAGTTTCTGCAGTGTTGATGCTGTGAATGGTGGCAGCTGGGCTGGTGTCTCCCAAGGCTGCCTTGGAAAACTGGGAAGCCCATCAGTGTTGTGCCATGAATCTGGTGTAAGATCAATAATTTAGCTCTGTTTTTAAAGTATAAACTCCATTTCTGAAAATCATAGTGGGAGCAAGGCTTTGGTTTGCTATAAAATCATAGAATTGTTTGGGTTGGAAAAGACCTTTAAGATCATCAAGTCCAACCCAGCACTGCCAAATCCATCACTCCACCATATTCCTGGGTTTTTAAGGCTGCTTTAGAAAGATGCTGCTCCCACCTCCAGGTGCCCTTTTAATAAGAATTGAGCTAGAGTGGGATACAGAGGATGGCATCTTTGTGAGACAGGCTGGGTGAGGATCCTACAGGTGTATCTGACTGCAAAACCAACCTTCACCATGCTGGGGGGGAGCTAAACAGTACAAAGATTCTGGCTAGTGCCTACAACAAAGACATCCAAAACACGTGGCACTGAAGTAATTCCATTTATTTCACACCAGGGGAGAGTGCAGCTAGGTTATGCAGATACCTTCCCAATGGATGGGATGGTTTTGCTCCAATACAAATTTCCACATGCTCAGCACTGTTCATTGTCAGGGGGTGCCTGTGGAGCTCCACAGGCACAGCAAGAACAACCTTCCCCAAAAGCACTCTCAGAACGTTCCTCTCCCCAAGCAGAAGCCGCCCCCTCCCCACAGCCTGCCCAGGCACACACAGATATCCCAAACAGAGCCTGGCACGCCCCTCCCACACAGGAATTTTCTACTGTTGTGTCACTGACCACAGACCTGGCAAGGCACCATTCAGGTGTTAACATCCCCATGCTTTGTTTTGCAACCTGGCCAGGACAAGACCCATCATTTCTTATTTTGTTAGCACACTGAGAGCTCTGAGTGCCAGAATTTTACTGCCAAATGACCTTTTACACCGACCACAGCAATTAAACAGTTGGCTTGGATTTAACCAAATCCCAGTCTCAATCCAGTATTACACAGATGCATAATGTACCACTTACAGCTTCACTCCTTTTTCTTAATTTGCATGCTGTTGGGTTTGCTTTACATTATTGTTTCAAGTTCAGAAACCTTATTAAAGTTGTTATGGAAAAAACAAATTTATTATTCAACATATTCAATTTGTTCAAAATGGAATGATCCTCTTTTCTTTTTTTTTTTCCTTTCATTTACAACTGGTTCCATTCAGTTGGACTGTTTTTTATCTTTTTTCTATTTATAACCAGCACCAAGAAGAAAATTACCATGGATACAGTACATATGCAAATCAGCTAATGGAAAAATATATACATTTCACTCTGTAATGAGAAAACTTAAATGATATTATTGCCATGGAGAATATATCCCTGTATTATAATAAAATATCAAGCAATAATCGACTGCTAAGATTCTTTTCCACCAACAAAAAATAGCACCATAAATGAGATAGTGAGAATCTACACTCAATAACACAATTGTGCAACTAGAAATGTACAGTACTTTAGTAACAGTACAGAGTATGGTTTACAATATGGAAATACCACCACTGTAATCAAAACAGCATCAATCTCTGATGAACAACTCAAAAAAGTATTGTCATAGATACAGTGAAACAAACAGCTTTTCTTTTCACCAGAATGTGGGAACTGAGGGCAGAGCATAGCTGTGACTTCATTGTAAAGCTCCTATAAAGTGATAAAAAACAGAAGTGCAGGAATTTTGAATAGAATTAAATTTTTTTTTGTTATTATTATTTTTCTGGCTGTTATGTGATGGGATGATTGTCACCATGTGAAGTAAGAGAACTGAATAAAACAGAGCTGTGTTGTGCCATCAGTTCTTAATCAATGTTGGGGGGTTTGATAATAAAAAAATAAAAGGTTGATGCATGCTAATCTGTGAGCTGTGAGAGCGAGTGAGGTGGTTTTTTCTCAGTGCTCATACAGTTGAAAAAAAAATCCTTGTGATTTCCTGTTTCCTTAGGTTGGACCCAGAACTTGGACCCAGTGTTCTTTGGGTCCAGAACCCAGCAGATTGGGTCAGGCCACAGGTCTAACCAGCCTAGCACCTTGCTCTGGACAGTGGCCAGTAGTGAATTATTACTGAAAAACACAAAACCTAAAATCCTTCCTCTCCTTTGTCCTACCTTTTGCCTAGAGAGGGTCACAGATCAGCACCAGAAGGAAAATGTTCCCTGCTGTGGAGAAGCACCTTTCATTCGCAGCAATGATAATTCACACAATTCTACCAAAGTAACAGAAAAAATGTTGCCCATGAGAAGAAAAACAGCAAATTCCAAACCGAGTGAGAGGTGTCAGGAGACTCAGGGGTGGCTGTGGGGACAGGGAGGCAGCAAGAACAGTCCCAGTGTCACTGCAGGCTAAGGGGGAAACACCACTGTGAATTAGGAACATAAACCAGGTCCTCTGGGCTCTGTCTGGTCTCCTGGAACTTTCTCATTAGCAGTTCTTCTACCTGTCAATTTGCCAAATTGATTAGCACCTGGTATTGTCTAAGTCTTCCCTGTCACCCCTGCCAGCAACTCTCCCTTGATTACTTGCTATTTACTTACACAAACTCTGGGCTGGGCAACAGGGTGAGAATAACAGAAAAAGGAGGTATAATCCTGATTATAAACTGCCCCAAAAAAAAATCCAGTACAACAAAAGCCAAGCTGGAATCATTTCCCTGATAGAGAAAATCATCTGAGGCATTGGAAAGCAGATCTGTTTGAGACAGGCACTTGAGGAAAAAAGGTGTGCAAATGTGCCCTTGTGCATCAGGCCAGCCCTGTGCACATGCACTCATTTGCACTAACAAGCACAGATGTAAATGTGAAGCCCCACACAGGGTTAGTCTGTTGATGAACATTATCACCCTGTGCTTGAAAAATTTAGCCCTTAATAAAATGCTAATAGGTTATTCCAGTGAGGTCCTGGATATGTGAAGAATTGTATTAAGCAAAAATTGCTTTAAAGACATGTTACATACTAAGAGCTTTGCATTGACAAAGAGACAACAGCAACAAAGACAGCCTGGGGCCAGGTGTGAGCTGCAAGGCAGCCTGGCCCAGGGGCTGGGGGAGCAGCTGGGCTTGGTTCTGTGCTCAGCTCCAAGGAGTCAAAGAGTCACACACAGTTCCAGAGTGAGTACAAAGCTGCAATTATCCAAAGGGCTCTGTTCCTGTCATGAGGAGGGAGCTGAAACTCAACCATGGCCTTGGGCCCTGGCAATGGAAATGATGCAAGATGTGATAGGGACACTGATGTGTGTGACAACAGAGGGGACAAGCCCTGCCCTGAGCAGAGCTCCTGTTTCAAGTCTCACATCACAGAGAGGAGTCTGGTTTAAAGTGCAGAGACATGGCAGAGTATTGTGTGTGCAGCACCTGTAAGTGCTCTGACAGCACCAAACCTGACAGCACCACAGAAGTGACACAAGGAGCACCCAAAGACAGCGAGGAAACTCCCAGCTCCTGAAAGCAATGGAAGTCTGAGCCTTCTGGCTTCCCACAGGCTCCAGGTTACACTTCCAATGTCTTGCATCCCTGGCTACTTCTGGTTATTCCAAAAACTACATAACCTCAACTGTATAAAAGAGCCCAGAGATAGGAAACACCTGTTCTGCTCCCCACTACATCCTTTTCATAAAGATTGTTCCAAATTCGTTTTCTGTTCCAACCCTATCCAGTTTCACAGTCCTCTTATAAGAACCAACAGTCTCATTATCTGATTGACTTCTAAAAATTGGAGAGAGCTTAGGCCAAGCAATCCCTCACTGAGCTCTACTGGATGAAATGATTTCTGGCTTCTCCCATCTCATGTAAATGGTTTTGCTTGTTTTAAAGTAACTATCTACAGCTGTTAATAAGCTTTCATTTCATTAAGCCCAGAAAAAAATTAGGTTTCATAAAAGAAACTATTATTCTGGGGAAAAGATAGAGGATTGTTTTTTAAAATCAGAAGGAAAAGCACTCCTTATTAGTGGCTCTAAAAATATGACTTGGAATGTTGGATATAATTATACTGAGTTTTCTGTAGGAAATTCAGAGATGTCCATCCTCTGCTATCAGTTTTCACAGGCTTTTACAGAAAATCCTCTCTTTAAACTATGCCTTTCATTTATGCATGTCCCTCCAAGCCCATTCTGCAATGGGATAACTGCTGGGAATTGAAAATAACAGATAAAAGCCTAGATTAAAAGATTAAGTAATGTCTCTACCTTTGCTGAATTATTTTGCCAGAGGCTTCCTACATGGAGGTACCCATAACCTTATCCAATGTAATCACTTTGCAACTCTTGTCTTTTTCTTTAACGGTAGCAAGCCATCCAGTGGCTGGTGATTTAATATATTAAAAAAGCATTAATGAAAAATGTGAGGATGTCAAAATATTCAGAAATGATTGGCTCCTTGAGATGACCCTTTCTGTGTGTTTTTTTTAAGGTGGATGAGCAGATGACTTTGGTATCCAGTCTGTAGGATTAGTTTCAAGTCTCATTAGGTGTGCTTTGGGATCCACCACACTGTAGCAACTCATGAAGTTCCAGTACTCAGACCTACTAGTCTGTGATTTCCATACAAACAGCTGGAAGACTCTAAGGAGTGGCACAGGTTCATTAACTCTTCTGCTGCATCTTGTTTGCATAAAAGTCTCTGCAGGTCTGGCAGCAGCGCTGGTACCACCGCATGTCCTGGCACAGGTTCTTCTCCCGGATCACCCTGCAGTACACTGTCCACTGGTCCCCCGTGCACTTGTAGGTGAGGGCAGCTTGGGAGGAGACAAGAAAGGAGAAACTGCCAGATTAGCCAGGGAACAGCACTGCAGGTGTGACCAAAATCTTTGCACCCGAGGGGAGTGAGGGCCATGCTTGCTGCTGGCACTGGAGAGCAGGGGATGTTCTCTCCACCAAAATATTGGGCTCTTGGAAGTGTTTCTTTCCTTTCCTGGACATGAATTGGGAGTGCAAACCTCCTCATGTTGCACCTACTTTGTTTCAGAGGCAAACAGGCCTGAATGAACAAAACATCCAAAGGTTCAGCCCAGATTTAGGCCACGAACTCCAGACCGCAGTCAATGGGATGGAGATGAATAAATCACACACCTGGCAAGAACACCTGAGACAGACCTTAGCAGATGGGAGAGTTCACATAATAGAAACTAAGATACAAACAAGACAAGGACTAATATTGCAGAGGTCCAATGTCTCTCACAGGTTGTGAAGGAAGACAGAAAAGAAGCGACAGAATAAATCCCTCTGAATGGGTCATCAATGAGAGACACTGGACACAGACACACAAGTCAGGTGAGGTGAACTCCACACTTAGGTATTTCTGGAAATGTTATCCAAGACAAAAACACATTCAAAGTAGGGACAAGGCAGCATGGGGTCTCTAGACTACTGGAATTTTTCTCTCTTTTTTTTCTTTTCTTTGTTTTGTTTTGTTTTGTTTTTGCTGATACTCCCATTGCAGGAAACAGAAAATTCTGTTTAAAGATAATCCAATTAGAATTGTTTATAAGCAAAAAGAGCAAAACACTCAATGATATGTCTTTCCACTAATATCAAATATCATTGTTTCTGGCCCTGGTGATTCTAAGCCTGGTTTAGAAACAAAAGCATCCCAAATTGCTTGCAGATTACTTTCAGCAGGGACTTGAGCCTCCTCAGACTTCTAAACACACGAGCTCTTATTGCTTTGTCCTAAAACGTGAATTAGGATGGATTTCTTGTCTCATCAGTGTATCAAGGGCTTACTTCTCAAATGAAATGTTTTTCTTTTGCTATGCTCTTAGTGCTAAAATATCTGGGAAGTACTCTCATACCAAAAGAGGTTAGAAGCCCCTCAGCATAAGTGCATTTGCAAGAATGGAAGTCTCCTTTTCTCTTAAAACATCTGGTAAACTTTCAGGGAACAAACTTCAGCTCAGAAGCTTCAAGTCCAGTCCTAGTTTAAGTGTTATTTAATACTGGACAGCACTATTAGACAAGCACTGTTCTCTATTATTTAGCAGCTCTGTGTTTTCATGTGTGTTAGAGGTTTCTTAGCCTGTAAGATCAGCTCAGCTGTGACATAGGAGGCTGCTCTTTCTGGCAACTTCTTCTTGTTTACAATCCAACCTTTTGTACCAAAAGGGGACAGGAGGCACCCATAAGGCTGTGCCAGTGTAGCTGATGCCTTAATTTAGCTTCATCTTACTGGTGATGATGTGTGAAATGTAAAGTAACCAACTTGGTTCTTGGAGCTGTGGTGGAACACACAGGGCTGAAGCTTGGAAAAACACATTTTTAGTATATTTATATTTTTATCCCCTTATAAAGCAAGGAAATACAATGTGGAAAATCATGAATTTGTATTAACAGAGGCATTCTTGACTAGTGGCATATTTAAACTACGGTGTTAAGGTATTTCAGGAAACAGATGGTTATCACCATATTCCCATCTCAGCCAGGGACACAAGGAATGCAGGGAGGGTGAGGAGGAGGGGGACAGTGACAGAAAATCACAGGGTTTACAGAAAAGGCTGAATGCTGTCTTGGGCCCCTGGGCAAATCAATCCATCAAACCACCTGTCAGGGTCATGCATTTTCTAGGGGCATGATGAATTAATGATCCTACTTGACACTCACTGCAGCACAGGCAGTGCATGGAAGGGTTTGTGATGGAGCAAGGTGCACCTGCCAGCTCCCCCACCTCTGTGATCCATCAACCAATCAATCAATTGATCAATCACATCATTTGTGTGCTAAGCTGCTCTCTCAGCTCCATCCTCTGCCAAGCACTCCAGCTGGGCACAGCCTGAGGCAGGGGTCAGACAGGACCCACCCACACCAGACCTTTAGTCTGGAGTCTGCCCGAGCCTCTCTGAGTTTCTGGCCCCGGACAATCCCTGCAGCCCTCACTGGGCAGCTGGCACTTCCCCCCAGGCCCCTGACTCACCGAGCCTGGGTGAGGTGATGGTGTTGACGTTGATCTTGTCGTTGCAGACCTCCTGGTGGCACTGCCTGTAGGCTGCAGGCTTGGCCAGGGCCGGGCACTCGCTGCCGTGGCGCCCGGTCACTCTGTGCATGCACTGCACCACGCGCGACTGCAGCCCCTTGCCGCACGTTGAGGAACACTGCAGGAGAGAGCACACTGAGCACACAGGGGTCCTTCCACGTCACATGCACAGCAAAATCACTGCCAGAGCAGAGGGTGCAGCCACTGTGGTGCTGAGGGCTCATCCTGGCAGCCAGGGACCCTCCGTGTGGCTGCTGTGTTGTCCACGATGGTTTTGCACCTTCAGGGAGTGCTGTGAGCAGAGGAACTCTCCTGGCACTCTCGTCTTTCTGCCCTGAGTTCACCTACTCTGACTGTCCCCTGTGGATGCCCATGGGGTTCAAGCCGACAAAAAGGCAATTCCCCCCATCAGTCATGAAGAGGCAAAGCTGAAAAATGTGTAATGCTTAATTATGGACCAGTAGCTTCCACCTCCCTCTCTGTGAGGGATCTGGTGGTACCTGGTTTAAAAGCCCTCTCCAAGACTTGGATGGTCTAACCAGGCTTCTTCCACAGACAGGATGACCACAGCCAGGCACTGACATAAGATAAATCTCAGGATTAGAGCAGAGGCTGGCAGCTCCTGCATGCCCAGACCTCTGAAAAGCTCTGTTCTGGAGAGAGCACATCAGGTATTCCAGCACTCACTCCCATCTCTCCCTGCTAACTGTCTGGCACTTGCCTGTCCTCCTGGGAGCAATTGCAAATTGTACTCATGAGTTTTGGCTGCTATTAGCCAGGAGGCCCAGCCTGTTCATATGCTCTCTTTGTTGTCATACAGTCAGAGTCCCTCCCTCTCCCTCCCTCTTCCTCTGGCCCAGTCATTCGTGATTTACAATGTCCTACTTGCACGCTGTTCAATTTTAATAAAGCAAACACAGTGAGCACAGGGAGGTGCAGCAGCTGGAGTCAATAAAAGAACCTTGTATTTAACATAAAGAAACAATGGCTTGCAAGACTTGGGTAAGATTCCTGTTTCTGCTAAAGCCACACACAAGCAAATGATGGGGGAGAGGAGGAGGTGAGGGAAAGCCCAGGAGGTATCAATAGAATGGTGTAAAAAAAGGTCATGTTTCCTGTCCTCTGTTGTTTCTTACTAAATCAGGGCATTGGAACTTTCTTCCTGAGAAATACCATCATCTCAGAGAGGTTATTCTCAAAAGAGAGAAGCCAAACATTGCAGAGGTTCAGAAGATGGGCACCACTGAGGTTGGGCTGAAGTTCAGGTACAAATGCTGTGTGTGCTGTGTGGATGCTTGTGAGACCCAGACCCAAGGGCAGAACATGTGGACGCACATAGGGCTCCACCTCTACATCCAAGGGGGTGAATACAGAAAAGCCATGGTCATTTTGGTCTGGAAGTATCATAAGAAACCCCTGCTGTTTGGGGTTTCTTTTGCCTTTACAATCTTCTTATTTCAATTTAGGTTCAACACACTTCTTTATGACAGATATTTTTACACTTAGATTTTTCAGGTGTTCAATTTACATTAAAAAATGATCACTGTCAAATAATACCTCAGCAATGATTACAGTATTTAGGATTATGCTGAATGAACCCTTCTCCTGCCCTAGAGTGAGCTCTTCCAAAAATCAGGAGTTAAAGTCCCTGATTTGAATCCCCTTCACAATCTGAATTTATGCAGTGAGATCTGGGCATTACATTAGTTTTGTGCGTCCCTCACTCTTCCCCAGCACTGAGTGCCCTCAGTGACTTTCACCAGCCTGAAAGCCAGTCAGGCATGGCCACTGGATTTAAAGTGAACTATTTTCATCCTGATAAATGCAACTATTAGGCCCTTCCACTTCACCAGTCAAATGCAACCTTTAATCCTCAGGATTTCAGTGGCACTTTTAGTCTTCACAGTGCTTTACTAACCTTAATCCTCCCAAAACTCTTTGCTTTGGGAGGGGAATTGTACATCCATTTTGTGAACAGAATTGCTGTTATCACACAGGCATTAAATAACTCAGGCCAGGGGCTCCCTTCGCATGATTGTAACAGTGAGTCTGAAATCTCTGTCTCTGGCTTTTAAGCACTCCCTGTGCTCTTAACAGGGGGGACATGGGGAGAAAGAAAGGAAAAGGGGATGAAAACAGCATTTTTTTTTCCTAAGGTGAATTAGGTTTTCAGATACCAACACACACTCACCTACCTTTGTCTGTGTTTCTGTCTCTGCATTTGTTAACCAGCAAGGAGGGCAAGCAATGAAACTTTTTTCCACAGACACTGCCAATTTCAATCCTCAGACAAATAACAGCAGAGCTTTAGCCTGAAGCAGTTTTTATTCCTTCTCCTGGGAGACTGGGATCATCACCTATGCTATGCAATTAGTTTTTCACAGCCAGCAAGACAGATTTTAACATCTTTCTTGAACTCTTTAGGGCTTGGCAGCTAAAGGAAGGTTGGACATCTGGCTTATTTTAAGACAAAATTTTCAACTCAGTACTTGGATAGTTTCTTTCCTAGGAATTTCAATAGGAAATAGGAATAGACACGAAATACATACAAAGGGGGAATTGTTACTTATGCTGCACTATGAGAAGAGGACATCATTAAAAGAGGCATAAAAATCCAACTCCAACTGCATAGCAAATTCTCATAAATACCTTCTCTCCCTCTCTGGATAGCTAAATGCACTGCAATGCAATGGACTCTCTGTTCCCAAATGTTTGTGGAGCAAGGAATCATATCCACAGAACAGTTTTCATGGCTGGATTCACCAGAGAAGACCCACCAGCAATTTGCCTCCTCTGGGAAGCTGGGGCTGGGACAAGGGGTTGAGCAGAAATGGTTGTGCCAAAGAAGGAAGTGGATTTTCCCTTCCACCAGGCACTGCCAGTGGTGTCACTCTCACAAAAATGCATGTGCAAAATGCACAGAATTTAACCATAATGCCCTAAACTGACAATACCAGCACTGTAAACTGGAAATCCACCCCCATGCAAAGATCAAAGGGTTGCTCAGCATTGTAAAATACAGGTGGTTAATAAACAGCTACAAAAACTGAGGCTAATGAGAGCCCCTGTAACTCCCAGTTCAAACACTGCTTAGGAAGGCAAAAGCAAGACAAAAATGCCTCCATTCACATTCTTTGGCAGTAACATGCAAGCCAGTGGGGATATCCAGAAGGAAATAAACTCACAAATTGTCAAGGCAGCAGCTGCATTCAACAGCTTAAAGAAGATTTACTCACTGAAAAACTCTAACCTTAGGAGCAAGCTATGATTTTTCAACTGGAATGCTATTTCCACCTTAGGATACTGATATGAAAGCTTGAAATCTAGCAAAGGTGCTGACAGATGTCTAATTGCTTTGAAAGCAAATGCCTCAGGAGAATATTAGGCATTAAAATAGAACAAATTTACAGAAAGTGCCGAGATCTGTCAGGGCCTTCATCAACTCCTGGTCTACAAAAGATAGCCAGAGAAAGAGAGGGGAATGAGAATGACTTAAGCCAGGGCAGGGCTGCTGTTGGGCAGCACAGCAGAGAGTCCAAAGAATCCCTCTATTGAGGCTTAATGGGGGCTGAAAAGGTACAGATTTACCAGCACCGAGACAGGCTCAGGACTGAATGGGATAAGGGATCATTGCTGAGGGCTCCTGAGGGGCTGGGACACATTCCAAACCCTAGGACACCTTCAGAAATGTCGCTTTTCTAACTTCCAAGGCATAGATGTATTTTTTTTTTTTTTTAAGAGACTTTTCCCAGCAGAAGCAGGAGGTCACAGCATCCTTCCAGCCAATCCTGAGCACACTCCAGCATGGAGAGGGCTGGTCTGTCAGAGGGAGATCCAGCTCTAGATGACTGTCATAACTAAGCTGCAGGCAGGATGGGGTTTTCTCTTTATTCATCACTCTGCAGCCATCTGATGTTTAAAGATACTGGTTTGTCCCCAGTTTGCTGGTAGGTGCTGAAGCCAAGGATAACACCATGGCTAAAGCTCCAATATTGAGAGATAGAGTCATGCTTTACTGACTTCAGAGTTCAAGCATTCAAGGCGTTAGGGTAGAGTGTTTTTCCCCTCGGGGGTCTTATTTCTTGCCTCTATGAAAGTCAGAAAGAAAGCAAGACAAGTTCCTATTAAAAACACTCTAACACAGCATCTGAGATGAATGACAAAGGTCCTGTAATTGCTCCCTTCCCGGGACCTTAATAGCACACATATGTGTGCTCTGAAAGCAAGTGCTCCACACACCTTCACATCAGGCTTTTTATGAGGATCACTAATTTAAACCCCATAGTTCTAGCTGAAAAGCAGTGTGCAATGCGCTTTCATAAACACCAGGCCAACTTTCACCACGGCATCATGCTAAAGAAAGAAATATCTGTCTTTTCACTGATAAGATCTAATTAGCCCAAAGCAAACTGTAAGCTGTTTTTCAAGCTTCCTTGTTCTTTTCTTTTGTTTTTTTTCCTTCTTTTTGAACCCCAGATCTGTAAAAGAACATATCTGGTCTTGTTTACAACAATCTTTCATTTGGAAACTTTTGTGAAATGACTGATTTGTTTAATTTAACCAAGAAGAAAAAAAAATGCATACTCTTCTGACTCAGTATGGGAAGAAACAATAAATTATGGCAGCAAATGCTCCTGGCTGATGTGACAGTATCTTAACAGGAAAAGAGAAGCAATTTTTGCAAACTGCCTACAGCTGTACTTTCAAACTGCACGACCCCAAGGAACAAGACCTGACCAGCACATCCAGCATGTCTCACTGCATAATTAAGCTTGGCTTTGCTATTCTGAAAAGTTCCATTGTGTACAGAGTTCAGAGATTAAAGGCTGAACACATGAGTATTCTGGGTAGTGACAGTGCCCCTAAAGTACTCGTGCAGTGGAGTCCAGGTGGATGCTGATGGGAAAATGCCATTTAACACAATATTCCAATCAGATAGAATTTACTTCTCATGAGGTTTCAAACTGGATTTCAAGAACAGGCTCAAGCAGAGCTGTGAGTTGATACACTGCTGCCCACAGGGGACCATCTTCTAGCAGGTCACCTACTGCACTTGTGCCGTGTTTGGATTTGTGGAAGAAAGTGGAAATACTCCAGAGCTTATTCCACAAGGATCTGATGGTGAAAAACACCTAATGCAAAAGGCATAATCAAGGTAATTTTAAATAGCCTCAGTAGTAATGGACAGCTATGGGATCATAGAACTCAGGTCAGGCTGGATGTTGGAGAATTCCTCCTGCTCTTACAGCACTGTGAGTTGCTCGTGCTGAGCCAGGCTCTCAGGGCTCACATGAGCTCTATTCCCACCCTGACTCCTGCCCCAGGTGTTATCCTAAGGGAATATTCTGGGAACTGAAACCCCACTGAATGCATTATTAGTTATTATTAGTTATTCATCCGTTAATGATCAACGCTCCTCCAATGCAGTTTATTAAAGAAAGTAATTAAAAATTAAGGACTCTTTGGGATTTTTTAATTTCAGCAAGAGGCTGCTCATCTCTCATTCAGTCCTGCCTGAGCATTTTCTGGACATGGACCTACCCAGCTTCGACATGTGTGATGCTGGCTAACACTGTTACATCTCTTTGCACAGTCAGCCAGACTGGTACTCATTGCTTCTTAAAGGTGTTCTGGGAGATTGTCACCTTAATGCCTTGGGAGTCATTATAAATCTCAAAATGTTATTGAAAAGACTGCAAAATTACAGCAGTCCCTGCTAGCAGTACATACTGTGTG
This sequence comes from Muscicapa striata striata, assembly GCA_030060385.1. Classification (NCBI taxonomy): domain Eukaryota; kingdom Metazoa; phylum Chordata; class Aves; order Passeriformes; family Muscicapidae; genus Muscicapa; species Muscicapa striata. Next base: position 508,418 of record JAREIS010000125.1, read on the forward strand.
CTGTAAGTATTCAAGGGGAAAGTCCTCTTCAGACAGGTACTACAGAGTTTAAATGGTGAATTACTACTCCCCATATTTTCAAAAACATGATCCTGGACACTGTAACATCTCAGAGTAACTCAGAGAAAATGAATGCCAATACTAGAACAGGCTTGTCTTTCACTCTTTCTTCTTTTTCACTTTAAAAAACAAGAGTAAAATGTAATTTCATTTCCAATCCACTGGTCTTGGTTGAAGGCTTTAAAACTCTCCATTTAAAAAAATGCACTTAATGGACCAGGCTTTTAAATAAAAGCATCAAAAAAGAGAAGTTGCTCTTCCAGTTAATAGCATCACTGGAAGCTGTATTGGAATATGAGACAATAACATGGTGGCAGAGCAAGCTCCACTTCAAACAAAACACGGATTAATCTGATCTTTTTGCAGCACATTTTCCATTACTACAGAACCTTCACAATAATTTGTACCGTGGATGTTCCCAGAAACTCTAGTGGAGATGAGCTGTGCAATCTGTTGTGCAAACAAGGAGCAGTTTGGAAGGCACAATCAGGACTTGGTTTCTGGAGCCTGCAGTGCCCAAGGGAAGGACATGGCCAGCACAGCAGTCAGCATCTCTTCCCTCTCCATGCCCAGTTCCCAACTAGAGCTGCATCCACTGGGGCTGGCTCTTAGCCCAAGCCTAGGCACAGGCTCGACCTTGTTTTAGTGCCATTATGCAACATTTGCACCTCTGCCCACAGCTAAAGACATTCCACATCTGTAGGGACAGACAATCACAGAGCAAAAGGGTGGGGTTCATCTTACTGAACCAGCCCCTTCAAATTCAAGAGTGTCCCTGGCTGGTAAAACCAATTTTGGGCCATTTGATCTCATCTCCTGTAGAGAGGGGTGTTTTGAGATTTAGCTGTTGACAAGAAAGGCTCTGGTTTGTACATCAGTGATTGTGTGCCAGTGCCACAAACCACAGGGAACCACAACTCAGAGCAGTCCATGGGACAGCACTTAGGGTAGGTCAGATGCTCTGGCTCCTGGCCATCTCTAGGACCACAGAAGCAGGGAATTTGACTACTAAAGCTTGTTGGATCCTCTCCTGTCCCACCCAGCTCCATCACCTTCTGGAGAACAATTGAGATGCATCAGTGAGGCCTGTGGACAATCTTCCAGTGCTGCTGAAGGCTCGTGGGCAGCCATAAATCACAAACTTGCTCCCTGGCAGGGAAGGTGTGTCAGCTCTGACATGCCACTGCAGCTTTAAGTTACCACCCCTCCTGTAGAGTTTTCTCTCAATCCAACAAGTTATTTTCTCCAAGGTAGAAGAAGATGAACTTAGTTCTAACCTTTATGAAGAATAACCAAGTTGTCCATACCTTATCATAAACAGATGTCGGGTCAAGCCATGAATTTGTAATGAACGTTAGAACAAAGGGCAGTTTTGCTTCTATATTTATAACAGCTTTGAATACACCTCTCAAACCACAGCTGTCATTGATTTACTCTTCTTATTATGTAATATGAATTAATCATTAAAAGTGAGGCACATAGAGGATTTTGTTGATGTTCCTAATCATCTGGAGCTTGGAAAATATGCCTTCCTGGCACTGGGAGATTGTAGAGTATTTTTGAGAAAAAAAAAAAAAAGTCCCAAAACCCAACATGTTTTCTGGTGTACTGCAAGGCTGGGAGTTTATCCCTCAGAGAATAAGACCTCCTGTAATCGTGCCAAAACAATTAATTTGCAATTACAAATCCTGTTACCACCCACTGTGATGAATGACTGCTGATCTTCAGCATGAAGCACCTCAATGACTGGCACAAAGCCAGTATTTTTCTTATGGGAAATTAGATTCGTTTTTTCTCTCCCTACTGTTAATGTCCTCCTGGGATGAGAACCCATCTCCAGCATTTCACAGGCTCAGCAAGTTCTGTAAAGGAACTGGCAACTCTGGATGCCCAGTGAGGGCAGATGGCTATGGGGGATTTTTCAGATGTGCTTTATCACTATTGACACTCTTTGGCAAAAAGAATATTGTTTAACATTACACTTTGCCAAGCTTATTCTTACTGGTGCTTTCCAGTTTCTGGAGTGTACAATCTCTCTGAATCCACTGAAAGTTGTGCCAGGTGGTTATACAAGATGTGAAGTGGTAGAAATAGATTTTTCCTCTACTTTCTCTGCTGGTAGAAGCTCAGCTTGATGTGTCATAGATTTGCTTTCTCCTGAGAGCACAAATCTGTGATGGTTCCTACCCAAGACCCAAAGATTCTGCAGAGCCCACCAGGTCAGATCCTGCTCTGCATGGCACTGGCATAAACCTGCATTAACTCAAGTGCCTGAATTAGTCTGGGCTTACCCTCATGTAAGAGAGACTGATACCTGACCCAGTGTGCTGAGTGAGATCCTTGGCCCCTGGCCAGTGGGTTGGAGGGAAGAATGAAAGACAGTTACCCTGGATTTACACTGGGTTATCTGAGATTAATACAGGCCTTAGTATTTACAGAGCACCTACTGTAACTGCAAAGAAAAAAATATGGCAAAGCCAACATGCTACAAGGCCTCTATGTGTCTTTCTTCTTCTAAAATTCTTTTCATTGGGCTAGGTAATATAATAGGTTAATGAGCTAAATTGTTGCCTGAGGGACAGAAGTTGCATATTTAAACTTCCACTCACAGAACTGAAAATGCCCCTTGAGAAAGTCAGAGCTAATGATGGAGCTTGTGTCTGGCTTGTAATTCCATCTTTCTTGATATACTACCAGTGTAATGGAGAATAGTCGAAAAAAGAAACTAGGAGCCCTGAACCATTCTGTGCTTTTGGCTCCAAATACAGAACTTCAGTCAGGACAGAATTTAAGGCATGTGAAACAGAGAAACATTTAGGTCAAACTGGCAATAAAGAAAAATCCATAAAAATCTTGTGGAGAATTGCTCCTGCTATATAACCTTGCCTCCTCAACTATATCTTAGAAGAGTCCAAAGGACAACTGGAGGAAAGGAACAGAAAAAATATAGCCTTGGCCTGTACAGAATTAAAGAATTACTAAGGTTGGGAAAAACCTCCAAGGTCAAGTCCAACCTTTGACCAAACACCACCTTGCCCACTAATCCCTAGCACTGAGTGCCACATCTGCTTGGTTTTTTAAGCACTTCCAGGGATGGTGACTCCAGCACTTCCCTGGGGAGCCTGTTCCAATGCTTAACCACTCTTTCAGTGATGAACATTTTCCTAACATCCAACCTGAACCTTCCTTGTGCTATCTCTGGTTGTCTGGGAGAAGAGCCTGACCCTTACCTCAACACAACCTGCTTTGAGGTGGCTGTGGAGAGCAACAAGGTCCCCCTGGGCCATCTTTTCCTGCCACATCACTGCTGGAGCAGAAGGAGAGAGAGCTGAGGACAGGGGGGCAGCCTTGGGTGGCTAAAAAGCAACCCCTGGTGCTGCTCTCACCTTCAAGCACAAGATCCGTGTCACACCACAACTCACCAACACCTCCAGCTCCCTGCATCATCTGGGACACATTTCCATTGACTCCAATGCCAAGTGCAAGTCCTGCAGCTGCTCCTTCCAGCACAGCCTGGGGCAGGGAATGGTGTGGAGCTGGGCTGTGTGTCCTGCTCAGCTGCCCAGAGAGCCACACACATGCTCTGTTCTTGCAGGAATGTAATCCTCGACATAAAGTTTGTCAGCAAAAATATAATTCACCATGAAAGAATGAACTACTGTCTTGCTAAAGAATCAAGAGGCACATTTTCAACAGTCTGGGAGTCTGAGGCAAGTGTTGGGAAACTGAGGAACCTGTGTTTGTTCCTCTGACCAGCACAACTACAACAAAAATGTAAAAACGCTTCCAGTGCTAGAACATTTAACAGCTCAGATTTCAAACAAGGAGGAACTATTTCAAAGCAGAACGAGTGTATGAGATGTTTGTTTCTTTAACTGAATGCAAACTGGATGTGGAATTTCCTCTTGGAAGGAACGACTGAATGGGAGATGGCTTGGACTCCCTTTTGTATATTGCATCATGTACAAAAAAGGATGATATAATGAATTGCAATTCTGAAGAAACCAGGGAAAAATAAAATAATTATTTCAGGTTAACACTTCCAGTGGGTCTTGCATTGTGCAATTCACGTTTCTATTAGGTTTGAAGACTCTGAGGCCAGGAACAGTTTAGTTATGAAGTTTGTATCACCAATGCTGAGTAAAATGCTAAAAATGATACTTCTATCCCTTTAAGATAATGGGTTTAAAGGAGAAATGGCAGCAGTGGAGGGAAGCTGCAAGTTTAGTAGCAGTGGTAACAACACTCTGTCCTTAAATTTCCAGCACAGTCTGTTAATCTCAAGCACTGGGCTAACAAAGGCAAACTCAGAGCCATTTAAAATAACTTTACAACCCTGGCCTTAAGTGTTTGCAAAGTGAACTGGATATATCAGTTCCTTGTGCAACACTTGAAACATGCTGCAAATATATTAAGAATATACAAACATGACAATTAGCTCCAAATGCTTTCCACAGCTACAGGACACAGCAAGGACCAGCTGCAAATAAACCTGACAGAAAATGGGATAAAATCTCTCTTCTTTCAGGCATGGATAATGGCTACAGAGCTGTTGCTAATGCCAGTGGATGAGGTTTGGCTGGTGGGTGCAGCATGGCCTCGTCTCCAGCCCTTACCTCTCCTACATGGGAGCTGAGAACATAAAATCACAACTTGTCTGGGGTAGGTTTTACTGCTGCTGGGAGCTCCTTAGGGAGCTGATCCATCTCCTCATGCACAGAGTCTGTGTATTCTACAAATACTGCCACTACTAACACAAAAATAACATTGTCATACCACCCAAACAGCCTGCTTTATTTGCAAGTTGTATCTGGACTTGACTTTTGATTAGGTTTTCCCTCTCTCTAACATGACTTCCCGGCATCTTCAAAGAAGATCTTGGTTTGGGAAATTAAGGATCAGAGGCCAAGCCACCAGGCAAGCTGTTTGCACATAAAGCATTAAAGCCCATTATTTTAATCTGTGATAATTACCACTCTTAGTTAAATCGTGCTTCCCTGATGGTTCTCAACAATAAGCAACAAATGCACAACACATTAATTGCACAAAGTTGTTGCTTGTTCTGAGATCAATTTGTATTAACAGAAAAAGTTTCCATCTCAGTCAGCAAAGCTCTCTCACAGTGACTTTTATAGGGCTGGGAACAAATGTTTAACAGTGGAATTTTGCCTTGGAAGGATGAATTTTAAATAGCTCACTATAAGCTAATGACTACAGACTTGGTGTTTCTCCTTAAAGGAGGAACTGTTTTAAGCCAGAGCTGCTGATAGCTGTAAAGGCTCCCCTCCTAAGTTCAAGCCCTCTATTAAATCTTCTGGAGCCTCATGATAAAAATCCTTCACTTAGGATTTGTGAAGAATTGAATTCCACACCAAACATTTCAACTATCTGGGTTTCTGGAACAATACATTTGCTTCTAAGAATTGTACCTACCCTTTTCTAGCAATCTCTACCCATCTACTCAGAGAATAAGAATCTAATTGTGTGACCTAAGTGTCCAGTCAGAATTAACCAATATGTCTAGAATTTTAAATGCTCATTACAAACCAAATCTACGTCCAAGAACATCCTGCTGGACTCGCACAGGGTGAAATTCCTGGGAAGCAGAGCACTGGCACAAGTTCCCTTGCAGGCAGAAGCAGGCCACATATGCAGCACACAGGCTTTTGTGCCCTCCTGCACAGGGATGATCCTGATCCTGGGTTAAGAATCACAAATAACAAGTGATTTTGCACTGATCCTGCCCTGCTTACATGCAGACATTAAACCCATCAAACACTGTTTACTGTGACCCATGACTGCAGCCTTCCCATCAGTGAGCCAATGTCTTATCAGATTGGAACTGTTCACACAACACTGAACTTTGAATCCATGTCATCGGTGAATACACAATTATTTCACATTCTTCCCTATCAAGAGAATCCGGGTCCGTTTGTATGCCAATGGAAATGTTTTAGTGTTCCACAAATAAATAAATAAATAAATAAACAAACAATTTTATTTCACCTGTTAATACATGGGGACTGTTTGTTTTGGCCATCTTGCATGGACTCTGAGTGCCAGGTTACAAATAAAATAATGTTCAATACTGTAAACATCTTGTGACATAAATTCCTGGCTCAGCATAAATACAGACACTCTGTATGTGGCAGGTTCTTCCTGCATTCTCCAGCACTGACACCATTAAATTCATGTATCTATGACAGAGTATATTCATAATTGCAAATCCTAAAAAAAATTGCAATCACAGATAAGCCAATTTGCCCATCCTGGGCCTCTGCTTCACCGGATTTTGCTTGCTGGAGTTTGGGTTTTTGGACAGCAAAGTGCAACTACTGTATCCCAGTGGTTTCTGCACATGCCGTACATTCCACAACAGAAAGCAGGTTTTCTGTTTAAAGAACAGCACAGTTAGAAAGATAAGATAAAACCAAACTGGAATATAATATTGCTGGGAAATTTTAGTCCTTTATGCAAACACCAAGTCAGTAATGTAAAGGATGCTTTCTGAACAACACTGGCAAGGGTTGATTTTCTCACACTGCCGGGCCTCCTTCCCAAGCAAAACCTTGTATTACTTTAAGATCAGAATGCAAATACAGAGCAGACTCTGCTCTGGTCTAATCCACTGCATTCAGGAATTAATTCCACTGATGTCACTGGAGAAACAAAGTTCAGACAGGCCTAAGTGAAGGTAAGCTCCAGCCCTGAGGAAGGAACTGATGGTTTTGGCTCTGCCTTTAAACTCAAGCCTTTCTTTAATTTCAGGTGGTTGGAATGAGTCTAGGACTGGACTACGTGTGTAGGTCCCAGCTACCCTGAAAACCAGTTAAACCTTTGCTTCCTAAATATTTAAACTGCAAATTAATGCAGACAGCATAGGGGAGCTCAGCAACCTGAACATTGCTTTCAGAAAGAAAACACCAAGAAGTGTTTGCTGTTACCTTGGACCAGTCTCCCGTTTTCCACTCGTAACAGCCTGTGTGATCCTCACACTCCTCCTCATCTCTCGGCCTGGTGGCTGCATCACATTTGCCTTGGGAGTTTGTGCACGTCACTGTTCTTTTCTGAATTCCCCTGCCACAGTCTGCTGAGCACTGCAAAAAAAACAAGGGTTTGGTTTTTGTTACATGGTGCTTAAGAAATGATGGCTTTTATGTTGGTAACACAGCTCAGAGGGAAAGCTGGGGTTATGAACACTGAGGAAAATGATAATCCATAAGATTTTATTACAATAATCTAAGCCACTCATACATGAATAATTTGAAAAGCATGATGACTGCTTGTGAAATATTTTGCTTATGAAAAATGGCAATTCTGAAAATCAACCTTCTTCGAAAAATCTCAGCTGGCTTTTTGCTAGAATTGGTGCCACTCAATTTTGTTATGAAGAGTTCCTCATTAATACTGAAGGATACACTGAGATTCACTACCCAGAACTACCACATAAATGATAAATAGTGGTGTTAAATGTAATTTTAAATCACAGTAGCATGAGACCACTGTTATAAGCACGTTTCTTAACATACAGTTAAGAAACAGTAAGTACAGTTAAGTACAGTTTGTGCATATCATGGCAAAGTCACAATTCTCACACATTCTCATGTGAAACACACACATCATGTTCACATTTTGATTTGCGATCGCTATCTTAATTCTGAAAAACTCTAACAAACATTTACTGAGTGAGCACAAATTATCCACAAATGTTTTTGTGCCTGGGCTCCATGGAATTAGTATCTAAAGAGCAGGGATATCTGGTCATTCACTTGCTATCTTTGCCAATGGTTGGAAATTCTTGTTTAATGAAGAATTTGTTTTGATTTTCTTGGCTGTACAAGGTGGGAAAAGGATACTGGCACGAACTAAATGCAAATTTCTGTTTTCAATAAGCAATTTGGTAACAGAGCACCTGCTGTCACAGCCACCTGAGTCCTTGTCACCACCCCTGAGCACAGCAGTCTGCCTGCTCCTCATTCTAATGCCACTGCAGTGGTTAAGAGTGAGAAATTGTCTTGCAGAGCCACTGGGGACAGGTGGGTGGAGAAATGATCTATGTACCAGCTGAGATAAAAACTAACCTCCTCTGGCATGTCAAGTTCTCCCCTTCGGGGGGCCAGCAGGGAAAAGACAGTTGATTTGACACTGAATAAATAGTGAAGATATGAGATATTCTGTGAGGTCTTTTGAACATGTTCCAAGAAGCTTCTCCATCCAGGGGGTCTATGCTGGAAACAAGTGTCAGCCTGATATAAATTACATCAAATGGACAAATCTCAGCATGCCTGTCTAACCGTCTTAAAAACACAATCCAGGCAGCTCTGACCTGCTGGCCTTGTTAAGGACATGAGTGACAAGCGTTTATGAGCTGGCAAGCAAACAGACATGCCTTTAAATACTTCACAGCACTACAAAGTGACTTCTTGAAAATCTGGGAAACCTTCCACTTAATTTACTGTGTGCTGCTCTCGGCGTGACCCCCTTACGGATGTAACATCTTTGTAAGGAGCACAACCTATAGTTCTGCTAAGACAGGGGGATGAATTCTTCCCAGCTTTGCAGATTCCACAAAATGCTTTGCTGGACTGCTCAGAGTGGAAGGCTTGCCAGAGATCCCAGGCTGGAGCTCCCTAAATGCTACCTTAAAGCCATGAATTTGCCCCAAGTTGGGTAGACTTTCCCAAATTACATATCATTTTCCTCAGGCCCCAGGGTGGACTCCTCAGGGTTGCACTCGTTCATCTCAACCTACAAAGCTCAATATATAAAAATCTTCGGAACAGTCCAAATTACTCAAAGTAAATCAAGCTGAAGTGGGAGTATTTTTCACAGTAGGAGAAATCTCTAGGTGGGTTTTACAAGCAAGTCTGGGAAAAACACCAACTGTTTGTTCTTCCCACAGCTTTTAAGACATTCACAGATTAATACTGCATATACTTTCCTAGACAAAACAGCATGAGCAAGGAGGTTTCCAACAGATCTTTGGTGGCCACATATAAATCACTCTCTTTAAGAGGTTTTTTTCCTTTCCTCAAGTCATCTGTTTTCATGAAGAGTTTCTTAATACATAGATTTTACAGAGAGTCCACAAATTAATATACACAGTTTCTGTGTGTCCACTCAAGATCATTAAGGCTTATTTTATTAACAAAATACTTCGTCAGATCCCATGAGGCTTTGCAAAGGAGCAACACAACTTTGCAGTTAAGACACAACTCCTTTATCTGAAGGAAATCCATGTTTTTTTCCACTCTAGTTCTCTAGCAGTAGAAACATTCACCTTCTCTTGACAGTCTCTATTTTTATCATTAAAAATGGGTTGAGCAGTACTTTGTCCAAAACAATCTCAAGTGTTTGGCAATACAAGGGGAACTTAATTTTTTCCACAATGAAGATTGCATTGGAATTTGCTGTGAAAACACATATTTTTGACCAGGGACCAGACATCAGTGTGGTCAACTGTGTTGTATAAGCAAGAAGCTAAAAAAAAATAGATCAGAAAATTTATTTATAAAATCATACAATTACAGTGATATTTATTCCTCAACATCAGATTAACATGCTAAGGGACAAAGTGATAACTACTGAAGAAAGTCCTAGGTGTGAGAAAGGTACACACTGGCAGAGCATCAAACATGTCCTGGGGTCGACTGTGCTTCATAACAGCAGAAGTGGGCCAGAATAACAAATTTAAAATTAAAAGTGCACAGTTACAGACCCAAAAAACTAAATAAATGTATCAAAGGATAAGTAAACCAGCTATTGAAAAAATTATCTAAAAATGCTGTGTATTTGCAAAGGAGTTACATGGTCATGGATATGGAAGATTTCCACTGATCTGTTACCTGACTTACTCTATTCGTGTAACAGGGAGACAGAAGTACCTGGGATTGTTAACAAAAAACTCAAGTAAAAAAACCACATGTAAACCAGGTAGGAATTGCACCCTAATCTCAGCTATAAACAGTTCAGCTGGTTTAGCTATAAGAAATAAAGAGGGCATCATCTGAAAGGGGAACGTCTACGACACACAAAAGACCAATCAGACAACTCACTAAAATCTTGGTGTGTTTCTGCACATCTTTTGTAATGAAAGAACTCAGAAAGAACACAAATCTCATGCACTAGTGAATGGATCCAGCACCCCACTGAAAGGGAACACTGCTCTCACTTAACCATCACCTCTCTTGCCAAACTAAGATTTCCTGTCCAGGAGGTGCACAATGAAATCCCATTGTGTTTGTGAGGAGACACTGTTCCTCAGGATCACTTCTATCCTGAGCTTCTGTGACTTTTAAGCACATTTCTAACAATAATATTTAGCAAAAGCTCTTTGAGAATGTTTTAAACAGGAGCTCCCTGTTCCAAACAGAGGTGAATAATGAGGAATCCTTCCCACAGGAAGGGCTGTTGCTGGACAGCCAGACTGGAATGAGGCTGGCAGAGCTGCAACCCTGCACTCAGAGTGAAAGGAGCTCACCACTCAGGTGAGCCCAGCAAACACAATATCAAAGTGAACTTGGGCATCCTGCAAGGATTGTTACTCACAGGGTACAGAGTTGCCCTGCACTTGCTGAGTCCTGGTAATGAACTGCAGGCACACTCTCAGATCACTCTGCTGCTAAACAAAACACAGGGTAACTCCCTAGATCTCCCATGCTCTCATAACACCGGGGAAAATTTTCTTAACTCTGCAACTACTCTGAGATGCACCTTTCATACAAAATATAACCAGCTTTTTCTTGTCCCTGGAATTACACAAAAGAAGGCTGGATAAGGCCCAAAGACTGTACATTCTCTGTAACATGCAGATGCCTGATAAGCCTGGTATTTCTTCATACCACATTTAAATGGAGCCAGAAGCCCTGGGTTACTGCACTTCTGGCCTCAGGTTAGTGAAACGTTTTTCCTTCTCGGTCAGAGTTTTCAGATGGAAATATACAGTCACTAAATCATTATCTAAACCCTGCCTTATAAACTCACCTGGTCTGCAAAACAAATCTCAGCTCCTCACAGCTCATCTCAACAGATGAGAGTCCTGCCCAGCACTCCAGGGCTGTGAGGAAGCTGACCATGGGAATTATGGATTAAGGCCAGTGTGTCCGGAGCTCTGAGCAGTCTGGAGTGAAGTTCCTACCTTTGACCACTCTGATGCTTCCCAGATGGACAGGCAGTCCCGTCCCTCACAGCTCTGCACTGTGGCTGGTTTGCTGCCCAGGCAGTAGAGATCCCTGGTGTTGACGTAGGTGCCGTTCTGCAGCTGATAAACACAAGTGACCTCCCGGTGCTGCACACCCTTCTCACAAGTGGCAGAGCAGGGACTCCAGTGGCCAGTCACCCACCTGGGAAGGAGCCAGAGGATAAATGTTAGCAAACTGTTGGAATAAAACACTATGCTTCACTTAAAACCAGTGAGAAATGGGCAGCTCTTCCTGGATTCGTGGGTGCTTTGATGGTGCTGTGCTGTTGTCACCTGAGCTCCCTGGTCCCCTCTGGGAGCTGAAGTGTGTAAAGCAGGAGTGTCAGCATGCAAATGAATATTCCCTCCTGACTCCATGCCAGGCAAAAACCCAAACTCTGCATCACCCCCTTTAACCCCACTCTCTGCAGCAGAGCTGTTTTTTCCCCTCAGATAAAGACAAACTTTTCTGCAGACCATTCTGCAAGACCATTCCCTGCAAGGGAAAGCAGGCATCCTCCCCCCTCTGTCTGACAGCTCCACTGAGTCCAGCAAGCGCTGGAAGCACCACAGCAGGGCTACAAGGCAGTGAATAAAGTGTCTAAGGAGGATCTGAAGGAGGAGGGATGGAGGGAAGGTTTTTTTTTTTCCTAAAAGGAAAGCAGCATCGATCTTTAGCTTCCTGCAATCTGTCAGTGAGGAACATGTGCTCTGTAATTACAGCATTCCTGGATGGAGAGAGGGACTGGAGCAATAACTGTGCAGGCACTGAGCACCGGAAGGCTCTCCTGCCTTTCTCACCAGGCAGCTGACCTTCTAGCCTGTTATTCAGGACTGTCATCCAGATTAGCATCCTTACACCATGAATCTTTTACCTGTCACCCAATCCTGGGCTGTCTATCATGGTAAGTGGCCCAAACAAGACTTCTCAAAAATAGGTCTGCTGAGAAATACTATTTCATTCTGCTGGAGGCTCCTGTAATCTAGGTAAAGCAATTTATTCACCACATTTCGTTTGAAGCTGTCGTGTGTTACTTCTTTGAAATTAATTAAACAACTGTTTCCCATCTTCCCATTCCAGAAGGGGGGAAAATCAGTTCAGCACCATTTGTAGGAACATCTTCACCTGCTGCAATTGTCATGAACGAATTTGTAAATGCCGTGACTGGCGTGACAGCACTGATGACTGTGCTGACAGTGAATGCAGAAGCCATTTGGTTCAAGAAGGACTGGGCAGACTGGCCACCTGTCTTTTGTGGAACAGGGCCCTGCTCAAATGTTCCTGTGCATTAAAGCAGTTGACTGACACATCTGTGAATTTCTGTTGGCTAAAACAGCTGGCAAAACACCAAACCTGTCTCTCCAGACTGCAGTTTTGGTGCATCTCTGTGGCCCAGGGCTTGGTATTTCTCTTATGGAATGGGAAAGTGTCAGCTGGGAAATTGAATACTAGGGCTGAAAGACTGACAAAAATAGCCCTGAAGTGCAGAAATCAGTGCTCATGAAAATTAATAGCCAGTCCCCTTTGGTATCAGCTGGGCTCTGCCCTATTTGAGCAAACGTGAGGGAATTTGGCATCTGGGGGAGGAACCTCTTGACAAAGGCTGGAGGGGACAAAATGACTGTGCTTGATGAGCTGAATGTGAGTCACAAGGCTGGGAAAGGGGTCTGTCCAGGCTCCACTCAGCTAATATTCACTTCAGCACTGTGCTCTCACTGTGACCTACAGCTACTGGCAAAAGAAAAAGGGAAAGGGGCTGAAAGCAAAGGAGAAAGATAAAAATACATTCTTGGCAGAGGCTGTCTGTGAACTTGCATTTAGGATGGGCAGCACTCAGCATGCCAACTACTTCCAAGATGCCTTAAGAAGAAAGGTATGGCCTTCCTTTCAGGAAGGAAAATTCCTTTCTAATTTTTTATTTGTTGCACTTGTGGAGGGGCTCCTACCTGGTTTCTACCCTGTTTGCTGGTCTCTAGTCAGTACCAGCACAGACATGTCAGAGTGCAACTAGAAAATTAGCACAGAAAAAACAAGTGTTATCATTAGCATGAGAAGAATGATTGCATAGGGAACGAGCTGAAACCCAGGGTACCAATAGAAAGATGTGTTTGTGGTGAAAACAATCTCCAGCTTTTTCCTTGGAGAGGTCAGCTTCAGCCACCATCCACTACATCCACTCCTGATCCCAGCCCCACAGTTACCAATCAGGTGGGGCAATGCTGTAAGGAATCTCTGAAACCTCACAGCTCACTCTGCCATGGCAAGACAGGCAAAATACTTAGAAATTAAAGGTTATTCTTAAATGGTGGTTTTACTTTCCCATCTAGTAGACAAGTGGCATTAAATGTTTGAATAATACTAATATGAAAATATGTTATTTTCAAAAGGGGATGATCACTTTGACCACTAAACTTCATCCTCTCAGTGAAATCTATGCTTGAATCAATGGCTTGTAAAAGCAATCTGGCAAACAATTAAAGGTGAGTCCTACATGCAGTCCTGGCAGTGCCCTGAACCCCCACAGTTCCCCCAAATTCTCCTTCACAGGCAGCTGAAAATATTGTTTTAGTGCCTGTAACACACAGGAACACTGCAACTATATTTTAACAATGTTCACAACCAATGTGGAAAGACAAGGGATTTATGGATAAAGTGTTTGAAGATGAAAATTCCTGCCAGTTTCAAATTTTTTGAAGAAATTTGCAGCAAGGTATTATCAGAATTACTATCTGCAATTAATATACACACAGGGGAGAAAAACATGATGTGCAAATAGTATCACATTATGGTAACTGCAGATCTTTGTCTCTACAGTGGTCATTACACATTCTGAACACACCTGAGTGTGTTTAACAACAAGACCTACTTAGAGGGTGATTTCCTTTAAAAAAGGTATTTTTCTTATGACAATGTCAAAAATAACTCCAGTGTTTTAACTCCAAACCCCAGGCTGGCTCTGTATTATTAACTAAGCCAATTAACGGCTGTACACTAAGTCCTGTGTATATCATATAAAGCATCTGGTTTCCAGTTACAGTTTAAGCCTGTAAACTGATTCTGCTGATTGCTTGACACCAGAGTTCTTTTCAGCTTGGTCTTTCCCTCCTAGGTTATAACCTATCTTGTGTGGGACCATGGGAGTGCTCCAGCTGGGGTCCCAGGAGAGCCTCTCATTTTGCCAACAATCTCTGATTTACGTGACAAACACACTCATCTTTCTCACAACCACAGGGATGGCTTCGTCCCTGGTATTATTTTTTGTAATCTTATCTCTACAAAAGATTCAAGAGCTAAGTGATCCCTGTTGGTGGTTAGATTCAGGAAGAAAGTGATGAGCTTTTAAGCAGACATTTTACCACAGTCCAGTGGCTGTCTTTCTAGCCTAAAATATGCCCAGAAGGGTGTGATTTTCAAAAGCTTCAAAAAGCTGGGATGGGCAGGACATGCAATCTGAGAGGGCTGCTCTGAATCTTTGTCTTCTGAGTCTTCCTCAACCTCTGACCTCTCAGTATCTCTTCTGAGGAATTGGAAGATCTTCTAATCTGCTTTGGCAACATTCATCTGGCAGGCCCCTGGAGCAAACTTGAAATATCTTTTGGAGATTCAGTTCATCATTTGATCTTTCCATGGTCTGGATTAGTTATTAACCTTGAAATTATCTACTCTACCTACTTGCCTAAGACTCCCACATTTTCTAGGAAAAAAAAATTGCCTGCAGCACAATGTACATAAACCCAGGGGAGATGAATGCCTGCAAATGAGGGCTTGTAGCTAAAGATTTGGGAAAAAAATGTTAGGAAGATAAAACGGATCAAGGCTAAAGGATGGGGGTGAGGGAGTGCAATCAAAAGACATGAGGTCACTTTTCAGAGATTTGCAGCCTCTTACAGCATAAAGCCATTACATTTTCTGGGGTAAATATTGCAGCCCATTAAATTTCTTCTGTTTTTTAATGTCCTGAGCCCTGCAGAAGAACAGTGTGTTCTCTTCCACTAACTGCATATCCATGCCATGTTCACACATCCCCTCACTACCTACAGGGTACTTTTGTTACCTTCCCAATGCTACAGTGACATTTATTTCCCTGCTTTCACAGTAATAACTTGGATATGACCAAAGACATGTTTGCAATTACACATTTTTTTGTTATTAAATCTGTTTTTTTAAAGCTGGCTCTTACCTACAACCAGTTTAGAGACTGTACTGCTGCTGTGACAGAAACATACTGAAAGCCCTGTAATCTGAGGGGTCTATTTCTAATAGGTTTTATTGAAAACCTTTTGGTTCAATGCATAGGTGAGGGTAACTCCATGCCCAGTTAGCACTGGTTGTCTTTAGCACCAGTTGGTGATGCAAAACCATATTGAAGTCACTCTCAGTTTTCTGAGGCACCTGGATGAAACTGTGGCTCTATTGATTTAGGCAAAAGTCAGACCAACTTTCAGCAAGGCCAGGCTTTTACATTGGATAATTTTAGCAAGGAGAATTGGAAAAGATTTCTGAGAACCAGTCATGTGGAACTGACAGACAGACTTTGCTTACAGCTGTCAAACAAAGCTCATGCTCGACTATGTAGAAGAAAAGTCTCTTTGCAAAGGGAATTGTGTTTTCCATGAAACACATACACCCACAGTCTGTCCTCATTGGACTGTCCTCTCCCCACACGCTCCTGAAGCTCTCCACCACCTCTCTGCTGCACTGGGCTCAAATCAGGTGAACCTTTTCTTTTGGGAACAGGTTGTGCCACACCCAGTCACTAGAAGGCTCTTTTTTTTTTTTTTTTTTTTTTTTTTTTTTGAGAGAAGTACAAGGAATCTAGTAGAATAATACAGCTGCTGATGTTGAAAGTAGGACTCCAAGACTAACATTCCTGTCTGATTGCCTTTATAAACAGTGCTCAGTAATTTTCCAGTACAGTAGTCATTCTGCTAACAGACTTGCCAACTTTCACTCACACAGGTTTCTTTTTTTCTTTAGTGATTATCATTTTGACAGCTTTTTTATTTTTCCCACCAATAAGATCAGCCATGGAACAATATTTTATGATTTACATACACCTTGGGAAGTTCTTCCTTTTTTTAAAAAGGAAGCCATTGTATTCCCTCTCCTCCTCCCCTAGATGAGCAGATCTCTGTTTTGGAGGACTCAGTGTGAGGAGGTGTCCTGCTGGCTGGCACCAAGGGACAGAATTTCAGCACTCTCAGAGCTCCTCTGCAGTGAGTTCCCCCTACCCACCTCCATGGCAGGTGTAGCTTTAATGGAGCAACGGGTTTCCAGCTCCATTCCCTGCCTTTGCAGGAAGGCACAGCCTTCTTCTCAGCTCCCACCACCATGAAGATCATTACAGCAGGCAGCAGGAGGAGTGGATTTCACAATTAAATATTTTGCTAGATTATCCTGCTAATCCTTTTCTGTGGGTTAGAACTGCACTTGGCCTGAAGAGCCTCAAAACAAAGCAGCACAGATCATGTAACATTTTAAAACAAGGCAATGGTCAACCACAAGGTCGGTGAGTCAAACATTGCACTGGGAAAGAACTGATGGAAGCCAGCCTGGGTGTTTACAACAAAGCTAAGGGACTGTCTCATGACTCCATGTGAAAATTAATGCCAAATTAACTCCTACTCTAGCAAGTCATCTTGGATTGTTTGATGCAAATGCATTTAGCAGTAGCCAACAAGCACTTTTCATTTTACACTGTCTGCTCCCCAGCCTTCTCTGCCAGAATTGCTCCACTGAGTTGAGTTGCTGTATTTGCTGGAAGATACAAGCAAATTGTCTTTCAATGGCTAATTAGCCACTGATTGGTACTTGATGACCTGCCTACAACCTGGAGCACAGGAATTTCTGTCTCCTTTTGGTGGATGGGGACCACCATCAACTGACCTGAGCCCCAGATGTGCCCACAGCAGGACATCAGCCACCCCTCACAAAGGTGCCCAGAAGTGTCTCAGGTTTTCTGGGCTGCAGAATCTTGGCTTTTGCTGCTGCAAGGCCCAGGGGAGCCCTGCTGCAGGCAGTGTCCCTGAGGAGCTGCCACCAGAGCGCAGCATTCCCTGCTCCAGCCAGTCCAGCACAGTCCTGGCAAATTCATTAAGCTCAAGCTGATTCTGGAGATCCCAACTCCAGCTTTGGGAAGTACTTCAAAATGAGCTCTTACGTGGTGCCTCCTTGGATCAGAGGGTGCTAACATTACTATTGATGCCAGATTTCCAGGCTAAAATGAAACCCTCCCCACGGCTGTTCCTTCTTTTCTTTTTTTTTTCATGTAACCAAATCCAGCACACATCAAAGATGTTTCTCAGCACAAGGCACAGACAAGGCTTTGGACCTGCTGGCATTGAACCTTATGGATGATAACCATTTGTAGAGGTTCCAGAAGAGCCTGATTCCATTAATTAAAGGACTGACCCATTTGGAGCCATTAAATGTCCAGCTCAGCCCTTTCAGTTAATGAACACCCACATCCCTCCAGTTTAATGCAATTTCTTTACAGCCCTGGGAATTATTTGCTGACATTCTCAGAATTTTCCATCATGTTTTCCCCCAAATTCTACTATTTGCAAGACTACCACCTCACAAAATAAATCTGAAATTGTTTTGTTCCCCATCCACCATGAGAACACACATAAATGGGGTGCAAACAGCCCAGAATCAGGGAGACAGACTGATTTCTGTATTATTCTGATTTCTGTATTCCTGGGCTGTTAAACAGAGCACTGTCACAGGAATATGGTGGAGTCTAGAGGGCAGGGTGGACTCTCAGTCAGCACATGGATACACACCCTGAGCCTAAATCAGACAAGGAATCAAAGCAAAGGGCACTACCAACCATCACACACTGAGGCACTATTATTTTGGCACTCCCCAGCCTTTGGACAGGTTTTTGAGATGCTGAGCCAAGTGGGGCCTTGACTGATTCTTAGAACTGGCTTAATTTTCCCCCAGTGGGCACTGTTGTGATGTGTGAGCCCTTGGAGAGCCTGGTGCTGGATTCCAGCCCATGGATGGAAGAGTGAAAGGGAAAGGGAAGAAGGAAAGGAAAGGAAAGGAAAGGAAAGGAAAGGAAAGGAAAGGAAAGGAAAGGAAAGGAAAGGAAAGGAAAGGAAAGGAAAGGAAAGGAAAGGAAAGGAAAGGAAAGGAAAGGAAAGGAAAGGAAAGGAAAGGAAAGGAAAGGAAAGGAAAGGAAAGGAAAGGAAAGGAAAGGAAAGGAAAGGAAAGGAAAGGAAAGGAAAGGAAAGGAAAGAGGGAAAGGAAAGGAAAGGAAAGGAAAGGAAAGGAAAGGAAAGGAAAGGAAAGGAAAGGAAAGGAAAGGAAAGGAAAGGAAAGGAAAGGAAAGGAAAGGAAAGGAAAGGAAAGGAAAGGAAAGGAAAGGAAAGGAAAGGAAAGGAAAGGAAAGGAAAGGAAAGGAAAGGAAAGGAAAGGAAAGGAAAGGAAAGGAAAGGAAAGGAAAGGAAAGGAAAGGAAAGGAAAGGAAAGGAAAGGAAAGGAAAGGAAAGGAAAGGAAAGGAAAGGAAAGGAAAAGGAAAGGAAAAGAAAAAGGAAAGGAAAGGAAAGGAAAGGAAAGGAAAGGAAAGGAAAGGAAAGGAAAGGAAAGGAAAGGAAAGGAAAGGAAAGGAAAGGAAAGGAAAGGAAAGGAAAGGAAAGGAAAGGAGGAAGGAAATGATCCAGGTAACCACAGAGCTGACCTCAGCAGTGTGCCAGCTTTTAGAGCTGATTTGGAGGGCAACAATAATCAAGGACACAGTGGTAAAAGGATGCAAGATAGGCTTCCTCCAGGCAAAACTCATTGGCTGCATTTCTCTGACTAAAATAACTGGTTTTCCAGACAAAGGAAATGTGGTAGATTTAATCTATTTGGTGAAGAACTCCTTTTGCTGCATGGGAAATGCTTACTAGTGGCATGCTGAGAAACACAGATATAATTGTGTAATTCACAGAGAGGTGAGATCTGGCCACTCATCTACCTTTAGTGCTGCAAAGGAGTATCAGGTATGAAAGGAATTTAGATCAGTTACTAGTGGGCTTCCTGAAAGGTCTGTCTTGCATTTGATCTAATTTTGTATGCTCATTAATGACCTTGGCACAAAAAGAAGAAAACTGCTGAAAAATTGGGTAAAAATGCTGACAATACTATGCCTAGAAGCAGTGTCAATGCCTCAAAGGATTAGGATGTCATACAGGAAGAACTGCATAACCTTGAGTACTGCAATAACAAAGCTAGGATGGAAATAAACAGCACACAGTGCAAGGCTGAGTGCTCAGGGACCAATAACAAGCATTTCTGTGTTAAAGTTGGGTTCATACAATGAAACAAATGAGGAGGAAAACATCTCGAATGACTGTAAGCCACAAATATGATGCAGCCATGAAAAAAGCAATAAGAAGTTAAAGTAATGGATTTAGCCCAAAAAAATGATGGAAGGAGGAGATACAATGGTTTGTTGTATCCTGTGGCAAACAGCCCAAGGCAGAGAGGGAGGGAAAATACTGTGTAAAAAAACAGAAACAGAGCTGATGCACAAAAAAAGGGCTGAAAAATGACCATGAGTAACTTGGACTGGAAAGAAAAGGTTCTGACCCACATGAACAGCAAGGTCAAAGGAGAGCCTTCCAGTGAGGGAAGGAGCCTGTGGAAAAAGCTCAGCTTATAGAAAGGAGTCTAAGATGTGCTGCTGGCAGTAGCAGAAAACTAACCCTTGGGCTCAGGAGATATTTTCAAGTCCTAAACAGTGAAAATAAGGTCTCAGGATCTCCTGTGGTTTTCTGTAGACGCAGCCAGGGATTTCTGGCATTTATGCTGCTGTTAAGCATCCACGTAAGAACACCAAATATTCAGCAGGCCCCTGAAAGGACTCAACCTCTCCTAAAATCTCTTATAGCAAAGAGGAGAAAAATTACCAGCGTTTGCACACAGTCCATTACAGGTCCAACAGTTGGGGAATTTCATGTGGTTTTGGTGCTTTTCCTGCGTTGGAGGGGAGCAGCTTCATAGCCACAGCCCCAGCCATGCATGTAGAAGTGTGTGGCCACTGGCCGAGCTGTGTTTTCAGTGAAAACAGCTGATGTGATCTGTGATTTCTGAGTCTGGTGCCAGCCCCAGGGCTGGCTCTGCCGCTGTATTTGGGTTGGTGCTCAGCGTGCTGGAAGCGACCCATACGCGCAGCATGCAGGAATCCAGATTCCATCTGGTTACAGCAGAGTTTTGTAAAAAATATCTAAAGAGCTAGGCAAAGGATTAGAATAAAGAGGTGCTAATAGGGTGCAGTTGGGACAGGAAAGGAAGCTGTAAAGAATTTAATGGAAAAAGAGGGTCAAGGAACATAAAAAATAAAATAGGAAGAAAAAGAGGCTTTTTTTTTTTTAAAGGGTGAAAGAGTAACAATAATAAAGAATGAAAGATTCTTTTATTTTTGCCAGTTTCAACAAAACCCTTAAGAAAATTCTCTTCTCTGACGTTTAATTTTAAAACATGTCAGTGTATCCAATCAAGTTTTAAATCCTGCTTTGTTTTTCTCAGATGCTGGGTTGCAGTTGGAGAATTCCGATCTTCTCCTTGGCCTCATGAAAGTACTGTCCCCTGCCCTACATTATTTGGCTCTCCTGAGAAGTGGCTGGAGTTCAAAGGGATATATAATTTACAAAGCACTTTGGGATCGTGCTGGAAGAAAGACACTGTTATTAATAACATATCCTTTTTTCCTTTTGATCACTTTATAAATATGGGTAACTATTTTTTTTATTTTATTACAATCTCAACAGCAACAGCCTCTTCTTCCACTTAAACAATATCATCTCACCCTATCCCAAAGAGTTTGCAATCTAACTTATACATGGATTGAGAGAGGAAACAAAGGGACAGTGCGGGATAGAGAATTAAAGTCACACAGTCCATCCAAAAGTGAAACAGAGACTGAGTATCCTCTGACCCAGTCCTGTGCTGGCCAAAAGACCCCTCTCTAGAGATAAATACTATGAAAGGTGATTCTTCTAAATTTCGAGTGAAAGTGCAAATGCAATTCAAAATGCACAAAACAGAGCAGATTTACTAGAGAATGGAGAGCATTGTTCCTTCTTCTGAACTCAGGTGAAGGGCTTAGGTCTGAGTGGAAACGGGAAAGGACCTTATTGTAACAAGATGCTACAATAATTTTACTTGAAACCCTAAAACAAATTCAGGGCTCATAAAAAAAGCATTGACATGGTGAAAGAGAATGGTTTCTTTAAGATGTTCTTGGTCAGAGAATATGCTAAGCATGCATTTCTAATGTCTGGGTGGGCAAACGCAAGTGGAAATTTAAATTCTACAGAGGCACAGAGAATGTGCTTCTGAAAATGTTTCCAGTTAAAAGCATGTTAAGTGTGAAAGTGTAGTCTACACGGAGGGAGTGAGGGAGTGTGGTCTATCAGATCATCAGCAAGGATTCTGTGGCCTTTCCAGGTTCTAAGCACATTCAGTGTCTGCTGTCATTGTTCTGAAAAAAAAGGGCCAACAAGAGTGTCCCTGTGCCAGAGCTCACTGCAACTGAGCAGAGCTGTGCTCAGCTGTGCCCATAAACTGCCTGGTGACTCCAAGAGAGACCTTGGAATAACACTAAGGGTTGGATTCAACTCCCCAAAGAAACACAGGCTGGGTACAGGACAGATTAATCCCTCCTCAGGAGGTTTTGAGTGATTTAACCTCACCCATTGTCATTGCCCTGGACAGGCAATGCCATGGTGGGAGGGCACCAAAGAGACTTTCCTAGGGTCATGGAGACCCCCCAGAGCACACTGTGAGTCTCAGGGCTGTGACAGACCTCATGGCCAGGACCTCCCATCCTTGCTCTCAGCTAGTAGAGGCAGAAGCTGCCCACATCTTCCAGAACTTTTAATGTTACTTTTCTTCATCTCCACTACCTGGAACCCCTCCTATAGCTGCCTAGACTCACACTAGTCTACTCCCAACAACTTTCCAAAAGAAATACTTCATGCCAGGCAAGCCACACAAGCAGATGATCCTTGTTTCTTTCTGAGAAAGTGACATGACAGAAATCCCAGCCTCACTGGACTTCCTCATGGAAATGACAGCTGTTTCCTTGAAGCCATTGGGATTTTGGCTCTCCTTTCACCCAGGTATCTCATTATACGTTTCAGTCCTGCAAGTTGTAGAGCCACAATATTGTACAGCAGCAATAACAGTGCAGACAGAAACCGAAATCTGAACCAGCCTTATTGATGGATGACCTGACACTGCATTTCCCTGCTCCAGGGCACCTTAATCAGAGTGCAGGTCCAATTAGAAGGAAGTGTTCTGTTTGTTGTTTCCCCCATTGTTTCTGCTAGCTGGATTATCTTTGTAGGTGCATTTCCCTGACTTGTCTGATTATCCAAGGTGCAGGAGCCAGCAGGTTGGTTTGCAGATGCTGTTTTACAGATTGTTCAGCTTTGTCTGAAATTGATTTTATCACAGAATAATCTGAGTTGGAAGGAACCCACAAGGATCATTGAGTCGCCTCTGAAGTGAATGGCCCACACATGGATCAAACCCCTGATCCTGGTGTTATTCTAACTACTATCAAAACTGGAGTTTCTACACTACAATGCTAAACATCACTGCAGAACAAAAGCAAACTTTTTTTGTTAGCAAAGAATCTAAACAAATTAATTTACCTTCCTGTCTTTTGTCATTTTGGCCAGAAATGTCTTTTTTAATATAACACAGATCAAAATTAATTTAGATAAAAGTACTTGCCAAATAATAAAAAAAAAGTATTTTTATTATTTTTAGAGATCTCTAATAACTAATGAGGAAAAAAGCACCCTCACTGAGGAAAGCATCTAAAAATGTGTTTCATCATAATTTAATTTCTTGACTTCAGGGTTTTTGTAGTACTGTTTGACAGTTAATCAGACCCCATTCTGTGCTGATTCAAATAAAGAAAGGTTAGATATGCAGTCACTGTGCTCCCATCTAACTTTATACTGTAAGTTGTTCTGACTCCCAGGAGGCAAGCAAGGGGAAAAGAAAACCATCCCCAAACAATGCATGAAGGCAGCCTGCACAGAATCTGGCCTTGCTGACCACAAATTAAATGAGCTTTGTCTGAGGTAATGAAAATCTGACCTGCTCAACAAAAGGAAATTAATATTACAGCTGCCTACTGTGGCTAACAATGTGTCCCAACACTTGAAGACATTTTCACTGTGTTAGCCAGATGGAGGCTTTGGGAAGGGGCAGTTTCTGAAGGAAAAGGATATTGGTTTTTAGTGTTTTTGAACTCCTTACCGTGACTGGCAGGGGTGTGTGTTACATTTCCTGACCTGGGGCTCGGGGCGGGTCACTCGCTGGCAGTCACTGTCATTCACCAGTGTCATTGTCTTGTTAATGATCCGAGTGCAGGACACGATGGTTTTCCGCTCACCTGAAAGCCAAGTCAAAAAGAGCTGAACAGTTTTGTTCAACCAAAACTGAAAAGCCTGGAGTTCCCTGCTCCCTCTACCAGATGTACTCTACCACCTCTGCAAGAAATCTTATTCTCCACTTCTGCCTGACTTTGTACTGGCGTGTTTTGGGTTGATTTTTTTCAGGAAAGCTACAAATCTTTCCCCAATAATCATGCAATTCACTGTTTCACAGGAGCAGCAAATTGGGCTTTCTCATTCTAGTGTTTAACGTGGAAACGAGCTTTAAAACAATTTGTTTTCGTTTCTGGTTCCTCCTCCACAGGTAGCTGTGCCCTGTCATCACCTCGGGCAGATGTGCTCTAGTCACACGACCTCCCACCCCCAGATAATGTCACAGTTAATGACGGGACAGCTGCTCCTGCTGCTGCCCAAGCAGGAAGTCAGGATGAAAAGGAGTGGCTGAGGTTCAAGAGTCATTAACTGGGCTTGTTCGTATTTCACAGAGGGAAAATAAAGCCACCAAAAAAATTATTTCTCATCTTCTGCTCCTCCAGATAATACTGCTTTAAAATCCTTGTGGCAGGAGGCATCTCAGGAGGAGTCAGCATTTCCCACATAAACTGTGCATCAGGAGTTTTTCATCCAGTGTGGCCCTCAGGGTTCAGCCTTCCACTGAGTGGCATCAGGAAAGCTGTGCCACAGGGATCATGACAGTGACCTGATGTGACAAGGAAAGTGCCACTCCTGCACTCTGTGACTTTACCTTACTGCTAATTATTTTGGTTTCTCAGGTTTTTCTAACCCTGAATCTGCATCAGTTTGAGTTTATTCACCATCTGCAGCTGGTAATAAAAAATAACTCATGTTCTGCTAATAAAAAATATGCAAACATCTGTATGGAAAGGAAAAAGGCCCTTCTGAGCTTGGATAAATAGAAAAAGCATCGGACAATTAAAATAAAAGACCAATTATTAAGCTGGTGGGAGCCATGCCGGCATATACTGATTTGATTCAAATTTGGAGCAGGCTTGCAACAAAAATCAGAAGAGCCACAAATAAATTTCCTTTTCACTCATGTGAGGGTTTAATGGCTTAAAAATTATTTTTTTAATGCACAAGTAAAAATGTCTGTTCTAAAGTGAGTCTTATTTACAGAAAAAAAATCAGTAATTTCAGTGCACTGAGGGCAGTGAGCCTGCAAATGTGAAGATGAGCTCTTTCCTTCTGTCATGTCACATCATAAATAACTGAGTCTGCTGGTGAAGACAGGCTGCCCAGAATGCTTGGAAACGATCTGTTTTCCTCAGGGAACAACCTACTTCTTCCAGCTCTGAAAATGCAATGGACAGTGTCTGACAAACCAGTCTCTGGTTTCATAGCATCAGCTTCCCCCAGGGCTCCAGCAGATCCGTCTGGGCACATCCAGGGATCCTCTGGGCAGGGAGCTTTGCCATGTGCTCCTGCAGTCCCAGCACGGTGTGATGCAGATCTCCAGGAGCTGTGAGAGCAGCAGTGCCCCGCTCCATCCCTGCAGAGGGAGGGAGGTGCCGTTCCTGAGCATGCCCAGACACCTGCGGAGATGCTGCTCCAGGAATGTGATGGGGGTGGAGGCGCCGGCTGCACACAGCGCCTGGAGCCTCCTGCAGCAGGAATCCAGGTGCAGCTCCAGCCTGCGGTGACAGAGCAGTGTCCCTGCCAAAAGGTTGGCTGGAAATTAACTGTGGGGACGGGGATCAGAGCTGGGAGAGCTGGTGAGAACGAGCTTTCATTGAATTCATTATGGTGAATTTTATTTTCATGGCCAATTTCCACCTCTCCTGCAGCTGGAACCTGCAAACACCACTCAGGGATTCACACCAAGTGTCCCTACCTCCTCCACACTGCACACTGCATCCTTCCCATCCACTGTGTGTCCAGATGTACAAGGAATCCTGTTGCTTTTCTGGCTCACTTCTGTTTTCAGCAGTATAGTTTACAGGGATGGTGTATTCATAATGAATTCCATAATTCTGGTCATGGAATAACAGCACCTGGTTCGGCAGGAAAAGAGAGGCTGTTGCAACACACTGCTGTGTGAGCCAAGAGGCTGTGAGATAGCACTGCTAGAAATGCTGGCTCAGGAAAGAACTCCTAAAATATAAATACCTTGTGAAAGGCAACCAAATCTTTATCTAGAAAACTTAAGTTACAACAGTACTGGTAAAACAGGGCAACTGCAGGAGCAAGAACTGCTTATGATCTGTGAATGTTTAAAGCAACCACAGGGATGTCTAAACCTGGAATTCAATGCATAAGTTTCAGCCTTACATGTGATCAGCAGGACACTGGCTATGCAAAGAGAAAGACAATAGGAAGCATTAAAACAGCACTTTTCATATAAGAACTATTTTAAAGAGCATCTAGAGTCAAAGATCTGAAAGAACAAGGTGATGCCTCTCAGGGCAAAAACAACTACTGCACAAAACGTCCCCTGTCTCCTGGTGAATGTGGCACTCAAGGCAAGCATAACTATTCCTGCTGACAAGCTGTAGCAGCAGTGTTTTATGTCTCAGAAAACTGTGGATGACAACCAAAAGCCATACCACATACAGCTGCTGGCAACATATATTTTCATCCCTGCATATTGCTAGAGGAAGGTGAAACCTGCTTCCAACAGCAGGCTATTTCCTATGGAACCACTTTGTGATGTCTCCAGTGTTATTACTCCAAAATTCTCTGACTATTAACAAAGGAACAGAGAAAAATGTTTATGTTTTCACCATAGGCAGATGAGAGTACTGGTCCTGTTTTGATTTACATGTTGGACTTCATTTGGCTCTCACTTTCCCTGGCTTGAGTCAGAACTGTTTGGAAGATATCCCATGGAGGATGGGGTCCATGGAATCTGAGTTACCACAGTTTTAACAAATGCCATAGAAGTACTACTGTAATGTTCATGCTGTGGCTTTAAACGTACTTATACTTATTATCCCATGATCTGAGCAGCATTAGACAGGTGAATTGTGCTGGCTTTTGTCACCCACTGAAATAGGAACAATGCCTTATCAAATAAGGGATTTTAAGCAGGGCTCTCGTAAGTGGAGCAAGAACTTGCCCATTTGAAAAAACACGAATTTGCAAATGCTATTTTCTCCTAACAATAATTGTTTCCCCTTCAGATTTGCACAAATCATTCCCACTTAACGAATAATCTCACTAAAGCTGTCAGGAGCTCATTTAACCAAACAAATGTGCTGAAAGAAGAGGTCCTGGCAGCCTGTGCTGTGAACACTGCGGGGGCTCCACAAACTCAGCACCCATGAGCTGCTTGGCACAGGGCAGAACCCTGGACAGATGAGCCTCTTCCAGAGGATGTGGGGAACAAAGACAGGATTTTCCTTCTGCTACAGAGGGAGCTTCACTACCACAACTGAATACCAGGGCTGAAACCAGCTAGCCAATATTACAATTTCAAAGATGAATGTTGGGTTTTTTAACACAATTCAAACACCTGCCAGTCAGAGGCAGAGAGCTCGAGCCCTGCTCTGGCTTTCTTGAAGTGCAGGAGATATGAACTCCTGCTCTACAGAACTGATCAGTCAGCCTTGTCTAAAGCCCCCTTCTGCTCTCAGAGTGTTTGGTTGTCCTCTGTTGTACAAGGAGGACTAGCACAGGCCTACTTACACAAACATCAGTTTCTTCAAGAAATACAGGCATAGCAATGCACTTGGAGAAATGCCTCAAATATTAAAAACCAGCTCCTAAAAAGAAATCCTTATTATCTCAATATGGGTGCGAGACTAGTGAATCAAAAAGGCCCATATGAAACCAATTTCATGCAATTTCGTAGCCATATATAATTGGGGGGTGTGTGGATGTGTGTATAATTGGTTTCAAATGCAGGTCACAATGGATTGACTGAATCTTCTGGCTCTTTGTCAGTCCAGTGTATTCCACCACTGTTTGAACAACAGTTTTCTATTTAGAGGGAACTGGTAACCATCCTGCCTTTCTTGTGTTGAAAGAATGAAACACACCACCCTGTATCAAGAAAAAGATTTGTATCTAATTTGAAGTAAAGACTTCATGTGTGCTTTGTTTACCACTGGCAGTGATTTAAAACCACATGTTTTTTAATGGCCTGGTAATTTTTACATTCCTCATTTTTAATAATTTCTGTGAAGGAATGTGAAGAAGGAACATTTCCTCTGCTTATGTCTGCTGAAAGGGCCTGTCTGTATCTGGACAGGACACTCATGGAGAAGCTCAAAATCACTCCTTTCCTATGTCAGCTACCTACTCCTTTATGAAGGGCAACTGAGCATTTCTTTAAAACCAAAGCTCTGTTGATGCTGAGGCTCACAAAATGCCAATAATCAGATTTTACTGCAGTGCACTTAAACCAAGGAATGCCCCAGAAGGTTCCAAGAGCTGCCAAAGGAACCCTGCACAGTATCTTCCCAAACGGTACCTGTGCAACTCCTGTTTCTCACATGAGGGTGGGAAGACCTTGGCAGTACAAGATACTTTGTCAGAGTCCTGGTTTCAGGAGGAAAGGCTCATGTTAAGGCCAAAGTTAAGCAGAAGCTGATGTTTCTGATGGTGAAGAAGGTGCCTGGAATACACCTCCTTTGAGTGGGCACACCCTGGATTACACAGTGAGCCAGGAAGGTGCTGGTGTGCCCAACCCTGCACCCCTGACTATTCCAGCTGTAACCTCTTTGAATCCAGTATTACACTGGTCTGTGAGCCTGTAAAATCACTCATCTGTCTGAGAAAGCAAAGACAAAACCCCTCATGTTCCCACATCCAGCAGATTTTGACACCAAGAAGGTACTGACAAAGTGGAGTTTTACTGTCAGCTTTTTTTGTGTGTGAAAAGTTCAGGCGTCTTTGGAGCTTTTCAAACTGGGTCAGGAAGTGTTGCACAATGAACACCAGCAAGCCAAAAAAAAATCAGGTGAGGAAAGGGAGAGAATGCTGATTTTTAGCAGTGCTTACAGATAGCCTTCAGAGAACAAACATGGCAAAAAGTCACAAGGAGAAGAAACAGCACAGAAAAAATGGAATAGAATAAAAAAGTTACAGGAAACAATGAAAAAACTAATATACTTTCTATGCAAACCTTGCTACAGAACCTATAAAGCTTTCTGCAGACTTTTAGATAGGAACAAGTATATGAGACAGACATGTATCTCACAGATACAATGTTAAGGTTACACCAACATTAAGGGACTGGCCTAAGGGTCACCCCACCACCCACCAGTGACAGCTCTGGGACCACAGTCCTGCTCTTGTCATTCCTGTGGACTCTTCATTCATGTTCAGCCACATGGCTGCTCATAAAATACCAAGCTGGGATAACAGAAGGGCTATGTTGAACATTAGGAAAAAATGTCAAAAAACACCTTGAACTCCATACAATGGAAAAAACAATATAGAGAAAATAAAGAACATTTCTGTGTGTAATTAAGTAATTACTTAGATTCAAATTCACATATATCATCTGTGCATGCCAAATCTGCACCTCTTCTGCTAGAGAACAGAGTACTTAAACACAGAATATATTCTGGCATGAGATGAAAAGACATTTCAGCAAATATGCTTTTACGTGTGTGATCAGGTATGTCCAAGAAATAAGACAGGTCCTTGGGAATCTACATTCTTTAGAATGCACCTGTCTGTGACACATTACAGGGGTATCCTGCACTGGACATGAGCTGAATGGGACACTGCCTGTTCTCCCAGCATGGAGCATCACCTTTTGAGTGGCAAGCTGGGCTTCTCCAGCCCCTGCAATGCTGCAAAAGAACACTATGGTGAGGAAGCAAACAATCAAAATTTAACTTTCAGCTAGGATATAAACCCTTTCTGTTGCATCACTTAAGAAACACAAACAAAGGATATAAAGTTACCATCAAGTGCAGTGGTATTTTAGTTGGTCCTTTGGCAGAGATTTTCTCCCACAGCCCCCTTCGCACGTACCGGACAGTGGTGCCTGCGATCTGAAACTCACCAGGAAGCTCAATTTTCCAGTCGCTGTTAATGGATCTCTTACTGGAATCTTTTAAAGCTGGAATGAATCAAACACCACTGAATGAAATGCAAGCAAATTTGTAATTACAATACAGACTACTGAGCCTTTGTCTCAAGCTACCTTAAGCACAAGATACTGAAACCTTGTAACGGATGTGAGTTTGAAATAATAAAACTCCCCACTTTTAGACGGCCCATTGTAATGTTTCTAACTTGGATATATTCTGTACTTCAGTTGATTAAGGTATTTTGAAGAACTACCATAGAATTCATAGATCATTCATCTCTAACCTCTCCTTTTAAATGAAACAAGACAACTCTGCAATTTAGTTTCCAAGCAGAATTTTCTTTCAGTTTCCAGATTCTGAGACCACATTTTCCTAAACTCTCATTGAGAGAAAGATCAATCAAATCTTTGTTGATACACATGTGAAGATTTGCAAGTGCAAAATACAACTGATACTGTGTTTGTGTGTGCTCCATAATCAAACATCAAATCAATTAACATTCAGCTGTCACAGCTGTAAAGAGGAGTCAAGTCACAAGGCAGGGGCTGGTCACTGGGCAAAATGTGAACTTGGCCACCCTCTTTTCAGAGTCCAAGTGCTGGACATTAATGCATAAGGTCAGATGCTGTAGGGTCACACCCATCCTGTTCCTCTGTGCCTTATTAAGGCCAACAGAGAAAGCCTAACTGCAGAAGGAAGATGAATACTGAGAAGAAAAGATACTTGGAGTTGTGTTTCTTCCAGCATAACTATTGCACCAGGATTACTGCTGTCCTTCAAACACTCAAAGACAACTCCAGCCATAAGGGCATCACATTACTGTTGACTCATCAGCGGAAGCTGATTTAGGGTTTGATGTGTTTTCTGTGTTAGAACGGAAGCAGAGTTATCCAGATGTTGGTGTGATGCACTGAGGGAAGAGAAAATTGGCAAACTCTGTTGCAGCAGAAAGTGCCAGGCCCCTTTGTGGAGATCCATTCACCGTGATCAAATCTGCCCTGACAGCAGACAGACAGAATATCCCACGTGTTACTGGGCTTCCTTAGTTCAAGGTTAACTGTGTCTTTTGGCTAAGCCTTTAACAATATGTTTTTTTAACCTCTAGGATCTCATGCCTATTTTATTTTTTATTGTCTTCCAATAAAGAACACAACTTTGCTCTCACTTAACTGAGCGTGTTGCAAGAAGGTAAGAGAAGCTGTTTAAAGCCTTTGGAAGTCAATAGGAAATCTCCTATTATCATCCCTTTGGATCAAGCCTCCATAGCCAGCAAACCCCCCTGGATGTGCTTAGGATATATATAATTTGTAATGTCTAAACTCTGGGGGAATCTGGAGCAAGCAGAGGTCACAATGTTCTCTGCATCTGCATGTGCCTTTGTGAGGGACCTGTACACTGGGAATCCCTGGAAAAAGGTGGATATCTGTCCTGCTGCACACAACCTTCCTGACAGCTCTCAGAGTCAGTCCCACCAGAGGCTCCAAAATCAGAGTTTAGGGGAAGTGAAGTGGGAGAATATTTTTTCTGAGGAAAGTTTCCTCTGGCACACAGCCCAGGGGTATGATGGTATCCTGGCACATGCATGCTGCAGCAATGTGTCTCTCCCTGCGACTCCCTTCTCTTTCTGCTTTGTTCCTCAGTCTACAAAGTATCTTCTGCAAGCTCCAGACACAATTCTGAAGCAGGGTTGCTTTCCTCTGCCAAGGCCCAGTGGCTTCCAGGCAGATCAAAGCAGCCACCACACTGGCCCTGAGGAGCTGTGGACATGACTAATCAAAGCTGTGGATGAGATGGTTTTATCTCCAAGACTAGGAAAGACAGCCCAGCATGTGCTCAAAACTGTCTAAGAGGCTGAGTGACTGAAGTCATGCTTTGGTTCCAGCTCACTATCAAAGGGAGATAATTTGCTGATGAAAACCAATGTTTCATCTTTGTGAACATCTTTTCTGGGCAGGGTTTGATTTTGATTGCTGCAGGCACTGTTCCCCTAGTGGCTGAGGAGATGGAGAGTTTGGAAACAGACCTGTTCTCAAAGGTGCTCCTTGAGGATTGCAGGAATTGCACTGGGGACTCAGTGGAGTATTTGGGCCAAAGTATTTTCACTGCTGTTTGCCTCCATTGCCCCATCAGCAAGATCACTGCTGCAGCTACAAAACCTTCCATGTCTCAGACAGAGAACTCCAATGGCTTTTGTCACACACAACCATTGGCTGGCTTTGCCCAGCCCCAGTGGTGACAGAACTCAAACTTGCCCAGTGGAAGAGCAGGAGGAATAGGAACCCCAGCAACAACCTGTAACTTCTGTTTTTCTTGTTGGCTGGAAGGCAGGAACTGACAATCAGCTTCTAAACCTGGCATCTAGTCAGATCTTTATTTCCACCTTGGGTCCCTCCAGCTTGCCTCCCAGCCTGTGGACACAAACTGCCCAGGCATTTCCTGTTCAAGAAGGTTTTTAAGAGTTACAGCCAGCCAAGGCAGCCAGTGTGGGTTGCCTGTAGGTGGAGGGAAATTCTTCAGGCCCTGCTCCCAGCACATGGAATAATGATTCCAAATTATGCTGGGCCTCTTTCCAAAATGTTGTACCTGGTTCTGAGTAGAAATAGGACCTGATTGGACTCAGCTTTGTCAGTGCTATTGAAACAGAAAATCTTTCCACAGACTTGAATTTAAGAGTGACTGGGTTTTTTTTTCTTGTTCATCTTTATTGTCCTAATAGAACCCCCCTGCTGCTCTTCTTCATCTCATTTTAGCAAGACATTGGGTATCTTTTCTTTATGTTGAGTGTTCCTTGAAAGAGAAAGCCCTGGAAAGCTTAAAGGGGTTCTCCTGGCTCCTGACCATGAACCAAAGAGCTGAAAGCACTCAAAACTTTAAAAGAGCCAGATTTTTATCTATCTTTATGTGATGCAAACAGGGCCAACTCCTGCTCTCAAAAATACACAATCCTAATCTTCACCACTCAGTGGGGAACCATCTGCTTTAGTCAAGGTTATGTTGTCCCAAGGAAGGGCAGTCTCCAACTCCATGTAAGACTCTCAGTGCTCTGCTATCTGCCAAAGCCCAAATACCCAGTGCAAACCCCACCAAGACAAACAAAAAAGCTGGTTTCCAGAAGGCAGACCACTTGCAAAACCCAAAGAAACACTGGCTCTCATTGTTCCACCAGGCTTTGCAATGTCAAACATCTCACGTGTAGGCGGGATCCTCTGGCAGGCTGGCTAAAGCATTATGGAAATAGGAGCAGTGGTGATATTCCTTCCTACCAAGAAGTGGCACAAATGCCAATGGTTTTGATCAAAGGGCAGCTGAATGACATAATTTGCCTCCCTTTTTTCCCCTGAATCTGGACTAAAAGAGAACAAAAGCATCTTTTCTGGTGATATTGCCAAATGTGGCAACGTCTCAAGACAGAAAACCAATAGCACTAGACCTGAAATCCTGACACAACCACTAAGCAAACGTTTTCAGCTGCATCTGATATTCCAGTGCTGGATATTAACATCTATTGGCTGAAGATGAAGAAATATAAGTAAAAGATGTGGAAATCAGAAACCAAGGTCTGAGCTTTGCTCTGACTCCCTGCATAACCATGAGCAAGCTGCAACACCTCAGTTTCCTCTTCCACAAAACAGAGAGTGACAAGCTCTGCAATCCTCTCAGAGTTCTGTCCTCTCTGGAAGCAATTCCATGGCCATGCAGCTCTGATTGTGCCAGGGACCTTTCATGTGGCAGGGGTTTTTTTGGATCTTGGGCAATTTTCCTTGAAGCCTCTGCTCTGCCACAGGCTTCCTGTGTAAATTCAGGGCCATGGGGCATTAGCATTTCCATGAATTGGACTCCCCCTTGAAGTAGATGGGGATGAAACCCTTTATCTATTGCAATGACAGAGAAGGAAATGTTCCAAACACTTGGAGGGAAGAGGCAGAAGACCAGACTGAAAGACCCTCAGTGTAACTGACTGACTGCACTTTACAAATGCCATTCTGACCTCTAATTTATGCAATGAGTAACTGAACAACAAATTCATTGACAGACTCTGCCCTACAACAACCTCACATGCAAATCTTACCCATCAGCTATGTCTAAACCTTTTTTTCCAATAGGAAAAGGAGGAGAGGGTGCCTGTTCCCCTCTAAAGGAATGTAGAAGTAGAAATGACAAGAGGATTAAACAAATTTTTTTGCCTGATAAAACAGAGGCAAGTGGACTAGAGGCTGCAGCTAAGCCCATCTCAGAGTGCAGGATCATGTACTGGGTACAGCATCCAGTGAAAATGTGCTGCTGTAGGAAATAGCAGCAGGTTACTGAGGAATATCAGCTGCCCTGTCCTCTGCTTCAGACTGAGCTGGGCGCCTTCCTATCAGTATCTCTGCCATTCCCTTCTCTAAACACACTGTTCTCTTCCCCACTCCCTCCTGAAGTGCTGTGTGCTCCTGGCAGCTCTGTGCAAGCCACTGCCAAGTTCAGCTCAGGAACTCTTGTGTCTGTATATAAAAGTACTCTCTGGTCCTTCCAGGTTGCACAGGGCCTGTAAGTGTCACACACTATCACATCATAAACATCATGAAACCAAACCACAAAAGAAGAGATTGCAGCAAGACTCAAATCACCAGCCCCTTGCTGGCAGCAACAAACCTTATAGGTAGCTGAGAGAAGGGTCATTTTCAAAAGAAAACAGAGCTGAATTTTAATAAAAACATTTTTTTTTCTTTTGTGTTTTTACCCAGAAAGCTGTGAGCAGGTTTATCCTCAACCACTCTGATCCGCCGGGCACCCGCAGGGATCACAGCGGCTTCAATGTAACCTACAGCAACAAAAAAGGGGTGAATGAAAGCAGGGCAGGGCCAGCCAGGAACAACCACCCTGTATCTCCCCGTGAAAAACTCAACTCCAGGCTGGGGATTGAGTGAGAAACACTCCAAATGAGATCCCTGTGCTGGCAGCCAGTTCTCACTGCTGGTCATGACCAACATTTCAGCAGAAATGCATGTGTGCTGCTCAGCTGTGACTTCAGGCTTGTTAATTAGCCCTTATTACATCTGCACCCTTCAGATCACCCTGGTTTTCCTGCAGTATTGACAGGGATGCACGAGGACACTGTGAAGTGTGACTGTCAGGAGCAACACTGCATAGGACAGACGTTTGAAATCATGTTTCCAGTAGATGCTCCTGCTTTGTCCTCCCTGTCCAGGCTGTGCTGTCAGAAATGATTCACTTCCACAAAGCTCTTTGATGACGCTAAAACTGAACAGAGGGAATTAGTGGGACAAATGCAGGGAAAAGCTTGTTTTCACTTACATTTCAGCTCTGTACAAAAGCTCTGAGGAGATAGTGATCTCCTTGCACTGGGCTGCTGAGAATTCAACAGCTCAGATTTAATGCAGTAACAGAGCTGGGAGTTTCTCCAGGACTGATCGCTGGTCACCTCTAAACAATTTTTCAAAGACCAATTTTGACTCAGAGAATACAGTAAGAATATGCAGGAGCTACAAGGAAATGTAGCCTATTTTCCCCCACTATGGAAACATGCAGAGTTACAGAAGTGCTCCAGGGGGTAGAAGTGGTGCCTTTAAATAATACAGCAGAGGAACACTAGGGTCCATTTCTAAGAGCCAGGCAGAGTTTTGCCACTGGCTTCACTGGACTTTGAATCAGGCTTCTGTAGATGACACTAATCTCATCACAACCATGACTTGATTCCTACTAATTGGCCACCCAGTTTACTTTGCAGTGTATCACTTGGCACCTCTTTGGGGTTATTGCTGTCCTCTTTCTTTTAGATGTTAAGTAGCTTATCCTGTATGTTCCCTCATCCACTTTTCTTGCTTTAGAGGGCTCTGTGAAGCTGTCTGTGTCAGTGATGCCTTTATGGGAATTGTGGGCTGTCTAGGGCAATGGATTGGAGAAGTACTGGCACAGGGAGCAGCAATTCCTTTAGCATCTAGCAGTGTTCAGGGAGTTATTTCAGGGATAAAAGTGCAGCTGAACAGCCCTGCTTTTGCTGTGCTGATACAGGGAGGACTCGAGTATGGTGACAGCCTCTTGCACCTCAGGACTAAGCGATTCTCCTGCCACTGTGACATGGAGTGAGACAGATTTGGGCTCTCAGATGGTAGATTCATTTCCTGAATATTCATTTAATGAGTAAGGCTTGAGCTCTTGGGTTTCATCAGATGCAGAGGGTGGGCAGCTGACTTGGGCCAGACAGGCTCCCTCTTTTCCTGACTTGTAGCTGACTTTCATCTGGCCCTTCAGCTCAGCTCTCGTTGCTCTTGCTCCTCCTCACTTCTCCCTTACTCAGGATATCTCAGAAATGGTCACTCATCCCTTGCAGGAAAACCAGAGAGAGGGGAAGCAGAGCTCCAACCTTGTCTGTGCACAGAAGCCAGAGCAGAGGCTCTCCCAGCTGCTGTTCCAGCCTGGGTTTCACCAGGAAAAATCATTACTTCCAGGGTAAATTTTTCCAAGGCAATACCAAAATCTGTTACGAAATCAGAGGAACCGGATGTTGGGCTTTATCTTAGACATTGCCAGGAGTTGGTTTTTCATCAGCTGAGATATCAAAACTCAGTCAATACAGAGTGTTTCAGATATCAAATATCCTCACTGCACCCCATGCAGCTGCATATACACCCAACCAACTACTCAAGACATGAATACACAGCAGAAGTGTGACCAGCAACAGTCTGTCACAGGGAAACAGCTCCTGACACACCCCTGAACACCTCTGTTAGGAAGCCAGTTTGGAACATGCCCAAGTTTCAGGTAATTTAATGTACCTACTAGGGGACAATTTACTTACTTAGTTTTTAAAACCAGATACAAACGCCCAGAGCTAAGTCATGGAGGGGTTGGAGACAAAGTTACTCTGAATTTAGTGGAAGGCAGTCACTAAGTTCAGTGAACTCTGGATCTGTCCCCTGACCCAGCAGCAGCCAGGAGTGTGCCACATTGCTTTAGAGGTGAGCAAACTCTGGAGCTGTGCTGGAGGCTCAGCTCAAGCCATAAATACACTCATTTCATCACTGTGCCATGAGAGAAACACCACGTGGAAAAGTGATTTTTATGTTACTTTTTACAATAGTAAATAGTGAAGTGTGAGCTATTAATAGAGTATTAGTTCTGGAGACTTGTTTGGTTTGGTCTCACACCAGATTTTTTCTCCTTGTGTAATTTCTAATCCTGATTGATGGCTTTGAGAGGTTGCACTCACAGCTCCTGAATAAGAAGAAACACACTGTGTTAACTCACTGTGCCACAAACCTGACTGCTGACCTTCACTCTCCTATTAGAGAACTGCCAAATGCCTTGCAGGGGTTTGGATCTGACCTGTCCTCTCAGAGGTGAAGCAGAACCCTTGGGCATGTCCCACCAGGCGCATCTGGACATTCTCATTCGCTATCTCCAGCAACGTTGGGTGAGTTAGTGGTTGAATTCTGCTGCAAACAGACTGGATATCACCCATGCAAATTTGCCACAGGTGCAAACTTGGATTGCCCCTACCACTCCACTCTGGTCCTCAGAGCTGGTGGGAGGCTTCTGGTCAGATTCCTGATCTTTGAGATAACTGCACCAGGAAACACCTCCAGTGCTTTCCAGGCACATTTTATTAAGCCAACTGTAAGTGCAGATTGCCAGAAAGATTATCAAGTGTCAGCTAGAATGACCAAAAAAAGTCTCTGAGTTGGCCCAGAGTCAAGGACTCTCAAAGTTCTGTTAGGTCTTAGGATAATTGTCTGCAAGCCCGGGGTTTGCAAGGTTGGGCTTAAAGTTCTGCTTTAAATGAGGAACTGGTTAAAGACTGATGAGATTTGGCAACTATCAGGCAGTATTTTTAGTAATTTCACCCATAAATCAGCCTGTTAAGATGAAGCTTTGAAAATACAACAGAACTTAATTATTTGATAATTTATAGTGCTGTATGCAGTATACTCCACCTTGGGAACAGTTACTCTGGCACACACCAATCTTTCTGGATAATCTGCATTACATCAGTGTCTCAGGAATGTAAGACTGTGATTGAAGCAAATCCTAGATACAAATTTTATGGTATAACTCGTATTAGGAGAGACACCAGAACAAAGAGGTGGCTTTGTCATCAAGGAGATTAATATGTGAACAGTGGCTACTGTATCTTCATTTAAATGCTGGAGAGATTTGGCAAGAGGAAAGCAGCCCACACAGAAAAATCCGTTGTTAGCCATTGTTATTACTCCCAGAAAGAACAGAAAGTTTAGTGTGAACTTCAGAGTGCCACTGATCTACTGCAAAACTCTTCTGGTTCACACTGCAGTGAAAGATGGACATTGAGGTGAAGGAAAAATGATCCCATGGCTGAAAGTACCAACCCCTGGGCACTGCACCCTCCTTCCTTACCCCTGCACACACCAAAATCAGGTGTGAGAAAGTCAACAGTGCCCAGCATCAAACCTCCCAAAAGTGCTTTGAACAAATATCTCAGGGTAGAAGCCAAGGAGATCAGGCTGTCCTGCCTACCTGCCAGCCAAGGGTAGCAGACCTTCCATGGTATTTCAGGGTCAGCATCTCAGACTCAATCTCCTTTCCACCCTGCAGCTTTTGTTACTTGTTGCAGTGGAGTGCAAATTATGTGCCTATTTTCTGAATAGCTGTGATGATTCTCCTTTGCTTTTAGCTTGAGAATAATCCTACATTGGCACCTGTCCACTTCCAGCCATGGGATAGCTCATTTGTAAAAAAATCATGTCTCTGAAGAGCCATGGATAAATTTCAAAGCCTCCTACCGTTCCTGTGAAGTTGGTTACTGGGATTTCTAACTTGCATGTTCTGATGAAACCCTTATAAAGGATCTCTGAGTTGAAGATTAGGTAGATTCTATTTTCTCATCATTTACATGTGCACGCTATTAATAAAAAAAGATATTTTTGTGTTGGCTAAAG
Organism: Muscicapa striata striata; assembly: GCA_030060385.1. Taxonomy (NCBI): domain Eukaryota; kingdom Metazoa; phylum Chordata; class Aves; order Passeriformes; family Muscicapidae; genus Muscicapa; species Muscicapa striata. The sequence goes on from JAREIS010000125.1 coordinate 546,986, forward strand.
ATGCTCCCAGCCAGCATGACAGCACTACTGTTCAAATTTCTTTTAACAAGTGCTGGACAAACAGCATATGCAATAAAAGTCCTACTTTTACACCATCTTAAAAACTCCTAGGAAAGATGTACTTTTCCTTTCCCAAAATAACAGTTACAACAACTGGAATCTCCCACCTTTAATTAGATTCTGCCACTATCCAAATATCTGTGATCATTCTCTTGAATTATAACCATAAATTATTTTTGAACCACAATCAAAAATGAAAATCTTGATGTGGCTGAGAAAAGCCAAGAGAGACAGACCCAGGTCACTGAGCATTACAGGCACAGCCTTGAAGAAGTTGTCAGTGATAAATCAGCTCCCCAACAGACAGGAGCCAAAGAGCTGTCCTTCATTTCTAGGTCTCTTGTACAGTGGCAGGGTGACAGAGGTGGACTTCAGAATAACTCTGTGTTTGGTTTTGAAAAAATATTTTGTAGAAATAGGTACAGGGCATGTTGCCAGTCAAAAGGAAACCTCAGTCTAAACAGTGCATTCAGCTGGCCTGCTGAAGACAGCCAGCTGCACACAAGTGTATGTGTTGGTTAGCATCATAAATAAAGGCTTTTGACCTCCTCTCCATCAGAAAAATGGAGTCCATTTCCAGTTGGATCACCCTGGATCACAGGTGGTAAGAGCTGAACTGCTGGGCATCCTATGAAGCACTGTGAATGTTCCACTGTATTTCCCCCAGGGTGGCAGAACTTCTGTGACATTAAAGCTGGGGAAAAAAGAAATAGACCTGGCTCTTTTTGCTTGGTGCATGAAAACTTGGCTTCCTTCCATACAGATAGGCTCCCTAAAAGGAAAGGATCTGTACTTGTATATCTGACAAGACAAGTGTAACAGTAAAAGGATTTGAAGTTTATCCACGGCTTTTGATACCAAATTTCCCCATCTAATCCGACAAAAAGAAGATAAAGAACCAACACCAAAGGATTTCACCGACACCCACTGACACTGCAAACAGCATTCAAGTATCTTACACGAGAAACACTTGGGAACAGCCTTTGCCTTTGCCATCACACATGTGGAAACCTTCTTACAATGACTATTGGTTACTAAGAAACAGAAAGGAGTTGGCAGGGGTTTAGTTCCGTTCACAGGGCTACACAACATCATTTACAAGCATAGGACACAGAGGGACCAATCCTGCAACCAGAGGAGTCCCACGGGCACAGCCAAGGCCCAAGGCTGCAGCTGTGATTCCCCAAACAGTTACCACTCCAAAACAATCAATGTCTTGATGTTTGAAGTTAATTCTCTTTTGAAATAATAAATCAGCACTTTGGACTCAGGGTCTTGGCCTTGACTTGGAAGGTTGTGGGGATTTGCCACTGAACTGTGCAATCATTTACACACCCAAACCCTGAACTCATTATCACCAGAATATTGTGGATATTTCTTTGCCCCAGCTTACATCAAATTTTTGCACATTTTTGCTTAACTGTTTATTTTTTTGAAAAGCCTTTTTTTTTCCCTTGAGCAATGCCACGCTCACTTGTGATACCCCAGAACTGTAGCTTTGCCTACTGCATGAAATTCAGTGGGTTCACCTGAGGACCTGATTCTGCAAAACAGCAGCATGTGAGCAGAAATGGATGAGAGCATACATAAAATGTAATTAACTTTCCAAATTAAATTAAAAATGAAACAAAACATCTAATAAATGGCTATGACATTATACTGGTAAAAAGAATTATCTTCTAAATTATGTGAGATGGCTGAAGGTGGAAACATTGCATTGACAGAGCAACACTTTGACAGGTTTGTGCATCTGAGATGATCAGCAGAGAATCCAAATGCTTGAACACTGTCCACAAATGATCAGGAGTTCTTTCTGATTCCAGGGCATTGGGGGTGAAAACCTCCTGCAGAGTCCTGGCAGCCAGTTAAGGCTGAAGCTGCTCTGCTCCTACAGCCTTGTAAAGTCACCACCTCAAGCAGTCTGTGTAGCTGGAAATGGGTGCAACCTCCTGGCAGTGACCCAGAAATTTCATATTTATCTGCACAAGATGTTTTGTAGACTCATTGGAAAGGATAAAAGATAGCTACTCTTCAGCAGCATGCAAGAAATCCATGAAAGCTGTATAACCTGCTACAGAAATGGAGAATAGCTGGGTTTTTTTCAATGAAAATGAGGAATTTTTCCCACCACTTGCATCAAATGCAAAAGACTTGATGCAAGTGGGTGGGAAATAATTGGGACAAAAGAGTCAAAGGCACTAATGCAGGAAACCATTCAACAGCTTGGCCAAGCACACAAATGTGCTCCAGAGGGATGTGGTGCAAGTGGGAAAATCCTACCTGCATCTCACAGGAGGTGAGAGATCCTAGCTGGCCCCACAGGTGAGGAGGAGGAGGGTGAAGAGGAAGAGGTCAGTGAACAAAATCAGAGCCTCAGACTTCAGAGCTGAGACCTGGACTAAAAGGAATTGCTAAGCACTGGTGCTGCTTTAGCCACTAAACGTGTGATTAAAGAGGATTTTCATGTGCTTTGTGGAACTCAGTCCTGGAGCAGCACATATTGAATGTATTTCTCCATACAGAAATGCCAGTTCTGTATTCACTGAATAGGAAATAATTTTTCTTCTGGACAAGTGTTTCCTCCTAGAGCAGCTTCCAAGTTCTGGACATGGCTTTCCCCCACTTTGGCTAATTAGGATGTGTGATAACAGGGTTCTCAGAAGTGTAGTACAGAAACCCTGGAACAAAGATTAATTCAAACACCAAGCTGTACATACATTAATGTTTAACAAGAAAGGGAAAACTCTTAATTCCAAGCTCCTATATTCTATACTGGATATTTTTGCTGGCAGGGAATCAGTAAAAATATTCAGAGGGGAGTGCAGTGCTCTTTCCTTTAGCTGAGATATTCTGATTATAACATGAATCATCTACAGCATCCAACATGCATCATTCTGAGACCTCAAACATGGTGCTGAAATCCAACTTCCTTCCCACTGGGAAAGATTCTGTGATTTTGTCTCCTATTTAAAATCATCAGCATCAGCAGGACTCAAAATGAGAAACACAATCTTACTCTGAATTTCAGGCAGAGGCAGTGGCTGGTATCTGGGTGACTGAGTAAGAAGCAGATGGGATATCACACTTGAAGTGAGCTGGGGTTTGTTTTGTGTTTCTCAGGTGCCTCCTAGAGCTGTTTTTTCTAGGTGACTCCAGTACTCTCCAAGAAGAGCTGTTACTGCTACCCCAACTCTCCTCCAGCAGGTAAGAGAAGCCCACTGAGTGTTACTCACCCATGCCCTTGGTGTGGTTGAAGTCTCCTTTCACCACTTTGCAGGTTTTCCCATCACCACTGCAGATCCCACAGCGATCCTCTTTGGCAGCCGAGCCAATGATCCCATCACAGCCAATTTTCTAATGACAACAACCAGAGACCCCCATTACTTTGTCTGCAAGGCTAGAGCATCTCTAAACAGTGAGATCAAGACTAATATTGACATCTGACTGAAAACCTTAATGGGGAGAAAACACTGAACTCTTCATTAAACCTCTGAAATACCTGAAAGAAGATCCCATTAATCAGATAGTTCAAGATACCTGAAATGAAAGAGTAGTTCAATGGAAGCAGGTCAGTTTCATATCTGGCCAATTATGAAAATTTCCACATGCTTGCACTGTATTAAGAATCAACATTCAATTGAAAAATAAACTATAAAATCTAACAGTTTCACTTAAAGTTTCATTATAAATGATGTTTTCATCATTTTCTATACAAACCTAATTTTTTTCCAATAAAAACCTATAATTCTGCTTCCACAGATGGGAAGAGTCACAATATTCTCCCTGTAGCCATCAGGATTATCACCATAATCTTCCTTATTCACAAAGTATTCATAGGTTATGATGGTGAACATTCCACATCTGTATATCTTGAGGCTGACAAGACTGTCAATGATACATATAAATTGTATTCTGTCCATTTAAAACCCTCAAAATTACCAGCAATTTGCTCTTAAAACATAAATTTCTACTGAAATAAGCATTGTCATTATGGAAGTTACAAGCAGAGATTGCACTGTTAAAAATGAGTTTAAGATTTATTCTGCACAGATAAACAGTTTCTTGGCAAATGAGTAGCAGGACTGTCACTAGTAAGACTTATTTGAATAAGGCTATTGGGTCTCTCCCATCTTTGCCCTCCTATGATGAAGCCAGAGGAAAGTTGGAGGGATATCTTAGGGAACAATCAAAACTACAAACATTTTGAAAAATAGGGTAAGCAGGGAAATATTAAGAGAACTTGGGCTGTTTATCTGAGCCTGTCTGCATGTAAGCAATGCAATGTGGATCAGAATTCCAACATTCCCCTTGTTTCAGAAGACCCTGGCCACTGCCTGAGTTCAGATGTATTTCAGGATCAAAGATTGCCAGTATTCCACTGTGTGCTGATGCAGAGCTTGTCTGGGTAAATCATTAGGGACAGACATGCTGAGAGAGGATGATCATCCTAAACACATACTAGGGAAACTCTGCTCATTAACTGGCACAGCACCTGTACTGGTGCACGGAACAGCAGGAAAAAACCTGTATAAATGTGTAAGTGGGAGTTAAAAAGAAGTAGGAAGAGGATCGTGAAGTTTTTGGCAATTGCAATTCTCAAGCCTAAATTTCACTCCCATGTCCAACAAATAATTTTGGGATATTGAACGTGATTCTGCCCCCAGAACAGAAGGATGTCCCAGCAGTTCTCCTTCCAGGAAAATCAGGATGATTTATTAATGGGGTTGCTGAAAGGCAGCTGGAAATAAGCGCCTGCCTGCCACCCTGCTGAGATACTGGAAAGGCTGTGTTTAATTTAAGGCTCTGGTGCTATCTTTTATTGTGCTGCATTGTTATTAGCACTGTGTGAGCACACAGATGAATAAAGAGAACATAATGAGTGTTGAACCACACTTATTCCCAGAGCTACACGAGGAGTCTGTAGGACTCTAACAGAGGCAGGGAAAGAATGGGGAGTTGGCAATCAAATGCTTTGTGTTTACGCTGGAGTTTCCCAGATAATGGAAACCAGTGGAAGCCAGCAAAGCTTGGGAAGGCTGAGTCCCCCCTCATCTGAGACTGGGGTTTAAGACAAACCATTTCCTCACACCTTTACTTGGTCACTGGCACCTCTGACTTGAGAGGCCCTCTCTGAAGGGCACTGAAAGAACCCAATGAATCCACAAATGTAACTCTCAGTAACTTTGCTGTTTTTTACCTTTCATCTTCACCCTATTCTCTGTGAGTGAAGGATCTGGGAATGGCCCTTGCCCCCTCCTCTTCAATGGCACCATTGCTCCTATCCACAGAGCAGACTTTTCCCTTGATCCAGGCCTTGAGATTTAAAGCCTCCATCACATTTGGGCCAGGAAATGGCTTTTTACAAAGGAATATCTCTAAGAGAATAAAACACTTTTTTTTTTCTTGGCTTCAAGATGAAAATTGGTGCATTCTTGCTACTTTATGGGGGAAAAATACCTTGGAAGCACTTTAGTGTTGTCTATACAAACATTAGAGCCTGTTTCCCTCTCCCCAAGCCTTCCAATCATTTCCAAACTGAAAGTGCATTTAATAACAACACATAATGAAACAGCTTTGGGTAAGATTTGACAATGGATTCCAAAACCTGCAAAGTAATTTAGAAACACATTACAGTGACCACCTTGGTCACTCTGATCCTTTGAGAACTCCCCACATGGAAAATACTCTTAAAACCACCACCATGGCCACTCTTATAAAAAGTGGATCAGTAGATCAAAGGGGAAGAGGCAGTACTGGAAGGGCAGAACACAGTGGCTGTCCCTTTGTGGGTGCAAAGTACCTGCCAGCAGCCCTTGGGCTGTTAGCTGAGAGACTTCTCCAAGGTGGGAGAGCCCCTGAGATTGCAGCACTGGCTGGAAAAACCTTCCAGTGTGTACATCAGCAGCTTCCCACTGACAATATGCTCTGTGTATTATACTGCCCATCCTTTAACTACAGAGCTGCTCTCAGCCTGCAGAAAGCTTGCCAAAATGTGAAGTCTGAATTAACCATATGCAAAGGGAAAATCCCAAGTTTCACTACTCAGAAGTCAAGTTTTCACAGTGCAGAAAGAATCCCTTAAAACCTAAATAGTTCAAGGGAGTTTTTTGATTTTTGCCATCTCTCACTTGCTTTGTGTTGCTTCCTGTCCAGTCCAACCAATCAAGGTAAGGTGATTTATTAAATTAAGAAGCAGAAAGGGAAAGCTTTACATTCTGAAGAAAGAAAGACCTTGTAAATAACAGTAACTTTCCATGTGTTTTCTGACCCAAGAGTTGTCCTGCAGATGAGCAGACTGAGTCCATGGACCAGCTCATCCAGCAACTGCTGGATACTTTCAGTTCTATCAGTCTTGAATGGACTGGTGAGAAGGGAAGCAGCTTTAAAACATGGGAATGCTGGCAAGAACATGAAAATAAGTATTTTAGGGCTTCAAGTGCTCAGTATAGACAGTCAGAAATGTGTCCACAGGTTTCTTAAGGCCCTTCCACCCAGGCAGTCTCCTACTCTGACACCACATTTTGGAACTAGCCACTGACCTTTAAACTGGCAAGTACCTGCATGTTTTCTGAGCCAAAGCCCTGAAATTAATTCTCTTTAAGCCGATATCTCCATCCACCCTTCCTTCCTCTCATTTTTATAATTAAACATCTGAAAGTACTGCTTGTTGGGTGGTATTTGCAGCTTCAGTCATAGCTGGCTCCAGCATAGGAAAACTCTTCTCTTTTGAATACATATCACTTGGATTCTTCTGTGTGAACTATTCTCTGTATTGCTTGGATATTTTTTAATGATGTTTTTATTTGTATTTTCAATGTCTGTGAAAGAGCTCAATTGATACAGCTTGTAAGGGTATGTTTTGCTACATAAACACAATTATTTTTGTTATATACACCCACTCTGTACAAGAAATGACATTGTAGGCTCACAAAACTGTAATGCTTCCCATATGCTGAACTAACTGGCTGTGTCAATGGATCAAATACAAATATTGATGCAACATGCGCCACTTTGCAAATTAATCATGTATAGAGCAGGCTGGTTATGACAGATTCATCTACACTGCCAATTCCTTTTGTCCATAATATCCAATGTCCATTGATACCTCCAGGGAAGGACCACATGAAACAGGAATGTACAGATGTGAGCAAGTGACATTCAGATCTGAGGGGAAGAGAATTCTTATTTTGTTGTTTTAAACACATCTGCCCCTGTGGAGGGTTGTGGATGGCTGTCAGGGCTGGGTGAGCTAAGTCTGGCTCCCTAATCAAGCAGTTAATCTCAGAGTTACTGCAATTTCTGTTCCACAACAAATTTTGTGCTAAGGATTGGAGTCCACATAGGAGTTAGTTCAGCAAATACCCTCCTGTCATTTCCCAAGCTTTCAGATTTTGTCTGAATCCAAGCAGCTCTGCTGGATCAGGAGTTAGACACCTCCTATTTTAAATTAACATTATCTCATCTGCATTAGATTTGCAATGTCACCTGCCATTGACTTTGTGCTTAGATCCCTCAGCAGTTCGTGGGGGTGTTAGACACAATAATTCTTGATTTTTCACATATAGATATTGAAGGTTATCTGTCAAAAACTCTGTATTCATGAGCGAACATGCAAATAATACAAAGCTCTTTCCCATCCCAGGAAATCCTTTGCTTCTGTTCCATCATATGCTTTCCATGGGATAACATGGAAGAAAAATTGGGGGAAATAGCATGGGGTTTTTTTTTCTTACCCCACTGCAAAGTACACCACAAACTAGTAGGATATCGACAAAACTTGGTTTTGTCACTCACTATGTCTTACCAAGATCCCTGATACTCTTTTTAACCTCAGATTACATTGCTACAGATCCAGACATGGAAAAAAACAAAAAGGCAATTATACAACAGGTTTCTGTAGTTCAGACAATCCTTCTGGATTTTGTGCACATGCACTAAATAATTTATCAAAATTCAGTGCTAAGCCAAGTTGTTGTATGGAGACAAGCTACCCAGTCTGGAACATCCTGTACCACAGTTTGTAATGCAGGAATATGAATAATACATGGAAAATACTCAAGTGAGGAGACAAAGCCAGAACTGCAGGCATCAATCAAATGCAAAAAGTGGGTACTAAGTATGTAAAAAACTCTTTGCCAGCAGCAGGTCCAGTAAAAAACTTCAATTTCTCCTCTGTCACCTCTGGCACTCTCCTGACACTCTGCCTGTCCAGTTTGCAGAAGATATTTTTGAAAATCTGTCCATTTTCCAATTTGTGCTCCACTTTCTTAGAGTATGACAATCACTTTCAGAAGAAAGTAACTCTGTAACAATTTTGTTGTGCCAGGATGGCCTAATATGTGGTTTATTATCATTAAACATACTGTGGATTCACCAGCCAGTTGAAAGGAGGTGTGATATGACAAAACATTCATGAGAAAACTGCAGACAGAGCCAAAACATCTTCACCTCTTAAATTGTTAAATCACAGCAAAGATGCCCTTGATCTCCAGCCAGTCCAGCTATACAGGAGGTCTCTCTTTTCACAGAGACCTTAAATTACATCCTGAAGCACAATCTGTAGTCCCTACTGGAAAGTTCTCATGCTGTCATGAGGCTCAGACTAATCCTCCTTTGAGAGAAGCCAGCACAAGGTCATGTGCACCATAAGAGTCAGCTGAGCAGCTTGTCTTCTCCTCAACCCTCTGCTCTGTGACATCTGACACTTTTTTTAGTTCCACTTCTGCCAGCAGTTTTTAATTAACCTCAGCAGCACAGAGCAAAGCACTGTAAGGGGTTAGAAAGTGCCCTGCTCTCATGAGTGTTCTCTCATCAAACACACACCCCACAGGCCCAGGGAAGAACGAAACCCTCAGGGAATCCTCTCCCTGAAAGCCATTTGTCACTTGAAGAGAAATAGGAGAAGATGAACCCAGTGTGAGGTGCAGGTTGCAGTGCCCTACTCCACCTTCCCCATGGCTGCAGTGTCCATTACAGGGAAAGCAAACCGCTGAAAAGCTTAAATGAGCACTCGCCCTCCTCCTCCTTCAAGAAATCAGGCTGCTCTTGTTCTCTAGCCTGCTACATATTTTTTGTCTCTGAAAAATCTCTGGAGAAAATAAATTCTCCTTGCTAGAAGACCATGTGCATTTTGAGGAGAAAAGGTCAAAGACCAACATATGCTTTGAACAGGGGATCCAGTTTGCTCAGAGGACGGTAAGAAATGGTGCATTTGAAATGTTCAGCCTCAAAAGCAACTCAAACAAGGAAAAAATTGAATTAAGACCTTATGATCCATCTCAAAAACAAAGAGTAAGATTAGAAAAAGTCTAGGTGATTTAGGAACCCCTGTGTTAAATTCATTGCTGGCTTTGCTCTTTGGTGCTTCTATGCATGATCAAAGTAATAACCAAGTTTACTCACTCCAGCTGCCTTCAGGTGTAAGGGATAAATACAGGGATGCTGCTGCTTTTGATGATTTTGTTTCAGGGATAGTGAGGTTGACACCAAAGGCTTCATTGACAGCTTTTAGATTGAAGTTCAGCTTTAAAGTGAAACTGTAGGAACTTCACAAAGTACAACTGCTTTCCTTCTCAAAACCCTCCTCCCCTTGCAACAGGTTTTTCTCTGTCATGTTCATCTACATTCATTCATCATCCAAGAACGATTCATGAGCTGCATTTAGGAGCAACTAATGAAGGGAGAAGATCGATTACATTTCCTGGGCTAGATGTTCACAGGCAATGGTTACTGCTAATTTGTCTGTTGCACTGACAATGTGTCATTCCTGCCTTTGAGAGCCTCTAACTAGAAGGATTACATAAGAAAATAAATAACAGTAATACTACCCTCTGATTTCAGCACTTATTCTCTTCTCCAGGCCCCCTGCAATGCTCATTGCCAGGCTTTGTCTACACTGGGTAAAGAAACAAGGAGAGGAGTAATTAAATGAATATGGCAATTAAATTGGTTTGATAGGCAGCTAGTAAGACAAATATCTGTGGCAAATGGGGTACACAGGCACATATGGTAATTCTCAGCACTACACTGCATATATGGCAGAGGAGTATTATAAATGAGTTCACAGGGCTTTCAAATCTGCTCGGCTTGAACTGATCATTTCACATTTTTTCTCAGCCAGATGCAAATGGACTGAATGTTCTGCAGCTGTCATCACCTCTCTGCACAGTTAAAGGCAGTTGCCCCCGACTCTGAGTGCAATTTGCTTTTCGTGATGTACCTCCAGTGCTCTGTGCTCACAAAGGAATTCATTTGGAGGGAGCTGGCTACTGATCCTCTCTGGATGAAAAAAACGTGCCTTGCCATGATGTCTGATTTACCATTTGTGACAGCTCTGAAGGTTTGGAGCAATAAAACTGGCCAGCCCAGAGTAATGGTCAATGGCACACAGCTGGAGGTGCACAGCTGGCCTGACTATAAAAGGTTATTAATGAGAGGTTTTTTAGCTTTTTTTAGTTATAGCCAAAAACAGGGAAAAATGAAGTAACTTGGGATGCACCATGAACCTGGCACTACGTGCAAAGCACTTTGTATTATAAAGAATCAAACTTGCCCTGGCTCCCCAGACTGTTGCTGTTCATATTCTTCATTGGAATAAATTAGAAAGAGTGAATTAAAAATGCCTCTTCAGCATCATTTTTCAAGAAACAGTGGGAAGTGTCTCTTCAATCCATAGATTTTTCACTTCTCTTTGCATTGCTATTAGTAAAACTGCTTTACACCCCCAAAGCCTCTCTCACACCCATGTGAGTATTGTGTTCATTCATCTCCCTGCCTGGAAAGCTCAAAGCAATAAAAATTGGCATTTCTTAACCACTCACAGAAATCAGAAATAATGCCAGATTTTGCTTTATTCCCACTAACTTTTCTGGCTTGCCAGGACAAACCAGTGAAGTTAGTGGAAATAAAGGGTGATGCTAAAAAGCTTTTCTGGTGGATATCAGGGCTGGTTAATACCAGGAAGAACAACTCCTACCACAGGATATAAATCTAGATGAGGAGAAACTTAAAGGGAAGAACTGCCAGGAAGAATTCAGCACTGGCAAGGCTGCTGTAGCCAAGTGAACTGTCTTTCCCACCACTGTGGTGTGTGCAGCACACTTTGAACACAGGCTCCATGATCAGGAGAGGGGAAACTCATGAAGGGTCTGCCCTGTCAAATTGTCCGGGACAAATGACCTGAATGCATCACTAGGAGCACCCACTCCAAACAACTTACAGTCTTTTATGATCTTTATATACACATTTTCTCATCTCCCTTCCCTTGTCCACATATTGAATCTCCATCTAATAAAGGTCTACACAGCTCCATTACATTTTTGAGGAGCCTGAAGCATCAGTGCTAAGAGCTGCCCTCCTTAGCATTCAGTGTGTTACAAACTCTCTCAGCAAACCATAAAGTTTTATTACAGAGATCTCCCACACCTCATTTCGGGTCTATGTGTAATTTGGTTAGAGAGAAATAATCATTGCAATGGTTATAGGCAATAACTGTAAGGGAAAGGAAATTCAACCTGAAGACTCTGGCTCACGTTGCTGCAGGAGCCAAGGAGCAACTGGTACTGAAAAGCTTCCTCAATATTTCTAGGAAGGAACCAGGTGGATCTGAAAAGTATCATGATTCTGGCAAGATACTGCTTGTAACAGGCTAGTGACAATTTGCCGATTTGCAGCTTCAGTGCTTTTATCACTGGTTTCTCTAATAGCCAAAAAAGAGCAGTTAAGCAGTCCAGACTTCCCCTCCAATCTGCTCCCCGCACAGAAGTCCCTTCCCACACAAGCAAATGTGATTTTTGAGCATTCCCAGCTGTTCAAGAATAATATCATATCTCGGCCATACAGCACAATTCTCAGACCAAGACACAGGGCCATGGAGCACTTGTAGTGGGCCTTATAAAACAGGGTTGTCCCCTCCTCTCAGGGACAGCCTCCCAGCCACCCACACGGTGCTGCCCCAGACTGAGCCTAACACTAGAAATAGAACAAGAGAAAGTTACTCCACCTGGCACTTGCCATGTACACAGAGGTCTGTCTCATAAGGCCCACAGGGAGTTCCATCCAGGACTCTGTCTGTCACCAGCACGGGAGAATCCTTGCCCAGTGGGGAGCAGAAGAGCTCACATGGCTTATCTGGGAACAGAAACACAACTGCCCTTGGGAACAGCACAAGCGTTTGAGGCAATGGTGATGCATTCTCTACATGAATGGATTCTAATATCTCATCTTTGAAGGAACATGAGGCTTTCACTTTAGGCCTGTCATTTCCCCACTTTAAAATATCACTATATAAAGGGTTACATTGATGAGACTGGGTGTTAGCAGCACAGAAAACCAATTAGTCAATACACTTTTGTCTATCCGTTTGTAATGGGAAGATGTTTGTTACAGGGAACATTCAGCATTCTGATAAGAATGATCAAGTCATTGTGTCTCACAAAATTAAGGCTAGAGCCAGTGATTTTAGAAGAACAAGTTCTCCAGACCACTTCATATCCCACCAACATCTGGTTGAATAGCAGATGAACAGCATGATCCATTAAAGGAACGTAGGTGAGATAGGAAACCATGCTGAGATGCCCCAAGGTGACATAAATTTAAAAATGTCACAAGGAATCCACGGTTTTTTTCAGTTCCAAACTAAATGGCACTTTTTAACACTTAAATTCCCAACTCTCTGATTCCCAGTCTGAAATTCCCAACTTCAGACTGGGAATCAAATTAAGGCACTTCTCTCCCAGCATTTCAAAAAGATGAGTAAAGCATTGACAACTCCGTATGTTCTATTAAGAAGGAAAAAGGAACAGCAGGGCAGCACCAAGAACAAATAATTGTAATTAGTCTTTCAGCTGTAGCTAAAGGGGGCCTATTGCAGCCTTTTCAGCAACAATGGGGCCCTGCAGATGAGAAACTGCTGCGAAAGGACAGTGAGGAATTACAGAGGGAGATGAAAAAACTCACCATCCACAATGACAGCTGTCAGGAGGCTTTTCTTCTTGTTAGTGTACCTGTCGTGGGCCTGGCACTGCTGGTCCCTGAAGCTGGGCACCCCTTTGGGGCAGGGCAGGTTCTCACACACCGTGTGCTCCACGCTGGCCCCCCGGCAGTTCTTCCCACCCGGCCCTGGGCTGCAGCGGGGAACAAAACCAGAGTCAGCACCAAACACCCAGAATGTTCCATCCTCCCCTCCCACCCTTGCTTTGCCTCTTGTCTCAAACACTCCTGAGGATGGAGACACAGCAAACATCTCTTCAGCATGTGTCCTTCCTGCAATTAAAATACCACAGAAGCAGCTCTAACCTGCACTGTAGGCAGGGTGCCCAGAAACAAACCTTTGCTGCAGATAACCTCCATCCATGAAATCCGTGCCATTCCACACATTTGTCTTTTAAACATGCAGGAAAGGCCACTAATGCAATATCAGAATTAAGCACTTGCAAAACCTGTCTATTTTTATTTATGAATCTCCAGAGAAGGAAAACTCAAATTCTCAGCAATAGCCTGTATTTTCTTTGCAAAATAAAACAAAATACAAACAAAAAACCATAAGCATGGAATCTGGAATTCCAGGTCCCAAGCCTTGTACTTAAGAGCTCAAGCACCGCCAATAATATTGGGATTTCCAATAAACAGTGCAACCCAAGTCCACCCTGGCCCATGTCTGAAACAGTGACTCTATGAGATCTCCTGGTAGGCAACTCCACAGCCACCTTTCGCTGTATTTATGCCAAGAGAATCCACCCACTAATGGAACTGAAGAAATCAAAGCCCATTCATGCTGCTGTGACCCTTTTACACAAAAAGAGGGGATTGGAGAAGGGATGCTCTGTTTAAGCCAGTGGTTTTCTCTTCAGTCCAACTGTACAACAACAACCCAAAGCCTAGACAAGAGCACAAGGCAGAACAACTTGAAAGTCTGTATGTGCAAACTGGCTTATGACCCATTCCTTACAACCATGGGGAAGCAATGCATGCCTCAAAGAAATGCTCAAAGAAATTATAAAGAGGAAAAACCAAATCAAACAGTGAAGCAACTGGTTTAAAAATATTGCTAGTTCCACAGGCTCAAGAGTCAGCTGGCAGGAGCAGAGATTCCAGTAAAAAAAAATCCCAAGACCAAATATATACAAAATAAAAGATAAATCCTTTAGCCAATATTTTTGGACAGTGAATAAACCAGCTGCAGAAGTGGGCTGAGGCCAGGAATTTGAAGCAAAAGAAGATCACGTGTGTATCTCCAGCCAAGAATGTATATGAGCAAGAGAATTTTAAAATTAGTGTGCAGTATTGGAAGGAGCATTTCCTGTAATTTAAGGAACGATGATGAATGGATTTAGGTTTGGTCAGCACTGTAGCTGACAGCAAAGAAACCAGCTCAGTCCCCTTTTCAGGAAAATGAGCTGCTAAAAATCAAACCTTGATATTACAGACATGCAACTGCAGCTCAGATAAGGAGAGGAATAAACAAAAATATCCTTTTCACATGATTACAGGTCAACAGCAGCAATTGTGAGCCTATCCATCATCCAAGTATGTCTTCAATGTGACTGTGTTGCTATGCAGAACTTCAGCCCAAATTTAAAAAGAAAAGCTTTGGGTACTTTGTGTGTAGAAGAAAACATGAAATCTGAATAAAGTCAGAGATGCTCCACTTGGAGGGCTGCTCTCAAGGCTGTGAAATTATAATGAACACAATTAGGGTGGCCAGTTAAATGGCACCATTGTAACCTCTTCAGGACTCCAAAACAATGAAGAGACTTCCAGATGGGCTTCAACTGTACTGAGAGATGAAGGACAACATCTACACTTCATCCTGAATCAGAAAAAATCCAAGCCCACGCATAAAGCATCTGCTTGTTTGTAGTCACTGTGCAGAAGCTAAACTGCACCCAGGGCTCCCTGCATGCATGAGAACTTTCCTGTTCTTATGCAGCACATCCTGACCTACAGAGCATCTCGAGGGGCTTTGCCAACACAGCTCTGGGACACTCTGGTCATTGTCAGCCACTGCACTGCTCCCCAAGCTCAGAGCGGGCACTCCCTGCAAAACTGATCTCAAAGGCACATTGGCTCACTTTGGTCTGTAGATCCAGATCAGCCCCTCCTAATTCACTGTAGTGTTGGAGGGGAAACCCAGCATCAGTTTTTCTGCCAAACTACATGTATCTAATTCAACTGTATCTATCTTTGAATCACTGCAATGGGAAACTTCCAAAGGTGGCCCTTCAAGCCACTTCCACAGAACCTACTTCAATTCACTCCAGGATTCTGACCTGTAGCTTGTGAATGAGAAATTCCTCAGGGCATCTGCACAGCTCTGCTGCCCATTTCTCCCCTGTACTCTCGTAGCAAGGGCTGCCCAAGAGGGAAAAGGCTTCCAGCAAGGCAGAAGGAGGCAGGATGGTGTGAGGACTTACGGGGGGTTGTCACATTTCCGCTGCCTGAAGCGCACCCCTGTCCCGCACGTCCGGCTGCACATGCTCCACTGGCTCCACACGCTCCAGTCCCCGTCCACGTGCTCAGGGATGGGGGTTTTACTGACACACTCCCCAGCTCGGCACCACTGCAAGGCAATCAGGTTAGCACAGCCTGGGAAGAAGCCCTGACCCTGCACAGGTGGACTTGAAAGAATGTTTGAGGGATTGCAAAAAGTCCATGTTTAAGTTCCCAGGGACTCAAGGTTTCGGTGAGATGGCAGTTGGAGAAGGAGGAAGGGAGGAGGTGAAATGTAGAAAATTAAGTGTCACTCTCAACAAGCCCCTGAAGGGAGTTCTGTCATTAAAAAAACAATCACAGAACTGAGCCCCTTACTTTATAAAGCAGATAATTATCTAAGTACTAAGATTTAAAGCTCCACAATTCACAGAAATGGAGTCCAAGAAATTATGCCCCAAAGCAATGCCTTCATCAGCACTGTTCCCAGTATGTACAAAATGATTGAAGTATTTTGGACCTAACTTGGCTGAAGCCCCAAAGCCCTCTGATTCTAATAGGTTGTGCTGGCTCCTGACCAAGCAGCAAACTTGGCCTGTCCAAGATGTGACATAGTGAGCACTGCTAAGAAACCTTATGAAAGAGCCACCAGGACTCCTCCAGTTAGAAAAACATGGGCCTAAAACCCCTTTTTTTTCTGTTTCCTTGTCATGGTTTCCAGGACCCAGTTTTTCTTGTCATTGTTTATCCTTATTTGCAAGCAAAGGTTCCAATCCTTGATCTCAGAAACCAGTCTTTTAAATTTTACCCTGTCTTACCTCCCCAGCTATAACATAGACAAAAAAAAAATTGGAGTCAAAAACCAGTAAGTAGGGGGATGAGAATTACCAAACCAGGCAAGTTCCAAAAAATACATATAAAAATAAACACAGCAAATTATACCTCAGAAAGAACAGAACATCACTGAATTTGAGCTACTTATAGAAATGATAAAGTTTTTAAGTAACCTTTTTTTCTTTCCCCATCTTTCACCACTCCCCAAGTGTCAGGCTAAATGCTCTGCACACTTTTTACCTCAAATACAACCCAGAACACGACCAGCTATGGGTTTATGGCAAATACTGAACAGCTTGGAAACATTATTCCCAATGCTGGGAAACAAAAGGTGACTACTGCTGAGCATTCTGATTACCTTGTCTGCGCCACATTCAGTGCCATCCAGAGGGGGGTCCAACTTGGTTTTACAGGATGTGTCTCCTTCCACCAGGCACCAGAGCCCAGCACACATCAAATGCTGTAATCACAAAGCAAGGAAATGCAGTTATTACTTTTGGAGATGCCAGCCATCATTATGGGATATACTTCAAAGCTCAGGCAGTCTTTCTCAAGTGAATCCAGAGGCATCCAGTTGGTTTGGGAGCAATTATTTTTTAAGGGTTGATTGGCATTAAGTGGTGAGGCTGGAAACATAAAGAGATTGATGGATGCCACTGACAGGCACAAAACCTAGCCCAAACAAAAAGTGTGCTATTTAAACAGATTTCTTTTCACAAGAATAAATCTGGTCCATTAAAAAGGAATCCTATATGGGAGGCCACGCTGGGTGCTTTGGAGCCATGCCAAATGCTTAGATGTCCAAGATGCTTAATTACTCCTATTCTTAAAAAAAGATACTGAAGTAACTGCAGCTGGTGGGAGCAATAATCAGCCAGCAATGCCTCTGGGGAGAAGGTGGAATGAGAAAGAGGAAAGGATGTCCTGGTGTGCTGTGCAGCAAAGAAGGAGGTTGGTGACAGGCAGGGTCAAAGACTGGGATTATTGTGGGGATCATTCCTGCTCCGCTCAGCCAGTGTGTGCTGCAGGGATCCCAGTGCTGACCACAACTGCCACCTGCCAGATCAAAACGTTTTCAGAATTTAAGAAAAAGCAGCAGGAAAAGGGACCTTTGAACCGGTAACATTTTCCACAGCATCCACCATGCTTTGCATTCCATGAAGTGGATGATTTCAATACAGTGCTACATAGCTGAGCACCAAAAGAACAACAAAGAAGAGTTACATTTTTTTCCACTATTGTTCACATTTCAATGTAATGGTAAAAAGATGAGAAACCTGGCTCTTGTGCCAGCTGGTCTTGTCAAGATTTATTGCACCTCATTAAATAGTTGAGTCAACACACTTCAGCCTCATGCTCCTTCCCCAATGTAATGTAAGAGATTGTGGGTGCATGTGTGTTTTGTGTACAGGCATGTTGGTATGTCTCTATAAAACAGATCATGTCTCTATAAAATAGATCTGTACAAGAGAGGGTGCAGACGAGATAAATCCCAGTCCCAGCGATGATGTAGAACATACTGAAACAAAATAGTTATCACAGCAGTATCTGCATCCTGCTCCATTTCCACATTTCTTTCTGGAAAGAGGATTTTGCACTATTTCAACCCAAAGAACATTCACAAAATCTGGAAGCAGACAGCACATTTCAGCATCTCTATTAACCACAATGCAGAAAGTCATTGTCAAACAAACAAACAACAGCAAATACTCCAGGGAAACCTAAATCAATGAATTTTCAAGACATTTTCTCTGAAGAAATAGAGCATATGGGAAAATATCAGTCTTTAGTAATTTTGACTAAATGACTGTGACTAATTAGCGGTTTACCCACAGCTCTGAAAGCACTTAAGCACCAATTAGCCATGAGGACATCACACAGTGTTTTATTGATAGGTATAGCGAGGAAGAAGCATTGACAAGGCAGAGATTTCAGAGCTTGCTGAGAAATTCATTGTTCCACCCCATAACTCCTAGATTTTCAACCCCTTGCCTTCTGGAGAGGACTAAAATCAAAAAGTAACATCAATTAACCACCCACAAGCATTACAGAAAAAGCACAAATCTAGGTAATAAACCACAGTGTGAAAGTACTACCAGCAAAACCTCCTTCCAAACTGTGGCTGGGGACAATATTGATCCGTAAAATGAAGGGAAGCTTTGGAAATGAAAGATGCAGACAGCAAGTATTTCCACTTTTCCAGTCTTCAGCCCCTCTCTTGCATATAACCACAAAGCTTCAGAGCAAAATGTGAGGAGAAACACTTCAGCCAGATCTCTTAAATGACCCAGACAGAAATTTTGCCCCCAGAAGGAAACTCTCTGCTTGTGCTTCCTGTCAGAGGAACATCCTGGCTGAAGATGTGATGGAATTTACTGCATCCCTAAAGAAGTTGTTCTTGACACACGGGAGCACCATTGCTAAATATCTGCATTATGCAAGACCAGTGTTTGTTCAGCTTCAGATCCCTGGATCATAAACTGCATGTAAATTAGGGTTAATTTCTGCTCTTTGATGTAAAACTGGGAAGACAGAGTGGGTGGTGGTAGAAACAAAGCCATAAAAAATGAAAAAGCTTTTTGTACAGTTTTGGCTGGCAACCAGAATCCCTCCATATCCCACAAGAATATGGAAGGTGATAAAGCCAGGTCACACACCCAAGTATGAGCCATGGCATGGGGAAGCAATGGGCAGAGATCACCTGAAACATGTATTTGCACCTGCAAAACAGTCCAGACAAGGGATACAGAGGGTGTAAATATTCACATACAGGTGGGCGTGGTGTGTGTATATATATCTCTGTGTGTTTATGCCCATATATACATGTGGGCATATATACACACATAGTTGTAAGGAGATAAATAAAAGAAATACCTCTCTCAGCAACACCAACCTTTCTAAAATCTCCCATCTTTGAGGTATGGAAAACATTGGATTTTTATAGCATCCCTGTGTTTAATTCAGAATCCTAAATGCAAAGCATATTTCAGGAAACAGTTACAGAAAAATCTGGTAACTGTGCTGAGCTCTGTTCTGGTGCCACACCACTACAAAGCCCAGGCCCTCATTAGCCCAGTCCCCTGCATTTAATAGTGTTCGGATACCCCAGCAAAGATGAAACCATCAGCTTTGGGATTGCATGTCCCTAAGACGTTTTATCATGTTAACAGCTCTTTTCAAAAGAGATCATGTATCCTCCTCAGCTACAATAGGAACCCAAACAAAACTCCCCATTAAACAGCAAAGCAGTGGCAGTGACTTTAATGGTTAACAAGCAGCTTTGTGGGGAAACATCCAAGTGAGAAATGGCAAGACTTGAAAGGAAGTTGTTGTATGTGAGTGGCAGCTTAGAGCTTATACTGATACAGAAGAAGCCATCAAAAGAACTGTATTAGGGCTAATTCTGCATTCAGCAACCAGCTTTCAGATGGCAGGTCCTTGCCTGCAAAGCATTCCCTACAGCATTCAAAAAGTGCCAGGGAGGATTTTCCAATGATAGATATTTCCCACTGGAAAAATATTGATTTGTTGAAACTGTCTGTGGGGAAAGGTCATCTTTGGATCAGCTCCCAGTTTGAAATATTTCCAAGAGCAAAATAAAATTTTAAAAAGCGAGATGGCTGTTGAGAAGTAGTGTTTCAATAAAAATTTAAAATTACTTTTTAAAAACAAGTTTTAAAAAATAAATACTTTTTCAACTGAACCCTTAGGGAATTTATACAGCAAAAAAAAAATTAAAATTTAGAAACTGAAATAAAATGAAATAGTTATAAAGGCACAAATTTTAGACTCTCAGAAACTCCTGGGAGATAGGAAAGCTTGTCTGCACAGCTGTTAGGAACCAGTCCTGGGAGAGGTCATGATCTGGAAACTCCCAAGCTGGGAGAGATGTGCTCGGCAGGTGAGCGGCGCTTCCGATGACAGGGATTATAATGGCACCTATCTGACAAAGGGCCCCCCTGTGCCAGGTGTTTTCTCTGCCTCAAAGATCTCGCCATCTAAACACACTCCTGGGAGCTTGGGGATAAAGGAAGTCTTATCACTCTGTTCTAGGTGGAAAGATGAGGAACAGAAAGGGATTAAATGTCTTGCTGAAAGTGCTGGGAGATGAGCTGAAGCAGAGCTGCTCAGAGCTCTCTGCTCAGCGTCACAGCCACAGGCTCCTGTGTCACTGCCTGCTCCAGCTAAAGCCAGGCTCTGGCTCTGTCCCTTCCCACCTTTCCCCACTTTTCCAGATGGTTTCCCTTCCTGGGGACTCCATCCCCACGAGGACTCACAGCGTGCAGTGCTCAGGGGTGGCTCAGCAAACAGATCTATTTCAGGTTACTCAGCTCAGTGCTGCAGCTGGGAATGAGGAGAAGGCAGAGTTCATGCAGCCAGCTCCTTGCCCACAGGCAGCAAGTCTGGAGCTCTTTTGGGGTAGCTATTGCATCACCACTGCTGCTAAAATCTGTGTGATCCTGTCCTGTGACCTCCCAACACTTCCCCACCTCAAACCCTCAGATTATTACCTGCAAGGGAAGCTTCCAAACCTCCAAAGCATAAAGAGAATCAAATGAATAAAGATGTCCTTCCCACCATAGAACAACTCTACAAAAGCTTGTTCATCCCCTACACATTAACTCCTTCACCTTGTCTGCATCCAAGGAAAGAAACACTTATTTCTTCTGGAGATGAATTTGTTTCCGAAAGAGGAACCTCTTCTTTCTAGCAGCAGAATTAAACCAATTTTTCTGTCAAAATGAGGAGACTACGAATAAGAACTTAGGAAGAGTAAATATCCTTAAGGGAGAGGAGCAAGAGATCTCATAACATACAGGCTTGCTTCTAAGTAAGCTGACTTTCCATCAAGTACCAGACCTCTCATTTTGCCAAGGTTCTGGCTCAGCATATTGCTAACCAGGGGGGAAATATGCTTATGAATGGGATCCTAATTAACACCTATTAGGTACAATAAACACACAATTTACTCTTGCTTTCCTGTTCAAAGCACAATGCAAACATTCTCAAAGCCTCACAGGACACTTCTGAGCAGCAATTCTTTACACAAGGTGAGAAAAACAATGCCCTCAATTTCTACATGATCACTGTCTTTAATTTTGGGTGCATAAACAACCCACAGCAATCACAATGGAGGTGAGCAGTGTCCTTATGGAGCTTCTTGCTGCTGAAAATGAGATGAGGAGTGTTCCAAACTTAAATCCTGCAAAACTGGAAGGCACTTTTGGAAAGGAGCCACATGTTGACCCAGACAAGATAATTGTGAAACTCGGATCCATGTCTCAGTGGCCAAACTGCTGACCTGTGTCTAAAGCTGATATTCCAAGATCATGCCAGACAAGCAGTGGAAGACTCCCAGACTGCAAGGAAGGCACAAAGGAATACAAATACTTTTTGGTTTTTTTTTAAACTGTACATTGGGAAGCAAACAATAAAACAGGAAAACACCGTCTCTAGTTTCAGCTGTCTCTGGTGCTCTCAAGGAAAACTAAAAACCTTCACAGTCTAAAATATTTCTTTGCAAAACATCAGTTTTATTTATTTTTTCATGTACCTGGAATTAAATTAATAGTCAAAAGAAAGAGATTGGAAAGAGAGCATTAATCAGACCACGAGCTACTTTTCTGGCAAAACATTATGCTGAATACAAATCTTTCCAGTGCCTTTAGGGTACTCATGTCACCTGCTCCAGGGATTCAGAGACATGGAAAAATCCAAGGAGAAAAGGACAAGCTTTATGCACTTTCCTACCAACACACAACTCTCACTGTGCCAGCTCTTCAGCTTTACTGAGCCCAGGTTTTAGCATCTTAAATGAGAGAACACAACACAAATGTGTCACATCAGCTGGAAAAATCAGAGAAGTGTCTTTATATGGTCAAACCTGGAAGTAGAGACACATGGAATAAAGCACTGGAACAGTCTTTGAATTAAATGATTGGAATTTTGTACTGTGACTTACTACCAATGTTTAAAAGAGCTGTTCTTAAGAGTAATGTTCACTCAACAGCTCCCAGTCAACTCCTCAGGCCTTAACACCTGATTGTTGGATATGAAAAATATTGATTTTTTTGAATAACAGGCAGAGTTGTCCATTAAAAAAGAAAAATAGGAAAATGAAAAGAATGAAATAATGGATTTTGTTTCTTGGCCATTGGAAAAGAGAAGCAAGGGACAGTAAAATAAATATAGATATGTACACACATCATTCAGATGTGGTTGTGAAAATTATGGAGTTTCTCTTGAAGTGTTTTGCAGATGGGAAGTTCCCAGCAGGTCAGTGGGAGAAGTCTGAATGCCCTTCAAGTTTGTTATACACCATTTTCAGGCTGATACTCAATGGTATTCTGGCTAATTTTGTGAAGATCAGAATTTAGCTGTAGATGCCACATCACAAGGCTACACTAATTATTTCTCCCTCCCCTTGTCTTAATAAGAAATGAAGAACTGCCAAGCTCAAGTGTTTAATTCTTAATAGGCCCTCTCTACTATTGTTAAGATTTTATTATGTTTATATTCTGAAATTTCCACGTTGTATTTTTATAATTTTATTTTGGTTCCCTTCTCTCTTTTTATTTTTCTTTAAACCACTGCACCAGAATGTGTTTTGACCATCTTCCAAACTGAAACACATACAAAAATTTCTGAAGCATTCCAATAATTGTAAACTGGGCTGTGCTGCCCAGGCAGGAACTCTGCTTCTCTCTTGTTCTTTCTCTCTCTTAAACAAAAAGCATTTCCACTGAAAATAAAGAGAAAAAGGTATTTTTGCAACACACAGAAGTAATGAAATAGGACACTTCAGCTTCACAGAAACAGGCAATGTGAGAATAGTCCAAATTCTAACAACCTACACAAGGAAAGCTATAAACTATAGAATAACATTTAAGTTAATTGTACCTTTACTTCTCAAAAAAAAAAAAAAATCTGCTCATTTTATTTCAGAATTGCCAAGCTTCTATCCTGCAAGCCACAAGAAAAACCCAACCCATCCTCTTCCAGATTTATTAGTATTACTATGTAGACAAAGTCCCCAGCTGTACAGAAAATGACAATGCAATCTATTATTTTCAGGATAAACCAGTTTTCAATCTAATTACCACGTTCTTGTAAATACTCTATATGTTACTAAATAATAGGGCTCACTATCATGGTCTGCATCTCACAAATGGCCCTGCAGAGAAAAGGCAAACAGAGGCCCATTGATTCCCATGCACAGAGCCCAAAAGGCCACTCCAGCAGCCTCTTTGCAAGATCAAGACCACAGAGGGACCTACAATTGCTGAATTATACTCACCACACCAGCAAATATGCAAACTGAAGGGGTACAGAAAATCCACTTGATCATTACAATTGCTGGTTTTTCTTTACTTTGTTTTTGGTTCCTCTCCTCCATATTAGCCAAGAAATCTACTTTGTCTCCTTTGGCTTGCAATCAACTTTGCCCTCTTGTTCTGTAGCTTGCAGATATTGGAAAATACCTACATTTGTTAAAAAACAACCTGAACCTAAGAAAAACAGTGGAGCCAATTCTAGCTGGTTTAATATTTCTAAAAACAGTGCTATGTCAAAATTCACATTCCCAGCTACATCTGAGCTGACAGTGTCCCTTGTCAAGGAAAAAATCTCTTAGTAGCAGAGCTAATCTCCTCCAAGTGCCACTCCAGCCTCAGCCCAGTTTTGACTCAAAACAATTCTGGACGATAACGGTTACATAAAAACCCGCAAAAATGTGTTAATAATAAATAAGCCAAAACGCTTATAAAACAAAAAGCCAAATGGATACATGAGATAGAAATCACATTTTTTCCCCATAAATATGATTTCAGTGCAAAAGCCTCTGTTGGTAGGCATGCCAGCCTGAAAAATAAAGATTAAACACACAGAATGTTTCCATGCGAGGTTTCAAATGTGTTCTGAAGAATTTCTGAGGGAGAAACACCATCTCTGCTCCCTGAGAGATTGAGCAGAAGCCACCTGTGCTATTCCTCTTGGAATTAACAAAGGGAGAGCAAAGGGTTAACTCCTGCTCTCAAGGCATCATTGCCTGGCTGGGGTTGGAGCTCTCTGCTTCCTCTCTAGGAGGGGTCAGATGAATTCACAATAGTTGATTCATAGCCCAGTGTGGAGCTGAAGGACAGAGGTCAGACAGGTTGAATTGCCTGTAATTTGCACAACTGCTCCCATGCTAGCCCTGGACTCACATCAGCACTCAGCAGGCAGAGCCTCCCAGGATCTCTGTGTTTGGGGTGCACTGATTACACACACCCTGTGCAGTGTCAGAGGTGCATTTCTGTCCAGCTTTTCCTGCAATCATCATGATGTTGCTCAAAGCTTGAGAATGACATAGTCATCTATTTAACTTCTGCTAAAAGCAACTTGTCTCCCTCAAAATAAAGGCCACTGTGTAGCCTCTTAGGTGGGCCAAAGCTCTGCCAACACTGTGCAGCTTCCCAGCTAGAGCCAGCCAGCATGCCTGGCATGGCACAGCACACTGGCACATCCTGCTAGAGAAGCACTTGCATGGATCAGACAATGCCTGACATTTGCAATGGGAACGATGAACAGAAAGCACCATGGAAAAGCACTTTGATTTCTCTGCATATTCCAGGAGAAAAGTCTGTAACTTGGATATGAAGGGGGACCTACTGAAGAGTGTTGAGAGATTCATTACTATACACGAAATCATAGAATCAAAGAATGGCTTGAGTTGGAAGGGACCCTAAAGTTCATCCAGTTCCAATCCCCTGCTATGGGCAGAGACACCCTCCACCCAGGCTGCTCCAAGCCCCATCCAACCTGGCTCTGGACACTTTATCCCTGCCTTAAAGGAATCCAGGCTAAAAACCTGATCTACAGCTCCTTAAAGAGGTGACCTGCACTAGAAAATCTTATCCAACATTGAGGGTACAGAACCAGATCCTAAATTATACATCTTGGAGGTCATAGATTACAACACACTATGGATCATCTGATTATCATAAACTCAATTTTTTAGTATATTAAAATGTAGAAGGAAAGAAGAAAAGAATGTCAAGGTTTGGTGTATTTAAAGCTGAGCCTTCCTCATATGTTTAATTTCTGTTCCGTAAATTTGGAGCAGAATAGCTGCAGGATAGCTGGTTTGGCAAACTTATAAACCTGAGAGCTACAGTTTTGTTCTAAGGCATCCAAGTTATCCTTAAAAACAAAATGGAAGAAGAATTTTGGGGATGCAATCTCAAATATTCAGAAAAGGGTGAATATTCATGGATTAACTATCTTGTTGGACTGGTGTCGGAGGCCCAGCCACTGCCAAGCATTGAGGGACCTGACTCTCAGTGAAAGCAAAGATTACATTCCTTCAAAAAATTGGGCTTTGATGCTGTTAAAAAAGAGAGCTTACTGCACAGAAATTTTCTGCAGTTCCTCAAAAATGTAGAAATTTTGGAACCATCTAACCTCTGAAGTTTGCTCTAAATCAAATTGCAGGGCATTTTTGAATATAGGGCCTCTAGTTTGCCTGATATAATTATGTAGCTCAACTATCTCCAAAGAAATATTGTAATGTAACTCTTTTATTATATAAGAAAATAGGCAGCAGACACATGTAATCATAAAAAGATTGAGCAGGCTCATTTCCTGAAGTTTATTTCCTTTTCGTAACAAATATTTACTGTCAAATGTTTATTGCTTTTACATTTGGATTTTTTTAATACTTTATTGAATTAAAAATACCACATTACCATTGGCTAAAAGAGGAGACAGCTGTATTTGCCAATAATTTCTACAGCTAATGCCAGTGACCAGTGCCAATTTTTTTTTTTGGTTCATATTTTTGTAGACAGCTTTGAGACTTATGATACAAGTATTCTGCAGATGAGGCCTGAGGAACACAAAGGTGAAAGGAACACAAATTTCAGAGGTTTAAAAATCAAAGTGATCATTTCCTCTAAAGAATTTCCTTTCCTTGCCATCAAGCACCAAATCAGAGTAGCATAACAGGATATAAACATTTGCTTAAATTAATGGCATATAACATAACTGATCCAGAGCTTCACAGGGTGAATGCTAATTCTTAATGCACATCTGCAACAGGAATAAGCCTAAAGAAGGGACTGCAAATTGGTTTTAATCTGCTGAAGTTTTCTACCAGACTTTTCATTAGGAAGCACCAATGTGCTCAGAAAATATGCTGTTTTTTCAGGGGAAATGAAAGATGGAGAAAAACACCATGCTTTTCATTGTGTCCTAAAGTGTCAAATAATTAGACTGGTGAAAAATCTTGGGAGACACAAACACCTGCTGTATCTCACAGAGAATGGTGCCTCTTGGCACGTTACTCTGGCAAACAACAAGTCCTTGAAGCAGTTCCAGACTGGACACTCAACTCCTGTGTGAGAAATGCTGACCACCAACCAGCGGGCTGACATTCTCATCAGGCACTGGAATATCCAGAAACAAAATGGTTTTTTATCACAACAAGGGAAATAGCAAATATCTCTTCCAAGAGCAATCCAGCTGGGTGACACCCACACAAGTGGAAGAACTTGAGTCATGCTGGGTAGATCTGAGGTTTTCTTTACAGACCCATATTCTAACACTTTGCTTCCAGTACAGTAGTCCTGGTGGTCTGCATTTTCTTGATGGAGCTGGGAAATACAACCTATCCAGATTCTTTTCCTATTGTTTTATATTAGCTAGTTTCCAAGTCCAAAATAAATAAAACAGCTAATGTGAAACTAAGAGCATTTTCCCAGGGTTTGCATATGTTCAACAGTTTTAGTAATTTGGCATTTAGAAACCTCTGTTATCTCTGATTATTATTTTCTTTCTTAACACTGATTTAAGATCCTAAGCTTGTTCAGAATGGGAATGAGGGATGACTAAAAAATACAAATGGCCAGTTATTAAAAGCAAGAAACCTGTCAGAAGGGGATGCTGCCAGCTGGTGCTGATGACCCAACACAGCTTCATGACTTTTTTTTTGGTATCTCCAAGGCCACACTGGAAGCAGGCACTACCTAACTCCCTGTCTAAAGCAGGGGATAAGATCTGCTCAGAATTAAAAGATCTGATTATGTGTAAGACCTTAATAAATGTTTGGCTGTCTAAACTCCAGAGGATGAGTCCAACAGCTTCATCTCAAACACAACCTACTTCTAGAGACAGCAACAATCAATGTTTCCATTTTGCCAAGCAACCCCATGACACAAGCACAGTACACCCAAACCCTGACGAAAAACCATGATGCTTAGAAAACACACAAGATTCTGCACAGAATCTGTAAAGCCTCATGAAACAAGCAGACATCAGTATTTCCTCAGCACAGAGCAGAGCCATTTCCTAAGAACACTGCAGTGGTCTGAAGGTGAAGCCTGTAAAACACCCAGCCAGCCATCTAAGCTGACTCTCTGCAAGTAGCCAAACACTTGTGAGGAGAGACTTTCACCTCAGCTGAACTTCCAGGAAAACAATCTCTGCAGAGCATTTCAGCAAAACAATGTCAAAAGGGAACAGAGTGCAAACACCAGCCTGGGAGATCACCACGGGCAGTGTGGGGAAGGACGAGGCCTCAGCAGGAGCTGCGGACATGGCGCTCAAGGCCCTTCCTTTCCCACCAGCAGCGCTGAAACTGAGGCAAGTACAGGCTCCTTTTCCCTTCCACAGGGCTTGGCAGCTTTATTCCCACTTCCCACCTTGTTTCCAGCTCCAGCCCACGAGCTCTTACCTCCATGTTCTTACAGAAGGTGGCGTTGGTGCCAAAAAGGATCTGGCACTGCTCGTCGGCGCTGTAGTGCATGCCCGGCAGCTTGTGAGGGAGCCGCACGGAATAGCGGCTCCGGGGGTCTGTCACCAGCAGGCACGTGCTCACCTTGGACCTGGGCAGCAAGGAAAATGTCCTTTAGGGAAAGCACTCTGAGCTGCACTGTGAGATCACTGGCCTCTCTTCAACAGAGTCTCCTGTCAAACACGCTTTTCCCCGGAACTCTTCTAAATCATTGGGAACTATGGACAGAAAGGGCCTTGGGGATGCAGCCATGGCCTCAGGCCTCAAGGCAGGACAGACATTCACAACATTCTGGGTTAAACATTTGTCTAATCTGTTCCTAGAAATCTGAGAGACTCAATTTGGCCCCCAGGCAATCCAGCCCAAAGCTCCACTAGCCTTGAAATGACAGCAAGAAAGTTTTCC
Organism: Muscicapa striata striata; assembly: GCA_030060385.1. Taxonomy (NCBI): domain Eukaryota; kingdom Metazoa; phylum Chordata; class Aves; order Passeriformes; family Muscicapidae; genus Muscicapa; species Muscicapa striata. The sequence goes on from JAREIS010000125.1 coordinate 575,484, forward strand.
ATCGTGTCGCACCTCAATCCCCTCAGCTGAATTCTGAGCCCTTGACATTTTTTCTAATCCATCACAGGCATAAAGGGAAGATTTTTCTCTTTGCCTTTACAACAGTCTTATACAAATTGGAATATCACTGTCACATCAGGGGCCAGACACAACCAGATGAGTTCAGATGCAACTCCTTTTTCTAATTCATGCCTTTACTGTGGCAGTAAATATCCCATTTCTTTCTTTCTTTCTTTCTTTCTTTCTTTCTTTCTTTCTTTCTTTCTTTCTTTCTTTCTTTCTTTCTTTCTTTCTTTCTTTCTTTCTTTCTTTCTTTCTTTCTTTCTTTCTTTCTTTCTTTCTTTCTTTCTTTCTTTCTTTCTTTCTTTCTTTCTTTCTTTTTTCTTTCTTTCTTCTTTCTTTCTTTCTTTCTTTCTTTCTTTCTTTCTTTCTTTCTTTCTTTCTTTCTTTCTTTCTTTCTTTCTTTCTTTCTTTCTTTCTTTCTTTCCTTCCCACCTCTAACCCCCAGAGTGGGAGATTTTCCATGCTGAACCCACTCCTAGCACAAAACACTGTGGCAGGCACTGTTTGTCAGAGATCTGCACTGTAGGTTTAAGATTAGACAGGAGACTTAACAAACAGCAGGACAGAAATCCTTCCTGAACAATTGAATATGATAAGCTGAAATATGGATGCAGTGGGAAAGAAGTTTATAGTGAACCGTTTTAGACCAACACACACTGAGGAGTGAGAAAACACATCAGAATAACCTCCAGGCTAAGTCAAGTTTCAATAAAATAAAAGCTATTTAATAACAAGACAGTAAAAGCAACGGCATAAAACTGCAGCATCTTCAAGCAGAGATTTCTGCAGGTCACCTACACACAGATTTCTGTCATTGCAAAATCAAAGGGTATTTTCTGTAAACAGAAGGTGATAGGGGATTTTCTTAAAGATGCTACCAGCACATTGACAACTACACACAATTCTTCTACCTCTTTTCAATCCTCAGTTTCAAGGGGTTATTGCAATGGAGACAGATTCAAATTTGCAAACCCTAATGACATATGCACACTTCTTTGAAAGGAATATTGTTAATACTTTCACTTTAAAGCAACAGAGTGGATTGTTGCCTGGTAGGATTTCTGACATTCAGCACAATCCTTACTTTAGGAAGTTTTCAAGGTCGTCTCGGCTGCACGAAGACCAGGAAAGGTCACTTGGGTTCCTGCCCTTCACCCATTCTCCAGACATAATGTGAGACCTCCCAGCACAGGGCTGATGATCATCATCGTGGCTCATTCCCATGCTGTTGGATTAGAACAATACAAGAGAAAAAACCTATCAAGTTATGATGTGGGTTTCTCATTTCCCATTGCCCTTAGCAATGACACTCTCAGCAATTAACACCTGGACAACAGGCTGCACATACAACACACAATCAGTCATGTCCTGCCCTGGGCACCTGTTAAATAATGAACTAGAGGTTCCTTTAATTTATCCATTCCCTTTATTTCACAAAGTGTTTGGTATTTGTGTGTTTGAAACTTTCAAATGTGCTTCATATGGACTGTCCTCCCAGGGCTTATGAGAAGTGAACCTGGAGAAGTGATGTAGCTCAGAGAAGGGAATATGCTGGAATATTTACTGAAAACTGCGGACTGCTTTACCAAATCTAGAGGATAGGATCTCCACAATTACACTGAGAGAATGATCTAGTGATGGGCTTACTTTGTTCTTGCATCAGTATGAATTTGGAATATACTGTTAGGAAAAACATTTTTCTAAATCAATGGTATTGTACAATCATCTAACTTTGAGGCTGATCCTTTTTCTAGTAGTGGGTTGGATCAGATGATCTCCAGTGGCCCTTCCAACCTAAATTAGCCTCTGAGTCTGTAACAGCAGTGCTCAGACTGCAGCCTGAGGCAAAGCCAAGCCCCATTTCTGCAAGCACTCTCCAAAAAAGCACCAAGATTGCCCCATGCCCATCTCAGGAAGGACAGAATGTGACCCATTCAGCAAAACAAACCATCTAAACAAACAGCAGATTGTGTGTTTGTGTTGTATAAACACATGGAAGAATTTAAACACGTTCAGTGAGGATTTCCAAAAGTACTCAGAAACAGAAAAGTGTTACTTCAACCTCCATCCAACTTCCCCCTCAGGACCCTTCCATCATTTGGGGAGATTTCACCATTGGGCTGCTACAGCAGCTCCAGGTTCAGAATAAATCCCTGCTGCCACTACAGGAAGGTGAGACTCCCCTGCTGCAGGTAAAACTTTGTGAACAGGGAAAAATGGTGTGACCAAGGTCACCTGCTACACTCAGTCCTACACTCAGCCCATCACACCAACCTGCCTAGCAGTGAAAATGAGTTAGGGATTTTCCATCCTACTTCAAAATGAACATTAAAACCCTTTTTCAGAATCATACAGAGCAATAACTCCTTGAAACAGTAACATTCCTCCTTCAATTCCAAGGTGAAATGGAAAATGACTTCCAGAAGAAAGGTGCCTTCTATGGCCTGTGTGACTTTCTAGCAAAACATCACCAATTTGGGCTGAAAACACAGAACTCACTGGGTCTATAGCTGACTGGCTGGAACAAGCCAGGAGCAGTCCCTTTAAATATGCACTGTTTAATCCATGCTATTTCCCTACAAATCTGAGACTCCTGTTTGCTTTCTGACTGTGCTCTTGGCTTTGCTTCTCCCCAGTCATGGGACCCGAATGTTCAGAGCCCAAACACGACATCCATTTCTAGCTGCAAAGAACCAAAACTTACTTCAGCACTTTGATAATTATGGCTTAGATTAAACCACCATCTCTGCTATTTTTAGCTTATAGTGGAGATTATATGGTGGAGTCTATTATTTTAGGTTTATCTCCAGGGACATAATTATTATTATTTCTAGCAAAACTACATTTAATATAATTTTTAGACTCAGAAGTTCATACTTATTCTTGTTTTTAAACCTTTGCGGTTTTTGAACACTGCAGAAACATTAACATCAAGCACGTTTTGTTTGATGCATGCAGGAATAATCTAACAGTCTATTAGTAACTCTAACTTCAAAACAGTAAAGGATGAAATTCCTGCTCCACTGAAGTGAATGGGAGTTTTGCCATTGACTTCAATGGAGCCTGGGTTTCACTCCAAATATTTTAGCCATGTTGTTTCTACACACAGAGAAAACTCCTCCCATGCTAGGATGAAAGCTCCAGCAGTATTTCTGCAATGCAAATAAGCCAATCTAAAGATTGTGCTCCTGAAAGTCAGGAAAGGAAGGGCTCATGAAGCCATGAAGCAAGAGATGGAAGCTTGTCAGGCATCTTCTAGAACAGAGTTTGCCCCAAATGCCAGTTTAGAAGGCTCCTGGGCATGCAGCAATCCTGTTAACTTTTCTAAGGGAGACCAGGCAAGTTTCCAAGGTTTCTTGCAGCTTGTCTGCCTTGTGACTGTCACAGTGCTGAGACTCAAAGCTGGGTCATTTCTGGGTTTCTACTCTGTTTCTCTGGGATGGGATCTGGCAGCCCTCTGAACAGTCTCCTGGTCAGCACATCAGCTGTTCCACCTCAGAAGGCTGAAAACAAATCATCCTCCTGACTTTCCAAGTGCTTTAGGATCCCTGATTTTATCCCTTCCAGAAAAGACTAGTGTTTGGTCTAGGGCTGTTTATTAAGAAATGCTTTAGCTTTCTGATTAGCTTAAATTATTTTTTGTCAAATATGTTGAAAGTGAGATTTTTTTGGCAAAAAACAAGGGTGGCACTTACTAATTAGTACATTCCTGTCCTTATTTTAAACCTGATCTCATGGAAGATGTCTTGCCTAGGACAAATGCTTAGGCTACCAGTCTACTCAGCTTTATCTTGCAGGGGGTTTGAGGCAGATAAAATGTATTCTCTATAAAGAATGAATCAGAACTCACACCTCAAGTCATTTACAGGCTTATTCTGAAATTCATTCAATTATTACATGCGTGAAAATCTACCCATTTCTGAATCATTCCTGTTTCCTTAACAGAAATTCTTTTAAAAGTCATAAGCATAAAGGAATTGAGCTTGAAAGGAATACCTTTATTGGTATAAAGCAAAAGAGCTTTGCCAGTTTATATTAGCTTGGGATCTGGCCTCAAGGTACACAGGCAACCCCTCCTGGCCTCTCAGTGATGAGTTTCTGGTAGAATGAAACCAGCAACACCTTTGGAGCCTGTTTTAATTGGCAATGCAGAACTTTTCTCAGCATCTACTTTACCTTACAATGGCTCACTTGAGAAAATTACTAAATGACCTGAAGGACTAAGGCTTACCCTAGCATGCTAACACATTCTTTTCTGAAGTTCAAGGGTCTCCAGCTACATCAAAGGAAGCAGGTTTTCCTAAACATGTAGTAAATGCAATGCCATGCTGATTCTTTTCACTAATGAAGAGTCCCCCTCCTTTTAACAGAAATAAATGGGACAGAGCAGTGTGTGTTTGTACTAAACACCACTGCAAACTGAATTAATAGTTTACATTTCATTTGTGACCATCTAATCTTACCTGCTATTCAGAATTCACATGGAATTAGAAGCAGGTAATCAGTCCCTTGAAATATTCTGCCTTGGGAAGTTCTATTCTTACATGAACTGATCTTGCACAAAGAGTAGGTAAGAAAAGCCTTTAGATTAGAAATAGCAATGTCAAAATGACACTGAACTGCCCTGCAAACCCACTGCCCTGTGTGCTCCCTGAGACATAAATGTCCATTTTATCAGAAGCCACAAACAGATGCTGCCTGTTACCCTTTACAAAGCCAGCAGAGCCATTTTAGATGAGCAGGACTCAGTTTCCCTTTCTGCTGTTACTACCACATTCACTCCTCCATCCTAACCCCACAGGAAACTTCAGCCTTCCAGTTCATCACATTCTCCTCCTGAAGACAATGAGATTCCACAAAGGCAAGCAAGGACAGCTCAGACCAGTCAGCTCTTCAACTCCTTTCATTCAGTGTTTACTCAGAGTAAGCACCCTGGGTCTCTGGTTTCACCCTCCAGCTTCTTTCCTAATATAAATAATGCATTGTTTACCAGTCAAAGACACCACGGCCTCACTGGAGGAGTCCTGCAGCACATTTACTGCAGCTCATCATGTGTGAGGCCAGAAACAAGCTGACTGACCAGTTTGAGTCCTGACTGTTAACATAATCACAGCAAGGCAAATCTGACCAGGAGGCCCAGGGAGGCAGCAACAACAGATCTCTTTGATGCAGTTTTTTTGGAGAGCAAGGCTCTAAAGTAGCACTGCTATGAATAAAAAATAGCACGCAGTCTCTGGGAGCTCTGGCCTCCCTGAAGCCTATGCAGTAATCAGAACTGGGTCAGGATGCCAGAATTACACTTTGGGCCTGAGCTGGCCAATTTCTTGTGTAACTCTTTTAAGCTAAACTCAATTATCAGTCCTCTGTTTTCCCACAGCAATGCTGAATGAATGCACTTGCTTTGTTTGTTTGGGTCATTAGTGGAGTTTCTCCTCTAGACAGCTAATGTAACTAAACTGCTCTGTTTACCCTTGGTGTGTTTTCCAGTGTTTCCTGTTATTCTTAACAAGCCTGAGCCAAAGTGCACCAAAGCCTGTGGAAAGCCTCTACTGCATCCAGTGCACTGCTGCATCTCAAGGTTCTTGAGGTCATGTACACAAATCTTCACCAGAACCGCTATGACCCTCAATAAAAACCCCAAATCTGAGCTAGAGGATAATGCCAAGAGCTGGGAGAAACTGATTTAGGAGATGTTTAAAATCTTTTCAACAGCTGCAACTCTGCCTGATAAGAGACCACTGGAGAAATCCCCAGGACTGTTATTATTCACTCTCCCTTAGCAGGGAGAGATATGAAGCTGGGACAAAAGTAAATTTGATAGAAAATACCACCAGCAGCAGCACTTTTCTTCAGAAAAAGGGGTAGCAACTGAAAGAAAAAATACAAAGAAGGGAAGCCTGAAGAAAAGACACCCAGAAGTGGAAATGCCACAAAGTAAGACCACCTCCATCACCTCCCTCTGAAAGTCAAACCATTCCATTCGTCTGCAAATAATTCAGTGTGAGTCAAACACTGGATCACTTTAGGAACTCATGGCTATCAAGGCTACCCAAGGTGTCCTGGCTGTCACCCCAGCTGCTTATTAAACATGCATGACAAACAATTGATTGCTTTCCACACAACTGCACTTACCTCAGCCACCACCTCTCCAAAGGGCAGGGAGGATGTCCAGCTGCCAAGAAGGAAATGAGGACAGCAGGCTGTCTCTCACTCCTACAGACAGAAATCCAAAGGAGCCTTTCTGAATAACCAACTCACAAAGAGCTGTAATTGTGTAAGCTCAGCAACACATTAAGTAGGAAGATCTCCTTGGGGCCAGCCCTGCAGACTAACACGGCCTCAAAGAATTGAGCAAAGAGCCCATTACAGCTTTATCCCAAATACAGGAGGGACAGGAGAAGGCAGAGGTATCTTATGCTCCAAGTGAAAAGTTCCGTGGGACCACTAAGGTTTTTACATTTTTGGCTGATACTTGATTGCTGGACAGCAGGTTTTCTCTACCTGTAGCATGCCCTGACCTGGAGATATTCTCCTAAAGGCTTTGTTTCTGCAAGGGAACATTGCCACGAGCAAGGCAGTACCAGCCTTGCACATCACCACTGACCTTCTCAGAAGAGAATATGAGAGAAGTCATTCCCTGTGACCCAGCTTGCCATGACTCAGCCACAAGTAATCCAGCATTAAATGCAGAGCCAGGACTAAGCACAAGATTTCTTTCTAAAGCCCACCTGAGAAAAATAAATGCAAAATGAGGGCAGACTGAACAACATCCTTGCATAGTGGAGAAGGGTAAGGGAGAAGGGGAGCTGTAATTCATCTGCTCTGGCATGTCAGTGTGGGCAGGATGACAGTGTCCCACAGAAGGACAGCTATTTAGACATGCACAAATGCCATCCATTTTTCCATATGAAGGACAAATTTCCTCCTCTTCCCACCTCCTATCAGTTCTCAATGAAGGTTTGAGCAGGGACTCCCATCTCTGCAGTGCATCCAATATCAACCACAAAGGAAGGAGCTGGTATGGAAGGAGATTACACACGGTGTGAGGCTGGCAGCTGAGAACATTAAACATGGCCATTAAACTCAAATCCTAGCAGGTCACTAAGCACAGGGGTTTCTCAATAGTTCTTAGCAGCTCCTGCCTTGGGCTGGGCTTGAACCAGGAGTGGGAGACAGCACCCCACATCATCCAGTCTGTGAGCTGTCCACTCCCAAATTGAGTTCAATGTTAGGAGTTTAGGAGTTTTTATTAACATTCAAAATCGAAGCTGCATCACTGGAAAGATGCCTACTTCTGAACTGGTTCAACATGTTTAACATTTCAATATAAAATGCTGATCATCTTGCAAGTTATGAGGTTTCCATCCAGTTGAGAATAAAGGCGTTACAGAGGAAGGAGTGAAGTGGGAGTGCTCATATGAGCTGGAATTGTAATAGGAGCTGCAGTGCAAAGTAAGGACAGTAACTTTGAGAGGGTGACCCAGGAAGGTGATGCCTCTAAGAGGTAGAGACAGCCAGAGATGTCAGAGGGGGCCAAGGGAGGACTGGACAAACTAATAAATCCTGGGAAAATGCTGAGGTGAGCTGAGCTGTCACTGAGGGAGGAGGCAAGGAAACATATTGTGCAACCCTCCTACAGCCACTGAGGCTGTTGGCTTAATGGAAAGCAGACTTTTTCACCCTCTGCTTTTCAAACATGTGAACACTGTTTCTTAAATATGCTTTGAGTATTCCAGAAACTGTCAGTAACACTTTCGGGAGCTGTGATGAAGAGAGGGAGATGATCCTGCTTAAAGCATTTGAAGTAACCAAGGCTGGTCATTGTCTACACAGTGTTATCTAGAACAGGGGTGTTCAGGATGGGTGCTGTACTTTTGGGATTTTATTAATCAGGAAGGTCAACATTTAAAGGGAGCCATGACTACTGGACTCTTGTTTTCATAACCAAGTTTATGTCACTCTCCAATAATGAAGTAACCAGATATTTTATATGGTTATCTACTCATCAAGCAGCCAAGAAGTCAACAACAGCGAGTGAGAACACACGAACGCCTATGGTGAATAGCAGTGTGGAAAGCTGTGGTTTATTCAGCTGCATGACAGATCCAGCCCTTTATGATATGGTTTTCATTTAAAATGAATTAGCTCTTTTGCCTTGGAATCTGGAAGGCAGCAAAGTATGAGCTTGTGCCACAAGGGACAGAGAGCACATGAGAGTCACATGGCAGGGACAGAAAGCTCATGAATGACATTGAAGGCACACCAACTGCGGTCTTGCACTCAAAACTCACTGATATAAACACCAGAACTTTACATGGTTTGATCAAAGCCTAACCAAGGCCATGAAGAACAGGGTGAATCACCTTAGGATCCTCTCCCCAGCAACATCACATGCTGACATTATTGACTCCTTTCTCCAGCAGACATTTGCTCATGGGATTCTCTCCAGCAGCCCTTGCTGTTTCACAGAGTGGGTGATTCACAGCAGGACAGGCATTGCCAAATGCATTCCAGCACCTTTGGTAAAATGAAGGAATCCAGCTGCAAAGCAATTGAACATTCACCACTCCAAGGGCCTCCCTCCACTGCTTCTGATTTCTAGAATATGGCCCCTGCATAAAAACCTTTTCCTGAAATAAGTTTCACAGTTTCTTCTAAGAGATGGCAGGTTCTGAGGCTACAGGGGCAGAAAAAGGAGTGCTCCATCAAAAATGAAGTCCTACAAAATGCTAAAGTTGATCAATATATATACAAATAAATTTGGCAGAAACTCAGCACTGAAGAGGTAACATCACCTCAGGAAAACGCCCTTCTGATGTCAATACTCCGTCCTTTCCAAGATCCATTTAGCATCTTACATGAATCTTTCCTGTCTCCTTCCTTAAAGCACTACCCCATCTCCATGCAGGCATCCAACCACATGCTGAGCATTTCTACACCCTCACACATTCTTTCATACCTGCCAACAACACACAGCAGATTTCTGATACAACAGCATCAGTAGGAGTCAAGGATTGCTTTAATTCATCTAATCAATCCCCGCTGAAGAGCTGAATATAAATATATCCAAAACCACTCACTGTACAACATGGATCAGTGACTCTCTACGGGAATCACTTGTCTCACACTGGCTGTTTGTCATGATCACAGCTGAGCTGTGACCCTAAAGTAAGAATAAATCTATCTGAGGATGTCTCCATGAAAATGTTTGCACTAAGCTGTTTCCTTGCCATCCAAGTGATTAAATCCACTTCTTGGACATACAAAATTCTTTCTTTCTCACTTGCTTCAATCTGGTTTCAGAACACAGAGAACTGTTGCAGAAGGAGCACAATGACTATGAATGAACCAGTGGTGGGCAGAGAAGGACTGCTCATTGCACAGAGGCTGCTGTGCTCCATCTGTAGCTCCTTGTTTTTGGAAAGCACCCCGGGGCACAGCAGAAGGAACAAGCTGAAGGGGAACAAGCTGTTTGCTTTCAGCACTGCCTGAAGTGGGTGAGAACGAGACCTCCGAAAATGTGACATGCATTTCCTCAGAAGATGAAAAGGGAATATAAATTGTAGGGTGGAAAAAAGACCAAACCCCGGGATAGCTGGGTGGGATTTCCCACCCACGAGGGAAGAGAGACAAAAGCTCAGTGAGCACTGACAGCCCTGTCACTCACAGTGTCAGAAACCCCAGGGGAAGCTCTGTGTGCAATCACTTTTCCAAAACTCCTGTGAAACCACTGAAAGCCTCCAGTCAACTGCATTAATGACCAAGTGCCAAACCTGAATGCAGAGCTGCAACACAAGACACACTTCAAAGAAAAGCAAGGAGAGGGCAGAAATGGTGTGGAATATTTGCCAAATATGTGCAACACGAGTAACCCAGATGTCCCACACTCTGCCCCATCAGGAAGCCACCCACAGCCCAGTGCTGGGGAAGTGGGACAGCCTGGGGAATGCACTGTAGGAGTCAGAAAAGCTGGCTGCCTTCCCCACACTGGGAGATGAATTCTCCATTCCTGGAGGTGGGATGGAGGAGATGGCCAACATCAAAAGACAAGAAGGTGTGAAGTAAATGCAATATATAAATTCTACCAGCATCAAGTGTTCTGCAGTCCCCAGACAAGGCAGTGGGTATGTGTTTTATGGCTCTCAGAGCAGCAGAAGTCCTTTTCACAGAAATATTTTTATCCTCTTTCTTGGTCCATGTTGTCAATCATTGGCAAATTTCATGCAAGAAGAAATCCATCCTTATGTGACCCCTTTGCAACACAACAGGTGACTGCAGTGGACAGTAACAAACCTCTGGGCTCGCTTTTGCTTCCAAAAATGAGAAAAAGCCACCAGAACTGACTAGGAAAAAAGATGCATAGAAAATACATGATCCAGCTCTAAAATTCTGTTTCAAATAGTGGACTCTCATACAGCAGCCCCCTAAACTCCTGTGATTTTTCATAATGGTTCAGCTGGTAAAATAATATATAATACCAGAACCACCTGGCCTTGGCTGTTTGTAAATGATTGTAGAAGTTCAGCAAGTTATCTCAGTTTCACTCATTTTATCAGCAGGGAGAGACTCAATATCAAACAGGAATGTGGCAAATTATGGCTTGGTATCAAAGCAATTTGGAAATTATATGTTCAGACCAATACTGAAGTGAAATTCTTTGGATAGTGGGTGGGCCTGGTTGCCTCAATGCTAATAAAGTTAAGTTTGCTTTCATATTGTCTAAGGAAGAGACATGAGGAAAGTAAAAGCACCCTGGAAAGATACTCTTGCTTTGAATAACTTTGGCTTGAACATGATAATGTGAAGACAAATTACAGAGAAAGAAAAAAGTCTGTTATTTTCATAAGAACATACTGTTTTAGAGGGTCTTTAGCTGCTAAGAGGTGCACGGTGTGTGTCACTTAACTGGTGACAACTTTCTGGAGATGTGTATGAGTTTTTCTCATATTAATTATTATTTTCTCATATTATTTTGTTCATTCAGCCCCTCAGAGGGGCTCCTGCATTCACACATTTGGCAAACCTGGTAAAGTTACTTCAACACACACAATAAACAGCTCAGAAGGAGCTACAGGTATGGACAGTAGCACTTAACATATAAAAAGAAAATATGAATAAATCTTCCTAAGCAAACAAGTTGGCTTTTTTTTGACTGGAGAAAACCCTCAGGATTATATCTTGATTAGTACTGGAAATGTGTCAATAACAGTGAAATAATGGAGAAAGAGGTAAATTATATACACAGTGTTGGTGATACTTCAAATGAAGAGATGAGAAGTGATGCTTGTGCACACAGGTAGGAAAGCTGATGACAAAGTCATTATTATAATGCTCCTGGGAAAATCCAGTTTGCAGCATTTCTTTAAAGATACTAAATCCAGGCAATCTGCACTTTTATCAAAATTTGACCATGGTGACTCATGATGGATAGTAGGGAAGAATTCTGCCTTCTTGGACTAAATCTACCCCACGTTACACAGCAAGCAGCTTTTCTTCAGATAAAGGAGGAACTAGACAGGAAAGAATTCACCCATTGAAAAATGCTGGTGGCTGTATTTTCAGGAGGAAGAAAGGAAGCTCTGCTTTTCCTTTGAAGGAAAGACACTTTCCCTAAGTGCAGAGACTACCTGAACCAAGAACCAAACTGTTTCTAGGGAGCATTTCTTTATCCTGCAGCCCAGTCTTACTGTGTGCAATTAAAATAAATATTTAAAAGCTAATTAGAAAGCTGCCACTTCATTAGCTGTCTCCAGAGTGATGCTGGCAAACAGCAGGGTGGGAGGAAGGGAGCCCAGCAGGGAGCAGGTGGAAGAGCCAGGCAGGATTTAGACTGTCACTGACAGGTGAGAAACAGCTACCAGAGAGCGGACATGAGAAACTTCTGAGAGGTCAAACTGTCCCAAATGTGGATAAGATGTGGTGTATAAGATGAGTGTCCCAGTGGGCTTTGGAGCAGAGAAAGAAAATACAGTGAAAAATACTCATTTTTAAGGCCCTGAGCTAATTAGAGCTCAGCAGGAAGGAAACTTTTCAAGCAAGTGAGAGCAAAGGATTATGATCAGATTCCTTTTGCTTTGATTTGTTTTACCTAAGCTAAAACAAAAGAAGAAAACTGTGGGCTATTCTCCTCTTTTTTTTATGGAAACTGGGGTTCAAGTAAAGATGCAGACAACAAACTCCCTACTGGGTTGGATCCAGCAATGGAAAGAGGCCCAGCATCTGATGTAGGGAGGATTTTGCAAATGGAAAGGGATCACTAAGAACAAAGCAGGCCTGTTTATTTCATTTCTCCAGTAAACTCTTTTTTGCTGAATTTTATTTCCCAACACAACTGTTGGCCAAGAGGCAGCCAACCCTGTTCCACCCTAGTACAGCCTTCCACTGACGTAACAGTTAAAGGGAACCACATTTTTAGAGGCAACAACATTTCCACTGGCATTGCTGCTGCTGCTGACTTACTACCAAAGGCTTTTCCAAGTGACAGTCTGGGATTTATCACCTTCCCCAGCTCAGGAAGTCATTTTCACCTGGAACCTGTTGAACTCAGCAGGCCAGGCAGACAGCAAGGGTTACAGGCTATTGGAACCCAACTGCTAGTGGAAAAGTAAATATTTCATCTAGATCACTGCCCTTGTATAAAAACAAATTATTATTTGGTAAATGGCACTTACAAACCTAATATTTCCTGTGCTGGTGTGCAGTGGGAGGCTGCACAATGGGGACTTGTACTGTCCCCGTGTTTTGGGTCACCGGGTACACCAGGCTGGTGCACTGCCAGCAAAGCCAGTGGAGTATGAAACCAGAACCCTCGTGGCAGGAAGCAGAGGCAAGGTTTGCCAAATCAATACGGCCCAGCTACTTAACACAGCCCTGGCTTACTCAGCAGAGTAAGCCTTCAAAAAGAAAGGCAGAGCTGGCAAAGCTACAAAGCTATTGATTAAATGAAAATTGTGTTTCTAAATGGCTGTCGTTCGCCTGTTTGGTGCAGCTTTATTATGTTAAGTAAAGCTGTACAAGATGCTCAAAAACAAAGAAATTAGAGGGACTGCAAGGGAATGACGAGATCTTTCACAAAGCAGCAAGAAACCCTTGCCCAGAACAAATGTTTGCCGCAAGAGTGCAGAAAGCAATGGGATGTGGACATTCCCACGCCCAGATCCAATGTTATTACATTCCAGTACTGTAAATAAACCAGCAGATTTTGATAGTACAAAGGTGAAACAGATAATCATGATAGAAAGAAGGTACCTTGCCACAAACCCAGGATTAGCAGCTTCAGTAAATGCTCTGGGAAATATCTTGCAGCTTTACATAAAACTAAAAAAACACACCCAAAGTGAGGCTTATCCAGAGCATGACACTACCAAACCTCTCCATTTCTCCTCCTCAGTATTCTTTTTCTCTGTGTGATTTTTGCACTTCATCTTCTTTTTTGTATAACTTTTCTCTGTGTGATCCCACTGCCATTGAAAAACAACCTGCCCAAACAAGGTCAATACCACAGGGATCTTCTATTTCTGGGACTCAAATTAACTTACTCAGGTGTCCTGTACTGTCTTAAAGTGGGCCAACACACTTTCTGTTTTATGCTGCTCCACCAGTACCTCCTCCCCAGGTCAAATCATCCATGCTGGCAGAAGTCTTCACTGATATATATTTTTTAATATGTTTATACCTGTCTTTGATCTCTGCTTCCTTTTGACTAACTCAGGACATGGTTTTCAGAAAGTTATTATCAAGCTACTAAGGTACATAATAATAATAATGATTTGTTTTATCTAAAACAGACCCCTCACTGTGTTACCAGAAGTGGAAGAAGCATCTCCTGAAATTTTAGGCTATACCTATTCTTTCTCTGAACCAGAACCTGTTATTAAATAACTGCTTTGGTTAGATCATACCACTCTGATGTGCAATCACATATGATGAAACAGGCAGTGTTCCATTATGTCCTTTGGAGTTGTACAGAGAAGGCAACTTAACTGTGAAAATGTGCTTGCAATTATCCATGGAAGAAGAATGAAACCTGGGAGGAGGGGAGCACGAAAAGGGAGCCTGGGAACATGGAGAGAGAGAGACATTCCTCAACAGATTTACAACACAAATGGCAGAAAATAAAATTAGCAACTCCAGGGTGGGTACGGACTGCTGCCAGCATTTTTGGCCAGCCTCAGGGTATGTCTACACAGCAGCCAGTCATTCCCAGTACTCCTGAGACTGCAATATACTGGAACAGCTACGTTCTCCTGTGAGATTGCAAGTGGGGATTCTGGCAGCAGGAGAATAGAACTGGGGCAGGCACTGCTTGGATGCAACTCTCTGGCTACTTGGAAAGTCCTGGTGCAGCAAAGTCGTTAATACCTGAGCTTGGTAGAATAAAGCCTGTACGGGACTGCCTCTGGCTCCAGTGCTCCTTGGGATCCAACTGACCTTGATTTTCCACCACTCCAGAGGCAGAGATGTGAGTTCTGACACACAGTATGGTCAAAAGGGCCACACAAGGTTTATGGAGGCATCAAGGGAACCCCAGCTCCTCAACACAAGGCAGGATCTACACCCAAAGTGCCAGCAGTGCCACTGGAGAGGTTTATCCAGCCACTGGGCAGATCCTGGCAGCCACAGGCTACATCCCTGAGCCATCCCTAACTGCATGTTACCCTACAGACACACAGGGTGGGCACCTCTTTGCAAGAGCTCTCATAGTAAAATATTAATTCACAGGAGTGAATAAGATGCCTGTGGGCATTTGTTAAAGTCAAGTCTTTAACTACATGCTGAAATCCTACCCTGTGAATAGAAGTTTGGCCTCATTTGCAGTACAGAGGGAGCAGAGTTATAACTGAAGTTGTCTGGATAACCCTGAAACTGAGACTTTAGTGCTTCTGCATGTTTGATTCTACAACTGAAGTAACCTTGGTTTTCATGCCATTTGGGAGGTATGAAGTAACCTGGGGACACGTGTATTTCTGCAACAGCAACAAAGAAAAATGTTCCACAGAAATTCAGGCAGGCAGAACCTGCCTGATAAATGTGGGACTAACTCAGAGAAACACAGAGAAGAAAAAGAAGCCCAGGTGAGGTTTTTATTTTTTTAAAAAAAACAGGGTTAATGTTTAAAATCAGCCAGGACAGAAACTACACTCAACTGCTGCACTGGTAGAGCCCTGAGTTCAAGGGTTAGACTGTGCTGAGCTGCTCTGAAAATGACAGAGGGTTGTTGGCATTTTTTGTTTCAAAACAGCTTCTCAGCTCCCACATCCTGCACCTAAATGTTATAATCCCAGGATAAAAGGAGAGAATTTTTAGCAGAGGTCCCTCCATTTTTCCACGGCTTCCAGAACCACTGCCTTTGACCCAAACATGATTTGACTGTCTGGATCCAATGCTGCTGGCACTGTTCTGAGTGGAATGGCAGGACAGGCTGATTCAGAAAAAGAAACAGGTTTCTATCAGCACAGTGCACTCTGCGCATTACCTGTCTGCACAGATTTCTCACATTTACTGCAGTGGTCCTCAGCTTCCACATGAAAATTTTCATTTTAAAAAGGATTATGACTAATTCTTTATAAATTGCAGGGCAGGGAAGAAGGGGACAATTTCCTGGTTGGTTCTCGGGAATCTTGACTCGCTGCACCACAGTGACTGGGCTTTGCTGGTGTAAATTGTTACAGGACATCATTCTGCACCTCTGGGATCTGCTCAGGGACATTCCTCCTCAGCCTGCAATATTTTCACTTCCTGGCACATCTGCATGAATCTCTGCTGGCTGCAGAACTACACAGATCAGGGAAGCCAATGTTATTCTCATGTCCATCAGCACAAATACCAGGCCACAAAGGGAACATCCAGGTGCTTTTCCCTTACCTGCAACACCACGATGCTGGACACACACCATAAAGGCCACACTTCATCATGCAGCAGATAATTATGAACTCTGAAGTAATTTTAACCAAGCTACAGCTATCAATACCTAACATCTAAAGCAAATAAGCACACTGGAAAGAAACCTGCTGGTTCCAAACCCTTCTCTTGTCTGATTCCAAGCCCTGAGCTGTTTGGTTTGTGCATTATGGGCTTTTACCTTTGGACTCATTTTTGTCCTCATCTGTTTCAGCTTCAAGTTTGAAGCTATGTGGTTTCAGGCTGTTGGCAAGAGCCAGTTCCTTGCTTATTGTCAGTTGATTTTAATCCCCTTTCCTAAGGGCATCTGCCCCAGTGGCTCCCGGCCACATCACCTCCAGCAGTTCTCTCCCCATCCAGCCAGTGCCAGGTTCTGCTGGCTCATGAATGGGAATCTTCCCTTCTCACCCTGTTCCACAACAGGAAAGCTGAGGCTGTTGAAAGAAACAGGAATGGCAACAAAGCTGGCATTGTTGTCCTGAAAAACCACTGGCTGCAGCCCACCCCGCTCAGTTCGGGGATAACGGATACACGGATGAATCCCAGCTTTTGTTTCAAAAAACTTGACTTTTTCTTTGGAGAAGGACTTGAAAATGGTAACAAAGTCACTGCTGTAGGCAAAGGGAGAACTAGGAAGGGGGGAAGTGGCACTGTTTTTCTCCAAGTCGATTGTTCAGGGTGGTCTTTGGGGTGTGCATCTCAGATCAGCCTCACACTGGTGCTCATGGAGGGGAGGAGGAGGGAAGCACCAAAAGCAGGGCACTTTGCAGCTTTTACTGATGGACTTGCCCTGCAATTCTGAGGAAAGATGAGAGTAAGAAATGCTCAGTGTTCATATTATGTTTATAATATGAAGACCTCAGCCTAGTACATTTTAAGACTTCAGTGACCACTGTGATCTTGTCCTCCCTTCCGTGTAGGTCAGGACTCCACCCAGCAAAACCTGGATAAAATCCAACAAACTGTGGTTACACTCAGGTGTTGCATTTGAGTTACTGGAGAGCAGCAAAAAGGATAATGCAACATAGTTTTTGGTGTAGTGGAGAAGTAAAAGAGAGCTTTATTTAAAGAAACACTACACTTATATATAGGGTAGTTTGTGCAATACAAAATAGAGGCTCATTAGTACAAGAAGGTAACACCTTTTTGAAAACATGCTTTATGCAAAAGATTACGTTTTCAGTAGGTGTTTGATCATTGTTATAATTTCTTGTCCTAGATCAGCCTGAGAAACCCAAGGCTTCAAGGCTGCTTTTTCCCTGGTTCCCAGCAGTACCCAATGACACTCAAGTGTGCTGTTTCAAAAGACATCCACTGTTGACCTTGACTGAAGGAATAAGGCTTGCTGAGGGTCCTGTTTTGTGTGGGAAGAAGTTTATGATTTGCAGTCTCAATACACATTCACTGGGCTCCCTGTCTGTTACCTTTTTGTAACAGCAAGACTCTTCTCCTGGATCCTTTGTAGAAAAAAATGTATCTAAATACAGATGGATGTTCCTTTGTGTCCATGGACCAAAACTATCAGTACAGACTTGAAGATTTAAATACAAAAGCCACATCACTCACCCCATCATCAAGCAACAATTCTACAGGTTAAACCTGAAGATGAACTTTCATCCTTCAACTTTCCTAGGATTTATTTCATCCTAATGGACCTATTTAATGGTGTCTCCATGTTTTCACAGTGCAGCTGTCCGGAATAGTGTTTTTTGCAGTCAGTCCAAATGACATTAGTGGCAGATTAGGAATCTGACACATCAATTAGTAATTCATTCACTTTTTCCAAAGTCCACATCAGAAACTATCTGAGAATGCCAAACTGGGCTTGTGATCTCCACAGACATTTGTTAGTCTTAAGGAAAGAATAATAAATCTCAGCTTTTCTACACTCATAAGGAAATCAGACTTCAATAAAGCTCAAAATTATGGCTCTCCAAAATTTATATTTTTGCCAATATGGACGTAAGTTTTGATTGGATTTTGTTTTAAATTAAGAAACTTGCATCTAGTTTTCCTTGGTTTTCATTTTTAAAGCTCATGTCAGCTTCATGTTCATGTCTGCAATGGGTTTCCTTACATTTCACCTAAAAACTCTGAGTTAAGTAAAGTCTGCAAAGCATTCTTCTACTTGCACACGATGTGCTGAAACAGGACTGCTCAGAGCATCTCACTGCAGTTCAACACCAGAAGAATAAGGCCTGACACCTTGTAAGGTCAATGAAAAGATTGCTGTTGGCCTCCAGAAAGGCACCAGTCAACTGGTCAGAGGTTGAAATTAGCAGCCAGGCCACGGGTGACAGCACAGGGGGATGATTTTGATGCTCAGGTTGGGGGGTGACAGATACGACATTTCCCCCCTTCTGTTTTGATTTGGCAACACTGTTGAGTATGCTGCAGATGCAAGGCAGAGGGGGCAGAAGGGTTTGCCCCAATGTGTGACAGAATTGCAGCTCCTTGTGGAGTAAGAACCTGGAACATGTCCCACTTGTGGTAGCAGAACACTTGTGGCAGCAGAGTCCTCCAATAGCTCCTACAACCTTCAGCTGGAGCTTTCTGGCTCCTGTGCCCTCCCAGAGCCCCACCACCCAGATGCCTTGGGTCTCTAAACTGGCACTTACAGACCCTCCACTCCCCCCCAGCACTCCTGAAGTAGTTTTCCAAGATGAAGGCAAAGAAATAAAACCATCAGAGGACAGAAATTACAATCTTACCACCGAAAGCAGCCTCAGGAAAAAAACATGGAGTTTGCAATTTTCTGCCCAGATGGAGAGCTGTATCTGAAAGCATTACATCTCCTAGTTATGATGGGGATTTTTTTGCAAGGCATTATTAGAAGGAAGCTTGTCAGCTCTGCTGAGAAACTTGGCAAACACCAGGGCAGACCAGTCTCACTCTTTCACACAGCTGGATTTTCTGCAGCTCAAGTATTTTTCCCTCTTGCTCTTGGCCCATCCAAAGATGAGTGCTGAATTTCCCTTAGCATTACCCACAGGTTAATTTGTTATTAAGTTTAGGCTCAGTTTAACATCTTGGCGTGTAATCTAAATAAAACCAAAACCAAATGTCCTTCATTTCTGCTGAAACCACCCTCGGTTTGGCTCAGCTGCCTTTGGTGTCACTGGAGGGTGAACAGGAGATTCATTTTTGGTAGGTAACCTAAATATCCTCCATGTGACTTTGAAATACATTGCCATAAAGTAATTATTTGTCATGGAATGAGATTGGAGAACATACGCTCCATTGGCTCTGACTTAGCTGTGAAATACTTCTTAGTGCAGGAAAGGAAGATACACCAGACACGTGAGCTGTAGGAAGGGTGTAGAAAAAACTCAGGCACAACTTCTTATTACAGGAACAAAGGTGGGATTTCCCACCTTACATCCAGAGAGGCTGAGGGAAAGAGTGCTTGAAAACCCCCCAGGCACAGTCCTGCCCACTGTTTAACTTTGTTCCTGGCCTAATTCTGTACCTTCCACATCCAGCTGTGACCCTGCAACCAGAGTGATGCCAATGGAAAGGGGGAAAAGCTCATCAGTATTATGAGTAAGTGCAGTGACACTGGGCCTGGAGAGCAGGGAATGGAGCTGACCTTTGGTTAATTCACTGTCTGCACTAAGGGATGCAGCTGACTCTCCAAGTCAATTTTGTATTCTTCTGCCCATGGGACATTTATAGGCAGCTTTAAAGAGTCTCCAAAGTCACCTGCAGAAAGTACCCAGTAATCTCATTCTGCAAATTTCTGTCTGACTAGGACTTACCAAGTTTTTTCCTGCTTTTTCCAGTGTGTTCAAAGCGTCTTACTTTGGTGTGATTGAGCTGATAAATCAAGTTATAGGATTTCTTTCTGCTGATCAAATAATTCTGCTTAAGGACATTTCCAAAATACTGATGTTTACCATTTCAGTCACAGCAGATTACTTCACATGCAGAGATAAAACCACTACCAAACTATTTAACTATTAAATTCATTGACACAGACACCTGAACTTCAGAGAAAACATAGCAAGTTCAAAGATTTTGAAGCTCATGTTGGTTTTGTGGATCTGTTCTACACAGTAAAACAAAAAAGCAAAATTTGTCTTTATTACTGACAATCATTTAAGAGATTGAGGCCTCTTTGTGATAATCAGAATCAGAACAGAGAGCTGAAGACAGGGGAAGATCAACTTGAAAGATTTATGTGTACTAAAATGGGTACTTACATAAGCCTCCTGAAAATTAAGTAATGTATTAATGTGCTACATTTATGAAATCATAACAAACATGCCACACTAGTAATTGCACTTGTCTGGCTTTAAATAAGTGTCCTGCAGTGTCAGAAGTAAAGAAGGAAACAGAAGGACAAGTTCTTACTTGTGCCCAAGCTCATGTGCAATTGTGAATGCCAGATTGAGACCGTTGTCTTCAGCAAGAACACACTTTCTCTTGGCACTGCAGACACCTCCTAAGTAAGCAATTCCTGCAACAAAAACACAGAGAATGCTCCCATCAAAACCAGTGAAACAGCTCATTCACTCAAAACGTACAGCAGTAACAACCAAAGGGATCAGAAATGCAACCAGAATGAAAAATATTAGAGCAGTTTCCACACAAAATCATCTGAGTAGTTTCTTCCTCAGTGAAGAATCACTCCAGAGTTTTGTCAGACAGGAAATAAGTAAAACACACTCACCTTCACTGCTTTCATTGGAAAATACATTTCACTGACCCAAAAAATCATCTAAACTTGTCTACTAATTCCTTCTATTACAGCATTAGAAAATGCAGTGAATGAGCCTGAACAAGCATTTAAATGGAGCTCTCCCGATTTTCAGAATGAAGTCAGAGAGAAGGAATAAAACAATAAAGCAGAGACTCTGAAAAGATCTTCCATTTTCCTTCATTTTCATGCTTAAAACAAAGTGAGAGTATCAGAGCCAGGAGAGCTGGCAAAGTGCTGCTGGTGAGTCACAAAGCCAATGTAGGTGGCACAAGTCTCCTATTACTGAGTGGAATTTAGGATTTGATCCATGCACAGTATTCTCCTGTTTGTGTGGGCACCATGAATGGCTTGAGGCTGAGGCCAAAAAGGAATTCAAAAGTTACAGCATGAAACCTCTGCTATGGAAAAACAATAGTCCTCATCTGCCCTCCCTGCAGCCAGCCTGTCCCCTGCTGAAAGTGCCACTGCACTTGGGAATGTTGTGATGGCATCACAGGCTAGCTCAGGGTGTCACAGGGGAGAGATCTGCTTTTATTTGTATTTAATAGCACAAAAGGAATCTATTTCCTCACTGCAGTATCAGTTCCATGGAGGAGTGCCTGGATGGAGCTGCCTTTAAGGAACAGACCATGACCATGGAGTCATGATCTTCCCACTTTCCTTTCTTTTTTTTCCTCTCAGAGTTGACAAAGCTGTGTTTAGCAGGGTGCAAATGTAAAACTTTAGACCTGGAAGAAGCCTGGCTCTGTTTTTATGAGTTTTGACAACAATACGGATGTAGATATTTGTTACCAGGGGTGTTCTGGATGGAATGAAGGGATGGGCAACAGCTTTTTATTTCAGCACTTGCAGCAAAGAGTGGAGGCAGAAATCAGGCACTAACACTTGCTTACTTTAAAAATCCTGACTGTAAAAGGGCAGATTCATACCACGTGAAAAAAAAAAAAAATCAAGATTTAACCTTTTAAATCAATGGCCATAAAAGGCTGGATTTCAGCACTTTTCTTGGACTGACTTGTTTCTTACATGCAGAATAGTCCAAAGGACATCAAGGAATTGCTCAGGAAGTAACAGCCTTCTTTGAGAAAGAGTTTTGAGATTTGCAAGCTCAGTCCACACACCTGGTGGCCCAATGAATGTGTCACTTTTTGGTTAAAGAGAAGGCAAAACCCAGTATTTGAGTCAGCTGAAAGATACTTTTACTGAATAGGAAGAGATATTTTGGCTCCCTTTCAGCAGTTTTAGGCAGAAATTACCCTAGCAGGACTTTTACCAAAAGTGATTTACTCCTACTACTAAACCTGAGTATTCCACCTTTATCTTCCATTAACCTGTGCCAGTATCTCTCAGTTTTATCTAACACATGAGGTTTTAACTGAGGAGTAACAATTGCATTTCAGGCTCAGGGGTCAATCAGGCAAATCAGTTTTGCTTGAAATTAATCATGCCAAGTTCCTTCTGAGAGATTTCATGAAATGAGGCTGGGTCAATTTTTGCCATCATGAGATGGAAGGGGCAACATACCCATTTTTGGGAGGTGTGGTGCAGCAAAACAGTCTAGAATTGTGCCAATATATTAAAATATGTTAAATACCAATTAAAATGTCAAATACATTATCTCAAATAGTAATTCTTCTGAAGTCTTTGCTTAGTGGCTCTAATCCCCACTGAACCTGGCAATGCATATCCACATTATTATTTTGGCTTTTGCTCTGTGCTAAAACCCTCATTATTCAAAGGTGGAAAAGAAGTGATTAAGGACTTGTACATCCACCAGTGGTCAAAGAAGCAGTGACTGTGGCTCAGTTACAGACTCTTAGTCATCTATTTTTATTAGCTATTTTCAGGGCTTAATGTGAATCCTGTGTGGCCATTTTATAATATCTGCAATGATCAATTTTAAAATGTAGCCATTTAAAGTTAGTTTATTATCACAGAAATGGAATGGGCAGAGAAATTCAATCCTGGAAGAGCAGAAACCTTTAGAGTACATGGAACAAACTTAGTAAGAAGTCCAGCTTGTGAACTGCTGAGTGCTTATTAATAAGAGTCATTCTGGAACACCAAGCCAGTTATAACAAATTGGTATCATATTTTAAGCCTGAAAAAATTTGCTTTAAAAACGTTTTTGAAATCTATTTTTTCTATCAAACTATTTCCTAAGACTATGATTTTCTTTGGGACCAATACATTTTAGCATTAATCCCTTTCATCAGAATATCAACTGCAAATAAATTATTGATCTGCAAACATTTCTTTAGTAAATCTATCTGAAGCACTGACATAAATGCAACTTTCTTGTAATCCAGTACAATGATCCACATAACTGATATGCAGAGAAAAATACACCTTTAACCAACAACAATAGTAGCACAATGCCTTGGTAGCTGCATTAACATGATTTATGTCTTCATTGGGATGAATGGAAACTGTTGTTTGCCTCTTAAATTTCCAGATTTTTATCTGAGCCTTTCAAGTCTGCAGAACTGGAATAAATACTTCATGAACTCAGACACGTTTGTGAAAATCCTGGCATGCTGTGGTTCTACCAGGCTGGGAATAATACAAGAGGAAATGCTTTTATTTGGTAATTTTGCTTCTGGCCCTATCTGTGAGACAGGTGTGTGCGTGTCAAAATAAAATACAGGGAAGGAAGGAAGCTGAACTGGGATTTTTCCTTGTTTATTTTTTAAGAAAACCCCACACCTCTCACGTGCCTCTGCAAATACATAGACAGCACCATTCTTTGGGGAAAAATGTCCTTATCTTTCAGATGCGCTGTCAGCAATTACCATAAATCTATTTTTAATATATAAAAAAGGTCAAGCAGGAGCATCAGTGGAAGAAGGAAAGGAAAGCCAATTACTATTTTTACTATTACCAAGCATGAGGGTTTTTCCTTTCTCTCCTGAGAAATTACATAATTACAGCCCATAACTTCTGTGCTTGGGCTTGGACATGCAGAGATATCTGCACTTCCACGGCAAACGCTGGGACACAGGCAACTGTGTAAACTCACATTTATCCAAAAACTTGTCATACATAAACAGTTTGCAGCTGTTGGCCTTCCTGCCAGCTATGAGCCCTCCACCAGCAGTATCTCCAAGGGGAATGATCCCATCTATCCCAGCAGCAAGGCATGAGGATATTACACATTTGCCACAGGGATGGCCAGAGCTGGGAGAAGACAAGTCCTGGTGCGTGAGTTCCCATTTTCTCCTATCCAAACACCTGGGGCTTCCTCCTGATGGCTCTGGAGTATTCACTCATCAAGTGGTTTGTCCAGGTACTCCAGCTTTCAACTCTCTAATGTCTTGTTTTCATTGCACTCCTAATACTTTAATCTCTTCTTTTGCCAACCACCTCTGGATACAGAACTTTTACTTGATTAAAACTTGGCTGGCTCTCCTCCTGCTCAATGTATTTGCTGTTGGGAAGGGAGCCAAACTCCCAGTCCTGAAGTCTGCTTGGCACAGACGGAGACTCCCTGCATATCCACATGCTCAGAGCAAGGCTCCCATTCCCCATCATTACTAGTTTGGTGTTGAGCTGATGTTTTTCTCATCCTCCCATGATTTTCAATTTGTGCAGCTCACACATTGCCATCAATTACATTCCTGTAGCCTCCCTCAACATCCTACATGAGTAAAATCAGGAAACCCTGAAGTGATTCATGCTCTGCCTTTCCATTCAATGGCAATGATATGTTTGACAGAGATGCCCTGCCTGTATTTACACATCAAGTCAGTCACCAAGGGAATCTTTCAGTGCTTGCGATACTTAAAATGAAAAATATTTCTCCCTTTCTATAAAGCCTACATAGAAAAGGTTCCAAAATTTAAGAAACATTAAAGAAGAAACCTACTAAACTGCCTCCAAGATAGGTACTAACACTGTTCTACAGCTGAATAAACAGAGGTCTCAAGAGTCAGTGGTATCCAGGTGAAAAAGAACTGTATCCATGGAAGGGCCCTCACAGACAGGCTAAGGCTGTCACCACTGAGCCTCCAGGCCAAGTTTGGTTTATAGGGATCATCCAGAAAAGTGAACAGGGTGAGCTGTTCCTTCATTTTACGAGAATGTCCTAATTCAAAGCTGGACATGCAATCTTAGTGCCACAGATTAATTTGGCTTAATGCTGGATAGTCCTCCAAGATGCAAATTCTGTTAATCTTGCAGTAACAAGATTAGAGTTTAATATTAGTGTGGAAACTGTTTCCCTTAGCAATAATTTTCATTATTACTGCATTAAACAAAAACCACACTGGAAACAACACACTCATCATGAATCACAACTACAGAAGTTACAGTGCACAAGACACAGCCACAGGTAGGAAAACAAGTTAATAATCACACCAGTGCAAGTCACAATATTCTGAACTCAAGTCTTTACAGAGGAAGAGCTGATGTCATGGATCAGCTGATGGAAGCCACCACAACTCCTGAGAATACCCACCACATCCTAACCTTCTGTACCTGGGCAACTTACTGCAAATGTGCCCATCAGCACAGAATCCTCTTCTCCCTTTGGAGAATATAACCTGTCCCGAATTTCAACATGACCCCTGTAAAACTGTTCACCATGACCTGCAGGGATGCAGCACAATTTTCCCAGAACTCAGCGCTGTCCTGTAGTGCCCAATAAAATAACTTCTTCCTCTGAAAACACAATCCTTTCCAGTATACACAACTGCTGTCAGAATCTCAGAAGCCCAGCAAGAAAAATAAACAGCTGAAACACAGTGTATGTACTTTCTGAATCTCCTGATTTTCATTATACTCACCCTGCAGGACTAACAGATCAAATCTCTCCCTGATATTCACAGTACCAGCTGATGTTTCTGGAGCTCACAAGGATAAACTCCTCAGAACATGAGGTCCTCAAAGCACAAATGAATGAAATGCTCAATACCTTTGGCAGGAGATAGTTTTATGACTATTGGGAATAACTGGAGATACTTGGTATTGAATATTGATGTGACACCCCAGGGTCTAATGAGTGGCCCTGGGTAACGTTTCACAAGACCAGGGCTCTAGATGAACAAGCCAGATTCAACCATGTGTCTTAATCTTTGTGAAAGGACTATGATTCAGGCAGAAATACCCAAATTTTAGCTATGGCACTACTGCAGCTCAACAGAACCTCTCAATTCTTTCATCCCACACAGGAGCCCAGGCAGAAGTGCACTTCCCCATTTCCAAACAAATTACCTGACCCTAACCAGCTGCCCTCCTCAGTACCTTCCTGATGAAAATACCTTTGTGAGGCCAAACCTCTTCATGTCTGTAAACCTGCAGAGGCAGCAAGATTTAATCATCAGAGCTTAAAGGAGTGCTTTTGCTATCTTCCTTTTCTCTGTTTAATTACCCTGCAGGACAGCAATTAATGGGACATGTGGAATCCCCTCCCCAGCACAGCCGACCCTCAGCTTTACCTTTGTCTTTCTGCAGGGCTTTTCTGCTTCTTGGGAACCCTCCTGAGCTTTTACAAGTTTAATGGATGAACCATTTATCTGCTCCTTTACCAAGCTGCCCACACACAGACATTCCCCAAGATGGCAAGAGCTTTATTCCAACGTTATCTACACTGGATTTACACTCTGTTAATTCATTGATTTAGGCAGGAGGGGCTGCCCAGACAGTAGATAAGCTCCAGAGATTGAGACCTCTCCTAGCTTCAGGGATGTCCGTCCTCACCCACACCAGCAAAAGCTGTTTCACCAAATGCAGTGAGATGAGAACAGCTAAGACATGTTCTAACACTTTTTCTGGCAAAAAAGACCTCTTTAAGCAAGGCCTACAGAAACATTATTAATGCTGCATTAGAAGAGCAGTCAACCTTTGGAAACCCTCAGAGGTTTGGCATGGGCATCTCTGAAACCACATTCCTTTCCAGTGTCATTCACCATGACTTGTGATCACAAGCATAAACATTCACCACACTGACCATACCTGGGGAGAGGTGTGGTGTTCACTGGATTTCAGAGAAAGCTGGAAACAAGCACCCTGCTCAGCCTCATGGAGCAGATACCCATCTGTGACACAGCTACCACTGATCTTGTCTTGCAGC
Organism: Muscicapa striata striata; assembly: GCA_030060385.1. NCBI lineage: Eukaryota > Metazoa > Chordata > Aves > Passeriformes > Muscicapidae > Muscicapa > Muscicapa striata. The sequence continues at coordinate 602,219 of JAREIS010000125.1, forward strand.
AAGGGAATGCACTAAAAGCCCACCTGAAGTTCTTTCCAGCCCTACTTTTCTAAGCTTTTATGATAAAACACTGGGATCTAAGACCTTAGCAAAGCAGGAGATAAAAGACATTCCCTGTCTCTTTGACATCTGCTCTTTGTTCAGCGTGACATCCTCCATGCCATTAATGGCTCCTCCCTTTCAGCAAACCATCACTTCCCTGGATGACAGCACATTAATAAATCCTCTCCATCCAAGGAGACATGAGGAGTGCCTTAATTAACTGGGGCAGAGGAAGCAGGGTATCATCTCCATGTTTACTCTACTTTGATATGCTAACAGCCACATTCCAGAGAGCTTCTCCCCAACACTCCCCAGAGCCCAGGCTGCTGCTGAATGCAGATCTCAAACACAGCTCCTTCCTGCAATCATTTCTCTAGTTAAATATGGACTTTGGGACATTTAGACCAAATCAGAAATCACCATTCCTGAATGCTGATTCCCAAATCCAGGCAGTTAATTCACCATCTGCTTATAGACATCACTGCCTGGTGCTGAAAGTCTCCATGCTAACACACACACATGGAATTACATGGGGTTGATTACTCAAAGTAAGATATATTAGGACAGCTGTTGAGAGGAAAGGCAGGGGAAGAGCTGGCCAGGTGGATTTGAGAGAGGGATTCCAGTTGGGGATTGGACTGAATAATTTAGCACACAGTGGTGGGAAGAATACAGAAGCCTGGCATAATTCAAATTTAGTGAATAAGGCAGGAAGAGAAATGGGAAGAGATTAGGGAATGAGAAGAGACAGGGACAGAAAAGTAGCAAATGGAGATAATATGGGTTTTCCAGAAGGCTTCAGGAAACATGACTTTGATCTCATAGGCAGCAGGGAGTCAGTTCTGAGGGAGGCAGGGGTCAAGGAGGGCAGGAGATAAGATCAGAAGGGAAGATGAGCTCCCTGAGAATGTCTGTGTACTTACTGCTGGAGAAAAATGGATCTACAGCCCTGGGTCAGAAGTCTCTGGCATCATGGGTTCACTTGAGGAATTACTGAACAAGTCTGAGAGCATGGAATTATTCAGGCAGGGAGATGTGGGCAAAACCTGGCACTGAGCATAAAGGAGGGACAGCTGCTGGAACTGGTATAGGAAAAAGGATGGAAATCAGAGAGATACAAGATAGTGAGAGAAGAAGAGATAGGCACAGAGGACAATGTTGTTCAGGGATATCTCACACAAGAAAGGAATCAGATCTGGCAGAAGGTAGCAGAGATCTGATGCTTTTGAAATGCTACAGGAACAGAGACTGAGAACTCAAAGAAAACATCACCAACAACTGTGAAACCAAGCTGCAAATCAGGATTTGGATCCTGGCCCTCGAAAGTCACCTCTGCCTGGGGCTCAAGGGCATTTGGATTTGAATATCTTGTATTGGACTCATGGTGTTCACTGCCAGTCCTTTCTACAAACTGCTGCAGAGTTAAGCAGGAGCTTCCCTTCCCACATGCATGGGAATATCAGCATGACAACATGCAAAAGGCAGGCAACCCATGGAGGCAGCAGCAGGACTCAGCACTGGATTCAGGGTTTGTGGAGCTGTGTAACTATCCTTCACTGCAGTGGCTGTAGCACAGGGACACAGGATAAAAATGACTCCACATCTCTCACCTGCTGGATGGCTTGACAAAAGGAGAGAGCTCTACCTGCTCTAAACAGCCTTTATGAATCTCACCCTTTCCCAGATGTTATTAAAAATCAGTATTTCAGTATTTTCATTTTGACCTGTGCTGGCTGGTGGAAGAGGCCTGAAATAAAGAATTGCATCAGTTGTCTCCTAAGCTGCATCTTTCAGAAAATAAATAACTCACCAAAAAAGAGAAAAATGCAAAAACTCTATCAGCAGAAAGGAAAGTGCTCGAGGTCTCCCATGCCCCAGTCCCATCACTCTGCCACATGCCTGTGTCAGTCTGCCAGCACCTGTCTTCAGGATGGATTCCCACCTGCAGGTTACCATCTCCCAGGGAATGGAGAAGCAGCCCTGGCACTGCCTGCCATAGCTGCAGCTCTGCAAACTGTGTAAGGTTCCAAAACCAGCTTTGGGACTATTTTCATCTTCCTTTTTTTAGATGAGTTCTGTCAATTCCACTTTTGGACTTCTCAGTTTGTCCCTGCAACTCATCTGAGCCACCTGCTTCAACAGAGGGCCTGAATTCAGAGAAAAGGAAGAAAAATATCAAATCAGATCTTTTAATGAGACTGTTAAACAAAGAAGAACATGGATTTCAGCAGCAGGGATTCTGGAGCCTTTAAATTCTTCACTATCTCCCTTCCAGAATGAAGACACAAGGTCAGACTTGGCAATAAATCAGAAAAAATATTTGGAGTCTGTACCAAACAGCATCTGCTTTAAGAGCAAACAGTCAGGGTCCAGCATTCAGTTCCAGTTTTTCCCTTCCTGTAGTTGCAAACACTAAGAAACTCATGATGCTTTGCAAATAAATTAAAAGATTCTAAGAGCTTTTCCAAGCCATGCCTATCTCACCCTGCTGTGGTGTTGGTCAGGGGGGGTTCATGAGCAAGGATCAGTCCTGCAATGGTTAAACAACGCTCAGTGATGTGTACTGAACAATATTTCAGTGTCTGGAGAGAGTCAGCCCAGCCTGCTGAACTTGGAGATGGCTGAACACCTGTGCTGCTGATGAATGGCATTCTTCCACAGCTCCCCATTAAATTTTTCCCTGTTCTTACAGAATGATTCAGCAATCATTACTCTCAAGACCTAAATGAATCTATACTTTTGAAACATGTTAATATTTTAAGTGTATTTTACTTTTAGGTGCTTCATGCGTGTCAAAGCTGCTTTCCTGGCAACATCAAAGCAGCACAGGTGAGCTGCAGGGAAGGCAGGCAGCAAATGGGATGATGCACAGTGATCAAACTTCAAACAGATGCTTTTCCAAATTGTTCCTGTGATACTTCTCATCTGCAGCTCCCACATCCTGATTTCCAGGGCTGCTGAAGCTCCTGGCTTCACTCTGGCGAGCTGCCAGCCAGCACTGATAAACTTATTTAGAAATTCTTGATTCAGCCCTTCTGTTTTAATTCTTTGCTGAGTGCTGATTTAACCTAATGGCCTGACTTGACAAGGCTGACAAACTCGAGGGCTGTGCCTGATAAGGTTAATAGGGTTGAGTTACTCTGTTAAGCCAGAATCTAGGTTGAAAAGCTGGTCCCCAGCACCTCCACCCTGGCTGATACCTCTGCTGCCAGGGATGGGGAGTGAAGATGATCCTTCCATGGCAGCAGGCAGTGCCATGGCTCTGCTCCTCTCCTCACACACTACCAACAGGCATCACATTTGTTCTGGCAGAGCATGACAGCATGGTGGAAAGGGAGGTGAGAATAAATAAGAAATCCCAAAATTTACTGCAAAATTAATGGTAATCTCCTAGAGATTACCATTTCCACTTGGGGCTCCTCATGTAAATGTGGATGATGCCCTCACTGGCAGCATCAGAGGGAGATGGCTCCTTCATCTGCTTAGTTTCCTAATTTTCAGAAAACTTCTGAAAGCCTAATATTTCTGAGCTCCATATCCTCAAATTTGATTCCAACTGACCAATGGGTTATAAAAATATTAGGGAACAACCATCACTGGGGGAGACAGACATGGGCACAAAGCACACAGGGCATAAACACACTCACCAAACCAGGTTAAAATATTTGGGTTATTACTAATCCACAGGGCCTCTCCTCTGGGTTCCCAAACAGAGCTGTCCATCCTGGCTTCCACTCCCCAGGAAAGGGAATGACCCACAGGGAGCTTATGCAGACATAAACACATCACAGCATCAGCCTGACTGAAGAGAAGTAATGGCTAATTTCAGAGGTAACATGGCTGTAAGTATTTTTAGTATATCCTGAATGTAGTTTTTTAAGTACCTCTTTCTCTAGATTCCTCAAAAATAAAATGTCACCTTTAAAACCACACCAGCTACAGAGAAATTCTCACTCTGAAAAAGATCAGTCTGAGCTTTCTCACACTTAATGAAAGGAAATCTCTCATGTTCAAACTTGAGCTCCAGTGAAAGAAAACACAAATTTGGATGAATACCTCTGAGCTCCTTGCAATGACTGACAGCAGCCAGAGAGTCCCTGGTGCCTCACAGACACAAGTCAAGGCACAGTCCCAGTCCTGGGGCTTTACGGGCTGAATTCAGGAGTGACAGCCGGGGAGGCTGACAGTGACAGCACTGGAGAAAATTGTCACAGGGTCCTGCAGGAGCCAGGGGACATTTCCATGCACGTTGTGCTCATGTTACTGCTCCAGGGCTTTGTGCTGAAGTTCTCCCAACAGGGAGAGAACTGCTTTCTCTAGTCCCAGTTCTAAATAAAACACCCCCAGGAAATGCAGGAGCTCCTCAATACCTGCCTGCGTGACACTTCCAGTTCTGAGCCAAATCCCTGTGTCCCTGACTGAGAATCCTGTCCTGAGGGTGCAGCACAGTTTGCAGGGTCTCCTCAGCTGTCAAACCCCACTCAGGACTCCTGCAGGGAATTTGCAGCAGGAACAGCTGCACTTCCCAGCTACACAGGTTGGGTATTTTTGAACCAGCCTGTCTGGGAGCCCAGTGGCAGTGGCCTTCTGGCAGCTGCCATATAATGAGAATCATTTCCCAACAACGCCACCTGATTAACCATAACATAATCAGCTTCATGGCATCCCCACAGAACAAGCTGGATGTGTATTACACCTGCTCTAACAGGACCAGCTATCAAAATCAGCACATGCTTGATCAAAGTCTCACTGGAACCAACAAATTATAACCCCCTGCTTTGGAAAAGGTGCATAAAATAATTTCCTGGCTTCTTTTACTCAGTTTCCACCCCCAGAAGGTTGACCTTTGTCTTTTTTCTTAAGTGTAAAGCCAGGAAGCATTATTTACCTCTGTGTTCAGATCATGCTGTGGCTCACAGACACTGGTGCATGGGTGGATGTCCTGCACCTCTGTGAACCCATCAGTGCATTGAACAAAATCCTGGCTACAGCAGTCAAGAGCTGGGGTTCTTCATCGTGGAAAGGGCCAAATGCTCTTAGAATCCAGACAGAAAACCATTCCAGAGAATGTCAACACAGAAAGGCTGTGCTAGGAACCTCTGCTCCTCACTTGGCTTCACAGAGAGAGAAGGGAAACGGGAAGAACCAAGTGAGACAGATAACGGAAAGAAAGAAGCCTGGGGCAAATCAGAGAACGTCATGGAAGAAGGAAGTAGATTCCAGGAGGAAGAACATGAAACTGAAACATAATTATCAAACTCAGGTGAAGTAACAGACATTGCTGAAAGGAAACAACAAAGTTTAACGCTTCAGTAGCCCTCAAGCAACACTTATGTGTTGCAGGATCCCAGGATTCCCACAGGAAAGCAACTCTACTCAGATGCTGCTGAAGTATGTAGTACAGAAGGTCAGGCAGGAATCACAGGGAAAACCATCTGGAAGGACAGAGCAACTCCAGTGAAAAATGCTGCCCCTCTGAAGTCAACAGACACTTGGAAGAGTCATCAAAGGATCAGAAGGAGCACCAATTCTTCCCCAGGAGCCAGGACACAGGTCGAGAGAGCTATAGCAGGAATTTCATCCACTCTTGGACTCAGACAAGACCAAGCTGGAGACAACATTTACTCTCTGACAGAGCCAGAAAAGCAAACAAATTGGAGCACACAAGATAAGAAACATCAGTGTACAGGTTTCTTAAACAAAGATATAAAATATACATTCTAAATAAAAATCTAACTTCAGTCTTTTATTTTCCTGTCATTTCAAGAACAACAAAGTCTGATTAGACTGATGGACTCATTTTCAATAAATAAAAACATCCACACAGAGTTTCCTAACTCACTGGCCAGTTTTCTTATAAATAACTGCAGTGTTTACACTGTTTGTCTGCTACAGCACAAATATTGCTGTACATGCTGGAGCTTGATGGATAGTATTACTAAAACCAATAAGCAGATCCACAGCAGAACATTCGTGTGTACCCAGCATCCCAGTTATGGCCAGGCAGAAACTCAGTGCAAACAGCTCAGGCTAAGCAGTCACAGAAAAATGTATGACACAACCACACAAAACCAACAAATGCCTTCAACCTGCTGACTGCTCATGACCACCAACCAAAGTAGGAATACAAGGCTAATTCTGAGCTAAGCAAACACAGAAATCCTTCACATTCTACAAATCATGCTGAAAGAGTACAGAAGGAGAAAGATATTTGATGGGTTGACTCTGTGAGTTTTACTGTTATTATTCTGGTAAGTTCAATGTATTTCTATCAGCTGATTTAAAAGGTAAAACGACTTGTCAAACTAATGCAGGCAAAATCCTTGCAGATTACAGGATTCTGAACCTGAAATTTAAAAACCTACAGAGCAGAATCCTTCTGTTCAAATATAATTCCAAGGAAATCCACTTCTGTTCAAGGAACAGTTTATACACAAACACACACACACACACACACACACACACACACATATACATGTATATACACCTGTCAGTGATCATTTGGCTAAAATTTCACTGTCTATAGTCACCTTCTATCTAAACTGGCAAGGACTTGGTAAAGAAACCCCAGTATTTTCTACAAGGAGTATCTGGTCAAATCCATATAAAATTCAAAGTATTCTGCCATGCATTTAGAGACAGTAATTCATTTTGAGAATGAGTCTGTGCATTCTTGGGTCAGCTCAAAATTTCATCACCTTCCCCACAGCACCTGCCATTAATATTTCCAGCCATGGAATGAGCTTGTAGTGGATCCCAGCTGGCTGGAGCACACTCCCTACTGCATTTTCAGCACGCTGGTAAACGGAGGGCACATTTTCAATGTCTGCTAAACACAGGGAAAATTTTCAGTGCTGCAAAGTACTGTTAGATACCCAATTCCTATTTGTATTATGTGGAGCACAATCCCAGCTGAAAAGCTTGGAGCTTGTGCTGAGGCAGTGGCAGAATTGTTAAAAAAACCCAACAACATTCCAAGGATTTAAAGTGACTTTCAGTCTACTGAGTGCACTTGGTGTAGCAAAATCCTGCCAGCACCAGACACCCTGAAAAATGGGTTAGGTATAATACCAAGTCATGTTACCAGATGATTAACTAAAGCTGGGAAAAAAAAAGTTCAAATGAAAAAACCATCAGCACAAATCAAACTCCCTTCTTGGGGGAGGGGAAGGAAAGTTTTATGCACACTTCCCAGTGTGGTTTTCTTGGTTATCACCAGTAAAATCTCATCTCTATGCTATTTAAAACGTGCTCTCAAAATTGCATTTAACCTTGGCAGCTGCAAAACAAAAGAAATGTAAAAGTACAGTAGGCAACTGTCCTTCATTTCCTTCCTTTACTCTTACATATCCTGTGTGCAACTGGAATGCTTCTATTTGATTATCCAGTGGAGCAAATGCTACAATGAATGCAATCATGCCTTATTACCCTACATGTCTGCAGCCTATTGAACAGCTATGTACAGATGTTTTTACACAAGCTTGGTTTTCTAGCTACAGGGTCTATAAAACAATAGGAACTATCTGAAATGTTTTCAAGCCAGCAAAGGATAAAGGCACTGTAAAGCAGTCAACTGGATAAAAGCCATCTATGTCAGACAGAAGAAGAAAAACCTCTGAGGTTTCTCAATTATAAATGTATCAGCTTTCTGCAAGTGCTGCAGTCTGCAGCAAACTGACCAGGAATGTGTAAACAGAGGGGAAAATAAGGACCCAGGCAGTGGAAAGAAGGAACATGAATCTCTGGCCTGATGAAGGGCTTAACCATTATTTCACTGACCTGAAGAACTGGCTGGTGCCCAAGGAAATGGAGCTGCCTCTGGTAGCCTTGCCTGCAGCTGGGGCTGGACTGAGACTCAGCTCTGTCCTTGGGCTTCTCCCTTCCCATCTCCAGGCTTCACCAGCACCATGGGGATCACAGCTCTGATGTCTTTGGTACAGAGCTCTGGATTTCACTGAGGAAAGGCCCTGTTGACAAATTCATTTCCTTCTCCTCTCAATACATTATCTTTTTACCAATAAAACACACTGCAAAAACCCTTCAATGTGTTGTTTCATGGTCAGGGAGGCACCGGGCTGGAAATCGGGATGTGCAAAACCATTCTATGTTCCTGGATGAGAACTACTGAGAAATGGTTTTTATGAGCCCCATTTTCCCCTGCCCACCTGGCCTGAAGCATGTCATAGCAGAAAATCTGCTTTCTGCTGCAGAGAGCTGGGGTTGGCATTCCCAGCCCAGAGGGGTTATTCATAGAGCACTGACAGCAGGTCTGACACCGTGGAAAACAAACACTATTTATCTTTCCACAGCCTTTTATAACAAAAGGGGAAGCAAGAAGCAGGGTGAGCTATGAAAGCAGAATTGATGATTTTATTTGTTTTATGATCATTCTGGTGAGAATCCCCCAGAGAAACAAACCCTCAGCAAGGGGAAGTGATGGAGCTGCGGAGTGAAGCAGTGCAGCAAGCATGGAAAATCTCCATTTACATGGATGAGGCACGAGACAAGAGCAGAAATACAACAAACCCCAAAAGACACTAATGGTCTGTCCACAGACCAAATATAATGAGCTTGTTCTGCTCATGTCTGCCTCAAAGGCTCCTCAGCCTCACACACACAGTAGCCAGGAGCAGTTCCAGAGCTTTTCCTGACAGTTGTTTGGCACCGTGGGCTTAGCTGGACATCAATTAGGCTGCTGCTTCTCTGTTTGCAAACACAATGACCCATTTCCGAGACAAACAGCAGAGATTTCTTTAATTCATCATTAAATGCTGCTTAGCCATAAGCAAAGCCTTGGTTCTCAAGCAGTGTCTCACAAATCATCTCTAATTTAGAAAACAAATGAGGCACAAAGATGTCTAGGAAATAAAACTGTAAGTCAGAAGTTCTAGCATAGTATATTCAGGAGAACCAAAACCCTAAGACCTGCCTGTCACACAAAATGAAATATTAAAATATTATACTTCTGATTGTTTTTTTTCCACACCAGCATGAAAATGTACTGAATTGTTTCTGAAGGACACTATCCTGTAAATTCACTAGGAATTGTTAGTTCAGTCATAACAAGTCCTTTTCCCCCAGAGTGGTTGCATGTCAAAGCCCCAGACACAGCAAGAGGGTGAGGGGTACAAAGATGGGGAAAGAAACATCACATGCAGATATCTGCCCTTTAAGCTATGAGACCAAAATTCCCAGGTGCTTTGTGTACATGTCTATATAATTTCACACAGACAGAAATGGCCCTGGAGTGGAATGCAGGACGTGTTTGCACCTGCACCAGTCAAGCTGCACAATGATTTAGCACATAAAGTGATTTATAAGATGGAGTTGAAATCAAAGAATAAAGTCTGAGTATCAGAAAAAATATCAACAAAGTCATGGCAAATATTTTCCCTCATGACTTACTCCTTTCAGTAAAGGCAGCAGAAAGCAGCTTAGTTACCCACCAGTTAGACACTAGGCTAGGATTTGGGCTGGAGTCCTGGATTCCTGAGGGGAAAGGACCATAGTTCTGGTAGTCACTGAATTTTTTGAAGAAAGACAGGCTGGATGGGACTGGAGCAACCTGGTCTACTGGAAAATGTCCCATAGCAGAAGGTTGGAATGAGCTGGGCTTCAATGGTCCCAAATTATTCTAGAATTCTATAATAATTCTATCAAGATGCATTTCATTCAAACAGTAATCAGCATCCCCCTGTATAATGCTGAGATGTGATGGCCTGGAGAATATTTACTCAATAATATATTGCCTGGTAAAGTACTATGGGTCCTTTTCACAGCATTTTAGACAGTTGCTCACTTGCATTTATCAAAACACATCCCCATGAACCATTAATAAAACCATGGGAAAAGGCAAGGCTTTCAAGCTAAAGTCAACTTAAACATCCAGCACCAACTTTGGGGTGAGCCACAACAAAGACTAAAGCTCTCCCAAAGTCTGAAGGTCAGGAGGGAGCAATCAACAAGAAAAGCAAGATTTAGGATGAGCAGAGACATGCTAACAAACTAAAGCAGGGTGGGAAGCTGATGGGAAGATTTTGGACACACTGCCCTACATCTGACAACAACTATGAACATATTTCAGAAACCAGATTAAATATCTGTGAGCATTAATTACCAATAGCAGTTTGATGGAGGACATGAAAGGCCAGGTACAGGGCAGGAAGTGTGTTATTCCTCCCTGCTGACAGTGTTTAGTTCCAGCTCCCTGAGAACACACACCACACTGCGAGGCCACTGTTTTATCTGCTGGGATGGGTGAGCATGACAAACAGATAAATAATGGGAAAATAGAAGGGCCTGAAACACATTTTGGGGCTGCAAAAGGAGAATGATGTATTGAGGAGAACTAATGAGGAACTGCTGGAGGTTTCTGAAGGCTGAAGTGGAGTAAATGTAGAGAAATTCTGTGACCTCGGTGGGCACATCCCGGTCTGGGTGATGGAAACCAGACCCTCCAGGGCCTCTGGGAACAGCAGCCCCTGCCTGACCAGGCCCAGCTGAACAAAGACAGCACGAAGGAACAAAACTGAGCAAGAGCTCCTATGAGCTCAAACTAACCCCAAAAATAAACAGAAGTAAAGGAAAGGGATGGGAATTCATAATGAGAGCAACTGAGGGTCTGCGAGACCTCAGAGCTGGGAACTGGAAATACGTGGAAGAGGGAAAAATTACAAACATACAGAAAACCTGTAACTAATCCTCTACCCACTAAACACTTGCACTTGTTTTAATTATCCAAGTCATTTCCTTCACCCAGGACATGAAGCAGAGAGAAAATTTTAAAAGTTGAGATAACTGTGAGTCAATAGCACTCACAGATTGATGGATTCCCAAAGAGAAGAGCAATCAACCACCTATTTTCTACAAAAAATCCTTGCAGCAGGACAATATGAGCTCCTAGCTAAGGACAGTACCTTTTTAGCCAAGGAGATCAAGAATCCACCAGCACCCTCAGTACACAGAATGAATAAAGACAAACCTAAACAAGACTACTGAGCTGCAAAACAAAGGCAAATAAAATTCAAATGCTCTACTTTCCTTAACAATAAAACCAGAATGTAAGATGGTATCAGGAGGGTTACATGTCTCAGGCAACATCTAAGAACAGGACCAGGATCCTGACCCCAGTGAAGGCACCACCAAAATTCTGAGTCTGATGTAAGCAGGATTTTCCTCTGGTCTTTAGTGCACAATGAGGCAGCTGGGCTGATGCCACATCCTCAAAACAAGAAAAGCAAAAGCACAGCCAGTACACTGAATGAGGTAGAGCAAGGGCTACAGCAGCAGGAATTCCCAATTACCTAAGTGCTTATCCCAGGGCTCTACTGAGATTGATGCAATCTAATATTACATTTGCTTGGCACGTGAAGTTTTAGTGGGAATTTGGAATAGGAGGGATTGCTAGCTGGTGAAAAGAAACTGGAAGGCTGTGGTGGGTAGGGTGGGGCCTGGGAGATGGTAATGATGAATATGCCCAATAGCACAGTTCAGCACTGTCTGGGTTGTGCAGTCCAGCATTTATTCCCTAGCAACCAAAAGGCAAGGGAAAAACTCTCCCACTGCACTGGACCACAGATCCCTGTGGTTTCCTAAAGCCAGCAGCCTGACTCCACTGCCCTGCAGAGCCACAAGTGACACAAATTTGCAGTGCTGTGAGGTCCCTTTCTCTCCCAAACACCAAATCAACTTGTTTCTTTAAGAGACATTTTAACCTCCAGTATGTTCATTTTAATGTATTAAGCTGTGTTTGGGTTTGGTCTGAAGGACAGTCCCAGCAAGGCTTTTGCTAAAGCCAGGCACTGCTGCTCTAATGAATTGTTTTAAGCAGCAGGTATTTCTGTTTATTCTGGCATCAAATAGAAACCCGCCCTGGAATATACAGAAACATTCAACGGGAACCACTATGGAAAATGTTTTTAATGTGAGAATTCCTCTTCCACTCAGAGCAAACCAGCTAGTCTTTTCCCTTTCCTTGGGGAAGAATTCTCTGCTGTGACACTGGCAGGGCACTGGAATCAATATGGCATAGGGAGAAAGATTTAAATGAACAGCACAGGCAGGATGACCAGAATTGTCTCCTGCTGTAGACAGGCCAGCCAGAGGTGGCAAATGGCCAAGGAAAAGGTAAAAATGTACAGTCCCTTATCCAGGTGTTTTACATGAAATAAAAAAAACCTACTTGGAGATACAGAGCACAGATCCTCTTCTGCCAAACCTGGGCACATTTTAAACACTTTACTGCGATAAACAGCCAGGAGATGGGAATGTTTTTCTCCAAACACTGATTCACTTGTGGAAAGAGTCTGGAAAACTATGTTTCTCAATCATCTCCACTCTGTGCTTGGTTTTCTCCAGGCAGCTATTCCTCCAGCTCAGCCTGCCCCTCTGCAGTACACACACTTACTCTGCTTTCTTTTCCCCGACATCAAGCCACAGAGGAGCACATGTGACTGCAGCAGAGGTAAAGTCATTTTTAACCAGGGCAATTTAAGGATATTTAAGACACATTCTCATTTTCCATTTCCCAATTCCACACTGCCCCCAATTTTATTATTAGCTGAATACAGGGAAGCTTCAGCTTGGATCTGGGATAACATGTACACTGAGGAATGAAGGCCAAGCCTTGCCTTGAAGTATGCAGGATCATTCCTAACTAACCATAAAGCTGCTTATTTGGCACTGGCAGTGGAAATATTGAACGAAAGGGGCATTCTCAATCTGCTTATGTCACAGAAAGGTTGGATTCTGACAGTGTGCAAGGCTCCAAGCTGCAGCCTGATATTAATAGCAAGACATTAAACTTGCAATTTGGCTGGCTCGGAGGCAGCTCCACTGGAACACAGATTTTTCTGCAGGAAATGGCAGCTCTGGAGTCACAGCACAAGGGATGAGCCTGAAGCAGATTTGGGAATTTTGACTGGTGTGTGAGGAGGCTGTGTCACACAAAGAGAACCCTCCTGCTCAAACTGAGGAGCAGATCCCACAGCAGAGGCTGTTGGAACACGACTGTTCCACACAGGAATACTGTTTTCCTTCTGCCCACCTCCTTTGGAATCCATCCATTCCCAGGCCTAACTTACCCAACCAAGTGGGGCTATGAGCACTAACAAACTTTCTTACACAAACATGGCTTTGTTCCGTGGTGCAGACAGTGGGGTATCACCCCACCAAGACATACCTACACATTTTCCCCATTTTTGAGCTTGTTTCTGACATTATGTAACCCTCCACACTACCCTGGCAGCTGGGCCAAGAAAATCTGAACCAAGTCCCCAGAGCAACTGGTTTCAGTGAGGGGCCCCTGCCAGACTACAAATACAAACCTCCTGCTGCTGTTTTCTCTGTGTCTGCATGGCAGGCAAAGATTCCAGGCAGGTTTTTCAAGATGGATCTTTCAGAGCACAAATGAACACCTCTTATAAGCCATTTAAACTTCATAATTCCACTTCCCAACAACAGCTGGGCCTCAAGGCTTCCGCCAGGGAAAGTTTTGCTTCCTTATTTCTCACAATGTAAAGAAAATCAAGGTACTGTCACTGAAAATAACATTACCTATAGCACTCTGAGTCCTCTTATTTCAGCATATAATCCAACAGATTCCTTACAGTCTCTTGAACATGACTAAGCAACATCAGATTCTGGACTTGCACTGCATCACGCCCCCAAGAGCCGCACACTCTTTACAGGAGACCTCCCTAAGCTATGCAATCTCCTGCAGCTTTGCACTCAAAATCCTCATTTCACAGAGGTAGACAGAAGCATTCAGAATGCAAGTGACTTGCCAAATGTCACACAATGAGTCAGTGCCAGAGCTGGGAATAGAAATCAGGAGTCTAAGAGTCCAGATTCTCTGCCTTATATAGAGCAGCAGCCTCAGTCTCCTGGTTTAGAAGAGCGGCTGCTCGCTGCATTTACAGGATGGCAGCACTGGCATTGCAAGGGCCGACCTCAGCCATAAGCAGGTATAAAAACACACATGCATCTGCTGAATTCTTCATCTGTTCAAGTGTAAAGCAAGAAATGAAAGCAAGCTGCAGTTGTAGAGAACTTTGGGGAGTGCAACAACCTCGGCAAAACCATTAAGACCAAATGCAATGTCACTTCTTGCTTCCACAGGGAGTCCTGCTGATTTGGAGAGGAATATCTGGGAGCTGGAGTGAGAAGCAGGAATCTGGCAACAGCAGGGATGGTTGAAACATTCAGATAAACCTTCCTAAGCCACAATGGAAGAACAATGGTCATCTGCCTGTCTCAATTTTCGCGGTCACATTAAGCCCAAGCCAAAGCCACACTACACTGCTGCTCATATCAGCCAGGTATGTGCACATGGCATGATGTCTGGCTATTGAAAACCTATTTACCTACAACTGACACCTGCTTTTCCCAATCCTGACAAAAGAGGAAAACCAGGGAATCTTTTGCATGGTTAAAATTTAATCACTTTCTCAAACCAGCTGCGTATCACCAAAGAACCGTCATTAATTTATTCTTCCTCTGCAATGAAAAAATGCAAACAGCACAACAAGGCCAAATGGGGCACAGAAAATGCTTAAGTGAAGATATGAGTGCTTTGCTGCCACATATTCAAACTGTCAGGGGAGAAGGTAGGAAAAGCAGGATTGAAGAGAGCAAAGAGGCCAGACTGGTTTTGTTCCAGGAATATCCACCTTTTAAATATCCTGGAAAACTGTGCTGAAAAGAGTAACAAGTGAGTTTTGTCTTCATTGCTGTGATCTTCTACTTTCTCCACTGCAGCCACAGCCTGCAGCAAGTTGCAGCTCAAGAAATAACTTGGGTATTGTAAGAACAGAAAAGAAGTCATAAAAATATTTCCTTAGTCATGCTGTCTCTGGTAATATAATTCCCTGAATAGAGACCTTCAACAATACTCTCTTTAAGTATGGAAAGAGCTCTGACTTTAGTCAGCATGTGTCTTCCATCAGCTTCTCTCTCTCTTTTTTTTTTTTTAACTTCTTTATTGTATTTTACCACAGCCATCTCCAGGTGCAGGCACACGGTGTAAAAACCTTCCTCAGTGGAAGTGTGTTTTCCATTGGACACAGAATAAACACATTGTGAGGGATTCCAAATGGAAAAAAACTTGGACACAGAGACCAGTCCTTTCTCATGTGTGTATCCTCCAGCTCTATATTTCCTCCTTTCACCTGATCCCCACAGCAGGGAGGGAAGGAGCTGCATTCCAAGATGAGCCTTCCACAGGGCTCTTTGCTGAAGGCACTTCCCTCCCTGCTCTTCATCACCCACTGTCCATAACCCCTGCAAGTGTCTCCCTGAACACTGGAGTGTAAATTAGGATCCATCCCAAGTTTACACAGAATGGAGGATAAGAGGCCACTTGACTTTGAGGCAAGCCTAAAAAAATTCATGTCATCATCACAGAGAGGATGTTGGGCTGTGCCTCTGAACACTTCTGCACTGTGGGGATTAAAAAAAACCCAATAATCAGGAGAACACAGTGAAGGCTACTGCTACCTGAGTGAAATAAATACAGTATTTAATGTGTGGTATATAAGAACCCTGTGTATGCAGGCTTTGGATAATAGTAAAGGCAGTTAGGAAGTAGGAGGAGCAGGAGGCTGAAAAGAAGATTTAACTTGGCTTTCCTACAATGAGGTATTCTTCTCCAGTGTCTGAGTGCCAGCTTGATCTGGGAATGTCACACAAGCTTCTTACAATGGGAAATACACTCCTTAGTTAGCAAATTCTTGTTTGAGGTGAGAGAGAATTGAAAGGAATATTATACAGATACACCAAAAGACAGTTTTTTCTGTATCTACTCCAAAGAAGCAGAAGACCTCCAGGGCTTAGAAGGGGTTAAAATTTAATGGCTTATTTATAGCTCATACCCTGGTCAGCTAATCCATATTTGCATCACAGAGGTATACACAGAGCAGCAAAACCAACATTACAGCAAACCAAAGAGTGAAAGATTGCCCAGAACACTCCCTTAGCACAGAGGTGGCTATCAAAAAACCCTCCCCTGCTCCTTGGACTTACCCACAGTGTCACAAGGCTCGTCTTTGTGCACGCAGAAATCTGTCCTAGAAAGAAAAACAGAACAGAAGTGAAATGTATCCTGTGCCTCCAGACTGGGAAAAAGCAGTGGTGCATGACTCACATATCATGGGTGTTGAGGTCTGGGGATTTTGTAAGGCTGCTGTGCAGTCTACACCATGACAACACAGATAGCAGCCCTGATTGCTACTGAGATTACAGGCAATTATGTGAATCAGCCCCATATACCACAGTCCAATTTAACAGACTGAAGATTCAGCACCTAAGAGTCCTGCCTCAGCCTGTGATGTCACACTTACTCCACAACTGGATTAAAACTGAAGCTCTTTCCACAAGAGAATTTTAACGATAGGGAGCAGAGACCCTGTGATGCACTCTAAAAGACAGTGGGAGTAGGAGATGTGTGGGGCACAGCCCAAAGGCACAGAACTAATAACATGTACCCAAAAATGCTCTTCACTAGAATAGAATAGAACATGAAAGAAGCAGGACTAAACAGAGAAAGACATGTTGAAATGGAAGAAGAAAGAAAGTTTCAGGATTTTCCTGGTAACAGGTAAATTGGCTTCAGCTAAACTTATTACAGTCAGATTTGCCATGTTAGGGTTTAAATCCAACACAGAGAGGTTCAGGAGACTCCATCTGGTTCCCCACATCTCATAAAGGCAAGAGAAGGTGCCACGTGCCAGTGGAACCCAAAAATTACAGAGGGATCCATGGAGCTGTATTAAACAGAAACAGAACAAAAGCCTTGAAGGTTATCATCAAAGCACTGACACTTCATATGAGAAGATTGCTTTGCAGTGCAATCCACAATGAAAAGGAGCTGCAGAGAAACATCAAATGTGCTAAAACATTTTAGAAGTTCCTTAACCCAGGGGAAGCTGAGGAACTGTTGTCTCTATAACTGTAGCTTTCCTCACCCTGGGAGGAGCCAAGAGGATCCTGTTAGTACATTTGGAGTGTGCCATTAGAAATGCCTGAGTCCCCTTGGGATTCAGAGTTTAAGAGTTTGGGAGGAGGAAGATCAAAAATACTTAGAGAAAGATAAATACTTAAGAGAAATATAAAAATAGATAAATATTAAAAGTGCTCTTTCCTTGAAGAAAGTTATGAAACGAGGGTTTATAGGAAAAGAGATTCAAGGCCTAGGACTGTGGCTGATCATTCCAGACCCTCCATACCAAACTCCTTTGAAAGTCACAAATCAAGCTGTCAGGGGCTTGGAAGGAGAGCACAAACAGCCATTACCAGCTCTCGTTCAGCACACATTGAAAACCAACCACGCTTCAGTGCAGAAAAACCATAACAACCATCAAAGTGTTAAAAAATCAGACAGGAACCAAACAAAAATCGGAAGCTACGACCACACACCAGCCCCAGCTTTCATTTTTCACTGCAGCCTGTGTCTGGACACCTTGGCATTGCAGCCTTCCCAAGGAAGACTGATGACAGTCTCCTGATGGAGCTGGCACCAGCGCGCCTGCTCGACTTCCCAGAGCCAACTTGACAGAGGTTTATTTAAGGACTTATTATGTTATATAAACTGCTAAATCAAACAGATGCTTTTCTTGTGACAACAGATAGCTGAACTATTAGTGGATGGCAGGAGGCCACAGCTAGAAAAGCCTCTCTGCCTCTCTCTCCAGAGCCTGTCCAGCCCTGCAAATAATGGACAGAATTTCTGCTCCTCGCGCTGTCCCACACCAAAAGGTGTCTGGCACTTTCTGGCAGCTCCACGGAGAAATTACCCCCATGTTATTAAAAAAGGGGTCTCTAAATGATCCAGCACAACTTGCAGACTCTCCTACAGAGGCAGAACAATCCTTCTGTGTGAGTGTGATGATGTTTGGTCAGGGAAGGGCTTGAAGCACATCAGCAGCAGAACTGAACATCACTGGCAATTCAAGTATAAAACCTGCTCAGCCCATCATTAAAACTGTCATAAACACAAGACCAAGAGACTCCATCTCCTATTCAAATATATGTACAAAAACACCAGGATTTAAAACATCTGGACCACTGCAAATATTTTATCCCAAAACTCTGTGGCTGAACAGAAAAGCACAACCAGACTTTTAGTCACAAACCAGTGATGGGTCTCAGTCTTCTTCCAAAGGCAAGGACACACCTCATCACAAAGCCCATTGCTGAAACTCCTACAATCCTTCCCTGGCAGCCAGAGGGAAAACTCAGCATGGAAAGGTGTTAAGAGTGATCTAACCTGTGCCTCAGTCACATCAGTGATTTAAATGACCCCATCCTGGCACCTAAAACTGATCTGCTTTTAAACAAGTTTTAATCACAGGTGTCTCTTTGGCACATTTTTGAGCTCAACTGCATGGGTAATTCTAAAGTGAGAGCTTGATGACTGATACTATAATGATACTCAACAGTGCAGGAAAGATATTTTAATATTTACTGCACATGCAAAGGTCTCGTATCACAGAGACATAGTTCTATTAGCATAATTTTTTACAGAGCTGTATTGAAATAAAACTCTTACTCCAGGAGCTGAGGTTCAAATCCAACATCTGAACTGATCACACAAGGTCTTGGATAATATAGTGAAATCACAGCTCTATCTGTGAGCCACTTTTAGCCATTGACCGAATCAAGCAGGACACAAATTCTCATCCTGTGACCTGTGAAATTCTCAGTCATTAGCATGTGTGGTACCCAGCAGAGGTTTCCATTAGCAGAGTACTAAAATTCTCAAAAAAATTACAAGTCAGTTGTTTTGCTCAATAAAAATAGACAGAAGAGCTCAGAACTGCTCCTACAGTCACTCTTCCATCTGGCTTCCACCAACTGGAAAAAAATACCTAACTGTGCTAAGCTACACTCTGCAATTCAAGTCCTTCCTGTGAGAAAGAAGGACAGTAGTTGAACTGTGCAACAGGAATAAGAAGCATTCTGTTAAATGGCCGTTCCCAGCATCCTTCAAATGACATCTTTTGACCAGTCTAACTCTGCAGAGTCATAAAGCTAAAGGACAGAGGAAACTGGTGCAGTCCAAAACCTGCCAAAATAAACTTTCCACAACCATAGGTACATTCAGCAGCACTATGTGCCCCGTTTCCTCCATGCACAGTGAATTCCTCCACTTGCCCACTTAATGGGAGGCAAAGAGCTGGAGAAATGTGGAAGGGAGGATCAGGCTGCAAACAGAACAACTACACCACTGTGTCAGGAAAAAACAAGCCTTTGCTTCATGACAGCTCTGAATCCTGTTCCTGTCAGTGCTGGGACATTCTTTGCTCTGCTGTCACATCACCTAAAGCCTAATAGGTGACCTAAACACCTCCAGCCAGGAGCTGGGATAACATCAGTGTTCCTGAAGATTTCCCAGGGAATGCACAAGACAGAGGGATCAAGAGAGGGAATGTGTTTCAAATGAGACACGCTTCTAAAATCACTAAGATACAGATACTGCAAACAGAAGTTATTCTGGTCAGCTGCCTGTTAGAATATGAAGTACACTACCCAAAGATGCCAGAGACCTGAATTTCTGCAAGTTCAAAACCAGAATCTGAATGAGAAAAGTCTGATGACTGCAGAGACCACAACACTGTATTCAGACCTTCAGGGCAGATTATTCCCACTGTCTCACTTATTTACTGAGCTGGACAATGCATCTTATTTCACAAGCACAGTTTGTTTCTTACCTGGAACTCAGGTGGATACCATTAAAATCCCACAAGAGGGATACTGGCCACCTAAGTAATCTACTTTTGCATTCAAATGAGGGTATGGGAAACATCACTTAGAGGTGAAGTTTCAAAAGGCAAGCGTGCCTTGGTGTTTCAAATGAACCCAGCCAGATTGGAACCAGAGGGATTTCTTCAGACCTTGACCCCAAAGAATCTGTTTCTAGTGCCTAAAGCAGCTGCAGCTGCTGAAAATTCAGCTTCTGCTTTTTCTGGCGCAATTGCTTGTGCTGGACATGCTGTTGCTCCCACATCCTCTACCACTGGTCCATCTGTACAGTCTGGGGAGGGTCCAGGGACACACACACACACTTCCAAAGCCAAGAGGAGAAAAATTCATTTGCCTGACACAGGAATGGGGCTGCTGGCCCAGAAGTCTTCCAAACAATGCAGCATCCTCTATATGGCAGAAGCAGGATGGGTTAAGGACGACAGGACACAGCAAGAAGGAAGGAAAGACTCCAAGTACACACTGCTGGCCTCTCCAGCAGCAAAAATGCTGCTCCTGTGCACAGCCATGTGCTCCTTGGCCTGAACCTTCTCACCAAAGCTGAATCTGGTTTCTAACCCAACCAAATCTGAACTTTCCCAGCTATTCCCACTGCAAAACCCTGCAAATCCACTGAACAATTTCTCCTACAAATTCTTTCTACACTTCTTCTTCAGAAGCCTGAGTCCAACTCATTTAGCTCGACATTATGCATTCAGTTTTGAGAGCTGCAGAGATGAAATGCTCTGCTCATTCCCCCTGCCCCGTGCTCACAGCCATCAGAAGAGATTCTCTCTGCCTCACTTGTCATGCAGGACAACTGGATACCCAGATGAATTTAACAAAAATGTTAGTTATTTATTTAGGCCCTGATCCAGTGGAGCACATGCTTAACTATAACCAGGATGTGCAGCCCGTTGACTTCAAAGGAACTATTCCCTCTGTCTAAACTGTCAAGTATCTGTACAAGTGCCTGCTGGACTGCAGTGAATACAGAGGGAGCAGGGTTTGGGGGACCTGCACACACGTCCGTGGAGAAGATTTCTCCAGCAACAAACTTTGCTGGCCTCATGCCCTGCTCACCAGCTCTTTCACTGAACACTCACCAGAATGCCATGGATAGCTTGCAGTGGAGCTGTTAGCACAAATCTAACACAAGAGATTATTACAATCAGGATGGCAGTTTGTGCAAAAACATGTACTTCTACTTACACTGTCGGCAGAGAAAATAAGTGAAAGAGGTGAGCAATACTGAACTGCCATACAGACATTTCCTGTCTCAAACTGGGGAAGAAGGGGGTAGGAAGTAGTGTTTTTCTAGCACAATGAGCACCCACATTACACCATAATTTTGTACTCACTTTCATTATTCAGACATCACTTCTGTAAAAATGAATACTTCTTTTACATCTTAAAAGATGCAAAAAACTCAAAACACCATGTATTTGCTACTCAAAATTTATGGCAACTGTGGGGAACATGGGATTTGCATTGTATTGTGACGTTGAGCTCAGGTAGTTAGAGGAAAAAAAGACTGTTGTCTCTACAACATCCTTTTTCTTGCTTTATCTGATGTGTTTGACACATCAGTAAGTTCAGAACTCCAGGGTGCAAAGAATTTTCATCAAATACTTCTACAAAGATCATTTCACACCGGAAATAAATGCAGGAGTTTTCAAATATACAAACCAACCAGGAATGACACCCTTCCTCTATCCCAGTTGTGATAGAGGAGAGTTGGTAAACTGGTTATTTCTTCAGACAAAGAGAGAGAAATTTAATTTAGTTTATGGTATTTCTCTCTCTCTTTCTTTAGGAGATAACTCCCTGCCCAGCTCCCCACTGCTGACACACTGTCTGCTCCTCTCAGACTGCTCTGCTGATTGATCCCTAATTGCACACAGAGCACCTGAGCTCAGCTGTGTTCTCAGTTCCACACCTTCTTTCTGCTAGGAAAGAGGGCTCCAAAATCTCCCTATTTTTTGCACTCCTACCAGCTGGTGTGAGAAAAAAGCACCTCCTGTGCTACAGCCACATCCTGATCCTGACAGTAACACAGAACAGTGACCACGACTGTGACACTTTGGGTCAAGAGGAGAGATACTTTTGTACAACCTTGTTAAGAATGCACAAAACTCAGACAGATCACTTTCATCTGAAGCATGTAAGCAGCAAATGTATCAACGTTTTCTTAGATTTCTGCTTTACCAGATAACCCCATCACTGACTATGGGCATTACTGGTTGAAGTAAATTTATAAACCAGACCTTCCCATACCTGGTCACAAAAACAGCAGCATCCACAGGAGGGGTGTCATCCCTGGCACCAGGAACCTGGTTGTTACCAAGATATTTTGCCCCACCATATTCTTCATTTTGCCACTGACAAAAGCTCTCCAGAGATCTCTCTCCATGATGCCCGATGGACAACTTTGCCTTTGGGAAAAAAAAATAATATACATATATATATATATATATATAAAAGGAGAAATATCAGCCCCAGTCTTTACAGTCTTTAGATAAAGCATCAGACCCTTCTGTAACAGTTAACTCCAGACTGCTACAAACAGACAGCTTTACCAGGAAGGATAAATAAAAAGACTCCAGTTCCTTTCACTCCCATAGCCCCCATACTTCCCACCTTTAACACTGCCTGGTGAAGTGGAACAGGCAACTCCTCACAGTTTGTGATCCTGAGGCCCAACAAGCCCCATATCCCTTCCCACCCTGTGGGACACCACAAAGCAATTCCAGGAGCAGAGGAGAATGGGCTTGGAACTCACAGGGCGATTGTGAAGCAGGACTAGTTTGGTCACTCGAATGTTGACTTTAATTCCCAGGCTTTGATGCTGGAACATGTTGTACACCTGTCAAAATGCAAAGAAAACATCCAGAGTTTATTAGCAGAAATATCAAGACCTAGAAATGGTTGAAGAAACTAATTGTGACTAAAGTTAGACATTTTTCCTTTTAAAAATTGACACCAAAAACTCTCCCAAATGGATTGTGCTACTACACTTAATAAAATGAAGAATTTTTAAGAGTTACTGTGGAAAGGAGAAAAATATTCCAAAGGAACTCTAAAGATAAAGTCTCAGGAACATGGATATACGTTATGAAGCATCCATCTTATATGGATCTTCAACATTTAAATATCAGAGATATCTGAATGCACGATGAAATAATGGTGTGTTTTAGACTTCAGGAAATAGAATGGAAAAGCAATTTCCCTCTGTTATTTTCATATCTTATATAAGAGAATAGTAATAAGGCAGCACATAATGACACAAGCCTCAGGAAATACAAAAATAGCACCGGAAACTACCTTACTACTTTCTCCAGATTTTGCATTCCAGCTTAGATACTTCACGTCACTTTTATAGGTTAGAATATAAGATCTTAATTGATCCCAGAATTTTATTCCACCCGTTTCTCTGTGTACAAATGTTTTAACTAAACAGTGTCAAAACAAGTGAGGGAAGGGTTTATTTTAAAAAGGTGTAAAATGCCACATAAAAGGCTTTGAGTGAATATGGTATCCCCTAGTTAGTAAAAAAAAAACCAAAATCAAGACCAGTGAAGAGAGACTTCTGACAAATGGGAGGCAGGTTTGGCCCCAGGTAAGCAATATTCCTTCCTCACAGCTCATTTTGCTACAAGCATCACCCAGGCTCAGTGACTACCTACAGCAAACCTGAGACACGAGCACATCTTGCACATTATGTTTTCAACGCTTGGTATTTTTCCTATTTGTGCAGAGACTCAGGAATGTGCTCAGTGGAAGAGAGCTCTGAAGCTCTCCAGTGTTTGGGGTTGGATTTAAGCACACACGTAAATGTTTCCTACAATTTAGGCACAGATTGCAAGACAGAGCTACTCAGTGTTTGACCCAGTGACCTTCAGCTGAGCACAATGAGCCATTTATCTTCCCTGGGGCTGGTGTACAAGTGCACACAAGGGCTGGCACTATTTGCTTAGCCTGGGGATGTGTTGGTAGAGCAGTTCAGGCCTCTCACTACAGACCTGGTGGGGACAAACTTGACATTTGCAGAGAAGGGTGCTGACACATGACCCCTGTGTAAGTGGAGACCTGGACATTCAGCTGGGAGGGTCAATGGGGCATCAGGCTGAGGGGGTCAACCCCTGCTGCACCACTACAGAGGCTGACAAACACTTCCCTGGGATGGAGGAAGGGAGGGAGGGAGGGAGGGATGGATGGATGGATGGATGGATGGTCGGTCTTTGGTTTCCCAGCTCTGCACCAGCACTAGCACTCTGGCCATCCCATGAAGTTATCACTCATGAAATGAGAATAAATCCAGCAAACAAGTCCTTATCACTGAGCCTGGTGGGTGCTGGTGCTTGGCTTCCCATCAGAGCAGCCAAGCTGCCTCCAGACTCAGCACAGACATATCCAAACACCACCAACTTCCACAGGCTGTTTTCTCTAGCAAAACTTGCCCACCAAGTACCAGCTGCTGGAGAGTTCAGGATGTCATCTTGAAAACTGCCAGCCCTTCCTCCTTTTCTCTTGTGCTCTCTGTCTTAAGGATAATTCTGACTGCACTTTTATTCCCCTCCACCAGCGATCTCAGAAGAGCTTAAGCAGCAGCAATTGGGTACTAAACCAAAAAAGTCACTGAGAGTGCAAGAAGTTCCACTTTGTTTGTTTACTCAAGTTTTGTTTGCTTATTTTCTTAAATGAAGCCCAAAGGAGCCCCAGACTGATAGTAGTTTGTGTTGCCTAGAAGGAGCATTAACCCTTCCCTCTGAGAGCGAGATCATCTTTTACAGGTAACACACACCTGACTTGGAGAAAATTTAATTTGCCAATTAAAATAATTTGTATACAGAGAAAAACAGATACATTAAAACAACACCTTCCCCCTACCTCATCTTTACTCCTGCATTCCTGACTCCTTCTCCCTCACCCAGAGCCATGCAGGTGGATAGGGAATGGGGACTGTCCTTGGCCTGGAACAGCTCTCTCTGCTGCTCTCTCCTCACACTTCTTCCTTGTTGCAGTATGGGTCTTCTCCATGGGCTGCAGTTCCCATCAGGATAACCTGCTCCAGCACAGGCTCCTCTCCTCAGGTCACAGTGCTGGGAACAGCCACCTGCCCCACCATGGTCTCCCCACAGGCTGGAGGGCAACCTCTGCTCCAGCACCTGCAGCTCCTCATCCTCCTGCTCTGACCTGGGTGCTCACATGGATTTTTTTCCCCACTTTTTTTCCACTATTCAGCTTTTTTCTCCTCTTCTGCAGACTTTTTCACAGAGGCACCCCCAGCTCTCCTGACAGGCTCTGCTGTGCCCTGTGGTGAGGGCTGGGACCATCTGTGTCCTGCACGGGGCAGCTCTGGGTCTCAATCCCACTGCCAGCTGCACCCACATCTCTTTTTGAAGAGGGAAATTTCTCTCAGATCATGGGCTCTCAGATTCAAGGCTAGAGGGAATCCCATGGAGAAGGCAGACACACTTTTAAAAGACTTGATAAAAAAACATGTGAGCCTGATACAGCTCAGGTTGTTCCCAGCTGGAGTTAAACCAGGCCATGGCAGGTAGTGCCCAAAGGAAGCATCATCACAGAATCCAGCTGAATTTAAAATAAAAAAAATGCAAATACACAGGTCTTTCCTGTGAAGAATGGAATTCCATCATGGCAGCAACAACCTTCTGCATTTCTCACCCAGCCAACAAGAAAACCAAACCCCAGAGACATGGTGTGTCCAAGCTGTTCAACACCACATCCAAGTGTCCACCAGCAGCACATGCCAAGTGATGTGGCTGGGAAAACTGGCACCAGGGGATGAGGAATGGGATTTCCCACTGCAGATGTTCTCAAGATTTCCTGCTGCACATACAGACTGACTCATAGACACCTCCCTGCCCACTCCCAACATCATGGGCCACTCTTCCTCAAGCCTGCAATTGCATCACACCCTTCAGGCTGCTGTGACTACTTCCAACAGGGGAAAAGTAAAAATATCTGGGTGGTTTAGAAGCTTTTAATAAAATAAGGCAGCTGGGAACAGAAGTGTCAGCTGAATGAAACTCTGCCATGGAACCAAATGCAAAGGTTAATTGTTTAGGACATTACCACAAGTGGCAGAAAGCAGCTTGGATGGAAAAGAAATTGAGGTTCTGGATCACTGTGATGAAAGGAAGAGACTGGAAATGTGGTCAATGTGACTGAAGTGTTGTGGGTGCCCTGCTGCAGGTGAACTTCTACACTTCTGTATTGACTTCTCTGTGAGGAATCATCAAAAGTAGAGTGAGCTCTGGAAACAGGAGATATGGTAAAGAAACATACAAAAACAGAGAGAAAAAATGGAAGGGGAAGCGCAGCAGAACAGCAGTATGAATAAAGCCTGTCTCTGGCATCTCCCCCTTCATCTGCATTTTTCTGACAGAGCTTTACTGTACAGAATGCCCTAAAGAAAACAGGAAAGCTTGAAGGCTGGACCATCCTCCTCTGTTTGCATTCCTCTTCCCTTTCTTTCTCCTCACAGCTCTGACATGGAAGGGGCAGAAGAAATGCAGTTTTGGCATAAGCTGTGCAGGCCTGCCCCAGCACGCACAAAGCAAACACAGACATAAGGAATTGGGCTGAAGAGAGGAACTAAACTACATCATTTTAATTTTTTTTTTAATTCTCAAGAGCTTCCTCTGCAGGTGGACAGTGGGAGGGAGACGTGTGTGTTTCAGATGTTTTGGAGTTCAGAACAGCAACCCTGAGGGTAAATTGTCTTTTTTCCTCCCTCTTTTCTTCCCTAAGCACTTCATTCAAGCAGGAGCCTTCCCATTGCCTTGGCTGCTGGATGAGGTTTGGACAGCAGAAGCCTTAGTCAGGTTACTGAGGTTGTCTTTTTCTTGTTTTGAAAAGTGCTATAGGATTTCTAACACCCACCTAAAGCCAAGCTTTCAAATTACTCCTTTAAACATTATGAAAAAGAACATATTCATAGCTCTTTATAAGATACAGTTGACATAACTCCTTCTCCTGGGGCTGCTGGAGCGAAAAGAGAAATCTGTAGACAGTGATGAAACACTCAGATCCTTTTCCCTTATGTCCCTGCTCCCATCATGAAAATTCCAGACCAGGGTAAGGGAGCTGATTATCAGTGGCAGCTCTGGAGCCTCTATGTGCCAGTCCCCAAGAACACAGACATATAAATCCATCAATGCAAGCATGATAAAAATGATTTTATCTGCTTTTTTAACATTAAAAAAACCCTCAGAGGGGAAATCCAAAATGAAAAACAATCTGTGGAGCGTAAAATCAGGTTTCAGAGAGTAAAACAGTATCATTCCTAAAGAACAACATAAGAATTTTCCCTCTTAATGACATCCAAAAGATCACTAACTTCAAGTTCCTGCTTGCTGCTGCAAAGAGCTTCCACAGTAATCGCACGGCTTAGCAACAGCTGCAGGAGAACTGACACACAGCAGAAATTCTCCCTCCACACTGCACTCTTGGAGAAAAAGGCAAGCTCCAAACCAAGCCACAGTTATAATTTATTGCAAAACCCAAGAAAATACATTTAGGGGACAAAAAAAAAAAAACCAAACAAAAAAACAAAAAAAACCAAACAAACAAAAAAAAAAACAACAAAAAAAAAAACAAACCAAAAAAAACCAAAAACAAAAACAAAAAAAAAAAACCCAAACAAAACCGACCCAACTCATTTTTTTTAGGTTTTGAAACCCATAGAAAACAGCTGTTAAATGACTATGTTGTGGTCTTGGAAATCCAGAAATTCAGACATCTCTGTCTCTAAATGCTCAGAGGGTCAGTCTGGGTGGGACTTGGTTTGCAAAGTCAGCTCTGCACTCTGCAAGGAGCCAACATCCACAACTCACTGTTCAGGGCCTGGCTGAAAACAGACACTCCTCATCCTCAGCAGCACAACAGTCATGGACAGGATTTTCCAAAAGGTCTCATCTCCATTTGTCACCATTTAAACCAGCTATCTCCAGAACCATTTGAATCAACCCTCTCCAGAAGGCTGAAAACCTGAACCATGAAAACCAGACATAGCAGAGACCAGTGCAGTTCCTAGAATCTCCTTTTTCCTTTACTGGTCACTTCTTTCAGATGAAAAGCAACCACAACAAAAGCATGAAACTCCTGCAAGAACAGAACATCCCTCCTAAGAGCTCCACATGGATGAAATGCACTGAGAAATTAGCTGCCACATACAGACTAACAGAATGGGTGAGCAAAATAAGCATGTTTTTAAACGTGATTTACCACAAAGGTACTTGGGTTTGGAATTCAGAGGAAGTTCTAAACACTGGTGACTGCAGAAGAAGGACATGAACAGGAGATGCTCTCAAGCCAAAGGTGAGACAAGAACTGGAATTCAAGCACTGCAACAAACCTTTTTTATTAAAGGGAGTTTAACTTTATTGAGCTTTTAACTTAGAAAAAGAGAACAGCACCTATATTTCAGTAGGTGGTTTTGCAATTCCACAGCTCTGCTGGTATTTCTCCCTGTCCATGTTCTTCCATTCCTCATATCCACAGTCTTACTGCCTTGCTAAGGCTGCAGCTGTGCATGCTGGCATTTGACAACAATTTTATCACCTGTTTGGAAAATCATGCTGAATCAAACACCTTGCCAGAAAACAAGAAAAGATTTCTTTTTAGCTGTGGTGATTTAAAAAAAGCCAACTCAAATCCCTGGAGCCACGCTTGTTCCTACTCATACATTACAGAGTACCTTAGAGGGAAATTCTTCCATGACCTTGGAAAAAATCTGTCTTATAATTTCAAGTATTAGTTTAGTAAATGGACAAACCTGCACTTCTACAGTGACATTCATAAAAAAACAAGTACTTTTAATGTGAATCTATTCTCTGTGTCAGGGGGATGGAACTACAGAATAACATTAAAAACACAGCATTTGCTACATGAAGTGCTACCTGTTATTTCTGGGTTCCAAAATGGGTTTGCTGTGCTTTTTAGCTATTATTCTAGAAGAGGGTGGTGGGGTTTCTTTTCTCTAAGATTCTCATTTACCAAGGGAGCAATAAACCCGTATTTTGTAATGCTGACTTTTTTCCCCTTCAGAAATTCTTGTAACATAAATAGATATTAAATACTTTAAGGCAGATCACTTTATTTAAAATGTCTATAAATATAAAATGCATTAATAAGACCTCTTAATGCTTGTTTTGTGGTTTGACAGTAAACGTAATGGCTTACAGAGAGGAGTTAAGTTAATATACCCCTGACCAGTAATGTTCTATTTGCTTAAATGCAAGCATCCAAGCCAAAATTAACATTCTGGTTTCTTTTAGAGGCAGCCTGCCATCCTGCAGTATAGCTGAATAAGCACTGCCTAATATCATGGGGCAAATCCTATTCCCCAGCTAGCAGTCACCCAAGGCTGACAGGGAGGCAAGAAACAAAGATCCCAAGCAGTCAAGAGCTTGGCTAAGGCCTCCCCAAACCACATGATTATCTCTCCAAAATACATTTTTCTGAATTAGCCTTCAGCTTTTTTTTCCTAGGATGAAGGTCAGCTTTTATTACACAAATATAACATTGAAATCCCCTTTGATTTCCCTGAATATCACCTGGTTTCATCATCACAGAATAAAGGATTTATGCAATGATGCCATCTATGTGTTTGCCTGCTATTATTCTTCACTATCTTTTGGTTTTGCCAGTCACTCTCCAGCAGTTTCCTTCAGACCTGAAAAATGTTCCTAAGAGCGTGGGAATGTAGGTGGCCAAGAGAGAGACTCTCCCATTGCCCCTCTGAAGGCTGAGAAGCTGAAACA
Source organism: Muscicapa striata striata (assembly GCA_030060385.1). Lineage (NCBI taxonomy): Eukaryota > Metazoa > Chordata > Aves > Passeriformes > Muscicapidae > Muscicapa > Muscicapa striata. The sequence goes on from JAREIS010000125.1 coordinate 631,789, forward strand.
TGAATTTAAATCCTATCAGACACGAGAAAAAACTCACACCAGTGAGCCCCCAGGAGCAGTGACTTAACAGTGGGAAACATTTCAGCTGGACCTTGCACCTGAGGAGATGTGACAGGAATGTTCTCCTCATCCAAGTGTCCTCTTCCATGTGCTCTCTCCCGTGTCTAGTAAAGGGGTGAGCTCACACTACAGCATCAGAATCCAGCTTAAAAGCCCATCAGCCTAATCCACTGAAACCAACCTTCAATATGTGTTTAACAAATGGGTTTAGAGAGCCCAGCCCATCTATGAGCATCTCCCCACACAGATTTATTCACACCTGGCAAGCTGATGTTGCTGAGATGTTCTGCAGTACCTCAGCCTGGACAGGCAACAGGATTCAAAGACCCACATGCATTTTTTGTTTAAGACTTGGTCCATCAGTGTGTTCATCCCTAACAATCTTCACAGGCTGAAAAAGCTGCACAACACAGATTCCCAATGGCCACAATGAAATCACTGACCTATTGGCATAAGGATCATCAAAAGTAACTGCAGAGCCACAGTGGAGCCCCATCAAGTGACAACTGTCAGAGCACACTGGGAGGTAAAATAAAATGTAGAGGAAGGGACACAGAAAAGCAGCTCATTAATGGACAAGACCAATCAAACTCCCTACTCTATCAGCCTCCTGGAGGGCTCCCCCACACCAGGGCTTGATGAAGGAACACAAGACTTCTTAAAAGCTGTTCTTCCATAGCTGGTTTATGCTGAGCTTCCATGTCTTCATCACTGGGAAGCATGACCAGGCAATTACTGTTCAGGACTGTTATTTTTTCCCAAGCCAATTTGCTGCTCATAAACACCAACAGAGGCTCAGTGAGGAGAATGAGCTGTTCCTGGATATTACAATAGCATGGGCAAAGGAATATGAGCTTCCTCCAAGACTTTCTTGTGCAAATGCCTCTGCAAGGACCCCTGCAGCCTCTAGGAAGAGTTTTCCTTGTCTACATCCAATTTAGCCATTACCTCCTTATTGACACTGCCAACAACTGAGTGAGCATTCGCTGGGGGAGGCTTTGTGCTCCCTTATCAGCTGAGACAGAAGGCCCCACTGCAGGGACAGCTCGTAAATTAACACTCACACTTCCCATGAACCCGCAATTTCCAAAGGTTCTCCTCACTCCCAAAAGATATGCGGAGGATTTCTAGAATGATTTTCAAGTCCAACTCCATCAACTGCTCACAGGTATGATCAGCCCTACTTCATGTAGCCCAAGAGGTCCTGGGGTGAAAAGAGTGGGATCAGCCAGCAGTTTGGTCCTAAGTTTGCCACGTTTTCTACATCAAGGGAAGCAGCCATTTTCATTGTGTAAAAATCAGAGATAAAAATAATTTTGGACTTAAAGCCAGGTGTTCTGCTGGAAATCAGTATGACTGCTGGTTTTAACTGCCTATAACAATGACCCATATCTCTTGTGAAACAAGAGTCATAGGAATGATTCCTATGTGCCATAGGAATCTTTAGGAACCCAAGAAACATGTCAGACATTACTCTCCTCCAAGGTAAACCACAGCAGCACCAAAAGCCTGGTAGAAAACACCACTCCTGAACAACTAATTCCTAAGTGAAAACCTGCATTTTCAGTTTTTAAAAATGAGTTTTTATTGCAGCAAGTACCAAGAATAACACAAATGGAGAAGAGGCACATAACACAATAAAACCAAAATTCCTTTTCTTGTACCTGAAGGTCATAACAGCTCTTGATTTCTGCCGTCAAGTCAGCTTTATCCTACCCTGGATATGTCCTGCTTACTCTTGCTTCCTCTTTTGAGAGTAAAGTACCTACTCACCATATTCATAACTGTGAGGATGAACCTCTGGGCAGCCTCTGCTCCGTGGTACTGCACCATGTCAGCATCTGCCACCACCAGGGTCTCCACCGTGTACTCGCTGGTGAGGCGAATCGCGTTCCTCCTCTCCCGCCAGTCACTCGTGGACTTCACTTTCTTTTGTCTCTTCTTTTCTGAAAAGTCAAAATGCCTTTTAAGGCTGGCAGATCATAATAAAACACTCCCACCCTTTTCAATAAACGTTCTCATGTGTATCCAGGTTGTAACAGCCTCTAAATGAAAGTGTTCTTGGCTGGTTAAAGAAGCCACCAAGAGGTTCCACTGCAGGTACATCTGTTCCTCTGGATGCAGGGAGCAGCAGATGTGAAAAGAGGAAAGAAGATGGGAGAAAACATAAGTTCAAGAAAAGGAAAAAATTAACAAATTCAAATCAAAATGTTGCAGATAAGTTAAACCTCCCTTCCTCCCAACTAAAGTACTGACATATTAATAATTTGTCTCCTTCTGAGCTGGAAGGTGAACTGTGTTCCACAGGCAGATGTGAAAAACAGCTGAGGCACAACCAGAGGAGAAAGTTCAGATATGAATTCAAACCTGCTCACTTCACTGCAGCCACAAAATTGTGTTCATGCTTTCAATTGTAAAAATAAAGAAGCAAATGAAGTAATTAAAAGAAATTTATTCTTGCAATAAAAAACAAATTTTTACGATTCATTAGAACTATCTCTGCCTACTATTCAGCCTGTGATATACTATGGATACAATACTGACACTGCTGTTACTATTGATTTTTTCCTGTGGAAAAGGCAAAAAGTCTTGAAACAGCACAAACACAACATTCAGTGCAAAACTGCCATGGGACAGACTCTAATGGATGATCAGACAAATCCCTCTTATGTCACATAACACATGCTGCTCATTCCCCAAAGAAGAGAATCACTTTTTAATTTTCTCTAGATTTAACCTGAGACCCTCTCTGAGCAAAGCAGCAGCCAGAGCTGAGCTGGTGTTCACTGATCCTGATTTTCCACAGCCTGTTCACCAGCTCCCTGACATAATTCAGCCTGAATTTCCCTTCCTTCCCAGATCATCAGTTTTCCCTGACTGACCCTCCTGCACTGAGGGTGACAAACACCATCAGCTGCAAGGCCCCCAAAGCCCACCTGAAAGGGACTCCCTGCCTCTACCCATTCATGCATTTTCTGCCTTGTCAATGTGCACATTTCCACACATCCATCCCATCTCCTCATTCCCAGTTTTCTTACAGTCATCCAGTACAACTCTGCACGTGCCTTTCTGCCCAAGGCATCAACTGTCAACACTTGGTACATATTTTAAACTGAGAAAACAACTATGAAATTTGATTTGATTTTTTTCAAGAGAGTTTGGAAATATCCCCCTGGGTTGAAAGAGACAGACAGGAGTCTATGGACAAGGAAAAAAGAAAAAAAGAAAATGTGGGCTGATCATAAATAATGGAATCTACATGCCAGCAGCAAAGATGAAAATAACCAAGTTTCAAGGCCTGTTTTCAAATGGGCTGCAGGACAGCTACAAAAAAATGCACAATCACAGAAAAGCTGTCCCAGAGCAGAGGATCTCTATAACAAAAATAAAATAAAATTTAAAAGATTGACTATACAAGAAAGGAGAGCTGAATGCACCTTTGATTTGCCAACTATGAGATGGAGATGACTTCGAACTCCTGTGGAACAGCTCACATATTTGGTGTTATTTTATTCCTTTAATTCCATTCATTTCCCATCCCTCCCTCTGTACAGCAGCACATCTTGAGCCACAGGTTTGCAACATTATAATTTAAATACCAAGGAGAAATCAAAGAAAAAAGAAAAGCAGGTGAATTATTTCAGTAAAAACTTTGACACTTTGGATCTTACTGCTATCAATCAGAACCTTCCTGAAAACAGCAGCATTTCCCATTCAAATTCTTATTTTGGCAATCCCCTAATAAATGTTTCCAGGTGGTGTACATCTCTTACCTGTAGAGAAGCTGTTCTTAGGGGGGGAGCTAGGTTCAACTAAGTCTCAGCCTGGCATTGAATGAGCTGTGTATAAACGCTTAAGTGGAAGGAAACAATTTGAGTTCTCTAGGTTTTCACTTAAAAAACTCTTTTTTGGTGGAAAAGAAGACATTTGTGTCATAGGAGGAACCCACTCTGCTGGACTGGAGCTTGCACTCCAGGGAGAACAGGTCATGCCCTGGTCACTTGCCAATGTGGTCCCTCCTCCAGAGGCAGATGAAGGAATTGGCACCTCTTTGCAGCTGAACAAAACTCTGCAAGGTGTGACTTTTGGAGAGCAGCAGCCTAAAGGGACTCCTGGCAAAGGGCTGGGCAGTCTTGGTTCACACACAGCCTCTGTCCCCCTCTCCTCCTGTGGACTGGCTGCTTTCCACTGAGGGCTTGGGATTAGAGGATGTGTGTGGAAAACCAGCACCCCACAGAGTGCCTGGAAACACAGCCAGGGTGACCTGACAGGGAGAATCCAGGCTCTTGCTCTTTTCCTCACCTTCACACTATCCAAGTGTAAATTTACCTGCACTTAAAACAGGCAACAGGACTCAAGGGAGCCCACAAAGAGCTCAGGAGGTCACTGCTGAACCCTCCAGAACAGGCACAGCAACACTAGCTCCTTAAAAAAAGGAGAGGTTTTTTAAGTTTGCAGCTCTTCCATAGGATAAGTTATTTTATCCTTTCTGTCCACTTTCACAGTAGTCTCTCTTTGCATCCTCCTGCCTACAACAAATGCAAATAATTTTCCAGAATAATCAAGCACATAGAGAAAGCAACACATTTGCATGGATGAACCATAACAGAGAGAAAGGAAATGCCCATGTCCTGTATCACAGATGCTTGATGAAGAGAAAGATCCAAAACCAACAGGAAAAATTCTCAAGTGCATTTGTCTCATACCTGAAAGTGAGACAGCTTTATGGAGGTATCAAAAAAATAAAAATGCCCCATCTCTAGAGCCTCACTTCAGAAACAAGCCAGCACAGAGAAGTCTCATTCCTGCCCTGCAAGATTTATGGACGTGGGCAGAGAATCCCTCCATGAGTACATGAAACCCCAAACTAAAATAAACATCAGCCATTAAAACAAGGATTAAATGCTTGGTGGATTCTTTATTTGAACAAACTGATGTTACAAATTTTGTGGTGCAGATGTTAAGTGTTAGTGTGAAGGCACAAGAGGCCATAAACCATGGGCAGGAGCTGTCAGAGGAGTTTACATTGCAGGGAGCACACAGCCCATGATTTTAGGAGTCAGGTGTTCCCTGCTTAAGAGGTCAGAGAATCTCATGTGAAATATGAGCTGAAACAGTCAATCTACAACACAGCACATGCTTGCTGCAGGTGACTGGGCACAGGGGACATTACTCTTTGGCCAGTCACTCTGACAGTGTATTATACAATCTATTGGGCCAAAAAATCCACAAAATTCAGGACTGTGAGGTGAAGGGAGAAGGGTGAAATACCCCCAGATCCTCAGCAAGAAATGGCTGTGACACTGCACAAGTTCATTAGGTGACTTTCACTCCCTCTTCCCTGGCTCATCACCTTGAAAGCCACATGCTCCTACCACGTCCTGCAGCCTTTGCAGCCTCCCCCAGAACAGGAAGAACCAGAGTCCCTACTGTGACCAGAAGCACAACAAGGCTCTTCTGAGGCCTCTGTAGAAAACTCCTGACGTTCAGTGCTTTTTATGGCAACTCAACAGATGTGCAATTCCAGAGCAACCGCCCCAAATGACCTTTTCCTATTACACACCAAAAGCACTGTCTAGCACTGTCTGGCTTTTGGCAGATTCTTGCTGTAAGTGCAGAGTCCTTTCCTGTTCCTCCTACCTCCCTTCCAACTGTATTTCCCAGATTCATCTAAAAGCAACCTCTTCTCCTACAGTCTTACACTATTTTTTCCTGCCTAATCTTTCCCTTTGTAATTTTAGCTACCTCATTCTTGTTAAACCCACTGACAGTTTCTGGATGCTGTTCAACAAAAGCCACAAATAAAAGTTAAACTGCAGAATCCTTTCTGCAAGGCCAGAATTCTCCTTAGAAGCTCTCTTTTGCTGCCTTAAAAACCCTCTCCAGCTCTTCCTCAGGAGCCCTTTGCTCCCTTCCCTCCTCCCATGACCCCTTTAACACCTTACCCTCAATGGAGGGCAAGCTCTGTTTTACCATGTCCTGTTATTTCTGCAGCATAAAAAGGAAGAGAAGGTATCCAAGTGGGGCAAACAGCTAAAATTAATTCTCCCTTAGCCCCAGGAGTTTCCAGAGAACCTGTGACTGGTATTCACATTTGGCAGATTTTATTAGCTTCACCTAAAAGTAAAAATCATCACCTCTCCAAAGGAAAACAGAAAGAAAAGGGAGATCCTGCACACAAACCAAGCCTAGAAATTAAAGAAAGGAAGTCCTTGAGGTGTATTCTTACTACTCAACCTAAAACTCTCTGTCACTGCTGAATTATCAGAGGGACAGGATGCCACAAAATGTCCCTGGTACCAGCAGAAGGATAAATGCATCTCCCAAAAGCTGATTAATCTCAGACATGGAGACAAGGAGCCCCTTGGCCTCTGCCAGGATGCAGCACAAGAATTATCTCTGTGCCTTGGCCTGTTATATCTCCACCAAAACCTTGGAATTTCAGATTCATCACAGCCAGCTGATGCCAGTGGGTTGCCTGAAGTTCAGGAATTACAAATGGTTGCTCACTGAAAGAACAGCTGATTACAGACGAGGAGCTGTCCTAAAAAACTCCATCTCCAATTTCTCTGACTGCAATGGCAGACAAAACTAGGCATCAACTACTAAGAAAAATTACTGCAGAGCAGAATGATCCATTATTCCCTAATTCACCTTCCAAAAATGGTTTTGTTTTGCTTTGGGGTTTTTTTGTTTATTTTTTTTCTCCAAAACAGCCACTTTCATACCAAATCACAAGTTCATGACTATTTCTCTGGCACAGCAGCAAACACGAACTTGAGACAGAAGTCATGAACTCTGAGCTGCATCTCAAAACACCGCTGAGATTTTACTGCAAGGATTGTTATCCAAGTTAGTCTGTGGCTTGGACACATCAGTTAAAACCTCACTCTTCTGCAAAACAAACTCAGGCATCAACACAACTCATCAGGACTCTGCTCTAATGGCAGGTCTGGGAGACAGGACAGGATAAGCACTGTAATCTCTGCTCAAAGGTTCAGTTTGTCACCAGGATTCAAGGATTCCCATCTCCTGGATTATGTACACCCATCTCCCACGCAAAGGACACTTTCCTGGTGGCACAAACAAGGACTCATGACAGATAAATAAAACAATTTAGGGGTACAGGAGCAGGCACAGTGAGCATGGACAGTGATAACACTGAAGAAGTTAAGACACCTAAAAGATGGTACCTTAGTCCAGGAACCACCTCTCTGCTTTTCTAGCCAGAATGACCATGGAATATCCATAAATGACCCAAGACAAGGACAGTGGACACTGACAACTGAGCTCATCACCACCTGCCAGGCTGGATTTCACTGGATTGCAATGGAAACCAGCACTCAGCTTTATCAGGAACCAAGCAAAGCAGCAGCACAGCTGCTCTGGAAGGGAGAAGAAATCCATCCACTTTGTGTATTGACACTTCCTTTTTGTGTCTCTTTTTCACCTTGACAGCAGAGGAAGAAGAACCTGGAGTCCCTCACACTCCTCATGATCCACACTGAGGGAATAATCCAGAACAGACCTGCAGTAAAGTCTCACTTGCCACATGTGATGGAAGAGGACACTTCTGAACCCCAGACTGCTGCAGGAGGCTGCTGTTTATCAGCCATGAGGAAACAATCACAGCCTTGCAAGGAAAACCAAGACTCCCCATTTGGAAGAGAAGGGACCTGGAAAAACCAAGGGATTTATCCACAGAACTGAGACACACTCCCATGGGCAAAGTGTTGAGTTCCTGATACAGGGAATCCTTCTGTGCTTGCAAACACTTAATCATATTACATCTTCTGTGGAGCCCATTGTTGAAATCCAGCTTTAATTCTCCAACAGCTGCTTCCTAATATGGACTAATACAGGTTGCATTACATCTCTCTATTTTTAGTGCACATGTTTTTGGCCATAACAACTGCTCTTTCAGGCCAAGTCAAACCTGCAGAGAAAACACAGCTAAGAGACAATGATTAAAGATTGGGAAATGCAATGTAGCAGTAACATGTGTTTAAGATTTATACCTGTTCGGGGAAAGCATTCCCTACATTTGATACCTGCACACCAGCACTTACTTAAATTATTACCAGCTTTGATAAATTGTTAAAACAGGTTGCAAAGTAACTATACAGAGAAGCAACACATTATTTTGTGAATTAAAATATTGATCTTCCTGTTATTTCACTCTATGTGCAGCACATTTGCATTAAAGGAAAACTGGTTCATTTAAACTGACAAAAGGGTTTAAAGCAAACCCACATTTAAGAGTAATTTATGAGGTCTATATCATAAACATGAAATAACAACCTTCCTCCAAAGACAAGCTGCTCTCTCTCATGCTCCTGGACTGTATTTTCATCAAATCCTTTCTATGTAAGGAGACTTTAATACACCACTGGAGACTTTTGGAGAAGTTGTAACAGAACTTACTTTTCCCAAAGAAACAGAAAGTTTTATGACATGGTTAGAGGAGATTCCTATGCTTTCACTACATGGTTTGATGGTCTTGAACATTGATTTTTTCTCCAAATCAAGAAAACCTGAAAAATTTTCCCATCCACAGACTCTGATGGCAAAGAAAACATGAAAAATATGTGTGTAAATCTCAGCAAATACTTAAACTACTGTTGTTCCACGATAGTTAAAAAAATATCTCATTTACTGCAGCTGAGGCTGTGGTGGATATTATCACATGGAAACAGCTTTATTGTATGTCACAAGGTTAAAGAGACAGGGCAATGAAAGAAACTATCTCAGGGGTTGGGCACTGCAAAAATCATGTATGATGCCTTACAAGAGGTCCTTCTCTCCTGCCTGGCTCTTCTGCAGGGAAATTCTTACTTGCATGCATTAAAACCTGCAAACAAAACTCCCTTTGACTCCACTCTCTGCATAGCAAAAACACTTCTCCACAACCTTTGACAAGAAAGTTGTCAGGGCTGGTCTTTAAAATGAGAGCAGGATGTGACAGGAGGTTTGTACAGATGCTGCCCACTGTCCAGAGATGAGAAGTGTTTCACATCACTGGTGTGAAGCTATTTCCCATGTTCCTCACGTCTCCCTGCTCCAGAGCAAGTGAAACCCAACCTTCCCTTCCTTCCCCCTCATTGCATGTGCACCTGGAAACCTTTTAATAGGTTTTCTGTTTGCCTCACAGGGGCTCATGTTCATGCCTGAGCAGAAATGTGCATTGTGACTTGAACTCTCTCTCTCTCTTGCTGGATGACAGGTGATAAAAATAAAACATATTCACATATCATATGACTAACAATAGCACCTGGCCCATGGTGATGGGATCCCTCCTTTGCTTCGGGAGCACTTTGGAATTTAAACAAAGGAATTAAAACATCAGCCCAGGGATTTTTTTTAACCCATTAGTAGACACTTTCAGGTCCAAATCTCAAGGATCCAGTCATGCAAAACCTTAAGTACTTTCCCATTCTTGACTGCAGCCAGATTAATCCTCTTATACAGATTATTCCAGGAGAAATTTGGCTCCCACAAAGTTCTCTTGCAAACCTAAAAATAATTTTGAGTGCTGCAGGACATGTAACACCACTCAGACTAAAGGAGTTGTTTTAGAGATTTTAACCACCCCTTATCAAACCAGCCTGATGGCATTACCTGGCCACAAGCCACTTTCCTTCTCCCAAGGCTGGAGTCTGCAGGGACAGCACCACATTTCTGGGTGGCACACAAGGCAATGCCCTTGGAAAGCTGTGCTCTCTGTCCCCTCAGTAGCACTTCCTAATTAAGTTCATTTTGCCTTCTTAAAGTGTTTTCCTGCTTCTCTCCCAAATACTCACACATTACATCACCAAGCACCTTTGGTTTACAAGTTATTAAGTTCATATATCACAGGAAATTTGCCATTGAGCAATTTAGCCCTGTGTAAATTTTTATAATGTGATCAATAATTAGCATAAAACTTGAGCTGATGTTTTGTACTTTGATTCCCAAATAACCCCAGATTATACCACTTACCTCTGAATTACAGAATTTTAAGAAGAAAATACATATAGAGATGGTTCTTGTGTATTCAGAAAATATAAGAACAGTAGTAAAGGACTGGAAAATGTCCAAGCATGGCATTTCTGTGCCCTTGAAAAATACTCATTTTATACTGTATTTACACAGACCTGTCTTTTTCTGTCTATGTTGCTCCACAATGGAGGGTTTGTATCTAAGGTGTCTGGCATAGAAATATCCCCATGTATTTACAACCTCCAACCTTCCCTGCCAAGTTTTAGCCTGGGTGAGCCAAATTTTAAGCCATCGGAAAACAACCTCTAAAACAAATCTGACCAGTCCATGTTGGTGAGTATCACTGAAAAGAGACATTTTCCCAGGAGAAACTCTGGAAGCACACCCCTAGATGATCACTTCCACACAGTTTTATTAGAAACTGACCTTTTGTGTGTCAGACAGGATTAATTTTTTTGTTTCTAAACTCCTTGTGCACAAAAGTTAAACCAAAGCGGACAGGAGGCAATTAGGTTGTTAATGTGCTGAGCCTATTAACAGCCATGAGTTATATTTATCTCCCTCAATAATGACAAACATCCAGAGGTCTGCCTTTAAGTGGAAAAGCCCATGAGCAATTGCATTATTTTAGGACAGAGCTACTGCCAAGCTGCACTGCAGGGGCTTGGCTCCCTTTTAGCACAGCAGAAGGAATCAGCACCCAAGGAATGGGAATTCTGTTCCCAGCTGTAGCAGTGGGTCCCCAGAAGCTTCAGGAAGCAGGAGGTGCCACTGGAAATACACTTCAGTGTCTTCTTTTAGTATCTTCATACTCACTCAGGTCCTCCTTCTCTTTGTGATCCCATGTAATTATTACCCCATGTCTCCCCAATTTCCTTCCTTTAGTCCCTCTTCTCCAGGAGGGAATTCCAGCTCTGCCAAGGACAGGGAGCATCCTGCCCCTAGAAAAAAGGTCAAAAGATTCAGTGGCCAAAGGGTGAGGCTGATTTCCGGGACTGATTCTGGTTTAATTCAGATTTTAACTAATGGCTGTCTCATTTTACAGTGTAAGAATTCTGAAATGCGTTTTCTGTGACCACAGGGCTGCAGCACCTATGAAACTTGGCTGGGAAATCAAGAGCGGTGCTGAATTCTGATGTTTTCTCTGAAAAGAGACATAAGGGATCTGTAACTGTAACCAGATCCAAGATTTCATTCTCAGAGAATCAGAAAGAAGATTGGCTTAGTCTGAACCCCTGAGAATGATAAACCTGCTGAACTATTAAGAGCTCAGCTCCACACAGGAGAAAATAAAGGTCCTGGCTGCAGGATTTACCAGCAGCCAAGGAGGACACATCTTGGAAACAGGCACAGCTTGCTTTGCTGATGCACAGGTCTGGTTAAACACAAAAAATGAGATACAAAGCCTTACAGGCAAACTTCAGGTTCCTGGCTGCTTGTTCCAGTGAGCTCCTTCAGGCCTCTTCCACTGCTGTTCCCACAAGGAAGCTTTTTGTGCCTCCTGTTGCTGCCACATCCCTCCATGTCCAACAGCAGCCCTTGTCCCTGAGCACTCAGCTCTTAATACACCATGGATTCTGTACTCAGAAAACCACCCAGCCCTGCTCCCCATTTTGCTCCTTTGGCAGCCCAGCAGCAGAACCCACTGGTCCATTTATGCAATCCATCCAGGAGAACGCAGGAGAGGAATGGAAGGAACAGAAAATTCAGGGACACTGCAACCTAATGAAGAGATTTCACAAAGTTCCTTAAAAATACCCCCTCTGCAACACACTCAGAGAGAATTCCAGAAAGGATAAAATTAAATTGCTCCAAAAAAGCCAAAAAGTAGTTTATGCCAAATGGCAATTTGACTGTGCGGCTTTGAAAATGGGAGAAGACTGGATATGATCAATGAACAGAGTTGGACACTTTATCCTGAAAAATGATAGCAAATTATAATATATGATATAACAGCTGTTTTATCAGATAGAGCTTAAGTTTGATGAGTCAAACACCAAATAGAAAAAGCAAAATCAAGCTCCTAGGTTAAAAAAATCACCTTGATGAACTACATCTGGTAGTTCCAACTGCACACACGTCCTTACAAAAGCAATTTAAAACCATAAAATAATACAAAGTCTGCTCAGTTGACCCTATATGGATCATGTGCTAGACAAAATTAAGAATGATGGCATGAGAAGTTGAAAAAGAAAACAGATTGTTTTGAAAGACAAACTGTGCATCTCTTCCATCTCCAGGTATCCCTTTATTCTATTCTGAGCTGGATCCCTGGAGTTGGACTCCACAGATGATACTTCTGATTAAATTATATCAAAGTAGCTGAAGTGATGTTTTCCACACTCTGAAATGTGAGGATCATCATTCTATCCCTGCCTGCTCAGCACAACCCCAGTGGAAAGGTGAGATAGAACATCAACACTGACTTCAGTTAAAAAAACCTGAACCTTTGCTAAAAACGCAGTGAATCCCTCCTTGAGCAGTGGTCACACTGCAAGATTAGAGCAGAATTTATCATCTCACAAGTCCAATGTTACAGTACATACCCTGACAACTTCATGTCTGTGACGTGACTCCTGCCTAAAGCAGCAACAGCATTCACTCACGCTTGCCATCCTTCCCCAGCTCCAGCTGCCCAACCACCAGAATTACAAAATACAAGCAGAATTCCCATGGCTGCTCTCTGGAGCCACTCCAAGCTCACCTGCCACAACCTTGCAGTGCTCCTCAGGGCCGTGGGGCTTGCTGGGGTGGCCGGGTTTGGTGGATCGTCTCCGCCTGATGAAATGCTCCTTCCCACTGAACGAGGTCTCAGATGCATTCACAGGTTGGATCAGCAGCTGCTCTGATCCAAGCTGGATGTAGCCAACCTGTCCACAAAACAGAACAAAAAAACCCCATCAGTTTGGTATCCAAGCCTTGGTCCATCCAGCCTGGTCTGAAACCCAGGTCATTTCACTGCTATCATTTGCAATGTGAGGAAATGATGTGATTATGGTTGTGCTCAGCCTGTGTAATACAGACTAAAGAACTTCATCTGCTTCTTTTTTAGATCACTGAGCACTATTTAGAAACAATGCACAAAGGAAAAGTGGGGATTCCTGTCAACATTTTCCTTTCCTTCTTCCTCTCCCTTCAGACACAGCCCCACAAATACGTGTGTTTTACGAGATGCTCAGCTCACATGAGGACAAATAAATCCTGCTGACAGAAATCCCTTCAAAATCACCTCTCCAACTGCCAGGTTTGCCCTGTTAGTGAATGACATTTGCTGTCTCAGAGCACAGAGGTGACACTGCCTGCACACAGGAGGCCCCTGTGTGAACCACCCCTCACAAGGAACACTGAGTGAACTGATGCAAGAGTGACTTGCAGAGCCACACGCGTTTTTTGGGACCACATACCTCTTCCTGACTACACTGAGAGCCACATTGTCAGCTCTGCTCTCCCTGCAAGCCTCGGGTTGGGTTTCAGAGATGAAGTCAGGAACAGACTGTTGCACTGTCCCAGTTTCAGGATTTTTCACCATCCCTGGAATAAGTGACACTAGGAAGGCAAAGACCCTGCCTAAATAACTCTATAGGGTCCAGGTCCGAGCACTAAATCTCTGCCTCCCTTGCACTAAGTCCAGACCTTACACCAAGGCTGGCAAGAACACCTTTGGAAGCCAGTTTCTGCCCCAGAGAGCCCTCCTCTGCTCACAACACAGAGCTTTTAAGGTTCTTTTATGCTTTTTCCACTCCTTTTCTGGCATGAAGAGAGTGAAAGCAAAGTTATCACCTTAAAACTTAACAAAGCCTCCAGGTTTAGTAATTAACACTGAAGTTGTAACACTTTGCACAAAGTGAGTATTTACAATGAGAGGTTCTTACTTTTCATTGTACTAATCCAGTGATTATTTATATTGCAATGAAAAGTCTCAAAACACAGCTCTGCCATGTTCCTTCCCCTTGAGAGAAGTCTTGAGGTCTGATTTAACTTCTGTTAACAACAGAAGGGCTCATCTGGTCTGCCAGGATTGTGCACCTGAGAGGTAAAGGTGCTTCCAGAGAGCTCCAAAACCCATCCTATACATAAAAAGAGAGGCTAGAGTTTTCTGGTCCCCCCCTCCCCACATTCTGTGCCAGGCAGGCAACTCTCCAAAGAAATGCTCTGCACGTATATCCAAACGCTGTATGTTCAACAGCTGACTGTAGTAATATGATTTATAATATACATTACATACATACTGTATATTGTACATTTCCACACCTCCCTGCCAAATTCAGTCCTCACGTACACCCAGGAAATCCCTTTGGCCCAGTATTTCCAGCAAGAGGAATTTCTGCTAGCAGAAATGAAAGCTCTCCTCCTTTGACAGCCACACAAACTGAACAGCATTCAGGGGAAACCAGGGTGTCTCAGAAAGGGTCACTGATTTATAAAGAGTGCTTTGCAAAAACAGAACTGTAAAAGTTGCTGTCTCCACTGGCCATGGCTGCAAAGCACAGCAGAGACAATCAGTCCCCTGTCCCTGAGGAGTCAACAGACACCTCTTTGGGGACCTTCCAAAAGAGACCTTGTTCTTGGGGCAGGGGGATTGCTTAAGGATAAAATGCCTTGGCACCTCCTATATACAGAGAAAACCCAACATTACTCCTAGGCCCTACAGAATGCTCACCAGTTTACAAGACCCACTCTGCCCTGGAGTGTCCAAAGGGCCTTTTCACTTAAATCACAAGTTGGGCTTTGTCAGAATGGCTTCAGGAACAGCAAAAGCTCTGGTGACTTGTTCTTCCAGCCTCCTTTACGATGTTCTCCACTACTTCCCCTCCTTGTTCCAATCTTCCAGCTGGGAGGTAGCCCCAGCCCCCTTTTTTAATATAGGTTTTAATTATTTAGAAGAAGGGTTGTAAATCTGGTGCCATGGTACTAAACGCCACACCAGAGCTCCTGACAGACTGCCAACCATTTCAGCTGGTGCCAAAAATATATAAGAAGAAGTCAGTTTCATCACCACCCCACATTATCCCAATTTTCTGGCATCAAGAGTGAAAATAATTTAAACCATTGGAAAAGACTTATGTTTCACATTTGCTGTGGAATTGTGAAACCTATGGAGAGAAAGAGCCATGAGTCCTCACCCTGGAATATATTGGGAAGCATCTCAAGCTCAATCTGACAAGGCAAATAGTTTCAAGCAGGAAGGGTTTGCAGGATTAGGACTGTAAAATATCCACAGGGAGTTAAAAATTCCCTCATACTTGCCAGTGGGGTTCTAAAGAGTCCCCAGACCTGCTGGCCCAGAGAAGATCTTTTGGACCCTGTAACTTGAATAGTCTGGTCATTATTTTGCTTTTTCCATAAGAAATGCATCCCTCAAGTCCTCCAGACCCTGCTCTGTGCTAATTCCAGCATGAGAGATCAGACATCAGCCCTGCACAAAGGCTCTGTGCTTTTCTTCTCTAGTCTGCACAAGTTCAGGGACTGCAGAACACTTTGGATCTTGAAGATAAGGAAGTAAAACAGAAGACCACATAACCCTCAGAGCTACTTTTCCCACATTTCTGGAAATCATTCCAATTGAGTAAAATGCTTTGGATCTGACAATTCCTGTCTGCTTGGGGAGATGCATATCAAAAGCTGGGATACTCCCTCCCATCCTTCTCTCTCCATGGGACCCCAGGATCTGGGATTGCTGAATGTTGGGAAAAGCAACTGCTGCCCAACCCCAACATCCTGGAGACACAGGAGTCATCAGGAACCCAAAAAATCAGAGTGGAAGAGTTCACCATTGTCTACACTAATTTTACCAATTTAATTTTGGTATGGCCAGACCACGCATCTGACAGAACCCTGCAGCTCTGCTAACAGGAAAGGCTGGAATGATTTCAGCCTCCAAAGGCAGGCAAACTGACAAGTTGATTAAAACAAACAATAATCCTCACTTCCCACTACAGCCCCACTCACTGCGCTTAACAGTGCGCTTAACACTGGCAAGATCTTTCATATTAAGGATATTTCATATCCTTATTTTAGAAGACAGCTCAACAGTGCTCACTACTAAAACACTTCCATGTGCTCTTATCCAGAGTTTCACACACACAGAGGGCACTCAAGCAACCTGCTCACTCTGTGATCTACTCTTGTACTACTCCTCTGCTACAGATCATCTTCCAGTGGAGCTTTTCTTGGGCTAATTGACAGCATGGAAAGGAGGAAGGTCCTCACACTGTGTCACTGGAATGACAGTGGTAACACAGCCTTTGTATGACCCCATCCTGCCTCCTTGGCTTCACTGCTCTGTCCCTGTGCCCTGGTGGAGATACTGAAGCTCTAGGGCTTGCTCAGAACAGGGATTCAAATGCTCAGTGCTCTCTGCACATGGTTCTCAACCTTCCCTCATGTTAATACTCTCCAACAGTTACACTGTTTTTCCAACTCTTTTTATTTTCACAACATCTTTGAAGGAGATCTGTGAAATGCTGAATCTTTAACAGATTTTTCTCTTGCTTCTCAGGGTTCATTAGTTACATACATACGAACATGCTGAAAAGAGAACAGATTTAAACATCTGACAAATTCCATCCCCTTCTCAATTTCTCAACTGTTACACTGTAAATCGTTGTTTAACCATTTCCTCAAAGTTAAAAGGAAGTTAATGTTTAAAGTGAAGAACAAAACAACCCACAAATACACTTTAATAAACTTCATGTGGGTTTTAGTCCCACCCTTATTAACCATGTTACAGCTTTAGTTGATTATTATTAACAAATGCAATTCAAGAGAATTGAAAAGAAGACCTTTAAATTGAGTCTTGTTCCAGTCATTTCAGGTTTACACTCAATTCTGAGAGCAGACCATACCTAGGAATATCTGTCCTGGCCTCCAACTCTGCTAAAGAAGGAAACCCCAACATGTTCTCCCTCTTGTCCACTGTGGAAGAAGAAAGAAGATCCCAGCAAAAGGAAACCCAGCACAGTAATTTTAAGAGGTTTAACTTTTCAGCTCATGGCCCAGCTATGGATGAATGCCAGACAGCTCCTCTCCCAGACAGGAGAGTTCAGCGGAGCTGAAGGTTTCCCAGGGAAATTGTATCATCTTATAATCCCCACACGGCTGCTCTGCCCTGCTTCCCACAGCAGCAGAGGCTCCTGAGTCACCTGAAGGGCAGCACCGCCCTGGTGCAGCAGAAAACATTTCAGTGGCCAGGGATGGAGCTCACCGAGCTGCTCTGAGCCAGCCCCACCTCCCTCTGCAGTGAATGAAGGAAGGCAAACTCCTGCAGAGGAACAATTCAACAACCTAAGGCACCTATGGCACAGCATGAACCATCAGGGAAGCGCTCATCTTTGTCATCCACTCACTCACTCCTCACAACCAGCCTGCCCCAAACCTGCCAGACTGCAGCCTCTTCCAGCATCCTTGTTCCTCTTTCCCAAGGACAGAGCAGATTTACTGTTTTACCAGGAGTCCTTGGAGTCACTGCTCAGTCCCTGGAGGCTGCAGTCCAACCTACTCAGTTCTCTCTGCCCTCACTGCCCTGTCAGACACAACCCCAGCCCACACCTGGGCATCCAGGTCCTGCAAGGCACTTACACTCACCTGGAAACCAGTGGGACTTCAGAGACCTTAGAGGAAAAGTCCAGATAGATGCTCTTATCATCTGTACATCTATACCCTCACAAAGTTTATGGATGGTCCCAAGTGAACAGGACACACCTGAATGAAGAGTCACCATTTAGAAATATCTTAACAAGTTGGAAGATTTGTCCACTAGGAGATGCAGGCAGTCAAATGTACACAAAAGTGTGGTGTGAAAATGTTACATGAACTAGCATGAACAGGAGGGAGGTACAAACTCTTCTCTTACTTCAAATGAAAAGCAGAAGCTACTTTATTTAGAGACAAGCCAAAGAGCAACCCTGAACCCAAGACCAAAGATTCTGAATTTTAAAATGCAAGTTATTTAAAATTAAACCCCTAAATGCATCCCAGTGATTTTCACCTTTTGGTTCCTAAACAGTTTTCAAGTTCATTTCTACATATAATGCTTATTTTGACATGGACTCATGACCCTCTTAAAACTGTAACTGTTTCCAAAATGTAGCTACCAGAAATATGAAAAGCCTACACCTGCTTTAAGGGGCTGATGATGCAGTCCAGCACTCCAGCATGTGATAGTGACTCAACTGTAGCCTTACAAAGCTGGAAATTCGCAAAAAATAAAGCTCCTGTACTGGCTGCTGTTTCTAGTGATGGTCCCAGGGGCTGCAGACCCAGCTGTGAGTGCCCAGCACCAGGGAAGGACAGTGCAGCCCTGAGCTGTGGCCAGAATCCAAGTGCTGGCACAGCTGCACTTCCCAGAGGACGGTGCTGCCAAGGGGAAGGCAGCAGCACTTCCCAGGAACACAGTGCCTCCTGCCTGGGCTGAATTCCCAGCTTGTCACAAGCAACAGGAGGGCTGGGGCATCCTCACATGAGGTACTTCAGCTGTACCTCAAGGATCAGACCTTGGGTACAGCAGTCCTTACCTCAGTCTGACCTCACACAGCCCTGAGAGCATGGCCACCCTTCCCAAAGCAGGAAACTACAGCAGCCACACACTGGTTAACAGCAGCATCTGTTAGCAGAGCTTAAAAACCAGACCCCAACCTGCAGATGCCACACTGGGAATCTGATATCATCACCAGGAAGCAATTGCTCAGTCTGGCTGCAGCTCAGTTTTCATGCCACTGTGTCAGGGATTTTGTTTTTACTAGAACTCCACTTGCCCTGACCATTTTATATCACTTTTGGTATGATTTATGGCATGGCTGAGAATATGATTACAGCAAGGCCTGAGCCAGCTGGAGATCAGGACACAGCATTACTGCCCACTCTACTGCTCAGCAACCAGCTTTTCTGAAGGAGATGTCTTGATCACCCAGTTAGAGTCCAAATTCCCCTGCTGGAATTTTCAGGAACCCACCCACTGCAGCACTAGAGCTGCTCAGAAGACAAATGCCAGGACAAACAGACTGCAAGGTTTCCAAGGTCTTTTCTCTAGCCCAGCAGGTCTGGCCCATGTCCCACCTGTGAAGCTGCTGCTGAGGGCAAAGCCTTATTCTTTCTGCAGCAAACAGGCCTCAAGGAAGCAATGGGAAAATAAACATAAAATTTATTTTTAAAGTGATGGTCTTAGTATTTTAAATTGTCAGACTAGAAGGCAAAAGATTTTGGGCTCTAGAGTCACCTGCTCTCAGCTCAACTCATGGCAGATTAAAGACTTCCTAGACAATTTGGGGCAAACTTTTGATTCCTCTGATCCCAGAAAACATCTTACCACTAAATTGCACAGCTTTCACTTCAGGTATGCCGCTTTAGTGCGGCCACTGCAAAAAGCTGTGTGAGCACTGAAAACAGCTTACAATGTGAGATGTTTCATGTTTAAAGACAGGCTTAAGAAACCAAAGTGGTCCACTTAGCTAGAATACAATGGTTCACCTACATGATGGTATGGATTATTTCAATGAAACAATTAATGAGGTTCATCTTAAGTTTAGTTTCATTCATCTTAAGTTTGGGCTCATCCTCAAGACACTAGAGTTTTCTATTCTCTAGTTTTGAGCTCACAAGGTGTTTTAACCTTAACTCACTTCAATGAACCAAGCACCTGCTTTTAGCCCTTTGCCATTCCTGGTGATTATCTCAATAAAGAGGATGAATCTATTCCTCTAAGAGGAAAGGAATATCCCAACGTGCAGATGCCTCTCTCTCAAAACATCTGTCCACAGCACTCCCAGCACCAGGTGCACATGAAAGGCAAGCACAGCTTTACCAAAAATGTCACTAAAACACAGGGCTTTGTCTCCAAGAGGTGGCACAAACCAGCAGCTTTGACACTGATCCCAGGTTGATCCAGCTCAGTCATGCCAATTTAGCCATTGCTTAGAATTCCCATGATCCAAACAGGTACTGCAATACTGCTGTTCACTTTTGCTGAGTAGTGAGCAAAGACTAACTAGTCTTGTCTCTTTTTCAGCTTTTCTACTGGGAATTTTGCCAAGCTTTTTCATCCCCTCTTCCATTCCCTGAGCTCAGGCAGTTAATACCATGCCTACAACTACATTCCTCTCTTTTTAAAGGTTCCTCCTCTGCTTGTTTGTGCCTTCCAGCTTTGGAAGTCTAGCAAGATTAACAAAACACGCCTGCTGACAAAAGCATAGAGCTGTTAGTGATTTAAGGCTTGAACCAGAGATATTAGTTTTAAGCTTCCCTCGGTGGAACTCAGCTCAACTTCCAGTGCCACTTAGACCTCAGCATCTCTGTTTGTTGGGGCTTTTTTAAACCTGAGGCACAGCGCCCTCAAATGGCTCCAGAACAAAGGCTGGAGCCCCGAGGGCACAGCATGAACTGCTTCTCACTACAGTTTAAGGATAAATTTCCATCATCAGGTCTGTTCTGACAGGCACACTTCCCAGGAGCATCTGCTGGGAATCACTGCCTATTGCCCCGCTGACTTCCTGAAGTACTTTCAAGCAATCAACAATAATTGCAAACTACTCAATGTCTTAAGCACCTCAGTCTTCACCACTGAGAAACTTTCTGCCCCACACAAGATCACCTGCTTCTACCAGGATGCTCAGAGGATAGCCAGGCCCTGCAGAGCCACCTGGAACTACAGCCTGGGCAGAGAAATCCTGACACTTGTGGTGGGAAAAGCGCCCCTGAGTGGGATGTTCCTCTGACCATGCCAGAACACTGCCTGACCACAGCTCCCACCAACACCCCAACACTGATGGCAGGAGCCTGGGAAGAGCCAGCTGCAAAGCTGCCACAGGATCAAGCCAGGATGGCACCAAATCACCTCCACAGGGACACAGCCACCTGCCCCATGGCTGGGGGACAGGGACACAAGATGTCCCCTCAGCAGGACGCTCCTCTACAGCACCCTCGGGTTCTGCCACCCACCCACAACACAACCGCAGGGCCTGAGGCCCCTAAGGGATGGCTGAGGCCTCTCCACAGCGGAGAGGCCGGGTGGGAGAACACCATGGAACAGCGGCGGTGCTCGGCAGGGCCTGGGAGGCAAGGGGACAGGAGGGTCACCTCGCTGAGGGCAGGTGAAGGGCACAAATCCCACCTCATCAGACTGACAGTACCAGCCCGTGAAGGGGAGCAGGTGGGATGGCAGTACCAGCCCTCAGGAGGGGAGCGGGGTGGGATGGCAGTACCAGCCCTGAGGAAGGCAGCAGGGGTGGGATGGCAGTACCAGCCCTGAGGGGAACGGGGTGGGATGGCAGTACCAGCCCTGAGGGGAACGGGGTGGGATGGCAGTACCAGCCCTCAGGAGGGGAGTGGGGTGGGATGGCAGTACCAGCCCTGAGGGGAGTGGGGTGGGATGGCAGTACCAGCCCTGAGGGGAGTGGGGTGGGATGGCAGTACCAGCCCTGAGGAGGGGAGCAGGGGTGGGATGGCAGTACCAGCCCGGCGCAGGTGCTGAGGGAGGCGAAGGAGTCGCTGCGGTTCAGCGCGTGTCCCGAGTAGAAGCAGAGCCGCTCCCGCGGGGGCCGCCGCGCCTCCCCGCGCCGCCGCTCCACGGCAAAGCCCCGGGCCAGGAAGCGCAGGTCGCGGCGGAGGTGCAGGTACAGCTCGGCGCCGGCGGCGGGCAGGCGGAGCAGCACGGCCTCCTCCTCCTCCTCCTGCTCCGCCGCTGCCCGCCGGCGCCGGGGGCCGCCGCGATCCCCTCCGGGCGGCAGCAGGTGGATCTTCTCCAGCGGCACTCGCTCCGGGATCACCACTTCCAGCTCTGCTCCGCCAGCTGCAGGCGAGAAGAAGAGAAGCTCAGGCGCTCGCACCCCGCAGCCGCGGCCCGACGGGGCGGCCGGGGGCTGCGGCACCCCCCGCTCCCCGAGACAGCCCCGCGCTCGGGTTTCAGCGCAGACAGCCCCGCTGTCGCTGGAAACTGCGAACGGGCTGCGCAGACAATGGAGCCAGCGGAGCACGGCGATTTATTTCTCTCTATATACACATATATTAGAGACAGAAGCGTGCAGGACAGAGGAATAGAGCAAAAGCTAAAGCTACTTGTATCATTAAAAAAAAAAAAATATATATAGCTAAGACACAAGCATCGCATTTCACCAACTCCAATAAAAATCTGCAGGGAGAAGGGGAAAAGCAGAGCGAGCCGCAGCAGCAGCCAAGGACAGTCAGCAGCTTTCCACATGGAACGCTACAGCAGCAGCGGGAGGACAGGAAAAGAAAATACAAAAGCCTGGAGCAATTCATCCCGCGGGCTGGGACCGCGGCCACGCAGGGGATGCGGTGCGTGCCCCGCGCTCCGCGCCCGCACGCTGCCGCCCGGGTCCGGACCCTGTCAGTGCCGCCCGGGAAGGGGAGCCGGGGCGGCAGGGAGCGCTACCTGTGCCGGCGTCCAGTCCGCATAGCAGCAGGCAGGGCACGACGAGGGGCAGGAGGCAGCCGTCAAACATGGTAGTGCGGCGGCGGGGCCGAGCGCGCAGCGCGGCTACGAGAGTGCGGCCCGAGTGCGCCCTGCCCGCCCTCGGCACCGGGGATCGCCGCGGCGCGCGCTCGGCCACGCCCCCGCCGCGGCTCCCCGCGCCCATTGGTGGAGGCGGCCACTGGGACACGCCCCCGCTCCCCATTGGCTGCGCGCCGGCGGCGCCGGGCGGGGGGAACGCACGTGGGCGCGGGCGGCCGGCAGGGGGCGCCCTCTCCTGCCCCGGCCCGGCCCCTGAGGGAGCCGCGGGGCCCCTCCGGGACCCGGTGTCGGTTCGGGACATCCCGGTCTGACGGGCGCCATCCCGCCGCTGGTCAGCCCCGTCGTACTTCCTCCGTCTCCCTTTCCTCATCACTAATTGAATTTAGACACTGCTGCGTCTTGCTTGAGAAAGTCACCTGTTCCTTCCCCAGCGCCGTCCACAGCCCGGTGCCAGGGCTTGGAAGACCAGGAAAAAAAATAGATTGACAATGTAGAATGGGTTTGATTGGAAGGCACCACAGAGGGACATCTGGTCAATCCTCCCTGCTCCAACAGGGTCATCCCAGACCACAGTATATGGACACACACAGATTTTGGGCAATGATCCCACACACTCCTGAAGAACTCATTGCATGGATGAAAATAAGAAACAAGTGCATAAAGCTTAAAATATATAAAAATTGATTTTTGCTACCAATTCCCATTTTCACTGTGGTCCTGCAGCCACTGGAGTTCCTTCCCACCTGGTTGAGCCACATCCTGCGTGTCCTCAGCAGTGCAGGGATCAGGAGAACTCAGCTTGGACAGGGGCTGCTGAGAGCAGCAGGGTGATTTCCAAGAGCAGGAAGGTTTCTGAAAGCAGTAGGGTGATTTCCAAGAGCAGGAAAGTTTCCGCTGCATTTGGTGGGCTTTGGATGGGGTCCGGTGCTCCTGGCATGGTTGGGTCATGGAAAGCAGTCAAGACTCAACCTGTAAGCAGCTTTAAATTGTAGTGGCCCAGCAGAGCAGTGTCCTGGAGTTTAAACTTCTGCAAAAATCTGCAACTTTGTTCCTGAAATTGTAGAAGAATTCAAAGGAAGATCCATAAAAGAGTGTGAATGACTCTGGCAGATCTCCCTGCAGCAGTTCACAAGAATTGTCCGGAGCCCTACTGACAGCAGGAATGGCTCTGAGTTGCAAACAAGCGAATTAGGTTTGGATGCTCATCCCTGGGAGGGCAGGCACTGGAGGAGTGCTGAGAAAAGGGCTGTTTGGAGCTGGTGAGAGACATGAGCATGTTATCACCATTCTCTTCTTCCAGGCATTGAACAGGCAGCAAGAGCTCCTGTACAAGGAGAGCCAGAATCTTGGAGCTGCTTCCAGCTCGTCACCCTGCTGGCTTGTGCTTTTCCCAGGCATCAAAGGACACCCCATGGCACACCATGGGCTGGTGTAGCACCTCAGAAAGCACAGGGCCTCTGCAGCACCTTAGGGACACAAGAGCATGTTCCACCTACTGCTGTTGCCTCAGGAAAGCCCCTCATCCCTCCAGTGAGGTGGATGTTACCTGTGGCCAGCAGCAAGAGCAAAGCTGAGGACCTGCAAGCAGCTCCCAGCAGGCAAAATCAGAGTAAGCCAAGACCTGTGGTTTAAACTCTTTAATAGCTTGAGATCAGGTGAGATTTAATAGCTCTGTGTTTCCTGCTCTCTCTTTCAAGGCTCACTCTGCTCTCTAATAAGAATTTACCAAAGCAGAGGGACTGGCCCGGACCCATTCAAGTGAGACAAAACCTCAGTTTGGGGCTGCCTTGCTCTGTGTCAATAGTGTAACATAACATGGAAAACAAAAGCTCAGAGCCTGAATTTCCCTCCTGACCTGTTGTGAACCAATGATTTCAATGCTTCCCTCCAAGGCCAGGGCCTTGGCTGGCACAGAGTGGGGCAGAGCTCCCCCACAGCTCCTCCGCCCGTGGCAATCCTCTGCTCCTGAGAACCACAAGGCAATTTGATTTGTGAGCTGCCAAACCTGGCCTGAGCCCTCAACAGCCACGTCTTAACCCAGACCACCAGCTGACTTCATTTGCTAAGGGACTGGAGCTGGTGCCTCGAAAGGGTTTGACGAGGGGGCTTAGATTTGTTTAAATTTTTAGTAGATCCTTTTTCCCACCTTCCAAAGTCCTCTGCCAAAAAAATAATAACAATTCAGAGAAAGGATAAATTTAATAGTGTGGGGGAAGAGAGGCACTAATAAAGAGAAGTCTGTAACTTACTGCATGGAAGGACTTGCTCAGTGGCTGGGCTGGCTGGCACAGACTACACTGGGGTAGGGATAATCCCAGTGGAGCATCCCAGACATTTGGATAGGAGCCCAAGAGCTGCAAACCCCAGGACAGGGGCAATATCCCAGGCAGGCCTTGATGTTGCCAAGGGGCTGGAGCCAGGAGCGAGGAACAAGCCCCACAGTGGTACCCATACAACAAAAGAGGAATCTGTCTTAGGAGCAGCACTGGTGGTTTTCTTGAATCCAAATCCCGAAGTTCCAGTGAGACACAGACCCTATTAATTGAACACCATGGGCTTTTCAGAAATGCCTTCAAATTGGTACTGATAAGGATAAGGTGTGTGTGGCAGGAGGTGGCTGTGGTCCTGCTGCGGTGGTTACATTGCTCCCCTGCTCCCAGCCTGTGGGGAAGGGGGATTTCTCCTCTCACCATCACAGAGGTGGATTTGGCCCTGCAGTTCCTAGGAAACAAGCCCTCTCCCACTCTGAAAGTGGTGTTGGGGTGGGTTTTTTTTTCAATTTTAAATGTACGTCGAGGAAGCCAAGTTTCATGGCCATTATTGCAGAGTTAATAACCCTTTGGAGACTGCAGACATGTGTTATATCCATCTTCCTGAGCAGTCACTTGGCTTGCTGCCTGGAAAATGCCAGCATGGGAAGGGTTAACTTGGCCACTGCTCAGCCTTCTCCCTTCCCTCCAGCCCCCTTCTCCAAACCCTGTCCTGGTCCTCTCCCCGACCTCACAGGTGCTGCTCTCCTGCTGGGACACTCCGATGCTTTTCCTGCTCTCCCCGCAGCTCTCCCCTCTCTGCAGCCTTTGGGCATCAGGAATTTCCTCCCCTCCGGTGGCTGCAGAGCTTGGCCAGTCTGATTGGGCACAGAGCTGGCAGGTGCTGCTGTTACCTGTGCAAATGACCCCCCAAAGAAGCCAGAGACAGTTTAGTGACAAGTAGGAACCAACAAAAGCTCTTTTGTAACTTCAAACCACCAACTAAATAAATACAAGTAGTTTCAGAGGTGCCAACAGTGGTTTCTTACAGACCAGCTTTACACACCGAGCCAGAGGTTCAATTAAAGCTCTTGTCTAGGTGGAGGGTGTTTCAGGCTGTGCTGCTTCATGTTGGACTCACTTCTTACAGGTGATCTCAATGATCTTTAAGGTCTTTGTCAGCCTCAATGATTCTAAGTGGACACACCAGCATCTATTACTGTTTATGCAGCCCTCAGCAGAGGCACTTAGGTTTCTCCTCACAGCAGCCTCAATTCTCCCAAACCTGCTAGAGAAAAACTCCCTCTGGGACACCTCTCTCAAGTCTGGCTCAAAATGGTCAAACAGTTCATGAGCTCCTGGGAATAGAAGAGCAGAAAGAAATGTGACAGTGACCCTAGAGGTGTCCAGGGACAGAGTTGAGCCACCAGCACCTGTGTCCTCAGGGGAGCATGCAGCCTGCTCCAATTCAGCTAAGACCATGGCAGGAGAGCTGTCCTTGTCTTTCTCCTGGCAGGGAACTTTATCCACAGGCTGACAGAGGGTCTGCTTTGTCACAGGGAGTTTACTTAGGCTGAGCTATGTCTGTCTCATAGTGAGTGCATCACATGAAGATTTCCCTGAAGATCTTCCCTACAAACACTTCCCACCCTCCCTATCTCCAGGAGGCTCCCAGCTTCATGCAGCTGCAATGGAGAAAACCACCCTGCTTTCACAGGATACTGAGAAATGAAAAGAAAAGTATTCCTGTAGGACAGGCGCTGAAGAATGGACTCCTGAAATTCCGAGTTGCTTCACCTCTGGCTCCATTCCCACCCTGGTGCCACTGCTGTCTGTGCAAAACCTTCCAGGGTAACTTGGGTGCAGATTTGGAGAGATCAGTTTGCAAGAGTGTCAGGACCAGAAAATAACTGCACACAGGTCACAGTGGGTGACAAAAGTCAGGAATATAAGAGAACATACTCCCAGCTGAGCAACACAACTGCAGGATGCCGGGAGAATCCACTCCCTCAGGGCAGGCAGCACTTTGTGTAGAGAAATCAGAAATGTAAGTGCACCACCACCTCCAGGCAGGCCATGCTGGGATTTTGAGGCACAGACAGGACTAGTGCAGGTCAGTTTGGGATCAGGAGGCTGTGCACAGATAGCCATCGGCCAGGCCACAGTGGTCAGCCACACGTCACTCCCCAGGCATGCGGGGACAAATGGACAAAGCAAAGAGCTGCCGTTGTTTGACCCTAAAGTTCAGCAAGGCTTTTTATTAAGTCCAGCGTTGCCACCTCTGATGATGTTATCAGGAACCTGGTAATAGCAGGCACTTTCTTTTGTTATGATTTATGGTTTGTTTGGGTTTTTCCTCTCCGGACCTTGGCTCCTGCAATCATGAGATTGATTTCTCATTTAACTCCATGTTTGACCCCCTGACAGGCTGGGAAAGTGAGCTAGGAGAAGCCAAGAGGGTTTTTGCCCATGAGGAAATGAAGTTCTCAGCCACGGGACTGTTTAAGATAATCTTTCCTCAACAAAGATGCTATTGATTCTTTTTTGGTGTGTGTGTGGAGGCAGAAGCTCTGAATGCCTGGAGCTGACAATAGCGAAGCCCCTCATGCAGGTGTGACCTCCCTGGCACTATCCCACATCTGGTGTTCCCCACCTCCTCTCAATCATCTCCCTTTGTGTCCAACACCTGCCTTGGATGAGGATTGTCCCCCCATACCAAATATTTCATAAAAGGCTCCTACTTCTCTGCAAATTCCTTGCAGCAGGACACAAGAAGCCAGAGAGGGAGATTTGTGAGCCAAGAAGGTGGTACATGGCTTGGAAGAGGTGATGCATAAGGCACTTCATCCATCTGCATGTATGGCTACTGGAGCCTGGACCAGGTGGTCCCATCCAACTACACAGACCTAAAGTGGCTCCTCTCCACCACGAAAGTATTAATAAGGGAAACTGTCAACTTAAAACACCCTTAATAATGTTTTTCTCTTTCTTTAATTCCTCTCCCTTGGGCATTCTCTCCTCCCTTCACAGTGTCTTGGCCAATTACACTTACAAAACAAACAGAAAACTCAATATCCCCAGGAGCAGGGATTGCAGGGTCAGGGGCCCCATCAGGTGCTGCAGTGGGGGCTCCAAGGTGGGTCACACCACAGGAACAGCTCTCCTACAGCCAGCAAGCCCTTTCCCATCCCTGGAGAGGGGGCCCCCAGCCAGGCATTGAGTGGGGGGACAAGCCAAGGTGGGAAGGGCTGTCCTCCAGGCACAGCCAGTGCTGGATGGTGGCACTGAGATGGGGAAGGGCTGTGCCCCAAAGCCAAGCCCCTCTGGCCCCCCAGCCTGGGTCTGTAAAACACCCTTTTCCTCCTGTGGAAGTGAAACAGCTCCAAACCCGTGTGCTCAGGTGATCATGGCTCTGGACTTTTGCTGTCTAACCCTTCTTTTGTGTCATATTCAACCTGCTCCCAAGCTCCCCTCAAAACTTTGTCAAACCATTTAAACTTCTACAGAAATTCAGCAATCAAAACCCACCTTTTCTCCATGTGTAGTGATAGGACCAACACCAATCAGAGCTATTTTCCCCACAGGACCAATCCTTTACTCTAGTTTATGCTGATTTTCCTGGTTGTTCCCATTCTGGATGCAGAGCTGTGGAGAAGCATTACCATAATACTACTGACAGAAGCTGTGCAGCGTTCACAGCACAAAATCTCTGACTGCTTTTAAAAATTCACAACACAGTTTTGTCAGCCTTCTCTTTTTCCTTCTCCTTCTCTTGGGGCTATTCTGCAGTTCCCCCCTTCTGAGTCAGTCAGCCTTTACACTCCCTCCCCATCATCCCCAGTTGAGTCAGTAAATTCCCCATCTCTGTCCCAGGAGCCTTTACTATGAGCTCCACAGCCTGGAGATGCAAACTGGGATATTTGGTTGTAGGATCATAAAATCATAGAATGGTTTGGTTTGGAAGAGACCTCGAGGATCATCTTGTTCCAATGTCCTGCCATGGGCAGTGATGCCCCCCACTAAATCAGGTAGCTCAGGGCCCCATCAAACCTGGCAAGGCCATCCCCTAAGGGATGGCAAAGGCTGCCTTTCCTCCACAGACAGCAAGGAAACCCCACTGCCCACGTCAGCACAGTGCTCAGAGTCCCTAACGTGAGGGTCAGTGCGAGGTCTGGAGAGAGCGACACGCCTGGAGTCTGAAACACATCCTGCTCCTAATCAGCAACAGCCACCAGTACTCATCCCAGCCCATTTGGGGCCAATATTGTAATTTTTTGCAAGGTCATACAGTGAATCAGGAACAAAATTTATATGCTCCTCTGCTGCTGGATCCTCTCTCCCAACAGAGCTGGCAATTGACTTTGGCTTGGCTGCAAGTGTTTGTTCATAACAGCAAAACATCAGTGTCACTCTAGGATTGTTAAAACTCCTGGCTGTCAGGAATTCTGGGCTGGACATGCACAGAAATGAAGAGGAGATGTGTGTCAGTGAACCTGCTGGCAGGGAGGATCCCCACCAGCCCCATCTGTGAGCTGGGACGGAGGGAGCTGTGCTGACAGCTGGGCACCAGCCCATGGAAACCCTGCATGGAGAGAGCCCTGCAGGCAACTCCAAAGCTTCAATCTGCAGGGACAGGCAAGTCAAACCCAGCTGTCTCCTGGCTCTGAGTGAGAATCCCAGGCAAGAGCTGGAGTCAGCTGGGAACCATGGAGGTTGTCACCCACAGCATCCAAGCACCTCCTGTCCATCCACAGCCATGGAGAGAGCTCACAGAAATCTTCATCCTGCTATCAAAGCAAACTAGATACCAGCTCTCACAGCTGAGCACAGCCTGACTACGAAGGTTGTGCCAAATGGGATTAAAGCACCTTGTTTGGACCAACAGGTCCCTTTTTCCTGCTGACACACATGGAGACTGTGGGAGTGTGCATCTCATGCTTGTGGTGGAGAGCCTGCCTCCTGAGGTGGAATGACACCATCAGAATGGCATCATTAGAATGGCAGTGTAACCCTCATTATTCTGAGAGATTTGTCAACCTTATTTGCATTACAGACATTAAGGATCTGCATGAGAACAGGACTCCACTAGCCACAAACCTCATGACTTGAAAATATGTAGGTTAAAGAGACAATGTGAAAAATTACAGGCAGTAAAGCAGTGTCAGAGCAGATTTAACATCCTTTCTTCTCCCGCCATAACCCGGATACACCCCGTAGGGCTCTGGTACCGGCAGAGAAAGCAGGACAGTGCTGCACCTACGGGGAATGGGCCAGTGGTGACACCCAGGCAGATGCCAGCCCTTGGGACACAGCACAAGGCCTCTGGACTGGCACCAAATACTCAATCTCAGTAAAATTTAAGTGTTTTTTTACCCGACACCTGTTTCACAGTCAGAGACCGATCAAGTGGAAATACCAGCTGCACGAATTTTGCACCGCAATATTCAACGGAGTCTGTTTTCAGGGGCAGAAAGATGGACAGCAGCGCTCCACGGAGCCGTGTCCCGACGGGAGCCGTGTCCTGCTATTGCCACCTCGTGGGGCCTCGCAGCAATGACCAGGTCACCAACTGGGTGGTGGCACCGGCGGGACCCGGAGCCTTCTCATCGCAGCAGCGCTGGGCTCTCCAAACGCAGCTGCAGCCAGAACCAGAGGAAGCAATTCCCCGGTTCACCAAATGCTGTGCATTTCTACCCTGCAGAATAGTCGGGCTTACAGGACAGTCCTACCCTTAGGCCAAAGGGGACATTGCTACAGGGTCTGGTTCTCTGCTCATCCTGGCAGGACTCAAAGGGATAAAAAAAGCTGCAAACACACAACTGCTACCTGACCTCGCTGCCCTTGCAATGGGGAAATGTATGAGACATTCTTTGGTTGCTGAATAATTCCTCCTTTAAATCAGCAAAGGAACTAGGTAGGATTTGCACGGCCTGGTAAGATTTAGCACAACCTGATAAGATTTAGCTCCTGCTTCCCACAGACTCTTATGAAATCCTAGGACTTCTCCTGTTCTGTCTAGAGCCCATAACAACTGAGGCACTTACCCATAGGTTCAGTAGGAAGGCTTTTTAGCAGCTTTCTCCTGCTCTTTGTTGTAGAAAGCGAACACACAAATCTTTCAGGAGCTCTTCTAGGACTCCTGGGATTTCCAGTCAGCTAGGAAAAGCACAAAACCAGCTCTGAGGTCCAATGGGAGTCAGGCTCGCCCAGCAACTGGTGGTGAAGTGTGGGGTCATTGCCACAGCTGCAGGTCTGCTGGGCTCTACTCGTGGCTGCCCTGGCCCAGCCCCAGCCCAGTCCCTCCCTGTCCCCTCACTCACATACTGGGAACTTTGTAAAGGAGCTTTTCCCAGATCCTCCTGCTTTGCTCCTGCCCTGGGAACTCCTCGGCTGGGCTCAGTCCGAAGCTGCTGGTGCTCAGGGAAAAGGAGTTGTCCTGGCTGCAAAGCTCATCTCTGAGTCCAGGCAATGCTGGCTGCTGCTGCTCAGAGTGCTGATCCCCGGGATACAGAACTACTGTTTTATCCTCCTCCTGCTCTTGGGACTTGTTCCTCCCAATATTGTTACTTCTCTGCTTTGTGATTCTTGGTGATGTCAGTTCTGCGTTTAAGCTGTTGCTGTGTCGTCCCAGCCATTTTTCTCCTGCTTTTTCCTCTGCTCCCTTTCTCTCTCCTGGCTCAGCAGCCCTCTCCTGCTGCACCCACGTGCTGAGGCAGTTGTGATGGCTCCTATTTCACCTCTTCCTGGTAAATTTGGCCTTGGATTGTGGGCTTTGGCATCAGCAGACCAGGCATTGCTCAGATCCTGGGCAGGCAGGGGACAGGAAGTAGAGTGCTCGCTGGAAATGAGGATTCTGCCCTGAAAAGGGGAGGACTGCTTTCCATGGAACATTTTTCAAAGAATAAATGCCCAGCTTGGGAAGAGGCAGAGCTGTGCTCAGGTGAGTGCCCTGCAAACAGAAATACTCATTTTCCCAGGAGGATTTTCCTGAGCTATAGGAAGAGGAAACCCTGGGGCTGTGCCATGCTCCTGATGGCTGGAGAATGCAGTGCCATGCTGTCCTTGTTGTAACTGGTCACATGAGATCTGGGCCTAATTCTCATCGGTATCATGGGGAAAACTTCTGTGAATTTCAGTGGAAATTTAATCACTTATTTCCCTGTTCAACTTTAACTTCTTTTAGACCAGCTTCTTTTGTGGTAGAAAAACACAGACCTTCCACCACCTGAAACAACTGCCTGGGACTTGTTTCTTCCCACCCGGCTCAAAACAGAGCTCCATGGCTACAAGGCCATGCTTCTTGCACTTCAAAGTCATTGTGAGAGGGTTTATACTTGTTATTCCACTTAATGTTTCTGACTTTTAAATTATTATGGGGTCTCCCCTGAATGCTTTATGGGGTAACAAAACTCAGAAGAATAGGGCTCACTCCAGCTGAGTAAATAGAAGCTATTTTCATAAATCTTCAGACTATTGGAACATCAACAACATCATCCTATGTGGGTTGTTATGACCTTGTGTTTGCAGATTCGTGTGTTAAAACTCAGGCTTGTGCTTTTAGCCTTGTCTTCTATTATGGTAGAAACTTCAGGTAGCCCCAGAGAGGGTTCTCCAGTCCAATAACCTCTCAGAGCCCCACTTGAAGCTCTCTGTAGCCAGCCTGGGTAGAGATCATGCTGCTTTGATCACCTCCTTTTCCTTGGAGGGAGCCCATCAAGCTGCCAGGGAACCAGGAACAATCATTTCCAGTGATTTTGAGTGAAATCAGCTCCCAGGTACATTTGTGGTTCATGTGCTGCTCCACACCAAAGGTTCCCAGCTCGGGGGCAGCCGACAGCCCTGGACCTGCTCTGGAGCTCTCACACCTGGGCTGCATCCCTGTGCTCAGCAGGGACTGTCATTGCTGGTGATCTGCTGCTCTTCAAACCCACAGCTGGGGGAAGTGCCTGTGGAGATGGTGTTTTTCTTCCAAATTCAGCAACTTTATTTTTTTTTTTATTCTTCACAGTTTGCAAGTTGTTTGTAGCCAAAACTCACACAGCCCTGCTTGGTTTGCTTTCCATCTATTTTATTCTTACTCATAAGTTAAAAAAAAAAAAATCAGCTAATAAAATCAGAGTGTTCTTCTACAGTTCATTATTTGGGCTGAAACACCTTCCCTTCTGTTTGATTGCCCAGGGGAAGAGATGGTAAATCAGAACCTCTGAGATCTTCCCAGCCAGGGAGGCAGAAATGAAAAGAAAAAATATGGATCAGTTTTTCAATTAATACAAATGAGCACATCTCCCTTGTTTTCTGTAGAACTTTCCTGCTTTTGCCAGCTGAAGATCTACATCTGAGCTGCCTCACAGGTGCTTGTGATGAGCCACTGATATTCCATAAGAACGTGCTGGGCAGTAGCACCTCAGTCCTACTGTGCACCTCAAAACCCATTGGCTAAAGATACAAACAGGTGCAACGTTCCTGGTGTACTCAGGAGCACTTGTGAGTACTTTAATCAAGGCATAAACCTTGAATAATACAAAGGATGGGTAATGCCCCCATTAATTTTGTTTCCCTTTGTTAATTGTTCAGAAAAACACAAGTTCATTTACAGACATTGCTGTTGTGATGGTTGTGGGTCATCCAGCTTTTTCCAGGCAATGGAAAAACTTGGAAGAGTAAGGAATTATTTCCTGAACTAATGATGCTCCCATTGAAAAGCTTGGAGGGAATGGAAAGCAGAGGATGACACTGCAAGGCAGAAGAAAATAAGGAAATCCTTACCTAAACACCTGTTTTAAAAAATATTTATTTGTAGTGTGTATTTCAACTGACCAAAGTCAAGTGGTGTTCAAAACAAATAAAGACAATTATACCAAATAACATTAATTGACAAAGTGAGTTCTGTGGAGTAAAGGAGATCTGTAAACCCAAACCAGAGCAGGCTGGTAAATCTAAGCATGACACAAGAATGGAGGAAGCAGAGTACACATGGACAGGAATACCTGAACTAAATCCAGAGAAATTAGACAGAAGAGTTTCCCCTGAATCTTACGGACTAAGATTTGATTTTCAGTCTATAGATCTATCAGAAATAATTTGGCACAGTCAAAATGACACAGCAAAGCCAGATGCACAGTATCAACTCATAGAACCAGGACACACTTTATGAAATGGTAAAAAGAAAATGTTAGAGTCTATCTGTGCTCCCATACACACCTACAGTTGTTCTGCATGTTGCAGTTGTTCTGCACCTGCATTTTTGACTCTTTGCACAACAAGATTATAAAAATGTTAAATCTTCATTGCATTGCATTGAATAGACTGAAAACCTTGAAGCACCATGACATAAATTTCTTCAGCAGAAATTGTGCCCCCATGACCTCAGCTTCTTGTTTCTGACCATCAGTAAAAAAAGGGGAAAATAAATGCACATAACTCCAGGAATGACCAATCTGATGTTAACAGAGGATACTCTGACAGCCCATGACAGTAATCCCTGGAAAGGGCCCTCCGTGGTCTGCCTGCCTTCCACCCCCTCTCACTGCAATGTCATTTGGTTGTTTACTGTGCCTAGACTTAATCTTCACCTTCAGGATGTTACTTTCTTCCATATTCTTCTATACTCAGCCAAAATTTGCCTCAAAGTTTTATATTTGAGTGTATTTATCTACCTTTTGTTCTTCTTCTAAGATCTCAGTTTCACGTCAACTTAGAACAACAGCTCTTGCAATTAGGTTGGATAACTGCAATCCAAAATTTTTCCTAGGCAAGACTCCAACAGAGTTAATTGGCTTCAGTGGGAGACTTGTCCTGAGTAGGAAAGGCAAGTTTTGGCCTCAAGGAGACTATAAATTCCAGTTTAAAAATCAGTAGTTGTTCAGAGGCTCATTCCTGTGACAACATCATTCTTTGTGTTTCCTTTCCTAAATTCCTTTCCTAGTCAAAGGAGGAAAGCTTCTGGCACCAAAATCAAATGATAATACCCTGGCCACCTCCCAAAACCCTGTTACATCTCGAAGAAAGCACCGTTGTCTCTCCCGAGGCAGTGCAAATCCTCCAAGATGCCAGATTTCCACGTTTTGTTAGGAAAGTGTTTTTCATGCAGGCAATAAATGGCTCCGATAAGAGCTGTGCCCCTGCCAAACTCTACAGTTGCTTTACATGTTGCCATCAGGGCTTACACTCTCCCTATTGCCCCCCTGCAGTATTTAAGGTGTTCTTCTCATCTGTGCTGGGAGGGCACTGGTGGCCAAAGGCTGCTGAGGAGGTTCTGCCCTCTCAGCCCAAGTGGCACCACTGAACTACAAGCACTGGAACAGGGGTCCTTTTCCACCACCACATGTCTCCCTTCCTTCTCAGAAGCTGTAGGCCATGCTCCTTCCTCAGTGTAATTCCCTTTGTGGTAAAACATGCACATTTGGGTCCAAGATGATCCAAAATACAAGTAAAAAATTAGACACTGTAAAAAAAGGCTCTGTAACAAAGCCCTCTTACAGCTTCTTGTAACTGCACGAAACCCACTTCTTCCTTCATATCTGAAATTGCAAACATTTCCCATTCTTTCAATGCTGCAGTCACTGAATTACATCCCACGTGCCAAGGAAATCTTGGGAAAACAAGTCAGTCCTGTAAAGCTTCCTGCAGGTCCCCAATTCCTGCTGGAGCAGCTGGAGGGGAACGGAGCCGTTCTGAACTGAGCGCTCTGCACTGGGGCTGCTCTAGGAGTGCTCCCCTGGCCTCTATCAAGCTACTGGATTTAGCTCCCCAGATAATCTCAGCTACTGTAGAACCACATGCACAGCCTCTCGCCTCCCAAACTTATGACACAAATCCTTTATGACCCTGTGAGCTAATGCAGAGGGAAATGGGACTGGCACCACCCTGTTTACAAGGCCTGGGCTCTCCATGGAGAGCCCCAGGACTGAAAATGCTGCTGCAGCCCCACATATGTTAGAACAGAAGTGCAAATTTAGCATAGAGGCACTTTGGGTAAGAGGAGCTGTTGTTCACTAGTTAAACAACAGCATGTGGCATGTTGAAGTCACATACATCCAGGTTTGGGTCTAGCTGATGTGATTCCCCATTTATAAAAAAAGCAGATATGGAAATACAGATCCTGGTATCAAATGAACCCACAGCAGCGACAGTGTGACATCCTGTGCCAGTCCCCTGCTCCCCAGTGCCCAGGCACTGGCAGTGAACACTCCAGAGCCACAAATCAGAACGTGGTGGCTTCACTCCAGCGAAGGCAGTATCCAAAGCTGAGACAAGGTCATGAGAAGAGAATGGATGACATTTAGTTTGAACTTTCTGATCTGAAGATGACCAAGGAGCAGAGGGTGTTTGGCAGTTTTGAAGACAAGTGCACAAGAATCCCTGAAAAGACCCAATTTCCATTTCCCTTCTTCTCTTCCCTCTGTGTCTTCTGTTCGAACACTGGGCCAAAATGACTGAAGGACATTTGAGAAGCCTAGAGCACAGCTGAGAATTTGGGCTGAGTTTTGCTGTTTTAACAGTGACTTCCTTGGCACAATATTTCAGCTATCTATTACTTCAGAGAAAGACTATATTTCTACACTGAAGCCAGCCCTTCACAGACAAGTAATTTGAATTTCTTCACGTTCGCTTCCTCTGGCCTCCAGGAAATGAATTATAACTCGGAAAAATACTCATTTTGATGAGGGTTTAAACTGAAAAGTAAAGATAAAATGCCATTCCCTGTACAGCACTGTCAATTTTTCCCCACATTGAGTAATTCTGGTTCCTAATGGAGTTCACACTCCCTACCTACCACAAAACATCTGTGATTTAAATTGTTTGATGAAATATATCTTATATCAGATTGAAAAACAACATTAGAATCAACAGGACACTAAATTACTTGACTCTCTTGAGCTTTGCCCTTGTGGAGCACTGTCAGTCAGCATGTCCAAACATCTTTCCACACACTCCGCAACGATTCCGAAAGTGGGTCATTAACACATTTTGTCATGTTATGCAATTTCTCCCTCCCCTCTAAACTGGGCTCTTTTCCAGGTCCAGTAGCCAACAATAAATCAATCACAGTCTCTCACAAGCCTTTTGATTTAAATCCTGTCCTGTAGG
Source organism: Muscicapa striata striata (assembly GCA_030060385.1). NCBI lineage: Eukaryota > Metazoa > Chordata > Aves > Passeriformes > Muscicapidae > Muscicapa > Muscicapa striata. The sequence goes on from JAREIS010000125.1 coordinate 668,632, forward strand.
CTGGGCTAAAACCCGAGCAGGAATCACTGCAGGATGTGAGGCAGGACAGGGCTAGTGGTGACTGCTGCTTAGCAGGTGTTTGCTTGGCCCACTGCTGCTCTTGCTGCCACTCTTTGTGGACTCCTCTTCAGTGTCTGTAACAGAATCTTCCTCCTCTTCATCACTCCGATCATCTTTCAAGTCCTAGGGAGAAGAAAGCACTGTGAGCATATTCTACTGCCTCCCAGAAACACACCCTGCCCCCAAAATGGAGGCTGACATCCAAGAAGAGATCAATTAACAGCACTTTAATTTTGCAGAACCAAATGTTCTTTTGACAAAACTGCTTCCATGACCTTGGTCCAGCCACTTGACCTCTCCTTGTTCATTTCTGCTTCTCACTGTAAAGTGTGACCATTAATCCCTGGGTGCTGTGGGATTAATTAACAGCTGTGAAGTGCAGGGAAGATGAAAGGAATATTATTTAAAAGCTAAATATGATGAATACACTCACCCAAACACAGGAGCTGAGAGGCTGCCTGCTTCTGACAGGTGTAAACTAAACAGTGATGAGTTGTGCCAGCATCTCCTGGCACCAACTTTGCTCAAAGACACTTGCTGACCCTAAAATGCTCTTTCCTGCTCAGTGGTGTACACAGCACATCAACGCTGGCACAGTGGAGGCTGTGTCTGTACAGCTGTTGTGCATCTTGGGTTTGTCACCCTGCTAAGGGAACTGCCTGGGAGGAGAATGGCTGCTCCATGAGCAGGGATGGACAGAGTCAGCAAAGCACTCTGCCCTCAGGAAAATCCCTCCCCAGCTCCAGAGGGACAGCTCCGAGCATTTGGCAGTCATGCTTCATCCCAGACAGTCAAAAATGGAAACAGTGAATGTTTCCACCACACAAAGAAAAGTCATCACATCTACTTCATGTTTCAGAGAGAGGTGAGACCACGCTGTGCTGTTTGTCATGGTACATAAAATACACCATTAGTATCCTATTTCTCAACTCCTGCCATAACCCAAGGCCCTACAATGTGTTCAGAACTTTGTGTCAAACAGTCGAGGCTTCAGCATTAAACCAAATCATCCCTCTTTTCCCTTCAGTGCAACAAGCTCACAAGAGCAGCACCTGCCTGGAAGACTTTCCACACCAGTGGGTGACCTGCTCCACACACTCAGGGCAGTATGCTCTAGGTCAGAGATGATGTACATTCAGAAACCACTTCCTTCTTCCCAATTCCTGAGAACAAGCACCACTTTTTGTGTCATTTTATACTGCAGGATGCTGGGGCTTCTCCTCATGACAGAGCTCTGCCTCCTGAGCTATGTGCTGGGGCTGGCAGGAATGTCAGCACAGACAATCCCCTGCCTGCACAGCCACACTGGGAGCACTCCATCATGGATAAATCTGCTCTCATGTCATCCATCTGGACCTCAACTACACAGGCACAGGCTGCCCATTCTCCCTGTGAGGTGCCAAGGTCAGAGCAGTGACGTAGGGAGGAAAAACCAGGGCTGTTCCTGCCCCTCCTGTATCTGCTCTTGGAATGAACTAACAATTCCACTTCCTTAGTGTGCTGCTCTGAGGTCTTTCTTAAGCACCAAATTCATACAGAGAAAATAAATAACAGCCCAGTAATAACTCATCCAATTGCAATCTCATATCCCTTTATATATTACACTCCTAGTAAAAGGTATAGGGCTAGAAAGCAAATTAAAGCCTGAGCTCTGGCTCATCACAAACTATAAACTTCCTGGAGATTTTCTTTTGCTTTTTCCCTAACAACTTACAAAGGGTATCAAAACAAACAAATCTTACTGTAAATACTGTAAAATAAACTTGGCATGCCATCAGTTAGAGAAAAGGCAAGACAGCCTTTCCCACACAATTTATGAAGTTCTGGCTCTTTCAGATCACCTCACTCCCTCCTGGTATTTTTGCCATTTGTATTTGTAGTAAAAGACAAATGCTGAGGGGGTGGGGAGAAGACTGTTGCTTTTCTGCCACCAGAAATGTTTCAGAAAGAAAAGCAAACTAATCCTAAGTAGTGCTTGATGTCAAATCCACTGCACTCCCTGGAAGTGCTCTCATCTCCCTGAGCTGCACTGTGGGCAGTGACAGGGAGCAGCACTTCAGGACTCTTTGGGAATAATGTTCAGGAAGTTTGTGGTATTTCATTTGGAGTCCCTCCCTGTGCTGCACACAAGTTGCTGGTGCTCAAGCATGTGCTTAAGAACAGCTGGCAAAGTGCTCTGCTTTGAATGATAGCCAGTATGTGATATTGATTCCTGTTTCCTATAGGAATGAGCTGGCATTTCCACATGGAACTGGAAACTCAGAGTTGGCTTCCCAGTTTTAATGCTGTCAAGATGGATGCTCTGATTAAAGGCACTCTATGTAGTAATTAAAAAACATGTCGTGTTTTTTTCCAGCCCACTGTAAATCCCTTTGAGAGAACATCTTACAGACTCCAAAGCAGCAGAATTAAATTTCTTCATATTCTGCAGTAATCACTGCAAATTTTCTTAATTCTGGGGAAAAGTGTTACTTCTGAAATCTGATATTAATCAAGAAAAAAATGCTGCTAAGTTAAATCTAATTTTTATTCTATTTTATAATAATAAACTTGCTTCCTGACCAAGTGCTTCTACAAATTCCTATGTTAGGAGAGTCTGGCCATTTTTGTCTGGCTTAAGTGACAGAACTTGAAATAGCAATAGCTTCATCTGTAACTAGAAATCCAAACAAACCTGTCTTTGCAAACTGTTTAACAGACCATTATAAATGTATTAAGATATCCTAAGTGAAGTTTGTGCCTCTTCACTTTGACCTTCTAATAATAACAAAAATTTCTAGGATTTTCCCCACTTTAATACCAAGATGTTTTCTCTGAGCCCCTCACATCATATATTATACTCATGTTTTCCAACTCCAAGGCTCTGCTCTGACTGTCCCTGAGCAGCAGCAGATGAATATACTATCAGGAACACAAGAGCTGGCAAACTGTAAATACCACAGCTGAGGCCATCATTAATACTCAATCCTTTAGTTTAATGGCATCAACTGCATTTATTATACTTCAGCTGGTTTTGGGTAACAGACAAAATGGATGTGTACATTTTCTGTTCTGGGTGACTAACCAATTTAATCTTTCTAAATGGATGAATGGTTTCAAGGTTTATGAGAAGCAACACTAATGCTATAAAGTCTGCAAGAGAGCCATTTGTAGTGAAGCCAAAGCTACAAACTTTTATAATCTTTTTTCCTTTTGTTTAACCCTTCCACCTGCTGCTCAGTCTGCCTCTTTTAGTTAAATGAACCATATTTGTTAAGGTAGTTTTGGCTTCTTGCATTTCACTGCTGTTAGAACATATATCATTGAAGCCATTAGTACTACATGAACAGTAAAGGACTTTCTAAGCAACTTCACCATGGAAAAAAAGAGTTCTTGAAGTTAAGAGATGAACAAAATTCATGGGCCACCTCCCAGCCTCTTGTAAGCAGAAAAATACTGCTCAAATCTCCATCCAAACTAACAGAATTCACTCCTAATTGTACTAGTTTGTCTCCCAATAAAGCACTCAGAGATCACTTCCCTCTGACAAGCACTTGGCCCTGTGCTGTGCTGCAGCCGAGGAGAGCAGCAGCAGGGCCCGGCTGTGCTGACAGCTGATGGGAGCATTGACTCCTGTCCCCTGGGCTGGTGACACCATGGGAACCTCACTGTGACATGGGGCTGGGCAGACACCCCCTTCCCTCCTGCCCCCTTCACTGGGAGCGTGGCAGCTTTGTCCAGGGCACGCCGAGGTCACTCTGCTCCATGCCTGCCACAGCAGGGTAGCTCAAGGGCAAAGTGTAAGAGCAGGGGGAAAGACAGTGCCAGACATATTAAAAAAGCAAAACTATATTGTAGCAACATGGACTGATCCTACAAACAGAGAGGAAGCCTTAGCAACGTGCCTGTGCTTTCTCAGAAGGGGAAGGCCCTTGCTAGCAATGTCAGGTCCCTGTGAGGGTGGGGAGGCACAGGGTGCCCAAAGCAGCTGGGGATGGATCCCTGCAGTGTCCCCAGCCAGGCTGGACAGGGCTTGGGGCAGCCTGGCAGAGTGCAAAGTGTCCCTGCCCACAGCAGGGGGTGGGAGGGGATGGGATTTGAGGTCCTTTCCAACCCAAACCATGCCATGATTCCAACGGTGTCCATGTGAGTGGTGGGAGATGTCCCAGGCCTAACTCACCTGGTGGGATCAACACTGACTCCAGGCTTCTCAGCAGTACAAGAAAATTTCAATTTGGCCCTGACTGGCCAAGACTAGAACCCATTAATTTTTTTAGGCTATGCACAGTTTATACCGCACACAGTGAACTGGATTTCTCCTACCAAGTACTGATGTACCAAAAAAATTCAGAGGTGATTCCAGATTTTTTTTTTTTCTGATCTGCTGAAATTTAGATTTTTGGACTTTCAAATACTTGTTCTTAACATTTAGTTGGAATTTTCTGACTCTTATATGTATCTTCTATTAAAATCAGAACCTTATACCCTAATTCTACCTTAAAAATATTTTCATTTAAACATCCACAAACACATTGACTAGATCTTGATTTTTCACTGTAGAGACAGTAAATTCCACAGCACCTGCACATATGGAAACAGCTTGAAGTATAAAGATGAAAGCTATTAGTCAGGTCAGCAACCACTGCCTCAAATAAGAGATAATAAACAAGAGAGATTATAAAAAGTCAGTCCAAATAGATAGAAGGGATACTTTTCTAACAAATAATACTATAAAGTTGATGAATCTCCGATTTCAGCATGTTGAATTCAACATCAATAATTCAACTCAGCTGACATATGACTTAATAAGTCTTTACCTTCCTATTGAGACTAAGCAATATACATTTGGATTCAAGCAAACTCTTCTGTATTTCCAGCCTAGAAGATTTTATTGGAAAATATGTTTCCCTTTTCAGCTCATACACACTAGGCAACATAAATAACGTTTATCTTCCATGGAAGATGCACGGTTGGACTCTGCTTTCTGCAGTTTTTAAATGAAGATGCAGACTTTGAGTTAATTGTATTGGACATCCTATGGCCAAAAGTCCTCTTATTTAATCTATCTCTTCTATGTAATACCCATTCCCCAAGATTTCCACTGACAGTTTTCAGAGAGAACTCAAAGAAGACTTGTAAAAAACAAATTAAAAGTTCCCTCAATTCCACAATTGTTGAAAATAATAGCCTTATAAACCTGGATGTTGCTACTAAAACATGTCCCTGATTTTGACTGACGGGATAAATTGAACCCCAAGAAAACCTCACTGTGGTGTCACTCAGCAGAGCACACCTGGAACTGGGCCTGCAGTGCCCTGAGTGTTGTGAAGAACTAAGTCATTGTTTACAGCTAATCAGGGTCTCTGTGGCTCCAGCCGAGTCTGCAGGCTGAGTTATTGAAATGCACTGACTGAAGCTCACACCGCGCCCGCGGGGCTTTACGATAATGTCAAAAGCCCAGGAGGTACCGAGTGAGTCATAATGTCCCACTGCTTTTTGAATTATTCCAATTTTAAATCCACAGCTGGCAAAGAAACAAAGAACAATATAACAGGCATTTGATGCTGTTCTCTATAGTGAACTTTTTTTTACCCTAGGACAGAACTCGCTTTAAGCCGAGGAGTTCAGTGGTATGAACTTTTATCAGAACATGCACTTTTACTCCTTAGAAATGCTGTTTTGGCTACAAAACAGCTGATCAGACAGTCGTGCTGTTCTCAGTGAGGTATGATGCTGCACTCAATTAACGTTTTGAAACAGCACAGCTGCTAAAGAGTATTCCTGCAGAAGCCTTGCAGTGCTGTGGACTGAGACTGCAACACACAGGCATGGGACAGGAACTTCTGTCCAGCAGGGGCATCCTTAGAGACCATTCCATTCCTGTTGTGATGCATCTAAACTTTACATCCATACTTAAACACCAATCTCATTTTCAGTCACATACCTAACAAGTAATGTTTTTTTTCTATATTCATATCACAATACCTAAAATCATTTCCATACGGCCCTTGTAACCACCCTGATATCAAGGCTGGGTATGGAATAATTTCAGTGAACAAAGTTTTATGCAGTTTCCTTACTGAGCCAAATGATACAGAGATGGGGACACCACTCTTCCTCCACTGGTTACAGAGGGACCCTGGAAATTGTGGTAGGCACAGGCTAAGTTGCACAACACAAATCCCACCTTGGAGCTGTTCACACCCATCCCTGCCCTGCTCAGGCTGCCTTCTGTGCTTCCTGCTGAGGGAAACCTGCAGTGTCCTGTGCCTGATCAAAACTCACTAGAATTGTTACAGAAGACAAACTGGTCCTCTAAAGGATTTCCTCCCTTCTTGCCATGTAATTATGATTATGGAGCACTCCTAGGTCCTCCTAGGGAAACATTTCCTTTAAATACAAGACAGAACAGCTTTCTTTCTCAATTGATATTAACCTATCATTAACTAGCTTTATTTCAATCTTTTTAAAATGGATTCACCAAACTGCAGTTCAGTGACTCCCTCTGAAAATATAAGAATTATTCACCTCATAACACAGCCACAATTCAAACCTCTGCAGAATATATTAAAAATAGTAAATGAAGGCATCAAAAGTTCTGTAAAGGCTTAAGGTTCACTCTGTGAATTGATTTTTGGCAATTGAAAAATAAATACATATGCACACTATTACACATATATAATTTTTATATAGGTGTATATATAAAACTGGTAAGAAATGGAACATTTCATAAAGATCCTGCTAGAAAATTAAAAGATACAAGCAGTTAAAATGAGAAGCCAGAAAATCTGTCAGCAAATGCCCTTCTGTGAACAGCAAGGTAAAGCAATTAATTTTTGAGCAAAAACTACCAGCATTTGTCTTTCCTCTAAATTAGGAACTTGCACATGAAAAGAACCATTTGGATTGGGGATTTACTAGAAGTGGAGTTGCCTTGTGCCAGGGAACATGCAGAGAGGGTGGGGGTGCTTGTTTGGCCAGATCCATTGCTGGTGAAAACTGCCACAACCCCATTGAGCCGTGCTCATTGCTACCAGCTGAGAGCCTGGCCCCAGATCAGCCCTCGGGCATGGCCAGGCCAGGCAGCCTCAGCATTGCATGGAGCCTTGGGTTTCTATTCTTACAGGCACTGGTCATCTGCAGCTCCTGCTGAAGCCAAACTCAGCGACTTTGGAAAGAGCAGACTTTTATTGCAGCACATCAGAGCTGTTTATGGCTCGGCCAACGTGAGACAGGCAAAGGGAGCATCCACACCCCCAGTTTGTTGGACTCTGGCCCAGGGACTGGGGCTGCTCCTGCACAGTCCTGTGTGTGCACAGCAGGACTGTGTAAGGGTGCTTTGCCCCAGTGCTCCCACCCCAGCATACCTTCACCACTCATCTATTACAATCAAATAGTCACAATTTATTTTCTGGGGTTTCTCATTAGTTCATTCTTCCACAATGGTCATAACAGCCAGGTTTTCGAAGCTGATTTTTATATAATTTTTTATAAGTGAAAAATGTTGTAGAATAATGAGCATTCTAAGCAGAGTTTATAAAAAAATAATTTAAAAAATCCAGTAAAGAATATTGTTGCTGTATTGAAACCTGAGAAGTATATTTTAGTGTGTGGTATAACAATCCACTAAGCATATATAACCCACCTCCCTGGAAGTGGCTGCTCAGCTGCTCAGAATCTGGAATAAACAAAGATTTAAACACAAATCTGCCCTTTAACTCCCAGTGCCAAGAAAAGTGGTTGAGGCCCCAGAGACCAAAGAGTGCTCTTGGACTGGCACAGTGGAGAAAAGCTGGTGGCTTTTCCTCTTTCACAGCCTCTGTTGGGCTGCACACTTTGGCAATATCCATGGTTGGGGGCAGCCTTGCCTCCACATCCCTGGAAGGGCAGGGATCAAGGGCTCCTCAGCTTTTCTGCTCCTTGACCATCACTGTAAATATCAACCAGCAAACCTCAAACTCTTCTATGCTCCTTCTGCCTGCCTCCCGCCCTCCTCCCTCGGATTAATTTGGCAGCATCAAGTGAGACATGTAGCCAGGCTTTGGGTTTAACTAGATTGCTGGAGCAGAATGGGAAATATGCAGATGAAAGAAAGTCATAACAGGAAGTAATTTCCCTTTACTAGGGCAAGAACCTCCACTCTACTGACCTGGCTGGCTAGCTCCCATCTCCAGCTATTAAACAACTCGTGTCCCCAGGGCAATCATTTTAACCAATTGGGAAGGCTCCCAGATTGACTGGTTTGCATGTCTAAGAGGGAAAGCTTTCATTTGGCCTATTTTCTTCCCTTTGTAAGCCATCCTCATGGGAAAACCTGCTATAAATATTCATCTGTTGAGAACCAACAAATTTGACTTCTCCTCAACCTGTTTTCCTTTAAAATGGAGAAAAAGCAATGCCTACTAATCTAGTTCAACCTGGTTTATGTTTGTGCTAATCCTCCACTGAGAGAACTCAAACTCCAAAGTAGAAGTGGCCCTCCCCAGTCTAGAGAGGAACAACAAAATATCCAGGAAAAGCTTTTCCACAACTTCCCAGTTCCAGTCATGAAAACGTAACTCACTAGATTATCATTATCCTCTAAAATGTATTACTGCTTTTAAAACTTGGAATTAAGGCAAGTGCACCTCCAGGTCTGTTTTACCAGCTCCCCAACAGCCACTGGGCAGCACAGGCCTGACAAAACGCATAAGTAAAAGAAAACAAAATCTTAATGTTTCTAGATTAGGAAATGAACCCTGTCTTCTGTTTAACTCCTGTAGTACAAACATTTTTCTGAAGGAAATGATTTCTCACTGAATGTGCTAATTCTCATTAAATTTCAATTGGTTTGATGCAAGCAGATCAAGCACCAAAAAAAACCAAAAACTAAGAGCAAAAATGCTGCAGTAGAAAAATGATGACTAGGAACAGCAGAAGTATCATAAGCAGCACTTTACAGCTCTCATTTCAACCCAAAATAGTATTTTCTTATCATTTTCAGTTTTCCCTATTCTGTTTTTAGTTCTTTGAGCACTAACTCTCACTGTTGCCTTGGGAATTTGGGCCAAATAAGGAATGAACAAACCATGGACAGGGATACGCCCAACCAGTCTTTAAAAAGCTTACCAAGTACAGAGGGCCAAAGGAATATTGAACATAGACAGGTTTTTAAAGAGTGGCAAGTCCAAAATCATGATCTACAGCAGTGCAGGGTCTTTTCTGCTTTAGGAAGAGGAAAGAATCACAGTGAACCCAAGAAAACTGCTGCTGACAACTCCTAAATAACAGCAGCCATTAGTAAGCAGCTCATTGCCTTCCTTGAAGGTGGTCTGATGGTGGCAAAACAATTACAAGAGCAGGAAAACCTTTTCCTGGACACATTACAGTCTGTTAGAAACCTGCCATTACCCTCCACTGATGGACTTTGCATCAGCCCTGAAGTATCTGAGACATGTGGACATCATGCCCATTTCCTACAACTTTTTCAAGACTTAAAGCACCGTAGTCTCAAAACCTTAACTCAGTGTGTAATGGGTTTAACATATATTTTACATCTTAATTTGCCATAATAATGTGGCTATAAGCTGCTGTCATTCACTCCCTTTTTCTGACCTTGGAAATAAAATGTTTAATCTCCACAGGATTTTCCTGGCGAGATGTTTTAAATCAGTGCATATGTACATACTTCTCTATATGCTTTTTCAATTTTCCTAAAATATTCTCATATGTGCAGACATGATGACTAGACATGTTTCAGTGGTGCTTGAAACTTGATACAAGTGGGTAATTTAACCATGTAATTGAACAATATTACAGAAACACACAGAGTTTCCTAGCAACAAAAGGCCTTGGACATCAAGATGGCAGCCAGCAGCTAACATTGCAATTGCCTGACCTAACTTGAAAAGAAATTACACTGAAGAATGTCCTCCTTCCTCTTAGAGCAGAACTGGTACATGGCTACAGGTCTGACCTCAAAGGGCTTTTCTTACAGGCCTTACTCATACACAAGGTCACAAATGTCACCTGAGAAAGGACATTCCAGGAACATTCATATTTTCAAATAATGGATTTGAAAAAAATTCTGTACCTTTAAGTTTACCCCTATGGAAAATAAAAAGCTTCTTAATATGAAGTAGCTGAGTACAGCTGAGCTTGTAGATGGAGACTCCTCCTCATCAGGGCATTCCCAGAGCACCAAGGGAGAGGTGGCACAAGTCCCCTGAGCCTGGAGGCCACCACTGCTGCCCTGTGCCAGAAAGTCCCATGGCTGGGAAAACAGGACACTGAGGGATGGCAGAAGATCATCTCCCTTCTTTCCTTTTCCCTCATTTTCAGCCATCTCCTGCTGCAGTATTTGGGAGGAGCAAAGCCACAAGATTTTTAGTCCAAGTTCTTTTCTGCTGAAGCAAGTCAGTTGGCTGAGCAGTTATCTCAGAGGACTGAGGACAACTGTCCCCTCTGTTGGTGCAGGGGGAGTTGACAGCTGAGATGAAGAGCTTCTGACCAGCCACTCAGCCAAAAGCTGTCTTCTCCTCAGGGGGAAAAAGAAAGTAGGGAAGAAACCACCAACTCTTGAGGCTGCAGTGACCCCAAAACTCCAGGATCAAGGCACAGAGGGCACAGAAAAAAATTCCTTACACCCCATGCTACACACTATGCTCAGAGCTTCCTTCAGTTCAACAACAACAGGAGTCTCTATTCCCAGTTACACCATGACTTCATTTTTCCATCTGAAGCAGCTAACTGTTGCTTCAAGAAAAACATCAAAAATTGCTAAGTTTTCATTCAGAAAACAGGCAGTTTTGGGCAGAGAAACAAACCCCTTCTAACACCAGGATGATGGTCTACTGGTATTTCCCTAAAATAGCAGCAGCTATTTGTGTGCAGCATGTCTATAACAAAGATGCTGGTATAAAAACGCTGCCTTGCCAACATCATTCTTTTCAACGTTGCCTTTCCAGCTCTGGAGGCACTGGCTGCTTTCACAGCCAAGTTTGCCACTGCTATGGAAAACAGGCTGCACATGCAAGCCAGCTGAAGTCATCCAGACTGAAAAGGGCCCAGGCTGCTGCTGCTACCACTGTAAAAGTGTTATTTGAAAACCATCTTCTTAGAGAGCTGTATAAGGAATCAAAAATCTGTGGTAGGGATGCAGGCTTGGTGCTTTCCCATTTTTTAGCAGTGATGAACACAACAAAGCTCTTATCTCAAAATAAAACATTTCTGTCCCTTACAAAGGCACATAGGCAGAGTGGCCTTATATAGCTGGCCTGGCAGTGTCCTGCTCAGCACTACATCTGAGCACCTTCTGGTGCTGTGCTCTCAGAACCTCAACCAGAGGGCATGGAGAGCTCTGCCAAGCCTTCCTCTTCCTCAACTGAGAGGCAGAGGGATGTCTCTCCATTCATAAGAGGGGTTCTGCACAGGTAACAAGAACAGCACAGAGACAAGGCCAAAATCACAAAAGAAAACAAGAAGTAAAGCTCTTTCCATCTCAGTAAGTCAGAAATAATGTAGGAATTAGTCAAACAGAGGTAAATGACACACAAGAAATGCAAGATTCTCAGTGTCTGAGGGAACACAGAAGCTTGCTTTAGAGGCAGAGCAAAACAAACCATTTCCTATACAGATTTGTCCCTTCTGTGCTGCTGTTTTCTGTCTTACAAGGGCTGAGTTTGTAACTTGTAGGGCAGATGTTGGATCTCCCTATGATACCCAGCTGTCTGTTTGCATAAGATTTGATGGAGTCCAAAAATCCAATAATTACAGGATGGTTCCTGTTAGCACTCAAACAACAATTAAATACAGAGAGAAAGCAATATTTCTATTTCCTTAAGATGCTTCACAGCATAAGCTGTTTCAGATAAAAGGACAGCCAGTTTAATTAGGTTTTTGTTTCTTGAGCCTCAGAAAAAATACCATTTTTCAACAGCACAACTTAAATTTCATCTTAACTAGAAAAATATACCTGTCAATACTTCTGCCAAATCTTAGAGACATTCTCCGAAGTCCTTCTCTTAAATGCTTTTTGCTAAATATTTTATCTATCCTGCACCCCACTGAACATATCATGGCATGAGACCTTGTGAAAATGTCACTACTTCAGGCAATAAAACAAGACATAAATGGCAGTTTTCTTCAGAGTTTTTTCCCATAGGAGTTTTGTCTACAAGGTAAAAGCAGATTAGGCAGGACCAGACTCACACTCTTTCTCTGCTCCAGCTGAATATGACAGTATTTCATTGAGCCATAATACAATATCAGATATGCTTCATTTGTTTTTTGTGATCCAAAACCAGTGCTCAGGTTTAGGTGACCTCAGATTTAGGCAAAATCTGAAGAAATTTAAATACTGCAGAAAAATTGTAGTCAAAGCTTTCATCACTCACTTTTTTGGTAAGTTGCTACAAAACCCAATGAAAAAAGTGCTGCCACTCAGAACACAGGAAATCATGAGGAGACCTGGACCATCCTAGGGCTTCACTTTTTGGGACAGCTCATTCTCATTTACTATTGTTACAAAACATCAAATATAGGCAAAAAAAACCCTGTTCTAGCTGAAGTCTTCATATTCCAACCAAGACACTGGGTGTGACAATGAGAGATGCAAAGCACATTTGAGTATCTCTGTGGTTTGTAGATCCCTATCAGAAATGCAGACTTGAAAGTTCAAGAAAACAATAAAATTCCAAGTAAATCTATTGAAGGTATTGGCATCTGATACTTCAAACATCTTATTGAAGAAACAAATTTCTTACCTTTAGGAAAATGAATCTTTTCAAAATCTTGAAAATTAGGTAACCCCAATATAAATGCAAGCCTTGGAGTATTAATAGCATCCCATTGAATAAAAAATATGCTATGACAGGAGTTGTGGAGTAGTAGGTAGGCTGATAGAGTGTGGCACGAAGAATCCTAAAAAATAAAGATCATTGTTATGGTGCAAGATCTCTTCCTTATGCTATTTACACTTATTTCTAATCTCATATTCCAAGCTGATTAATATTAAAAAGCCCTGCAAAGATGGTAGATTAACTAACAAGCCTGCCTTAACTAGATTATGCATCTCTGTTGAAATATAGACTTCAGAACATGAGAAATTTGAATCTGCCATGAAAGTATTCTAAGTGAGGTTAGAAAAAGTCCCTGTTTTTCAGATCTTCATCTCTGTGTGGTCTAGATACTGTGCAACTCAGAGCTTGCCAATGCCTTTGTTAGTGTAAATTCTCTCCAATCTGAAATCCACACTGCAGAGAAAATCCTACAGGCTTTGCAACAGGGCTTTTTGTTAATTAACATATGTTTTGTCCATCTTCAGACTTCACTACTTCTATATTATTTGGGGCTTTTTGAGTCCCTTTAATCTCATCAGGTTTCGCTTCCAAGCTCCAGAACTGAAGAACGAGAAACTCAGTGAAGCAAAATGATTGCAGATCACTTGTACAGTTAATTAAAAAAAACAACAATAAAGTAAAAGACATCAGCATTTCTGAAAGAAAATACTACAGGAAATTAAAGCCTTATGTTGATCAATGTTCAGAACTATTAATTTAACCAGCTTGAGTCTCTAAGGGCTTGTCCATGTGCAGGGAGGGGCAAATTAGAGCTGTGAATGTGAAACACATTAAACACTTTTAAAAAGATAAACATGTTAAGCACCCATGTGGATACTCCGAAGCAGATTAAATCATAGCACTCCAACGGCATGCAAGTATTTAGCAAGTTAAGATTTATTTGTGCTGACTTCATAAATTAATTAGTTCACCTAAACTTCTCTGAGTGCTCCTCATGTGAGCAAGGTGAGGCACTACTCAAGGACTGGGTAGCAGAGACAATGCTCTAAAAAAAATAACTACAGTCATGTACTCAGCTACAACAGAAGGGGTGGAATAAAAGGGAAAAGGATTTCTCTTAGTTAAGGAGCTCAGTCCCCTTGAAAATGCAAGGGCTCGTAGCATTTAACTACTATTTACAAAACAAGTTACTTAACACATACAAGCTTTTATTTAGGTTCAAGAGGATAATCTAAAATTACCTTTACATAATAACTTCTAAAGAAAATGGCAGCTTTTGTCAATTTTCTCACTAGCAGAAATTTCAAGTCCAGTCCATTCCTTTCATTTTTCCATCACAACCAACACCAAACTTTCAGGGGGAAGGGGAACAAAGTAAAAGCCTGTGACTGGATTAAATATTGCTCACCAGAAGGGCAACAGGATCATCCTGGTGATGAAGAATGCAATAGCAAAGATGATAAACAGTATGTTGCAGGTTTTCTCCCAGCGAGCATAATTAAACATTTTGGCTGCCTGCAGTGGATAAAAACCCCCAAACATATTATAAATATTCTCTGAAATAAATTCTGCATTTTCATAAATAAAGACTCATCTTCCACCTGAGCAGGAAGAGTATTTCAACCCACTTTGACATTTAAAGCAATCATTTTACTGATACCTAATAAAGCAGCATCAGACAGATTCTTTGTTTACATTTCTCCTTTTATCTTGAAGGAAAGGACTCTGCATCAAAGGCCTAAAGAACAGCTCTCAGACCAGAATATAAAGTGTCATGGAAACACAAAGTGCTCTTTAGAACAGAGGTAATTCCTCATTTTTCTACCAGATTCCAAACAGACTGAATTCCAAGAGAAGTTGCTGGCTACACCTGCACATTCAGTGACCCCTTAAATGCAGATGTTCTGGGACATGCCTGTTACTGACCCTCCTCTGGGCCCAATTCAGCTCCTGTCTTCTCCTTTTTGAGAGCAGAAAATCTCAGTGCTGGTCTCTATCTTACTAATAAAGGCTGTAAGTGCTGCTTCTCCCCTAAATGAGCTGTCCAGCTCCCCGTGCTCCATTAGGAACCACCCTGGGCAAAGTTTTCAAGAGTGAGCAAAGCTGCAGATGCCAAGCCTAAGTTTTAAACAGCAGCTTGATTAACTTCTTTTCTTTTCCTCCTTCTTTTGAGTGGCAGGGCTGCATTAAGTTGTTCTGGTACTCAACTCCAGTTTCCATCCAAGTGCTGTCCTACTAGTAAGGCCACACAGTTAATTGGACCTAGGAGGAGTTCAGGATTAAAAGTAACCCAACAAGAAAACCTGTTTAAATGGGACCAATCCCAAGTACACAACCCCAGAATTAGTTGTTCTGATACAATAAGATAGAGTATCAGAGACAGAAATGGACAGTGACAGGTAACAGACTGCAAGGGCTGCTTAAACTGGCACTGCCACAAGAAGAGGTGATGAAACTGTGCTCTCAGACCTGGTGTGACAAACTCAGGGTAATTCTAGTGAAGGAAACACTGTGCTTGTCTTTCAAGAAACCCAGAAGCAACTCTGATCACAGTGCTGTGTGAAGAGCAGGACACTTCTTAAACACTTTGACTGATATTTAGGGCAGGAAAGGGACTCCTTTCCCTTTAGTCCAGAAGAAGAAACTTTTCTTCTGCCAGAAGATACCTGATACAGGTTGGATGGATGTCAGAAGTCTTTTCCAGCCTCAGTGATTCTGTGATGCTGTGGACAACCTGGTCTAACTTTATAAATGAAATAAGAATAACCCAGGGACACAGCTTTATTTCCAGATCCTGTTCTGCACTGAGGAAGTTCTCTTCTGCTCCTTTCTGATAATGGATTCTGTAACAAAGTATCAGTTTAAATTATCTAGAAGCTCTTTTTTATCTTACAAGTTACAAATCTGCAAAGCTGTGTCCTTGCGGAGATAGGAAGGGATCGTATGAAACTCGTGGCAAAAAGATGAAAATGTCACTGACACCAAAACAAAAAACTCAGGACGGGGGGGAAAAAAAAAAAAAAAAAAAAAGACAGTTGGATAACAGGGTTACCTCGAGCCAGAAATCTGCAGTGTCGTGCACGAAGATAACCAGAGTTCCAAGCCGCACATAATTGCCACACCAAGAGCCACTCATCAACCCGATGGCTGCCAGGTGGTGAACGACGTGAGCTGTAAAATCCTGGGAGGGACAGAAGAAAACCAAGGTAAAGCAGAAGCAGCAGAGCCCCTGAGGGTCTGTGACTCGTCCCCCGAGCTGCCCGGCCGCCGGGGGCTCAGGGATGCGTGCGGGATGCCAGGCGCAGAATGATGCTGCCCTCAAGTGGCTGCACCAAATCCCGGCTCCAGGCCGTGCTTTTCCTTCAAAAAAACACCTTTTCCCCACGGGAGCAGAGGTTCCAGCTACAAACAACACAAGCACTTGCCTTCCGTTTGATATCAATCCCAAGAGTAAATATGAGAGACCAGTAAAAGCCGATCTCGGCCATGTAGTACCAGTACTGGGATGGCAGCAAGGTCTGTGATGAAGAAAAACATTGTTAATTCCAAGAATAGGAAAAACTAAAAGTCAAGTTACTTCTCTTACTTTTACTGATTACTTCTTTACTTTCCTGAGATTACTTCTTTTTTCCCTTCCTGACTTCTGCTCCTCTGGTGAGTCTTGCTTTAAAAATTAAGCTAAATTAAATTCCTGCCCTGGAAATTAGGAAGTATATTCTGAGAGCCAAGTATTTTAACTTTTGCTCAGCACAAATTCTCAATTCCCACAGCTCCTCCCCCACCTCTGGATTTTAACATGCTTTTTATCTATGTTTCTGTCACAGAACTACATGCAGAGTCCTTCTGCATTTAATTACAAACAACTGCAAGCCAACCCCCTCTGTTCTGGTGAACAATTAACAGAATAAACCAAAATGTCAGTTATTTATGCTAAAATCCTGTTGATCTGCCTAGGGGAGAGCTGCTCCCTTGGGACAATACATTTCCCAGGTGTGTACCAGGAGCTGGGAAAACTCAGCTGGGGGGAGCAAGGTTATTTGTGTTCCTGGCCCCTGCCTAGACAGGAATAAGAAGGCAGTGGGATGGGACAGTTATTAAAATAAGAGTGCCTTGAAGCACCACGAGGCCTGGGGTTCTGCACTGAATCTGGGAACACTGCTAACATCTCCTGTGATTAACTGGTGTCCTGGGGTGGGTGGAAATGACAGTGGTCTGGCTGGAGGGGGGAGTTGCAGCACAGGCAGATCCCAGGGAAGTCCTGCAACAGTCAGCAGCACTTCCCAAAAAGGGCAGGAGGTTTTGGTGCCACACCTCTTTAGGTGGTGCCCGTGTGGAGGGAAAAGGCTGCTTGGATTACCCTTTCCAGTGGGGAAATACCTGGAGGCCACTGGCCCAGTGCCAAAAAGCTCACCTGAAAAGGATAACCAACCCACGTCTGCCAGATGTCGTAAAACCAGGGTTTCTGGGGAAGACACATCAGTCACACGCTGCTCAGCTCAGCAACAATTATCATCTTAACTCCAAATCTTCACTACTTAAAATCTCTCTAAGTGGAGCAGGCAAAGAAGCTGTAATCTTGATAACTGTTCTCCACCAATTTCTAAAGGGAACTTGCATCTCAGATTTATTATATTGTTCCCAGCTTTTTGGCTTCTTTTCAGGACACCTGAAACGTTCCAGTTCACAATTTCATCATCCAAAGCAGTGGGTGTGTGTTTTATTACTGCAATTACTCAAGATATGTTGCCACAGTGATTAAATTTGCTGTGTTTACCAGTCACACACACCAGTGTTGAGGATGATAAACAGTGTTTGGGGAGAAGGCCAGATGAGCAGAGACACGCCGGGATCTGTTCCGCTGCTCAGGGGAAGCACTAATGACACCCCAGGCAGGGCTCACAGAGTTACAAGCATCACTCTCTCTGTTATTCCCAACTTCTGACTCAGCAGCAACACCTCAATAAATAGCTGTGACCCCCAAAAATGCTGCCAAGAAAGCTTTATGGCCTCCTCTGAGGAAAACATGGCTATGGGATGCATTTGTAGGTGTTAACAAGGCGCATTGTAAAACCATCTGCGTGACTTCTCCAAGCTTGCCTTAAAAATACTGATTACTCATAAATTCCTTTATCATAAAAGGTCAAAAGTTAACTTAAAAATTAAATCTCAGTGCATAATGCAGCCCATCATCCAGATTACATACACCAAAGATCTGAACCCACAGAGCCACTGAAACCATAGAGACTTTAAATGGGATTCAAGAAAATCTAGAAATTATTTTGTTAAAAACAGTATCTATCTTCCAAAAGGTTAACTTACATCATACAGAAATATAAATCCAACAATGGAGGATGTCAGATAGAATGAAAATCTCCAGCTGCGAAATTGAAATGAAAAAATGGGAACAAACCATTATATTTTGTAAAGATATTGTCCTGAGCCAGAATTACTGCAAATCATTGTATATTACAGACAATCTTCACGTGAATGTGGCCTCACACTCAAAGATTGCCACATGTTAACTGTATCTGGATTATTAATATTTAAATATTTAAGGTTTGATTAACTGCTAAATTAGGAAATTCTCTTACATTATCAGAATACAGATATTTTGTAATGGCAGCAGTAATTTTCCAGCCAGGCTTGAACTAATCAAGAGAATGACAACAGCAAGTGTAATAAATCCTCTAAAAATTAATGTTTGAGAACACAAACCTTTTCCTGGGTCTATTCACTTTATCTTTCTCAACATCAATTGCTGATAATAGGGGAGACTTATGAATTATTAGCGTCTACCGGGCTAGTTTACATTTTGTTACAAGGTCTCAATTAACTATAACCTCATCCTTGACTAGTTGTGCCAGAATTTAGCCTGATCTGAGCTTTTTGTGAATTAAATGGATATCCAGCAAGGCAGAAAACCCTTCCAGGTTTGCACCATCAGCTTGCTAAGTCAGCAAAAGGAAACAGCTCTTGAGCATCTCAGTGCACTGTGCTGTCACTTTGGGGTGACAGAGCAGGACCCTGTGATTTGGAGCCAGCAATCAGCTCCTGATGACTCTGGAGCCTGTGTGGGAGGTATTGTCCCTTGGGCTGGGTGTGGCTGCAGCCTCAGCCCAAGCATTCCCACTCCCACCTCTACAGGTGATGGAAAACTCCTTCCTTTCCACTCTTCCCCTCGGCACGAACGAGCCTGACCTTTCCCATGAGCAGCTCTACAAGAGCAGCAGGAAAACACTGCAGGACTTCACATGCAAAGAGAGGTTGTGACCACAGGGACAGGCACATGGCCCCAGACCTGATGAGAACTTGCTCTAGAACAAGAGACACCCCAGAGGAGAGCAGCAAGCAGCTCCCAGAGAAAATAAACCCATTGAGAAGGAGAAAGCACTACAAGAACACTGAACCAATGGTTTGTGAGAGAGGTATAAAATGAGACTGTGGTCTTTGGAAAGCAATAATGAAGTGCCAAATGAGAGAAGAGGAGGAGAACCTGTTTAGTAAAAGCAGCCCCTCCTTTCTGAGCCCCTGGAGGGTTGATATTCCAGGAGGAAGAATGAGATGTTCAAAGTCTAAGACAGTGTTTTATGAAAAAAACAACAAACAAAAGATGAGGACGTGGAATGTTGGAGGTGAGGGAAAATAATGTCTCATACCTGAGAAAGAAGTCAGGAAGACAATTATAAAATTGCCAGTTGATACATATGTGATAAACAACTGTTCTTCTTCTCAACTTTAAACTACCTGTCCTCAGATGATTTGAAAATAGCACTACACAACAAGCACTGCATAGACAGGAAAAACACAGAGGTGCATGGTGGAAACCCAGAGAGCAAATGGAAGAGGAGAGTGGAACCCTCAAGTAACACCTGGCTTGGAGTGAATGAAGAGATGCTGGAAAGCACAGCACTGTGGCATGGCACAGACTTTACACAGGATGCCTCCCATTCCAAACAAGGAGGTGTGAGTAGTCCAGTGGATATGGCAGAACTGGTTCTGTGTTGATTATAAAGTGCAAGTGGTTTCTCAAAGCACAGAGCACCTACAAGACTGTGCCATTAGTCCCCAGCCCTACAAATACATATATTGAATACATTTGGCAATAAATAGCTTCAATGAACTCATTCTATGTGCAAGACTTCCAGAGCACTGCCTCATTTTGCATTTAGCTGAGCTTCTTTATGAATTTGGCGAATAAAACCTGCAGTAAAACTCATTCAAATTCACCAAATTTTACTCAAGTGCCTTTTAAACTCTGATCCTGGCCACCAGAGAGAGCACTGAACAACAGCTATACAAGAGGATTTTCTGGTTTAACTTCAGGAATCTTTTTTCTTGAACTGAATGTAACAAAAAAGAACTTAGTAGGGGAAGTTAAAGGCTGGTAAATCTTACAAGGCAGTGAGGGTTTCATGCAAAGGGCTTTCCAAACCCCAGTGTTGCTTAACTGGGAGCACTAATAGCATAAGTATGGTTTAGATCTGGCTCATCAGATTTTCCCTGTGATTCAGAAAAAAGATCCTGGAGATTGCAGGCTTTAAAAAAATTTCATAATGCTCATAACACTGACTACTAGAGTGGAATAACTCTGTTCCTCATTTTTTTTTTTGCCTAGAGAATTATATTCAATTAAATTAACTGACAAAGAGCAGAGTAAGGTTCACAAAATTGCACAAGAGAAACCTGTTTGCTTCATTCTCACTCAAGCTGCCAAGCAAGTTAAAATTTCAGTCTTTAGCTGTGTGTTACTAGAGACAGACATGCATGGCAGGCAGGCCTTTTAGCAATAGCAGGAAATCTTATTGTCACTTGTGAAACCAAATAAAGTGATCCCAAAACAACAGCAGACATAAACTATGTCAGGAGAGCTTACTCAGCTCAGACTTCAAAGAGACACACCTCTGTCTATCATCTGGATTTATGTCTGACAGAGGACACCACTAAATCATCATCACATTGATTAACACTGAAAATAATCTTGATAAACTACTCAACTTGGAGCTTTGTGCTGTACTTTTAACCCTCATTCCTTAAGCTGATCGACAGTAACAGAGGTTCAATATTATAATCAGGTGAATTTTTGCCAATGGGATTATGCTAATGAAAAGCCAAACACACAAGAGTGCTTTGAAAGTGCTTTACACTGGTACAGTTAGTGTCAGTACCCAAAAGGGATGAGCTGTGCCCATTTGGGGATTTGCAATTTTTATGAGATTTTAGATCACACTTAAAGTGTTTAGGTATGAGGAAGTTCTCACACATAAGTGAAAAATCATATGCAGGAGGTTTTGAAACTTCTTACATATTCATTACTATCACTCAAAGCTGCTCACTGGCCCACTCTCAGCAGTGAGTTTGAGTTCCTGTTTCACACAGTATCCCATGACCAGCTGTGGCACCTGTCCTTTAGTCTGGATACCACAATTCCTGTTCTTGAACTGACTTGAATACACATGACAGCATCCCAAAATGACAGTGTGGGTACAAACATAAACCAGGGTAAGCATTGTTGCTCCCCTATGATTACTGGCCGACAGGAAAATATTTTCCTATTCT
This sequence comes from Muscicapa striata striata, assembly GCA_030060385.1. Classification (NCBI taxonomy): domain Eukaryota; kingdom Metazoa; phylum Chordata; class Aves; order Passeriformes; family Muscicapidae; genus Muscicapa; species Muscicapa striata. Next base: position 690,006 of record JAREIS010000125.1, read on the forward strand.
CTGCATGTTTTCATCTTACACTTTGTACCAGGAGCTTACAAATCTATTTTTCCACAAAGAAGAAAACTGTTAAATATTTTAACTTCTTGTTTTGCTTTGTTTTTTTTTCCAGGAGAAACAGTTAACGTTAACTTTCAACCATCATTTGGAGAAATGCTACTAAATCCTTTCAACTTGTTTGTGTATTCAGAAACCAAAACCCTCATCAGGCAGACCCAGCCTTCTGGAAAGGGGGGGACATCCATAATTTTTTTCCAAAAGGTTAAAGCAATGATAACCAAAAGCATTGTCTTTCCTTACAAAGCTTCCTTGAATTTCTGGAGCACTGTTGGGATCTCAAGGTTTCGCCGTCTCCTGAACCATTTCTCCACCAAATGGACGGTGCAGTTGCACTTTTTGGCAAGGCCTTTGATATCTGACTGCAAGAAATGGAACAGTGTTAGCAGTAGATGCACTCCAAAGTTCACTTATTTTGTAGTTCACAGAGCAGCTTCCCACAGTTTTAAGGTCTTAATTTAAAAATACTACCAATATTAAATATGCATTTTTGAGTAATGCTCAGAGAAACCCTGGATTTTTATTTATATAAATAAAGCAGGCACAAAACTAACAGATCTACAAGCTGTTCTTTTGTCTTTCTGGTCACCCCTGAGAGTTTCAGAGATACAACTTCTACTGTTAGATGAGAGCTTAGGCTGGAGGGGGAAGTGCCATGTACGAACACATGTGGACATGGCATATCTTACCTAATCATAAATATTGATATTTTGTTTATATGAAAAATGGCCTGGAATTAAAGTGACCTGAGCTCTGTTCTCAAATCCAAAGCAAGTCATTGTCTCCTCCTGAGCAAGGTCCATTCAGACTGCCCCCCTCCAACACCAGAACTAAACTGGGGTGCAGCAGGGTCTAGAACTGCACGTGGCCATTGGGATGCCACATCCCAGGGGCTCTGCATCCTTGGTGCTCCCAGGGTGACCAGGCCAGCAGGTGCCCAGCACAAGGCAGTGAGACTCCTGCATTTCAGGGCGCTCAGTGCCCCACATGCAGCAGCCTGTGGGCTTCCTCCCTCTCCTCCATCCCCGGTGCAGAAGGTGTGGGATGACCTCCCTGGGGCTGCCTCAGGAGCAAAGACAGTGTTTGACTCATCCCTGGGGAAGTTCTGTCCTCCCAAGGGCAGAATGCAAATAGTGGGTGGCAGCAGCTCTGCCTCCACCGAGGTGAGGCCAGTCCAGGCAGTCTCCTACCCTCAGGGAAACCTCTGGAATGTGAGAAAAGGCACTTGAGCTGCCAGGGAGGGCTGGAGGGCACAGCAGCCACTGTGTCCAGCCCACCCTGCTGGCTCTGAGCTCTCCACTTGCCATGCAGGAATAGTGACTCTGTTTCCATACAACAGAGCCCACATGCCTCAACTGCCAGCCAGGCTTTCCCAGGCACACTTCCCCAAGCTGGATACCTAAAGGAGGCAGCCTAAATCCTTCCCAAGCTTTGAGGAGTCTAAAAATACTGTGCTTCCTTTCAGAAATCAAATGTCCAACTGCACTCAAGCAGAAGGAAGGAATGAAACTGACCCAGATACTTGCCCAGGGAGAGAAGAGCTCGTGTGTGAATACCCATACATCTACTCCTGATGTTATCAGCCAAAAGACACAATAAAAGAATAGTACAGTTAGGGATAGAATGCCAAGTTCCATTACCAATAATTATCAAAATACCTCATTACTAGAAAGCACATATTTCTTTTCAAAACCAGTGTAGGAAAACTGCAATTGTTTGGGAACTGTAGTCAGGTAAGGGAACTTCCTGAGGCTGCACTCATAGCAAAGTACCTGCCTCCCATCAAAAATCAAGTTGCCTCATTTTTGGAGGTGACAAGCATTGGCTAGTCTTTTTTCCTTGTTCAGTTTTAAAAACAAACAGCATAGTAATAGAAGGATTGCTTTTCTTTCTCACATAAGCCAGGATTAAGTATGCAGCAGCATAACGGATCAAAAGGCTTCCATGCCAGCATTCCAATATTACTGCTGCAGAAAATACCATCCTGCTTTCCAGCAACAGATATCAGCTGAAGTTTCCTGCAGGCAGAATGAGTTAAAGATGGAACATTAATCTTCATTAGAAATGTTATTAACAGTCTAACCTAGAACAGCCTGCCAGAAAATTAAACATCTTAAACGGATTTTCTGTTTCGGATGCCATTTACCCTTGTCAGCAGAACAGCAACAAAAACCCAAATAAATTAAGTCATCTGTCAATCAGCTGGAACTCATCCCATGATGTCATTGCTGAGAGCTGATTGAAACAGTAAGAGTGAGATTTTCCAAAAAAAAAAAAATCAAGTTTGGCAGAATGAGAATCCTTACTTGGGATGGATGTCTTGAGCACTCCCGGAAATAACTCTCTAACACAGGATTAGGCTGTGGCTTCACACGTCTTACATTCTTTATACCCAAGGCTTTTGCTAGAGGTATAGCAACATATCTGAAAAGACACAGCATTATAAAAGCTTTATAAATACAACACAGTTACAAGACCTTGGCTGTTCTCATGCCAGGTTATGAAGAAAACAAATCTGATGCAATTTAATCCACCATACAATGTGCCAGTGCACTGAGAAAAAGGGATCTCCCTCTTGCTAATCCCAAGAAGGGATCACAGTTTATCAGCAGTTACACAACAAAGAAGACCCAAGGTGTATGCAGTTTGTGGCCATGAAATGCTGTTAAACTCAAGGAAACATTCTGGCTTTTGTGGCCATCAGAGGGATGTTGGAGTTGAGTGAAGGGAGACCAGATGCTCCCTCCATGTGAACTCAGGGATTCCTACTGGGAAACTTCCTCCCAGAGGCAAAGTCACTTGGCACCTTCTTCACTGGGCTACCACCACCCATGCTGGATCCAGCCTGTGGCACACAGCCAGTCCCTGAGACTGATGGATTCTCTTTCCCTTCCCTTTTCCAACCCAAATTGCTGCAGAGGGTGCCAAAGGTTTCACCCTCCTGCTTGGACAGGGTGTTCACAAGAGCCCCCTCCCTCCTGCTGCTATCATCCATTGATTCCTCGTTACTCAGAGCAGTGGTCAGCTCTCCTCAGACTCTGCAGCCAGATGTGTGGGCTAATTACCCTCAGCAGTCCCTTCCAACAGCACTGCAGTGAAACACACTTGGGCAAGCGTGTGTTTGGGAGACACTGGGAATGGTTATGAACATATGACCCAAATTACTTTTGATTTCCAGCATGAATGATCTTATCTGCTTCTGGTTTAAGTCTGTCCAACTTACGACATTCCAAATTTCCTCATGCTGTCCTGAAATAATTATAAAAACCTACTAATCACATTTTTAAAGAGGAAAAAGAAAAGAAAGTAGAACAAAAAAGGTACAAATAAATAAGTCAAAATATTGCAAATCTTAACATGATTGTAGCTTTCTTCTGTGGAGCCAACCTCTGGCTGTCCCCTAAGATTCCAGCTGCGGAAGCAATATATTTTTTGGTGCCAAAGTGAGGGGGGAAAAAAAGGAACCAGCTTTACTAGATCTGCATAAAATGTTCAAATGAAACTTTGAGATCCCTCCAGTCTGCTTAGCTTGGCCACAGAGACACACCTGGCATCTCTCAGCCTCACACAAATGTTCTGGCACAGGACCAAATGAGAGGTTTGAGAGGACAGATCTCCCTATCCTTCCACTGAAGGAGAAAAAGGAAACCCAAATGGTTTAGAATGAATTGTATCTGTAGTGAAAAGGGATAATCAGAAATATCCAAATGCTGTTCTAGAAAAGATGGATAGAAATATTTTTCTTCTGGATTGGACCACAGCCACACATAGCTAATAATGAAAATATTTCCCAATTTTTCACCTGCTATGTTATCCATACTAGATCTTCCTAGTAAACCACCAACTAATCCTCCTTTACAAAACATAACATTGATCTACAGATATCTCATTTTCAGCATTAATGAGGATTAACATTAGCATCAAATTGCATTTCTTACCTTTCACTGAAGAATCTGATGATCAGCAATACAAAAGCAAATGGGATTGTGGCATACAGCTGATGTGGTTTGGGAAAGACAAGTCCATCACGGTCTACAAAGTCTGCCCACGTGCAGTTGATGGGCATCCAGATATTCTCCCACCAGAACCAGCTGTTGAGTGTCTTTAGTATGGATGCCATGCTGTGTAAATAAAGAGAATTTAATTTATTCCTCACTTATTAAAGAGAAAATGCATAAAAAACCCCATATCGAGCCTTGTTGTGTAAAGCCAATAAAGTCAGTGTTCTCAGGAGAAAAAAAAAAAAATCACACAGGAAATTAAAACCCTCTTGGTTTAGAGCAAGAAGGTGGGATTATAACCCATCAGAAGATAAAAAAATAAAGCCAAATTTTGATCTGCTATAAAGCAATACAAGGCCTTTGAAATCTGCATAGGGAGGTACCTGCTGCCTCCTTTCAGTCACTCACACTGTACTGCTCAGTACCAGGTCAAATCTCCTGCAACACTCATGTATTATCTATCATATTAATACTAATGAGAACTGATCTTCCTGAGGCTGCCTTCATAAATGAAATAAAAGTGGGAGGAAGAGTAGAAAAGAGATGAGTAAGTCCAGGGAGTGCCTCAACTCCATAGTAATGAGGGCATTTCACTGATGAATTACTGCTGTTTAATATGCTAATGGAAATATACCATGAATTTGCAAACACCTGTGCACAGGAACAAGTGGGGAAAAAAAAAATACAGTGCATAGCAAGCTTTTTCTGGAAATAATATGATTTAATTGTGACCAAAACCTTGATCAGGAACAAATGTCTAAAATCAGTTCTGGAAGGAAAGGAAAAAAAAAAAATCACTTTTACAAGAATGAAATACTTTAGTCAAAGTCTCTTTTTAAACTTTTGTGGTCTAGATTATATATTTAGAAGTTGCTGTTCTCATTTATTTGTAAGGACTTTACAGTATAAACATGTCATATATCCTAAAAAAATATCCTAATACTGAAGAAAAAGTTACTATAACATTTTCCATAAGGCTGAAACACAATTTTTCCATGATTTCTAGGAATAGTAAACTTAAATTACTTTTTCCATGCTAAGATTTTCTGTAAACCAAGAAAAACATGAGGAAATAACTGATTTAATTGAAACATAGCCTTGATGAGGAAACAGTTGAGTAGGGAGGATGATTTCAACCAAAGCTTTATCTCATCAGATCTCCCAGCAATGTCTCTGTACAGGATCATGAGATAAAATCAAACCATGCCAAGGTCAGGCAGCATTTCAGCCCTTTCCATGTTCTTCTATACCTGAGCAGGGAACACATGATTTTAGTTGTGCCTGCAGCTGGCTCAGGACACCATGCCCAGAGCATCCCCATCAGCATTCCAAACCTGGACACAGCTTTAATTAACCCTGGAGCCCACGTTAATTAACAACCACTGCTGGTCCACGCTGGGCTGCTTCCACTAAGCTTTGAGCAGGTTTGTGAAACAGTGACCTGTGCCCATCAAACAGAGCTGGTTAACAGCACTGCAGATCCATTTACTGGCCAAGCACAGTAGTCAGAATTGAACTATTAATAACCCAACCATTTAATCTTTTTAAATGCAGGAAGGGGACAGTAAAAACCTTCTGAATGAGTTGTATGTGTATAAGCAAATGCAAAAATAAAGGAGGGAGAAATCACAATTCTTCCCGCACTGAGACTTTATATGCCAAATTTCAGCCTAGAGCAATGTTTTACTGCAGAATTATAAACTCCTGGAAGTGGGGATTTATACAGGGGCTGCTAACAGACCCTAAACAGCAGCTTGCAGGCGCCATCCTAATGAAGCAGGGCTTTGAAACATGCCATTTTGGGTCAGACAGTAAGGCCTGCAGACAACAGAAGACCAGGGGAGAGCCTTGTCACACAGTTCTGCTTCCTAATATATCTATATTTTTTAACTAGACTGTGCCCTGCAAGATATCACAACCTGTAATAAAAACAGGCCAGTCTGTCAGAGCACAGTTGCCTTGTGAGATGGGCTAGGACTGAACATGCACCCAAAATATTTAAACCTTAGAAAAGCCCAGTGGTGTATGTTTTCTTATTGGATTTCTGGGATCTCACTAATTGATGGTTTTCTTCCACTCATGGATGCCTCACCATATGATTACCTCTTAAAGTAGTTAATATAGCACTATTAAACTAAGCTCATAAGTACATGCTTAATCTTAAAATATAAGGGATTTGAGGTCTGATCCAGAGTTCATGTATTTCAGGGGAAATCTTTCCTCATAAACACTAAACAGATTCATCAAAAGGTGGGTTCTCTGAAATTCTTCCTTTTGTAATCCATGTATTTTTACCAGGACTCACCTAGCCCATGGGAGTTAGACCATTCCTGATGAACATTGCCCAAGTGATTCTGATGAAACCAATGATGAGATTCCAAATCTCACATCTCATCATATTCTTAGGTTTCATTACCCTTAAACTGGATATTTTTGTTGCAGCAAATCAGGTCATTCCCTGGGAAATCTTGAAGATTTCCATCTTCATAACAGAATCAGTGAAATAGTTGGGTTGCTTTCCTGCCTCCCTTCAGCTCTCATCACCAGGTTCCTGGAAGACCTGGGAGGTGAGAAATTCCTCACAAACACTGACCTGAGCAGGAGCAAGAGGGCAGCCCTGGCCACCAGTCCCAGTGCTGGGATCAGGATGAAGACACTGGATTTCAAAAGTGGATGGTTTTTTACTTGCACAAACTGTCACAAGTTTTCTCCCCTGCAAAAGCTGCTTCAAAGAACAGGCAGCAGATGCAATGGTCAAGATTGGCCTGATTTTGGACCAGCTCTAACTAAAAACTTTAAATCCTACCCAGCCTAAACCTATTGCTGAGTGCTGAGCTCAGAGCTTCTCCTCACAGCCTGTGGCAGTACCAAGCAAGCAGGAGTGAGAAATTCAAGAGCAAGTGACTCATTCTGCCCAGCCTAGGGTGAAAAACCTCTGCCTCTTCCCAGATCCCTCTCCATAGACCAGCACTGCCAGGAGCATTTGCATTGAAAAAAAACTGAATAGTTCCTATGGAAGGGATTAAAAGTCAGTAAAAAAGAAAGGTATTTTTTAAAAATTCAGGCTCCTCTGCATCTCAGGGATTAAATACTCCCAGTAAAGAAATCAAATCACTTCCCTGCTAAAGAAGGATCACCTCTGTAGCTTAATCTAGTTTTAATGGGCTAGTGCAAAACAGGAAAATCAGGAATGATTACTTCAAGAACTGCATCCTTTATAATTAAAGGAAAGCCCACACAGTTGGGAAGTACCAATGTGAAGTTTCTTTCAAAGCTGTTTCTTGGATCGTGGATACATTCAATTAAATTAAAAAAAAAAAATCCCTCATATTTTTAATGATATTAAGCAAAGGGAAAAAAAAAAAGGGCAAATTTGGGGTTGACAAAACCTATTTGGCTGCATTTTGCAAAAAAAATCAGGAGCTGCTTTGAAGTGGAATTTCTGGCTGCCGCAGTCTGAGGAATTAATAAAAAGAAACTGAGCCAAAGCTTTGATTGTATTCTCTGCACAAAAGCTTTCACTTGCAAAAACTGCCTTTCCAATCCAGGACTGAGAGAAGGTGATATCCAGGTTTGCAGGAGTATTAGGAGGATTTCCTATCCTTATTTACTGAATAATTTACAAAACCCAATGGATCAACAACACAAACATGCAAGTGAATGTAACCTTAATTCTCCTAAGCATGCCCTTAGTGTCCTCAGTGAGGCTCCAGAGGTGTAACAGGGCAAGACTCAAATCAGCAAAAAGCAAGAAGAACATAATTCTCCTATTCCCCTCTTAATTTGGCAGAACTGGTAAAGCTGGTGCAGTGACTGTTGGGCAAAAAAAAAAAAAATCAAACCTCAGATATCAAAACAGATAAACTTGTTCCAGGATGGTCATCTTCAGTGAAATAAGAGTGGTTTAAAAGAACAAATAAAGATCAGAGCCACCATATCACAGGCTTTGGTTTTGCTTAGGACTCAGCAATATTTCCAGGAGTTAACACACAAGTTTCAGCTGCAGATTTGTGTTCTACTACAAACTTTTTTTCTTTTTTTTGACATTATGTGAAGAATCCCAACTGCATCTACCACCATGAAACAGCTGAACAGAGATGGGTCCTGCACATTGAACTGTGGCTTGTGGAGGAAGGGACTGAAAGAAGGATGTTTTGATGCTGCCACCTCTTTGCATCCTGTCTTATCTTTTGTGCAAGTGGGAAAACACAATTCCAGTTGAATTCTCCACAACCTGAGGCAGGGGTGACTGACACCTCTCCCAGCCCACACACAGCAGCAGTGGCAGCACTGAACAGAGGAGCTGCTGCACTCAGTTTCTTACAACTAAACCCCAAAATACTGAATTCAAACAGTGGAATTAAGATTGCTGTGAGACCTTTAACTTCACATTTACTCCCTGGCTTGTACAAATCTCAACTGTAAACACTTTAAGTGCCTCGTTACAGAGCAATTACAACATTTTACTGCTTTTACTGTTCTTTCACATTACCTTGTAACTTGGGTACTATACTGAGCAGGCAAAAATAGCACTTTGAATAAATCTCAATTAAGGTGGCAAGTGAGTTTTTATTTTTCCCTGTTCTCTGGGAGGAAAATAAGAAACCATAAAAAAGTCAACCAGACTTCATTGAAATAATTCATTTTCAGTCTGAAAGTCACCATGCTCTCACTCTACTTAAAGGTAAATAATTTCTGAGCAGTTAAAATGATTTTAGGTGATGGCAGGCTGCTGAGGAAAGTGAAATACAGTTATCTCACTGTACAGTTAGTGGAATAAAGAGCTATGAAATAACTCAAGTAACTGCAATAATTTTGAGATAAAAAGTAGTTGTTGGAAAAACCCCTAACTCTATCCAAGCTAGAGGTTCTTAATAGATTATTAATTCACAAAAAGTTTGAACAAACCTAAAGGAACAACACTTGTTACTTTGAGAACTTAGTAACACTTACCAGAATGTATAGAAAAACATTTCAAATTATGAGACTTCAAATTTTTTACTATTGGGGAAAGATGCAAAAAGGATTATTTTTTGCAACTTACCAAAACTTTGTTTGAAATACAAACTTGAAGTCTAACTTCAAATGCTAAGCTACATAATGGAGATTTTACCAGAGCTGTGTCACTTATTTAAGGTGAGAGTTAAGGGCAGAGAACTGAGCAGCACAGGGTAGACAGAAGTCAGGACAAGCAGAGGTACCACAGGACATGTGGAGGCAGCAGAACAGTGAGAACCAGAGAGGAGACCTGAGGCTCTTGGCTTCTCCACATTCAGTGAATGAGTCAAGGTTTTAAATTAGCCCTTGGAAGGCAGGAAAGGGACAGGACTGGCACATTTGCACTCTGGAGAACTCTGTTTGCAGCTCCCTGAAACAGAATCTTCAGCCATAGTGTGAACCAAGGGTTCACCTTGGCCATCTATTGATGATCTCCGCAGCACCCTGAGCCAGCAGCTGAACCAAGCCTGCTGTGCATCCCTGTTCCCAGCTCTCTCCTGGTTACCCCTCCTGGGCAGTTCAACCTGCTCAGACATTCCCACCCACAAAGACAACTGGAGGAGGAGCCAGAACAGAACTGGTCTTTCATTATTTCAGCCACTTTGACATCCTTTTCATGTCCTAACAAATGCAAGGGAAATTTTCAGCTAAATGTGAGGCAGCACAGCCTCTTCATCAACAGTGGCACCCAACTGAAGGTCTGAGCTAGGAGGCAGTGAAAAATAGAGATATACTGCAATACTATTGGGGTTCTTCCATCTGAATGTTGTGGTGTTACCATGAAATAACCATTTCTGGCAGCTTGTTTAGGTGTGTTACTTACAGCACAAGCTTTTTCATAGCTTCCAAAGGTAAGTCTTATTAAAAAAACACCAAACTTCTGTTAAACTGAATTTCTTAAAGGACTTTTTTTTCCTTAGCGTTTTACATAAAAATTTAGAAGTAGCTTTTTTAAGCTACTCAAATTCAAGGTTTTTTTCTCTTATATAAACCACACCTATATAATTAGTTAACATTCATTCCTATTAAGAAAATTTCCTCCCAGTTCAGAAAGAAGTGCTCTTACAAGCACTTAACAGGATAATGGTACAAAAAATAGAAAGGCAAAGCTACTACTGTAACCTATATTGTCTTGTTTTTTTCAATAAAAGCAGTTCTCATAGGTTGGAATACTTAGGGGCAAAATATGAAATCTCATTAATGTCATTCCAATCTTTACCTGAAGACTACTCATAAGAGTTACTCTGCTCTTCCCTTATAAAACAATGTTAGGGACCAGCACATGCTGACAATTCAGAACACAGGCTGATGTAAGGAGAGGGGAAAAAACCCAACAAAATGTACCAGGGCAGGGAAATGGGCAAAAAAAAAAGAAGTCTTACCTTTCTGATGTTGCAGTCAAAGAGACCATAAGCACATTAGCAGGGAAGAGGCATCAAACTCACTACTCTGACCGAGGTAAACACGCCCTATCTCCAGAACCCTTTCAAATTCTTTTGAGACCCACCCAGCAAAGCTGCACTTCTAGATTTCTGACTGAAGGCAACCCTGATGTCATCCACATCACTCTGTGAAACTCGGCAGCAGTCATGCCAGTGCCTTCCCTGCTCGTTTCAACACAGCAGATGAAGAAATATTTGAAGTCACGTGGGTTTTGTTGCACGATGAGAATTTGTCTCACCGTATATTGCTACACACACGGGAGGATGCTGAGGGTGCAGAAAAGGGAGCACCAAAAACATCACTTCACTCTGAAGGTTTTAGATCAGTATGGGGATTTGAATAAAGTTAGAGAAAGGTTTCTACTTCTATTGACCACTCTCAGCAGTACTTCCAGCTTCAATCAACGGAATGTTTTACAAGAAGTGTTCCAGTTCCTCAGATCTAAAATGGAATTTCTGAAATTCCTACAACAGAAGAAAGCACACACTGAGTGTGTGTTTAGTTAGAGATACCATAGAAACATGCCAGTTTTACTTAACCTGATTGTTTAATTTCTTTTCTAATTCCATGACCAAAGAATCAAGCTGAAAGTCATTACTCAGCAGCTCTCCCCACTTTCGAATAACAAATAACAACCTTCAGAAGGGCTGGCATTACTTTGCATTCTGGTGGACACAATGTTGCTGAAAAGGGGGAAGAGAACCTCACAGAGGAGCCAAAAGCAGAGCACCTTTTATAAACCTTTTCTTCCTGCTTGCAGTCAGCAAACAGCAACCCAGGAAATGGGACCAGACTTGTCAGAGTTGAGCCAAAGCTCCATCCCAGCCAGCACTCTGTCAGAAGGAAGCCAGGAGCAGATGGCTGTGGAAGAGCACAAGAATGGAAGAAACACAAAACAGTCACTGATAAGGCTCCCCAGCCATCAGAACTTTGGGGCTCCAAAACTACTTAAACCACAGAAGGCATCTATGGGAATAACACTGGAGAGGTTCCCTCCTGCAGGCCTTCCTTCCCACAACTCCTTTTGAGCATATTGAAACTTCCATCTGAATTTATAAGCCTGCAATGTAAAAAGAAGTGATCCAGGCAATATTTGGAACCTCTTCACTTATCTCCCCTCCTGAGAAAAGCGTGGGTTTCTTCAATACAGCATTTCTTAATTTTAGGTATCCTATCTTGCAGCTATTGGAAGTCTTTGGTCCTTCCATAAAACCAGGAGCAGTATTCAATATCCTGATGCACAAGAGAAACACTAAACATGAAAGGGTATTTCAGAAAAGATTATGGCTTGGCTGCTGCTTTAAATGATCTCAAAACTTTCCCACATGTGAATAAGCCACTGCTGTGAACCAAACAGAAGATTCAGAAACTCTTTGCCAATTAGGAAAGCCTAGAGCAAGCTGATTCATACATCACCTGGCCAGGAATGGAAGAGGTAATTGGCAGCAGCATCTTTTTTATGCCTAAAACCACAATTTCTTCACTGTTGCAATAAATTGCAAAAAAAGTTTGTTTGACTGGAGCAAATGTGGGACTGCTACACAAAAAAAAAAAAAATTTATAGTCTTTTTGAGCTGGATTTGTTAGGCTGGCACCACCTACATAGGATACTATTACAAGATTAAAGATATTCCGTGGTAAATAACAAGCTAATCATACCCTCTTGATTAAAGTACCCACTGACCTTACAATTATCTCTGCACCTCCATAGTGCTTATCCTTCAGGAGTCTTAAATTTGAATGCTGCAAAATATAAAAATCAAACCAAAAAATACCTTAGTCTGTACGTCTCACTGAGAAAATAAATTTAAAAGTGCTACCATTACTTACTTGCAGCATCGTATCTACTCATTCATCAGACAATTAAATATAACTAAATATAATAATATAACTAAGCATAACTAGATAATGGAGACATGTATTTGACTATTATTTTACATATCACCAGGGATTATATATAAATTAACAGTAAAAAACTATTACAACAAAGTAGGAAAAAGTTACTTCTTTCAAAAAATGTCACAAAAATTCCTGCCAGCTGAATTCATATAATAAATTACAGTGAATCCACACAGTGGGTGTGAGCTTTCAGCTGAGATTCCAAGCAGTTACATAAGAGAGTTTACAGTATTAGTAAAGTTTCTCATTAGAGAAAACCCTCCTGGCAAACCTTTGAGACTGTCTCAAATGTCAGACCTGTTTTGTGTGGTGCCACCTGCAGAAGGAGAAGGAAAAAAAACCAACACCAAAACCATCCCAAAACCCCCCTAAAGGTTTATTTTGTTTCCCTTCACTGAAAAAAGGAAAAAAAAAAAATCCCTTAATTAATATGGGGAACCAAAAATAAATGTTCTAAATATACTGTCTGTTAGTACCTAACCATTTTTCCTAACTGATTATCTCAATGACAGAGTTAATCAAATCTCAGCCATATGTATACATGGATGAAAAATAGGAATCCATTTGATCTATTAATAATTCGGAATCTGAATTTTCTCTTCATCACCAGTGAAACCATCTCCTTGCCATCAGGAACTTCTCCAAGACTAAAGTAAAAAACCTTGACATTCCTGTGCTTTCTGCTCCTCAAGAATCAACAAAAGCCTGAAAATTAATCATTCCAAGTCACGTGTCACAGTATCATAACTCAAAACCTTGCAATCTGTAGTTTAAAAGCTAAAATCCTTCTTTTCACAGGAATTCACACCTTCTAATATGCCTCGACATAAAAGGAATGAAGAAGTTTCAAAAATCTCTCAAAAAGCTTTTTTCTCAAGATGTTTCTTGCTAGTATGACCTGATTCATAATCCAGATCCTTACAGGGACAGGTTCACTAAGGAGAGGCTTGTTACTAATTAATTAGTAATGCCATCTGTCATAAATAAAGACTCTACTGCTGATCCACTCTGCCATAGGCTTCAGATATGTCTTAGGAAAAGGGGCTCCAGAAAAAGACATTACCTGGGGACTGCCTCCCAGCCAATTGCTCTCACACACTCAACCAGCGAGGGCCAGGAACACCACAATTATGCTCTTGCAACCCCTTGGCTATATTCCATTTAAATACTGAACACACCATGGATCAATAAGCCTCCTGGACAGGAACTAAGAATCATCTCCTACCCAGGGGCACAGAGATGCAATTTGCTGAAGAGCTCATCTGCTCACAGGTTGATTGTGACACATTCTTTATGCAAAATCCTAATTGTTTTATCTTTAAACTATCTTTGGTGAGAAGACTTTTTTCCCTTTCCCTTGCTTTAGCATCAACTTGCCCATATTTGTCAAAATCCCTTTTCTGTTAACCAGAAACACCAGAAAAGTCAAATATAACTGCTTATCTATATAAGGAACCTCCACCAAATTTGTTCCAATACATTTGCAAAGGCAAAATTCATGTTTTTCTCTCCACCTACAGCACTGCCAATTCACCTAAACAACACTCTCTTGTTCTGCCATTATCTGAAAATGCAAGAGACTAATTCACACAATCTCTGGCTGCAACAATGAGATTTAACAAGTAATCCAGTCAACTCAGAGTGTTTCTTAATCCATTTCCAACAACATAGGAATAACATAGGATTAAAAAGAAAAAAAGAAAAAAGATGCCTTGCTGCTCCCTGGAGCTGGAAGCACTGGTTTAACAACAGTATGAAAATAAACCTCAACAATTTGTAACACTCGCACGGAAGACAATGCTGCAAACATTTTTTGATAAAATTACTGGGAGACTCTTGGAGCATCAATCTTGATCCACCCACAGAAAACAAAATATAAGCGTTTGCTTGTGAAACTGAAAGACAATTCTTTGATGCTTCACACCAGCAATTCCCACTTCTACATTAGCTCCTAAGTGACAATTACAGAAAGCAGTGGCATCAAGTGGTCAGTAATTTTAGCTGAGGCAAAGAAACTCTCCTTTAGAGGGACCAGTGCTCTGTTGAAGGTGACCAAGTACTGGACTCTCCCTTGAGGAGATAAATAACTTTCAAAAAATTTTGGTTCAGTTTGGTATTTGTGCTTAATGGGTCTTTGCCTAACTGTCACAGTAGCTGTAATGGTGTCAGCAGAAAGGCACAAATTTCTTAAATAATATAAATATTATCAAGGAAGCCAAGTACTAGAGGTAAACATCCAGAAAGCATTAATTTCTGTTTCTGATAAATCCCTGCATGAAAGAGCCATGAAAAACCTGTAGCAACAAAGTTACTCCAAGATCTGACAAACCCTGGAAGGTGACACTTGAAGAAAAAGCTTTTTCCTTTCCAGCAATGAAAGAAATAAGGTCATAGGACTTTGTAATTTGTCTTTTTTACTTAATATACATTCCTTTGCAAAATAGACTTCAAATTATTAATCATGTATTAATATGAAAATACTCATTTTTAATTCTCAAGGGCTAGGGTAAGATGGGGTAGATACTTGGGCAACTCCAACTAACAGATAAAATTCCTGAAAATTTCAGAATACGGACCTGCAAACCTTCCTACAAACTTTAAGGATGCCAACATTGAGCACTGCTCACTTTTGAGGTTGTATGTACTGTTTTTTCCAGCAATTCACATTATTTTCAAATCTTCCCCCTAAAAGTACACTGCTGAGTGGCAAAGCTCATGTTCTGCAGTACAGGAAAACTAAGAACCAGAAATAACTAAGGATATTGTAATTCTCCATGAAAGATTTTTACCACAAAATCTATTTTATTCCTTCCATTTGTGATATAAGCCAGCATCAAGCCAGCTGGTCCACTAAGGAGTGTCTCAGTAATCAGCAATAACTCATTTTCACAACATCCAAGAAGATAATGACTTAGAAAAGCTTAAATCCCTGAGATGTTTCTCAACCAAGTCCAGGTCCATGCCTGCTGTGGAGGTAGGGACAGTAGAAGACTGCCTGCCATCCATTCTGAGATGTCCAACTGGCTTCTAACAAGGTTTCAGAGTGAACCAGGCAGCCCAGAAGGGTAGAACAAAATACAGCAAGAATTTACAAACTCATTAGGATAACTCTGAGGGAAAATAAACTGAAGTAACATTGTTATGACCACAATATTTTCACTCCTACTGACACTGTGATAAATCCCTGATACTAACTTCAGACACCATCCCAGACTGACTCTGGAAGAAGTACAAACAAAGCTTATCTGACAGTGATAAACCAGGGAACAACCAAGGCTCCCTATTCCCAGCTTTACTGCAAGTATAGAGGTTCCCAAGGTTGGTTTTTATTCTTGTATTACAGGATTAAAACTTGTACTACGAGTCTTAAGAGCAGAATGGAAAGGAGCCATAAAAATATTGGAGAAAATCCAGTTTAAAGAACCACAACTGTGGAACCACCTGGATTCAGCTGCAATCAAGCTCTATAAACATCCAGTTTAAAAATTTCTTTTTAAAAAGCACATCCTGTAAGCAACTTCCAGTGCTAACTGCTTAGCTCATGAAAGCTTAACTTATTCTATTGATGTTGAAGGTAAACTCCCCCAAACAACTGCATTAATGGCAAACTGTGAACACTTCAGAAATCCTCAGATAGAAAACTCTGTTCACACAGGTCACCTGATTTCTTCTGCATCTTGCTTTGAAATAATACAAGAAAAGTTGACAGTTATCAATACCCAGAGGTAAGGCACATGGATCTCCTGGTAATCACTGACCTAATTCCCAAGTTCTAACTTAACATTGGTAACAGGTTCTGCAGCTGAATTAATTTGCTCTAGCACATGAAATACAGCTGTGCCTAAAAACTTCACAAAAATGAAAACAACACTACCAAAACCTAACCAAACCACTTTCCATACTCACCTATTGATTAAAATAAAAATTCTTGAGCAAGGTGCTTTTTTGTGGTTGGTTTTCTCAGTACAGCTAAAGAACTCCAATTCATCTTCACGGCTCACTCTCAATTTATATGCAATAAAAAAAAACCTCGACAAATCAATTTAACTCCATCTCAGGTCATAAATGGTAAAATATCAACACATTAAGGTATCTAATTGCCAGATACAAGCTATATTTACCCACTTTACAACTAAAACATTCTGAGAATTAAAACAATGGCTTTCTGAGAAGGGAAACATGTGGGAATGATCACTTCTAATAACCAGGTGGGCATACAATCAGCCTCAAGCTCGTAAGAATTAAATACAATTGGACTGCAATTGGATTTGCTGTATTTAAAAAAAAATCAGGTTATGGGCTCCTACATTTCTTGCTACATTCTCCACACTGTTCTGAGATGTCTAAACTCTTTATAAAAGATTATATAGCTGTAGTAATCACTGACAAATAAGACTAGGACTTATCCAACATTATCACACCATTCTACCTTTCCCACTCAGCTTATCATATCAGTGTCAGAGATACTGTTGCAATTCAGCTGGCAAAGCATAGACCAAGAAATGCTGAACAACCCTGCTGAACAACCCTATGTTCAGTGCAAACAATGGAATCACTCAATTAAAATAAACTAGTCAGCAAATGATAGATTACAAAAGGAGTGAGGATAGTGGAAAGGATTTCACTGAAATGTAAGTACCTACCTACTTTGAAAATTGTGAACTTGAGACACTCTTGCTCAACCACCTTGCCCGTGGCATTTCCTGTGTTTGAACTGAAAAGTTCCCAAATTGTCTGGAGCTGCATCTCTGAACATGCCCAGAGGGATTTTAGTCCTGATAGAAATGAGCAACTCAGCAGCTACAGCATAACTGAGCTCAAAGAGAAGCCAGGCATGGTGCTGCCCCGGACAACTCCAGGGTTAGTTCTTAACTATAGTAACTGCAGGCATGAATGGAAAGGTTTCCATTCCTCGACATTCCCACCCACCCCTCTGCACAACAGCTGTCTTGATCTCAGGAAGAAACCATGGCACAACAAACATTCAGAATACTCAGATCTCCATACCAGTGAAGAGGATCACCCCTTCCTACCTAAAATACTGCTGTCACCCTGAAGGTGCAAGGCTGAGGTCCAAACCTCCCTGTCTATGAATTCATACCATTCCAATGGCACTGGAGAGCACTGGAACTGCCAGTTAAAGGATCCCATAAGCTACACTCAGTTTTCTTCCTCTCCCAATTGCACTGATTCACCAGTTCAGGGTTAAAGACTAAACCAGAAGGTAGCCACAGAGATTTGAAGGTCAGCAACCTGCTCCAGAGACTGCTCATCTTAGCTCAGCATCTACTTTTTTAACACTAAATTTCTATCCAAAAGGAAGAGCGCACTTACTTGCTCTCAGTTGGAACAGAGCATTTACCTTCGAAGATCCTGAAAGGAAAGCTGCTTCCCACCGTTCTGAAGAGGTCTGAGGTTTTCCCAGTGCTCCTGCTGTCAGTACTTTCCCAGTGCCTAACCCTTGGCAGATCATTACAAGCTGCACCAGCAGCATCAGGTGCTTTCCTGCTAAGTGCACACGCTGCCTTGGATCCTGCTCTGAACTCACTCCCCCAGGCAAACTCTCAGACACTTACTTTTCAGGTTATTCAAATTACATCTAATGAAAGATATAAGTATAATAATTTAACATCTTCAATAGCCATCTCACTGCACTGGAGTCACTTTCTAATTCTCTTTCTCATTTAATTTTATTACATATATGTCGCGTATCTGTAGGAAATGCATGATGAACACAAAAAATCCTCTTGAAATGTCACTTCTGCATTACCTAAGCTCAGTTAAAGATATAATGTTCAACTCAACTTTTCCATAGACAATATATGATTTAATTTCACATCTACCTTTTCTTTTAATTAAAGGAATATAGACATCTGAAGGTCCACTTTGAGCAATGCACCAATGCAGAACACACAGGATAAACAGTGAACTGTCCCCAACGATATTATTTTATTTAACCCAACTTCTAAGCAGTCAAGTGTTGCATTAACTTTGCCCTGTAGTTCATAAATCACTACCAATCTGGCAATGAACTCAAAAACAGAATGACATTAAGTATTAATTGATAATACTTAAAAATATATATATTTTTAAAATGCTTTCACATGAGTTATTTATTATAAGATGCTGAATATCCAACCATTAATCCTTATAGACTGTACACTGACATACAGATGATGAATGAGCTTAGGATCCTCAGGTCATGGATCATATCACTGGATGCAATTCCAGATTTTTAGGGTGCCATCCAAATCCATGTTTACCCTGCCTGAGGTCAAATGCACTGACTAGGGCAAGAGGCATGAGCTTCAGAAGTTATTAATCTTATGGAAATATTCCTTGGTGAACTTGTTTAAAAAACCCACAAGAACACTTTGAATTACAGTAGATGTATGGATTTACTCATCTTCTCAACATGGCTCAGTAGTTTCAACAATGCAGATGGATTATATGGGAAAAGATTTCTTCTCTGCAACCTAGAAATGGCCTCTTGCAGCTCTTCCAAACACTTTGTTGATTTGTAAAGCATTACTCTTAGGGGAGCAATGTTATCTGAAGATGCCACACAAGTCCAACAGGATGAGGTAAGGGCTCCCTTCGGTTTCGGCAGCGACACTTCAGACGTGCGTGGATTCTGGCCATCATCTCTACAGCTGCAACCAGTTTCCCTCCTCCTCACCTCACCCTCATTGTTTGAAGGCAATTGCTTTGTGTTTACCAAGCACTCTTTTCCATCTGATTCCACCTCAGAGTCCTCTGAGCTGTCATAATTAACCAGGCTTTGAAGAGAACCAGGCAGGGACGCGCTATCAGTGCCGGTCAATGAGTCAGACAGGTCCCACTCTGCAGCCTCATTATCACCCTGCTGTGCTGTAAACACCGGGCAGCTGTGAGCAGGAGCCAAAGACCTCGCAGTCTGTGGTTCTGCTTCACAAAGAGCGTTTTGCAAACTCTCCCCAGTCACGCAGCTTTGCTCTTCTCGGTGGGGTGGCTTGAGAGAACAAAGTGGGTGGAAAGTGCTGTGCCTGGTATCGAAATGGTTACAGACATCTACAAACTGATGCCACTCCTTCCCAAGAAGCTTTAAGTACCTGACCAAGTACTCCAGAAAGCAAGTTTCTGATGAAATCAAAAAATCTAGAAGTACTGTGGAATCAAACGCAATCTTTTCCAGAAAAAATAAAAATATACAGTGTGGGTTATATCCACCTGCATGCACAAGGAACTTGCAGGATTCCTCCTCTTTTTGGCTTAGGTTATTAGCAGCATCACACCGTAACCTGAAAAGTAAGCCAGGAAATAATTTAATGGAAGTTTATGATATTTTTTAAAAGCAGCAATACCCAGAAGATGGATTCTTGTTCTTTTTTTAGATTTTGTAAAAAAAGTAAGAACAAAAAGAGAAGTTTTTGTATCAGAGTGAGAAAGAATGAAGGCAGGTGGGGCCAGGAAATCAGACAGCTCAGGAAGCCAAAACACTTAAAGCAGGCCTTAAAGGGTACTCCTTAGGAAACCTTCTGCAGTAAACAAAGTTACTTACAACACATAAACTGTACCTTAATATAAATATGAAAACATCTTATTTTAGTATTTTTGTTAACCTGAATTCAGACTGACTTTCAGAATGTTACACACCCTGGAAGAGGAGCCTACTTGTAGTCAAGTGTCTAAGAACTGTGTGTATATAAGGTATTACTTGCACTGTCTTCCCGCTTGAAGGCCTTGTATAAATCAGGGTAATGTCTTGTATGGTAATTTAAACAACAATGAAGCATTGTACATCCAGGACAAATCCATGAAGAACACTTTTCAGTTGTTAGCAATAACCATTTTTATCAAGTAGCTGGAATTCCCATAGGGCCAATCTTTACAAACTTTACCAGAAGTACCTGAATTATTTAAGTTTAATTCTAATACCCCATTCTTGTCAAACCTTCAGTGTTGCAAGGAAGCAATCTTGCTTTTTATCTGTCTAACCACTATTTTAGACATGAAGTCAATTATCCTGAATTACAGGATATGATAAATTATTTAGTAGGAAACTTTCACAACTCCCATTTCCATCCAAAAAAAGACTTAAATTATCAGCTCTTACACCACACATTATTACATCATCCTGAGGTTTGGGGGGTTTTAAATTATTAAAAAAAATTTTTCCTTCCAACAAAAGCAACAGTAACCTCACTGAAGTATAATTCTTCATAGTTCTGTCAGAAAAAAAAAGTATACTGACCTATCAAATTTTAAATAGATGAGTAATAAAGCTTTAGCAGCTTCCCACATGTCATCATCTTGCTCCATGAAAACCAAGGAGAGCCATTCACAGTGATGCACAACTGGGTGAGATTGTGGAGAAGGCTTTACATGACTCCTCCAGAACATCAACAGCTGGGACATGGAACTCTCAAAGTCTCCTGAAAAAAAAAAAAAAAAAACATGAATTTTGCTACACATTTTTGTTGTCAAACAGGCACTCTATATTTTTTAAGTTAACAGTGCCTAACTGTTTATGATTGCAGTTTTTTCCTTAGCTCAACTGATTTATCACAGCATCAAATTTTACAGATTAGTTCTTGCCAGTTTAGTGCAGTAGCTTACTCATAAAAATCACTTTGTATTCATTAGACAGACTCTCTCCCTTAAGTCAAAAAACTTATATCTTCAATACAAATGAGATATACAGAGCAGTTTTTGATGTAGCACACCACATATTCAAGGTCTAGAAAACAGAAGTTTTTTCTGCAATATTGAAATAAAATTTATTTACTGCATCACAATGTGATTTTCCTTAACATTTGACTTTAAGATTCTTTTTTCCTTCTAGCAAATAACAGCAACATCAAATTATCTTTGGTACTAGTCATTACTCTTCAGACTGAAAATCTTCCCTACAAATCTGGAAATAACTTTCAAAATTAAAATTAATTAAAGTTAAGCCACTCTAATCCATGTTAATAGCAAGAAGATCAAGGAACTTCCTGGAAGTTAGCATATTAAAGCATTTAAGTGCTTGTCTTAAACACTTCCTGTAATGTCACTAAAATAAGGAAGTACCATTCCTTTCAAATTGAAATTCCTCTTGACAGTTGGATGTGTTGGGGTTTTGAATCTAATTTAAAAACTCATTTTTAGTGTCATGAATCTGGAAAAGAAAGGAGAATGTTTTTTGTGAGAAAGAATTTTCATAGAAACATCCAAAATTGATATAGCCTACATTTTTTTTTTCACTTGTTCTTACACAATCTCAGTCTCTATACATTTTTCAGAAGGTGGATCACAAGTAAAATATTCTTTACAAATACTTAATCTTTAAGAATGCAACTGACATCACAAATATAACCTCTTCCAAAAATCTGGAAAGTTTCAGAAGCTGTCTTACAGAAGTTGTAGCTCTTTTGCACAGATGGATTAAAAATTGATTTTAGGTTTGCTACCTAGCATAGAAATATAAAAAGTAAATATTTACATCTAGAACTTCTACTAAAGTGCCTCAATGTATTTAAAGTGCTGTAAAATTTCACCGCTGTTGAAAAAGAAATAGAAATTACTTTTGGCCACATAATCAGTAAATATAGGAATGCTCATTCTCAGTGATGTCTGACTAGAAACTCTGCTTCTGAACTGCTTTCCATTTTTTTCCAGGAGGATTGGATTCTAGGAAGAAATTATTTTCTGTGAGGCCCTGGCACAGGGTGCCCAAAGAAGCTGTGGCTGCTCCATCCCTGAAGTGTCCAGGCCAGGTTGGGAAGGGCTTGGAGCAAACTTGTTTAATGGAAAATGTCCCTGCCATGGCAGGGGGTTGGAACTGGATGATCTTTAAGGCCTCTTCCAACCCAAGCCATTCTGTGATTCTGTATTAAGTCCCACAATTTCCCTGAGCCTTACTTCAGAGATTCCTTATTTTCATTTACCTTTCTATACCACAGCTGGCTTTGCCTCATTACATCACGTGGCTGACAGTAATGCCTTCTACCTTCAATGAAATAAATGCCTAATGGTGCCTGAAGTTCTACTTCTGCCTTAGAAAAGAGAAGAGTGTTACCTGCAGTTCCTTGCAGTTCCCCACCCTGAACAGAGAAGATGCTTGTGCTACAGACTCCTTTTCCAGCTGAAGAAGAGCCTGGTGTTCTCAAGATGGCTTAAATGTTCCTAACAGGAAAAAATTTCAATCCCAAATGCAGCTGTTTCAAACCCAACATACTGCAGGGCTAAGGATTTGATAAAATGCAAGGAGGCAACTAATTAGGCAGGACACAGCAACAGCAGCTTCTTGGGTGGGTCTTCTCCCTTCTCCCTCCCACCACCACTAATTCAGCTGAAACCTATTTACAAGTCTTAATCAGCTGTCACTACAAAATCTGAAAGCTCTAAAACTCTTGATGCTTAATGAATAAAATTTAAATGGACTGTTACCTTTGATTTCTGCTTCTGTTGCACAGTTGTGAATCTTGAACTCCAGTGCTTTAAGCACAACCAGACTTAAGGCTCTGAGAACAGTCTGGTCAGAACCACCTTGAGAATCGTGTCCAGGAGCAGCTTCACTGCTTCCAAAGGAGCTGGACTTTCCAGTGAGTGGGATCTGATTAAGCCAAGTCAAATTCACAACCTGCAGAACAGCATTACTCAATGCAAGCATATCCTCACACAAAGATGGGGTTTCTAAGAACAGTGATCCACTTTTAGCATCTTCTCTGGACTTGTAAAGGACACATTTTTTAAGGAGCAAAATTAATTTCTTCTTGATTACATAAGGAATTGATGAGCTAATAACGTTGAGGACATAAGAAACTTTCAAAAATAAAATTCTCTGGCATCTGAGTGGTAATTCCAGCTCAATTCTGGAAGCCAAAAGTGCTTCAAGCAGATCTATAAAACTGATCAGAGTATTTGTAGCTTCAGAATAAGGTGAAGTGTAGTGGTGACTGTTAAAATGATGGAGCAGGATGGCATTATAAAATCCCTCAAGCACTGCATCAAGAGGAGCCAGCAACTTCTTCAGAACACCTACAGCAACGAGAAGCACATTACTGAGGCACAGTGTAACACATAAATCAGCAAATAAGAAATAAATCGGTGTTGTCACTACTTTCAGACTATAAATATGTTCAAACCACTGCATTTTAACAGCACTTCGCCACCCCCTGTGTAAGGAAAGGGTGTCCTGGAGCCGAACTATTCCCGAAGAATTCCGGGTGAGTTGCTCCTCCTGGCGGCGGTACCGCCCCAGCACCGCCCGTACCTGCTCTGGGTACGAGCGCGTCCTTCAGCGTCTCCTTGAGAATCGCTGCCAGAGTCCACAGGCACTCGGCCACCCGGGCATTCCCGGGGAATCCCAGCAGCGCCTTCAAGATAAAGCTGAGCCACGGGACATTTACGGCGTCCTAAGAAAAAGAATTCAAAAACCAATCATGTATGCCCTCAGTTGTTATGCAAATTATATTAAATCATAATACAATGATTTAAAATTGTACATTAAAAAGATTCAAATGTAGGCACAGACAAAACACAGGTAGCAACAATATCTATCTTGGGCCATTCATTAGGTCTTTAATTACAAACATGAAGCAACATATGCATGCAATAGAAATTATCTGTATGTTCCAAAAAGGGAAAACCAAACCTCCTAATGTCATGCAACCTACCCAACATCAGATAACTCTGTAGACTGACCAGATCTGAATTCAAAATTCCCAGACAACTTGGCAAGAAATACTGCTAACATAATTATGAAATAAATCTCTCTTCGGGATGCTACTATGGAGACTGCAATACATATTCACTAAATTAATCAGCAAATTAAAAAAAACAAAAACAAACCTCAAGTAATAGGGATATTCAAACAAGAAGATACAGCAAAGCATTTGATTAACTTCCAAGAGGTTATTATTTATTTTTATCTACTCATCACTGTTGCATCACTCAACAGATACCAAGGAACTGTAAAAATACTGATAGTCTAGACCATGGCTTTTTTTTAATATCTGTATTGCAACCTTAAAGAGATTGTCATCTACACCCATTTTACCTTAAATGAGTTTCATAAAATTCCAAACTTTTTATATATAAGACACTCCACACTTCTGTTACACATCAGATCTCCTTTCCTTCTGTACTCCAGGCTCCTCCTAACACAGCTGACAAATTTTCTCAGAAAATACAAACACTATAAAGATTTGGCTGTAGAGTTAAATGGAACAACCTGCAGGCCATTTTTTGAGCTGTGAAGTGATGCCACACTCACCTCTTCCTTCAGCTGGAAAAACACAAGAGATGCTAAACTTTGTGAGGCCATGTGAGATAACAGCCGATCGTCACAACCGAGCAGGTGAATCTGGAGACAGGTAAAAAAGGAAAAGTATCTAAGGCACATCCTTTTTTATTTTTCCTCCTTTCCTAAAAAACTCTTTCAGAAGTTACCAATTTTGTGTCAATTTTTGCCTCCTTCAGAAGAAGAACAAAGATTTCACAGTACTTCTGTCTCGTGTGGAGTTCAATTTCCTGGGACTCTGCTTTCGCCACCATCATTTTGATCAAGGTGAGCTGGAGCAGCATCACCTCTTGTGGGCAGAACGAGGAGCTCATGTTTGCAAAGCTGGTGGATAAATCATCTGCTGCAGGGACAACATCTGACATATCAGTGTCCTGATGGCTCCCAACGCCACCAGCAGTAGATGGCAGATGCTTCTGACGGCAGGATTCATCTCCTTCTGCTGGCTGCTCAACACCCAGATTAATTAGAGAGGAATAATGATGGCTTTCCCTTGCTAGGGGAATGCCTGCCAGGACATCCTTATACACCTGCTGCAGGAGAGAGATCTTCATGATGAGCTCATGCAATATTCCAAAAAATGCTGTGTCTTCACTGATTATTTACTGCAAATCAGCTTCCAAGTTACTTTTATCCACTAAGAGAAACAGAAGCACCATTGGGCATTTCTCTTCTAAGTTACCTATAAATAAAACATTTTGCTGTTACTTTGCAAGCAACTAGAAAATATAAAGGAACAACGTATTTTTAGAGTTAATGCTGCCATTATTAAACTTATTTTGAAAATGCAAATTCAGCTGCACAAAACTGTACCAGTGAGACACTAAAATGAAGAATTACCATGCTGGGAAGAAGTTCACTGTTCCAGTATTATAATATCAACACCAAAATTCATTTGCTGGAATTAACAAACCTAAAGATGGCTATTATTAGGGGCTACTTCTAAGGGTATGAGTACTTGGAGTAAATCTTTCTCTACATTGCTAAAACTACTAGAACCTAAATTCTCTTGTGACAGATGCCTCCAAAAACAGACATTAAATTTCAGCTGCAAATTTTCCTCTGAACTGGAAATGTTCATTGCTCCACTGAGGCTGGAACTGGAAACAGCTCTCAAAAAAATGGAAGCCAAAGGAAGGAAAAGTCTTGACTTTTGCTGCACACTGGCTCAAGGTGGGCTGACCTCAAGGGCACAGTGATTAGAAGTGGAAAATTAAAGAATAATTTAAAAACAAAGTGTAAATTTTAATTTTTTGTTCTAGCTTATAATCTTCACAAGTTTTAAAAACAACGTCAAACATTGAAAATTACACCTTCATTTTTACAACCTGATTTTTTAATTGCAGCTGAAGTGTGTATTGACAAAATGGCTTCACAAAGACACAAAGTATTAGAGGTAGACCAGACCAAGATGTGCTACCCTGACTCATCACTTCTCCCACCATCAGGAAGCATTTCCTTCAGAAAAGAAGCTAAAATTTGAGAGCATGAAGTTGCCTGCAGGAGTAATCTACAATTCCCTCTGGTGTGGTATTTTTAAAGACACATTCAGCAAGGGCTGACCTGAAAACACCAAAATGTTACAGCATTTTTCTCACCTGATAGAACCAAGAACCCTTCCCCATCCTTCCCCATATTCCACATTTTTGCTGGATGTTAAGAATAAATCTGGTATTTCAGGCAATAAATTCCCTTTTCATTTGCAGAATCTTTTCAAAATTCTAATTGAGGTGGAAATTTATGACCTGAAACCTCATAAAATGTCTTCAGAAATCACTCTGAATATTTTAGATAGCTATTGTTCCTATCCTTGAGTTTTATTTCTTCCTAAATGAATAGCTAATAAAGTAAAATCATCTCAACACATTTACTTCTGTGTTTGAGATCAACTTGAATTATCACCTTATTTGGCAAATGAAGAGATCTCATGCACAAATTCACACGATCCAGCAAGGTGGTTAAGGCAGAAGAGATACAGAACTTTTCTAGGACATCCACTGTGAGATTTCACCTTCACCACATGATATTGGCTGTGCTTTCCTGGATCCTCCCATATCACATTTATGTTCTGCCATTAATTTGCAAACTTTACAAAAGCATCTCTAAGATATGTCTCACTCACACATGACAACAGTTCACAAACATAAGTCATTGAAAGAAATGTAAAGTGAGGGGGCTTATTTTGAAGGCATTTACTTCAAAGAGGGAGAAAACATCAGACAAGAACTAAATTTGTTACAGACACAGCACGAGAGTGAAAAGCTCAAAGCCGAAGAGTAAAGAAAAGCAGTGACAAACTCCAACCCTTATTTGTATTATTTATCTGAGTTATTCATGATAGCACCTAAAAACCAATTAAGGCAACGCCTCACAGAGCCAGACTCCTGCATAAACAACAGGAAACAGTTCTAAAAACCTTTATATATAGACTGATCACATAAAAGACAGAAAGGAAAACTACGCAGAAAGTAAGAAAAAAAAAAAAAAAAAAAAAAAAGGGTTTTATATGTTACTTTTATGATTAAGAATGCTTTAAAATCAAAATCAAAGTCAAGTGGAGCTGCAAGCAGAACGAGGGAAGAAACTTATGCCTCTTCACTTGTATCTCAGTTGTGTGCCATTACAAGCTATTTGTGCTAGTAAAAAAAAAAGAAAAAAAAATTGAAAAGAAAAAAGAAAAGGAAAAAGGGCTATCAACAATGGTAGTTCAGTCAAATTAGGAAAAAACTGTTCCCTGCAAGAGTGGTGAGGCCCTGGCACAGGGTGACCAGAGAAGCTGTGGCTGCCCCTGAACCACTGGAAGTGTCCAAGACCAGGCTGGATGGGGCTGGGAGTAGCCTGGGATAGTGGAAGGTGTCCCTGCCATGGCATGCAGTGGGATTAGATGAGCTTTAAGGTCCTTTTTGCTACAAAAACTATCAAAAAACCGACCCTATTTTCATTTTAAAATTAAATCTGAAAAATCAAAATGAAACCTCAGCCTATGACTTTTGGACATCGATCTGAAGGCTGTGGATTTCCTTACAGTGAAACGATTGCAGCATTTATGAAATAAAACATACTTTGGACTCTTTATACAGCGACATCTCTCAATAAATAAGGTTCTGCTCAGTGCTGAAATACTGTAAATTAGTGTCATTTCTTTCCAGAGTTTGCAAAAAACCTGAGCTGTGCAATCCCTGTTAAGCTCAGCACGCCGGCTGCTTTGGCCGCAGTTCTGCCGAGCGCCTTTAGTCACTGCTGGCAGGAGCGGACCGGACCCGCCTCTCCGGCCCCTCACGGCACCTCCTGCTGCCAGCGCCCATCGGAACCCGCGACACTCGGGCTGACACAGCGAGCACGGAGCTGCGGCTTCTCCAGAGCCCACATAGCCCATCCCGCCGGACTGAGGGCAGCCGAGGCCTCCTGCCCCTTCACCAGCGCGGCTTCCTGAGGCGGCATCAGCACAGCGCAGAGACCCCCGGCCCCACCTGGCGACCCTTCCTTCACCCGCCCCTTGCTCCCTCAGCACGGCCCGGACCCTGCCCTCAGCCCTTCCCGGGCTCCCCCACCATCGCCCCGCGGGCTTTGCCCTCAGCCCTTCCTGGGCTCCCCCTAGAGCCCCTCCCGCCACCGCCTGGCTGCTCAAGGCCCCGCCTCCATATAACCGAACCACGCCCACATCACCACAGCCCCGCCCCTCCGCATCTGACCCCGCCTTTTTCACTCCAGGCCCCGCCTTTCACCCCCCACTCCAGCCCGCACGCCCGCGGCCCAGCTTAGTCACATCGAGCCGCGGAGCGTACGGGCCCGTCCCCGCCCCGCTGCCCGGTGGCCACTGCCAGGCAATGCTCGCCACTCACCCGCCCCCGGAGGACCGCGAGGCCCAAACTCCGCTCCGTCACAGCGCCGGAACCGCCGCTGCCGCCCCCTGTCGCAAAGCCACCCCCCCGTTCCTCCTCGGCTTTACGGCAGCGGGGCGGAGCAGCGGGGCGGGGCCGCCGTCAGGCCGGCGGCCAATGGGGCGCGGCGGCGGCGCGCGGGCGGGGCGGGCCCGCCCAGACCGGCGGCCAATGGCGGCGCGGCAGCGGCGCGCGGGCGGGGGCGGGGCCGGCGCGATGGGCACGGATTGGCCGCGGCGCGGGTCAGTCCCCGCCCGCCGACCCCGCCGCGAGCCGAGGGGGCGGCCCGGAGCGAAGTGTCCCCGCTCGGCTCGGCCCCCGACCCCCGCCCGCCGCCGCCGCCAGCGCGGGGGCGGCCGCGCCCGGGGCCCCCGGCCCGCCCCGCTCCGGCACGCGGGTCACGCAGGTAACCCCGGCTGCCCCGGGGTCCCTCGCGGTGCGGGGAGGGGGCGCGACCCCATGGCCTCCCCTCGCCCGCACCGGGCAGCCCTCCGGCGGGTGCGGGGCTGTGAGGGGCGCCCCCGCCGCCCCCGGGAAGGGGTGCTCAGCCCCTGCCGCCCCTGCCCGCTCCTCCGGCGGACTCCGGGCCGTCCCCGGGGCTGCCCGCGGAGGGGGGTCCCGGTCCCCAGCCCCCGGCGGCGCCCCGGGTGCCTTGGCGGCCGCTGGGCCTTGGAGCTGTGCGCTGGGGCTTGGCCGGCTTTTTGTGTTTGTGTGTGTGTGTGTGCGTGTGTATGTGCGGCTGACGGCTCCTGGAGCGTGAACTCCTGCGAGGGAGAGGTTTGGTTTCCCAGCAGCTCAGCTTTCTGGGTTACTTCCTGTCCCATTCTTTAGCGCTTATCTTTACTTCCATTCCCTGGAGGAGCTGCCTTGACAGGGCAGCGGTCCTGCCGTTATTATCCCTTCAACTCCTTAGGATCCTGAGAGTGTCCTCCTTTTCCAGGAGAGATCCTGATTTTGATGAATAACCCCTTTTCCTTCCAAATTTTTGAAGGCTCTTCGTATTTATCCCAGCTATTGCTTTTATATTAACCAATTCTGTTCTTCATTTTTCTCTTATATATCATGTGGCTCAGTTCTACTTTTATTTATTTTTTTTTTAGGTTTAAGCTGCCTTAAAGGAGAATTAAAAATAGTGACTCCAAAGAGCAAAATAACACAGAAGAGAGAAAACAGCACTCAGAAAACCCCCAGAAAGGTGATGATTCATTTAGACTCTCAGAGTCATCCTAGACACATGGTTTGGCTGGGATTGAGGCCTCTTGTGTTTTTACGGATTTGAATAGGTAGCATTAGATTTCTTTGTTCTCTTAAAACCTATTTGCTGTTGACATTTTAAAGTTTGAAAGCTCTGAATCCCATTTGGAGTATAGTTCCTCTTGTAACACTTGATAATTTTCCAAAATTATTCTGCAAATGTTGTTTTGATTATGAATTGCTACTTAATGGGGTTTTTGTGTCTTCATCTCAGGGATGTCATTTAAAATTACTTTGCTCTAGGTTGTTAAAACGATCTTTTTCTTAAAGTCTGTCCATAAATTTATGGGTTCAGCACTGCTTCTGTTTCTGTTTTGATTCTAAAATCTTTATTGGGCTAGGTCATGGTAATTTCATTATGTTGGTTTAGTCACATCATTTCTGCATAGATCACTTTTTTGTGTGTGTGTTGTAACGGAGCTGCAAAAATTGAAATTAATTTAATTGGATGGTGTCTGCTTATAAGTACTTACTTTTAGGGCTGAGATCATAGAAGAAGATGATGCTGTTGGGTGCTTAAGGGAAAAAATGGAAGGAGTCATCAAAACCAATCCTGCTGGTAGGAGGGAGGTTCTGTTTCAGGGGGAGAGCTGTTCGTAGGGAGAATTGCGTGTTTGACGTGGTGAGATGAAGAGATGGATCCTAGGAGAGAGTGGGGGGGTGAATGATGTCAGTCAGTCTTTTTCTGCATCCTACTGTCAGCATGCTCCAAAGGATGGAGTTTCTGCGCGCTCTTCTAACGCACAGTCTGTCTTGCAACCATTTTAATCTGTCTCAAATGTAGGTGAGTTTGTTTTTTGGCAGAGATGCCCTCCGTAGAGGTCCCTCTGGTCTGTGTCATCCTTTCAGAGATGTCACTGACTGTACCAAAACGTTGTTCATTGTTGGCAATCAGTTGTTTTTGAGCATTAGCCTGCTGGAGAAAGAGCAGTATTTGTTGCCAGCAGCCTTGGTCAAGGCTGGATCATTTTTCCAATACAGATGTCTTTAGATTAAGATAAAAAGTAGTTGCTCTGCATTGAAGATTAAATAGAAAATCCCTCCATAACACAAGTGCAACAAATTTTGAGATAGACTTTGGAAGCACAGGGAAGAAATTTTCCATGTTATTTTGATAACCTACGAGTAATGGCAGAACATGTGGACATGCCCAGTGTGATTTCAGGAGGGATTTTCCTGCTAATAGGTGAGACAGATGTGCATCAGTACAAACTTACCAGTGCAATTATGGCACAGCTGTTTCATCTGAATTTAGTTTATTATAACTCCCTTTTCCCAACCCACCCAGTGCTTCACATGTCAGGGCTGTGGCTGCTCCAACAGGACACCTCTTGGTGCTGACAATTC
This sequence comes from Muscicapa striata striata, assembly GCA_030060385.1. Lineage (NCBI taxonomy): Eukaryota > Metazoa > Chordata > Aves > Passeriformes > Muscicapidae > Muscicapa > Muscicapa striata. Next base: position 721,154 of record JAREIS010000125.1, read on the forward strand.
ACGGGATCTTTGGGATTTATTCACAGCAGGAGACCTGAGTTTTCATTTGATTTGTGAAGTTCCTTCCTAGTGTGAAATGCCAGTGCAGCAAAGTTTGATTCAGATGCAGAGACTGGAATGGCGTTCATAGGAATGAGGGAATTAACTTCTGGCAGAAATTTACATGGTTGAAACAAGGCACAGAGATCACTGATATTCTGAAGTCCTGTTCTTGATCACTGGAAGAAATGCAGCATGTTGCAAATACAGCAGCCCTTTAGAGAAAGCTTTAGTCTTCAGGCTATATGCTCACTTTGGGTTTGTTTTTCCTCATTGTGAATTCTCGACCCTTAAAGGAAATGCGCTGTCTGAGGGATGGTTTTGTTTTGTTCCAGCAATGCTTGCAGAGTGATATTATCACTGTGAAAATCTTGCTTTGTCCACTAAAGATATGCAACAAATTTTGTCCACTTGGATTCTTTTAGGCTGTATTAAATAGAAATATGTATCAAATGTAGTTCTAGAGACTGCTGAATGACACAAACTCTGTAAGCAGCACACAGTTTATCAGCTGTGAGAATTAGGGCTGAAGTGACTCATTGAATGTGGTTTGAACTCACCATTGGTTCCTGCTTCTGTCATTTCATGCAGTGTTGGTGTTTGGGCTCTCTAATGATAGTAAGTCACGTGAAAATACATAAATGTTAGCAGTTAAAGCTTGCTACAAATTAATTACTTAAAAGGCTGAGCTTCCATCTGACTTTTGCTGTTTCAAACTCAGTAACAACAGTACTGTTGGAGGAGTTGGTGGAGAATTGGTATTTTTTGCTCGGTACATGAGGATCTCCAAGCATGCTGCAGGGCACAAGCTCCCTGCAGTTTGTCAGTGCACATCTTGAGGGAGGAGGTTCTGGCTGTGTGAACTTGATGCAGCATTCTCTACTGAAAAAAGAGCTGTAAGGCCTTGCTTTGGCATCAGCATTGAGGTCCTGCCTTCAGGAGGAATTGTAGGATTTTATTCACAGGGCTCTGTGCTTGAGATTGCCAGTGTACGGGTGGGGGTGCTGAGGATGATGAGTAGTTGCTGTGCTTTCTGAAGGGGAAACTTCACCTTGAGCTGGGTGACCTCTCTGATTCTCCATCAGGCCCGAAGTCAGACCTCACAACCTCTCTGTGACATGAATAATTGTAGTAAAATGACACCTCTGTGCTTCAGTTTCACCCACCTGCAGAATGTAACAACACAACAGCTGCTTATTAGTGTGTAACAACACCATCTCTAGTTCTGTGAACACTTGAAGTTGTTGGGGCACTTGTGGATTTAACTATTTTGATTATTTTAAATTTAGTATGCCTGAGTATAAGCTGGCCTTACAGGAGCTCTCACCAGAAGTGTGTAACTTTTAATGACAGCTTGTGAAGAGTGAAGGCTTCTTTCCTTTGAAGCAGCAGTTCCTCTGTGATGTTTTGGATTCATGCACTGTTAACTCATTGCTTTCAGGCCCAGCAACTCGCATATGTTGCTTAGTGATTTTCATCTCAGCCACAGGGATACCTTGCTTGGTGTCTGTCTGGGCTGCAGCATGGAACACTCAGCAGAAAATATATTTGGGATTATAAGGCTCTGTGAAATATTGATATTTCACATGTTACTTGCAGACTTCACGATTGTGATGTGAGAATGCAAATGACGACACAATTGTTTGCCCTGCTCTCTTGTCTGAAGAGCTCCTGGAATAGGAGCGTGAGTGGCAGCTGAAGATGATGGTTGTGTTTAGTTTGTCAAAAATACATTGACCATTTTTAAAATGCCATTTGAGTGAGAACACATTTAGCTTGTTCTGGCTTTGAAATGGGTAGGAGAAGTGAGTTGTGAGACTAATGAAGGCTGATGTGATTATCCTTATTCCACAGGGCTTTCCTTTTTTCTGTTGTTTATTTGATTTAAATGTCTCAGAATACTTGAACCACAGGCAACTCAGATCTACACTGATTAGGTCTATGCCAGATACTAAATGTCATGTGTATGGTACACTTCTCTTGCTGTACAGAGTTAAGCTGACATCAGTAATTTCTGGTCCTTATTCTGCTCTTGGGTGTGTAATCTCAGAGTTTAGGAATCAGGTCTTTCTGTCAGGCCATGTGAATAAGCAAAATACTGAGTTTTGAGGTCTTGCTTTTTGTACCAACCTTTAACTTTCTTTAAAGTAAGTGTATACATATGCTGGAATTAATTTTCCACATGATGTTTGCAGTGACTTTAAAGAAGTGACACTTTGATGTGAGGAAAGTCTAAGATCTCTTTGACAACATGAGACATTATCAATACATAATGAGGATGTTTGTCTTCTTATTTTTATTTAGTGCTGCTTCTACTATAATTATTAATGTTTTAATCAAACTTTGTTAAGTCATTGAGTGAGGGAGCATTACTCTCACTAAATATGACTTATTTTTATTAAAGTTGCAGATCTTACTCTTGCCATATGCAGCTAATTTTCCTTTGGGGGGAAAAAGCTTGTTACTTTTTTAGTGGAGCAATCTGTTACCTTGTCTGTAGTCTGTGAAGTCAGTGCAATTCTAATTTGCATCAGCTAATAAAAAATGTGTGGGTTTTAAAGTGAAAATCATGCAAAAATTTAAAAAAAAAGGTGAACGACTGATCATCTATGCAAAAAAACAAGGCTAGAAATGTGATCAAATTAGGTCATGGCAGTGCAGTTTTGTGCAGGGCTGTAAGCATATCTGAAGACCTTGTATGCTTTATCTTGGGAAGCAAAGCTCTTGGAAAATGTGCATAAGAGGGATAAAAAGGGGTTTTTTCATCTTGCTCTTTGAGCTATCATTGCAAAAGCATGATTTTGTGTTGCATTAAGTGGCAGAAATTTCAACTCAATTTAAGAGCTTCAGAGTTCATGGAACTGTTCTGGTGCAAGTCATTTGCAGAAGAAAAGAGTCACAGTTGGGTTTGTGTGATCAGCTGTACAATTAAGTATTTAATGGTTTTATTGTTTGTTATATTATTGCAGTGCTCAGATGAGATAAGGGTGCCTTTCACTAAAAGTTTGCAGCCAAAGGAAATGAAAGGTCAGATAAAGGTGTACAAAGAATTAGTGAATTAACAGTGATGAGTACAGGAGAAATGGTCTCGGACTGATCCCATTAACTGCAGGTGATGGGGGCGTAAGGAGGGGTTAGTCTGAAGGAGGAATCTGCACAGGGATTCTAACTGGCATTTGGTAAACCTTGATTCTAAAAGGGCAGTTTTTCTATATGAAGGAATGGCTTTTGTTGTATTGTGGAGGTGGCTTTACCTGTTTGTGAAACACAGCATGTGTCAGCCTGAGCTGTCACATGAGGGAGAGGAGACAGGCTGATGGCTCTGCAAATCCAGCTGAAGGACACAACTCAATGCTCTATGGGCTCCAGTGCTATTCTTTACTTAGGGAAGCAGAGATGGAATGGAGATTTTTAAAAAAAAACCAACCAAACCCAAACTCCATACAAAGCACAACAATTTAAAAAAACCTCACAAACAACTAAAAAACTCGCAAAAGTAGTTTGGGAAGAACTAAATGGAGCCTGAATGTTTTTCCTGGCATCTGACTCCCACAGGGAGATGGTGAGCAGTGAGGCAGAAATACCTACTGTAACCTTTGCATCCATTCTTGTTCCATACAGGAGAAGCAGATACACTTAATTATTAGAGAAGGGTGTAGACCATTTCTTCAAGGATTACTCCAGAGAGGAAGCACATCCCTCATTTCTATTGTCTTCCATAAAATATTCAGAGAAGTAAACTCTGCCCACCCCAACCTCTGGGGGACTCTCTGATAATAGCAGAAAACACACTTTGGGTCTTTTCTGACATAGCTGAAGTAAAATGTTGCATTCTCACATAAGAACAAAGTAAAAGTAAGTAAACCTTTCACTTTTATTCTTTGCAACTAACAAGAAATACTTTTTTTTTTAAGGGGTAGCAGGTTGTTTGACACACATGGGCACAGAAGATTATGAACAGTGAAGACAATGAAGAGTGGGACATCCATCAAAGAGTAACAACCTCTCATAAGGTAATTCAAGACCACATTGAGTTTATCCTGTTGTACTTGCAAAATCAATTAAGTAACTGTTGTTGTCCTCCATTTTCATGGCACTATAAAATCATTATAACCAAGAATATATAGGTATATTTTCCCCTCCTGTGCTTCCTTTTGTTTTTTTTTACTTGCATGCAGAAAGCCAATATGTAACAACCCAAATGCATGCTGAGTTTTGAATGAGATTGATTACAGTTGCAAAACATTAAATATTAAATGCCAAAGGGCTACTTCCAGTAGTCCTCCTTCTCTTCTCCAAAGATTGATGTCTTAAATGGGGCTTTGCAAACAGGAGTTTTAAATGATCTATGGAGCAGAAGTAAAAATGTTTTCAAAGCTGGTATGTACCTAAAACTATCCTGAAACCTTTAATGTTATGTTTAAGCATTCTTGTCATTTGAATTTCATTGCCTGCCATAGGGGTGAGATGGAAGAGTGGATATTTACAGAGCTGTGCAAGTGATAAAAGGAGCTGCCTGACTTTGTCTTCTGCTTTGTATGTTTTAGTACTTATGTACTTTAGTACCAGCTAATTTGAATAAGCTCTGCTAGTCACATGCAACATATGGAGCCAATGCCAATTTTTTATAATGCTGCATTACAAATATACCCACCAGCTGAGAAGTGTGAGAGAGAGTGCTCTGCTTTTCCTCAACCAACTGTCTTCACAGATATTTGCAGGGGGAATACTGCTGGCCCCTCAAATGAGAAATCCCATTTCTCTTCACCTCTTTAGTCATCCCATCTCTTTCTGTAGCATTTTGAGCAGCTAGCCTGACCTTAATTTTCAGGACCATATGAGGGCTTGAAAGTATTGGTCCTTTACAAGAAAGGACTGTAAAAATGGCATAATAAAGTTTGTTTACATTAAGTTTTGATCATACAGTCTCAGTTTGAAAAAAAGGTTTTGTATCTTGTTTTTGTAGGTATTCAGAAACTAAAGGGCTAAAAGGGACATAGTCTGAATTACTATTTTTAAAGGTTTTGCACAACTTATTATCAGTTAGATTCTACTGTCAGTTTTCACCTGCAAATCCAAAGAAAGATCTTACTCTTGCAGCTGGAATTTTATTACTGGTGTTAGTGGTGTGATGTAGAATGAAGTCAAGCTTGCTGTCTTATAGGTGAGCATGTTCTGAAGTGCTAATTGGAGTTTAGAAAAGAGCTTAGCAAAAGCTTATTAGAGTCAATAGAAATACTTCCATTGTCATCAGATTAACCAAGTTTGATTTTTGGAATATGCTGCAAAAGCTGACCTATTGAGTTGGCAGTTGCTTTGTAAATCCCCTTTCCTCCCAGTCTCAGATAATGAAGTTCACATCATAAAACAAAACAAAGCCAGTTTCTAAGTCATGTATAACATATGGAGTTAAAAAGTCTTCTTTAATAACCCTATGCTGAAGTAGTGATTGTTGCCATACATGGTAAGCTGAAGCATTTATAAATGTCAAAGACAGGCATTTGCTGTATGTAATTTCCATATTTGCAGGGTAAGTAGGGTCACTGGAGCACCTGTTAATTATGAGTTTATATCTCTCCAAAAAGTAGATAAATAACTTCTTTACCATGGGCATGAGAGGGTAGAAGAGCAAACAGACACTGTGCCTTTGTCTGCAAAGTTGGCAGTGATTGATGCTTTCACTTTTCTCTTGTCTGTGGATATATCTGGATGACAGGAAAACAAGTGTCCAGTGGGATATGGGGAGCTGATTGCAATTTCTTTTGAATGACCTGTGGATTACGGGGATCTGGAAGTCTTTATGGTACCTAAAAGAAGGTTTAGGTGGTGATAAGGGTTGGCATCCTAATAAACCAAGAAAATTACTGTAAATTTTAAGTTTTGCTTAAAATTCATTTTCACCATTAGAACTTTTCTTTGTACTTTTATCTTGATTAACTTTCCAGGAGTTTAAATACATTCCTCTTTTTAATCTTCTAGGTCTGTGTTAATACCCATCCATGTTTGAATATTTTCTGAGGCTCCTATTGCTCAGCATTACCTTTCTCATACCCTGCTTTTATTCCTTCTTCTGATATTCCTTTCCATTTTAAGACTGTGAGGTATAATACACAATGTATGTGAAAATGCAGCCACTTTGTCTACTGGGGCGCAATCCTTAAATACCTGTTCATTGTCTTGCCCCCAACTAGAACTGCAGATGGTACTTTTCAAACAGAGCATGGAGTACACAGTATTTGTCCCTTTCCCAATGTGTGCTTGTTTCTAGGCTCTTTTACAGTGGCTATTTTAGATACCCTTTTGGCCCAGCTCTCATATTCTCTATCAAGGTAATTATAAATTATTATTCTGATATATGTTCTCATGGTGTTTGACAGGACTGTAGTAACTGCAGGTTAACTGTAGTAAATTTATTTTCAGGTCTCATATATTATTATCTTTATATTTGATTTTTGGAACACAGAAGTTCTTTACAGCCTTTGTGTACTAATTAAGAAGTGCTGAAGTCAGAATACAAACAGTAGACTCTAATTAAAAAAATAAAAAAGGGTGAAAAAGGAAAACAGATAATTAGAGTTTTCAATTTGAACATGAGTGTTACTAATACTCACATGCAGTAGGTCACCGAATTCTATTGGTAAGACATTTTCACTGAAGCTTACAAGGGGTGCATTTCCAGAAAAATAAAGAGTATTGTAGTTCAGTTACTGTAGCAGTGCAGTGGTGCTTCCTGCAACAGTTCAGATCATCCATTCCATAGTTTGGATAATCCATTTAACCAGTGTCAGATGTAGTGATACTAACCACAGTGTGATTTTGAAATGAATGGTAGGTTCTGGAGGTTTTTCATTTTGCTCATTGCTCAGTTGCTTTAATTATGAACTGCTGTTTGGTGCTGTCATTTCTGAAGAAAACATTTACTATTTATAATGTGCAAGTGTCCTTTTCTTTTGCAGTTCAATGATGTCACCATGTACTATGATTTTGCTAAGAACAGTGAGATCATTTGAGGTTTATCCTCCATGTAACATCACTTTTCTCAGCATACAGAGAGAAGTCTTAGCATTGCATTTCGTTAATCCTTTTTTTCCTACACACCCCATTTCTGATCCCAATCCTAATTTATTCCTGCTTCCTTCCCATTGCTTGAAGGTGACTCGTGTGAGCTCATGAGGCTCCTGTAAAGGCCAGACTCAGCTAGGATGTTACACCATCACTGCAGGAGGAACCCTGAGCTACAGGAAGAGTTGCAGATCCAGGCTGCCGTGGCCGCCGGCGATGTTCACACCGTGCGCAAGATGCTGGAGCAGGGATATTCTCCAAACGGTCGGGATGCCAACGGCTGGACCTTGCTTCATTTCTCTGCAGCAAGAGGCAAGGAGAGATGTGTCCGTGTTTTTCTGGAACATGGAGGTGAGTTGCCCAAAGAGAAAAGTCTTGTACTCATCTGGCACCTTTCTATTTCAATTTCTACTGCAGGGCTTTCCAGCACTGATTAGATAGCAAAATACTTCTGGTTATCTTTTGTGATTGTTTTTTATTCTTTTGTTCTTAATCTCTGTTTATTTCTGATGCATACTCTGGATGACATCATAGATCAGCGTTATATCTTAATAACTTTTTTTTTCCCCAGCATTGCCTAGGAATTGTTCAAGGAATGAATAAGCATTATAAAAATAGGGCAGAACGACTCATTATAAAATGAAATGTGCTCACAGCACTCACTACAGGCTTTTCTTCTCTGTTAGGGGGTATTATTAGAGGAAGGTAGATCCTTGAATTGAAATCCTAGGGAAGTTTATTTCAGAATTCTAAAGCAAGTTAACCAGTTGCATTAAAGACTTAACTTTGATATAGGCTTTAACACAATCTGCTAAACTTTATGAAAACAGTCCTCTTTGTGCAAGGACTTTAGTGTCAGCTCATTCAGATGAGTTTACAGCTCTCCTGCATACAGCCACAATGAAACTTTATTTCAAGAACTGAGTTTTGTTGATTTAAGTGATACTCATGTGGGCGATGATTATTACCCCTCAGGTGGTACAGTCAGAATTTCTCATTGCTTTATCATCTTCCAAGGCCGCCTGAAGTTTTAGAAAGGGATCATCCTAATCTATTGAAGTGGTACTGGAGAGGAAATCAGTAGATGTTCTCCAGGTTCTGATCAGTGCTCTCAAAGAACAGCATCCTCTATTCTAGCAGTGTTCTTACCAAATGAATTATGAGGTTTTCAATCCCAAGGAAACCGAAATCATCTTTCTGATGCTTGTGTATCTGAGCCATATGGGTCCCTGTATTTGTCACTGGATTTGTCAGCTGTGTGGATCATCCTGAAAGTGGAGTGGCATTAACAGGTTGTGGTAGTGGCACAATCAGTATTGCTGAAATACAGCCCGAGCAACTGGACTCTGTGAATGCACCTACTACAGATTTCAACCACATAAAAAGGGCAACCCTTTTGGCCTTCTTGGAAGGGGGAGGAAAGCTTCTAAATTGAACTAATATATAACTTAAAATTCTACTTTTTAAAAGTAATATATGTGGATAATCTCAAGCCTTCAGCTTGATAATTCAAAAGTTTAAGGCTGTAAATCACATATGTAGCTCTTAACTTTTTATCTGTAAGTTTAAAGACAATAAAAAACCCCACTCCAATCTGTATTCCTATGTATTTTCATTTTATAGATTTTCATATTACATAGCTGCTGATGCAGTGGTTTGTTTTTATTTTTGTTGTTACTCTTTTCCATACAAAGTACCAGCTGAATGTGATGCCTCATGAAAACTGCCTGTAATGAAACACCTTTGTCCTGAGGCAGCTTAGAGTTGAATCACCAGGATGAGAAAGTTGAGTAACAAATAGTGTGAGGTTTAGTCATCCACAGCAGCTTCCCTGCAGCTGAGCCTCACTCCTGAAAATTGGCACTGCCTGGTGCCTTGCCTCGTTTTCCCTCAAAACAGAGGCATAAAAATAATGAGTATTTTTCACATAATAATGTCACAAATGAGTTATTAAGCAGTGAATGCGTTGACTCTTACAAGCTGAGTTAATCATGCCACCCTCATTAGGGAGAGGTTTGTGTCTACCTTTCCTCACATGGTCTCTACTTTTCTACCTCTGGAGTTGATTGTTTTGCTGCTGGTGCTTAATCCCCATGGAACAAAAAAAGAGATACTGGGGTAAAGGAAAAAGTCCTTTTCTGTTGTGAATCTTATGGTAAAATAGAGAGTATTGAGCTATATATTGGTAATAAATTGACAGTGAGAGAGAACCTGCAGAGTTCTGGGGTAAAGAGGGAGTTGAGATGGGAAGGAAGGGGTGACTGGTGGTGGTTGTGGCTGTCTTGAGGGGTGATGGAGCTTAGCAGAGCTGGGAATATTTTCACGGGGGAAATAGGGCTGGGAGAACCACAGTGGGCTGTTGCTGAGGGTAGGGTGCTGTGCCTCAGATCTGAGATGCTGGAAGGCTCCCAGCATAGCCTGCTAGTGGGATGGAGGGTGGGTTGGGCTGATAATGAGAAGGAATCTGGTCACTGACCTGGAAATAAGAAGTAGATTCTTATGGGAGTCATGACCTGTCCGCCTCCTGCTTTTGCTTTTTCTCTTCCATCATTGCTCACTAGCAAAGAAAAGAGCCAGAGGACAGTGTTGTGCATGCAGATTGGCTGATTTGAGTGGAGGTGGTGGAACAGCAGGAAGCTTTTTATTATCTGCTGGGGAAGGAGACACAGATAGATGGGGAGAATGCAGAAAAAACAGTCCAGACTAAAGGATTAAACTAGCAGAAATAACAGACATATACAGATGGGATAGGTCAGATAAGAAATACTATTTAGCAACTATTCTAACTAACTATTCTGAAATGCAGAAAGTTCATCATAACCATGGAGAAACTCAGTTTTCATAAGAAATAGTGAATTTGACTTTCTTAGTGTACTTGTCCCATTTTATTAAGATGAAGATTCTATGAAGCCATCTCTTCCCACCCCTAAAAACAATCAGGAGTCAAAAAGCAGCACCAAAACAGGGAATGTAGTTTTTAGTAATTTTGGATCTCTGTATAACAAGCCTTTTTTCCCTTTAGTGTACTTTGTAAATTTTTAATATGACATATATAGACAGACAATCCAACACTGGACAAGAAATATGTTTTATTAATTTCCAGCCACCACTATTAATGTTACAATGAGCTAAAATCTTGAAAGTGTCTGGTTAGCTGTCCTTTGGTGATTGCTTCTCAGTATTAACTCAGCAGTTTCTGGTTACTCATATTAAAATGAAGAAATAATTCACTAAAGCTCCTAGAAATGAAATAGTAAGAGAAAGTAGCCAAGCAGCCGTATTTATTTATTTTTAGTCTTGGCTTCAAGGTATCTGAATTTTAGTAAGGTCAAGCAGAATCCAGGAGGATCTAGAGAATGCCAAATGCTCACCCCCCCTAAGCTCCTAAAGGATGTCTGTCTCTGAACAGTAATGCTTTCCTGGACATCTTCTGTATCAATGTTATCTTAGGAAATTCAAAACAGAAGCTGCATGTAGCCATGCTTCTAAACCTTGTGGTCACAATTAAGCCCTAGCTGAGGGAAATAAGCTTGAAATAATAGAAGTACTCAGTGAAGCCAGGAGCATTGCTTAAGCATTGCTTTCTTGGCTTCCCAAATTACTGTGGTAGAGTGACCTAGGAAGGTGTCAAGGAAAAAGGAAAACTGTCCCACTGAGCTGTAAATTGAAACTCTGAAATATGACTCTTTTGTTTATGAACCTATATATCCTCTAGATTAGAGTATTAGAAAGAGTTTTATTAACAGTGGACTTTAAATAACTAGCTTAGGTGCCCAACTTCCACATGAAATAAAATAATCTCAGTCTCATTTAATGCTCCAGATTTTCCATCTCGAGTGAGCTTGATTGCAGAAATTGGTGCTCTTGACAAACTCTTCCAGGTTTCTGCCATTATTTTTTGCCTTATATTAAGAACATTAGAAGTGACCAAATACAGTTGTTCATGTTTCTGCATTCTGCTCTCCCCATTTTAATGGGAAGCTTGGAATGAAAGAACTGTTTGACAGTCAGGATGGAGATGAGATAGAGATCTGCTGCCACGTGCTGGCTTGATCCCTTTCTAGCTAAAACTGCCAGGTAGTTTTTACCCCTCTGTAGGTTCTAAGGGTAATCTGAGAGTCATTCCCAATCCATTTTTACCTTGCTCACCTTCCAGGAAGAGAGAGTTGCTTTACAACATGATACCAAAACTAAAAATTTTTGAAAAGTCAGGCAAAACTCCCACAACAGCACAAGTTCTTTAGGCACCATCAACTTCGGGGTGTTACTTTTACTAAGACAGGGACTGAGTGGATAGAATTTGTTTGCAACTTCATACAGGTCCAGCCTCTGCTAAAAAAGCTCTTGTGAAATTCTGAAGTTTTCCAGGAGGTGGCAGCAGGACATTGATGGAATAGCAACAGAACTTTCGATCCTCTTAAAAATGTTTCTCTAATCCACAGGCAGACTGTTGGCTCGCTAGAAATCCATAATCTTAGTGGGAATTACAGGATGTTTTCACGAGGTTTTTCTGAGGGGTTTGTTATGGAAAGGTTGGTTGTTTGTGTTGCTTAGTTGCCCAACGGTGAGGCTTTTTTTCCTATCCTTCTTAAGAAACTTCTCTTATATGACTTAGTAATTTTTTGGTTCTCTTTAGTAGTCAAAAGCAATGACATTTTGGGAGTAAGGAAAAATTGGGCCATATCTGCTTGAATTTGGAGATGGCACTGATTAAACAGGCTTGTGGCAGTGACCTGCACCTCATTTGGGGTAGAAATGGTGCCTTGCATGCCTTATGCAGGGTGGGAGAGAGAAGGTACAACTCAAACATTATTTCTTTTAAAAGACTTTTTTGGTGGAGAAAGACTCTTCCTGTTGCTATCTCCTTCCCATTATGTCCATTTTCCTCCCCAATTCTGCCTTTCAGATTGTATCACCCCTCTGCCTGTTCTTGTGCCTGTTACCCTCTTTATTTATCACCACTCGGAAGTCAATGTAGAATAGTCTGAGCAGTGTGAAGAAAGAGACCCTGGGAGCAGCATCACTTTGAAATATTATCTTTGTGTGGGTTGTGTTGATTCTTTGCTGCATTTTGGACATGATCACAGTGCAGGTTGGGAATCACCCATTCAGTCACTGGCTGCATTTTCCTGCTGGGCTGTGGGTGCTTCATTCATTCCTTTAGGTTAGTGTGACTTTTCAGGGCACTGAAACTTCTGCTTTTCACAGGAGATGAGGAAAGCTGGCAGTAGCAAGGAACTAAACTTTCCTTAATATACGCCTTATTTCTGTGTTTTTTTCTGTTCTGTGCACTAGAGGCAGTTCTCACATCTTATTTCTCTGTGTAGCCAGGCTGCATTCATTTGTATGTTGGATTTTTTTTTGTTAGTTCATTTGTTTCCTTCCTCTCCATCTTCCCTTTCCATTTAGAAACATCTTTAAAGTTATGGATCATCTTTGCAGCTGTATTCTCTACTTCTTCCTTCCAGTCTTTTAATTTTGGTATAATATCTGTCTTGGTGTTACCTGGATATGATCACAGTGGGTTGGGAAGCTTATTCCTGTTTTGTGTTTGCACCTTTGTGTGTTCAGGTGTGTTCAGTCCAGGGTAGCCTGCAATTAATATTGTATTTTGAACTTAGAGCAGGTCTTCTGGTGCAGATGGTGTCTAACTTAGGTTGAGAAGTGTTGAAATTTCCACCTTTTTAGTGTCCAACAGCAGCACCCCGGATGGTGGAAGGAGAAACCTCACAGCCTGGTTTGTTGTCTAGCTGAGAAATGGCACCTTGCCTTGGGTAATTAACTAGTCACTTGCTAAACAAGTTTAGGTGTCCTGAGGAAATTAGGTAAATTGATTGGATTATTTTAATTTTTAAATTAATAAATCAGTCTAAGTGTTTGTGCTGTGTAAAGGGGAAATAAATCTGTAATTACCTGTACTCTGCACTAACAGTTTATCTGACTCCTTTCAGGATTGGGTTTTTATATTCTTAAATTTTTGTGAAACTAAAAATTCAGAACAGATTCTAAACAGATTCATCATCTATGAAAAGAGACTTTATCAAGATAATCTAAAATAACATATACCCTACATGCTTTGGAAATCCTGCAGACCACAGAGAAACATTTTACCTAATACAGCATTACACCCTAAAAACAATACAATGCTGCCAGACCACAAAACATCCGCAATTTGGGACAGCAGATGTTTCTACACATGCTTCTTTTTAAGACCAAGAAGCAACACAAGGGAAAATAAAAAATTGAACATTGGGAAAGAAATGTAATATTGTAGAGCTGGGGGAAAACTGGATGGACAGAGAGATTTGAGTAATTAGTAATTAATTCCTAAGAGTGCTAGGAAGATGTGGAAAAGTATTTGTCAAATGGAAACATATGTATGTGAAAGAATTTTTTTTTTTTTGTAACTCCTTCTTAAATACAATTTTAACTTTGTCTTAAAAATAGCATGCTCATGAAAGCAAGAGTTAGTCTGAAGTACAAAAAATCCTGTCATGCTATGCCTGGAAACACTAGCAATTGCTGTTTGACTTTTAATTTTTTTTTCCAGCACCGGATTACCGTAACACCTTCTAATTATTTTAAAATTTTATTTTAACTTCAGCTGATCCCACAGTGAAGGACTTAATTGGAGGCTTCACTGCTCTGCATTACGCAGCCATGCATGGCCGGGCGAGGATCGCGCGCCTGATGCTGGAATCTGACTACAGAAGTGACATTATTAATGCCAAGAGCAACGACGGCTGGACTCCCCTGCATGTCGCTGCTCACTACGGCAGAGACTCCTTTGTCAGGCTCCTCCTGGAGTTCAAGGCTGAGGTTGATCCGCTCAGTGATAAAGGTACTACACCACTCCAGCTGGCCATTATCCGGGAGAGGTCAAGCTGTGTGAAAATCCTCCTGGACCACAATGCCAACATCGACATTCAGAATGGTTTCCTGTTACGATACGCTGTGATCAAAAGCAATCACTCGTACTGCCGAATGTTCCTCCAGAGAGGGGCCGATACAAACTTGGGGCGCTTGGAAGATGGACAGACACCCTTGCACTTGTCTGCTCTTAGAGATGATGTGCTTTGTGCACAAATGTTGTATAATTACGGAGCAGACACTAACACAAGGAACTATGAAGGACAGACCCCACTGGCTGTTTCAATAAGTATTTCTGGAAGTAGCCGACCCTGTCTGGATTTCTTACAAGAAGTGACAAGTATGTATGTAAGAGAAGTTAATCACAGGACACAATGTCCTCTAAAAGCCTTCTTTGAATTTAGCCCCAGGAAAAAAAAAAAAGCTTCCGCTCTGCCCCTTGATGCTATTTAAATGCACTAGAAAATTTCTGGGAAGGTGAAGGGATTGTGATACTGGGAATCTCTTATGTGGCAAAGGCGCTAATGTTAGGTGTACTTCATTTAACTTAGTGTTGTTTAAATATCTATGGGAAGCGTTCATTTTAAAAGAGTGAACTGTAAAATCTCATTTCTGGCCTTAGCACGTAAGATTTTTGAGTTTGGTTTTGTTGTTTGTTTAGAGGTTTTTTAGTGTCTTTTGTTTTGCTTTTTTTATTGCCATGCAAATCCTCAGCAGTTGATGGCTTTTTCATCTGCGCTACAGCTAGGGCAGAAAAGAGCTTTGGCTGTTTTGTGTTCTCCCACATTCCCTCCTTCCCTCCCCTAAACCAGACGACAAAATGCCACAGTTCATTCCTGCAGCTTGAAGGGGTTTCATGTGCTGTGTAGCTTTGGTTTGATTTTGTTGATGTCTTTGAAATACGAGAGATTTTAAGTCATCGTTACTTCTGTTATTTAGAAAAAGTATTGGGCTCTTAGTATCCAGATTACTTTTGATTACCAGTTTTTGGTGTACTAGGTCTACTGAAAATTTTCCTCTCTGAACATGGAATGATGTATTAATGTTTCATAATCATAGTATTGCCTAAGGCATTTAGGAATTGCTGATAAGCATTTAGCAGACTTTGCCAATTCAAACATGTTAAGATGGCCTGGTAAATTATCATCCAACTAGAATGATCTCTGTACCACAGAGGATGGGGTATTTCATATATAATTTTTCTGTCCCCTATAGCTCCATTTTTGAATATGGTGATTTTTTAATGAGGATTAAATAACCTATATACTCTGTAAAGAAACTGAAAGTCAGTGTGGGCTGGAAGTGAATCAGCTGAGATCTGTCGTCAGTTGCTGACACAAATAAGTATTTGGAATTTCTTCTCTTTCTCTACATGATTTGTGGTGATGTTTTTGTTCATATGTGAAATTGGAGGAGAATTGCTGGAAAGGTGGAAGTTGATAATAAGAAATACAAGCAATTAAGCAATTTTGGTTTAATTTGCCTGCCCCTTCTCATTCAAACACATTTCTTTCTGGTTTCCTTTTTGGAAGCCTGTCACTATATAGTTGCAGCGTAAGGGATTTTAGGAGATGATATAATATCCAGACTTGCAGTTTTTCAGTCTTAGGATGTATCAGCATGAAAGCTTAGGCTGCTCCCGTGTTTCCTCAGTGTCTAAAGACCAATGGAAACAGGTACCATAACTTTCAGCTTGCAGATTCTGTATCTTAAGGGTTTAATGTTAAGTGACAAGTAAATTCTGCTACAAAAAAAAAAAAGGTAGCTTTTACTTGTGGCCAGTGTAACAGAGTTGGAACTAACTATCCCAGTTTTGTGCTGTTGGAGGGAGAACTGGGAAGGCAGTGCTGACAAAAACACTTCAGCTCTGAGCAAAATAATTATCAATAATTATCAATGTATGTTTACAAACCACTGTAAACAAACTCTGCTGCCCTTTTTATAAATATCCAAACACTGTCTTCCCTGCTTTGCATGAATAATTATTTTAATAAGATGCTATATAAGAGATGAGATGGATAAAGAGCAAGCTGACATTTTGGTAGTGGAACTCCCAGTTAAAAACTGTAAAGGGAATTGGCTGTAAAGGGAACTGTTGAGATCTTGTGCTGTAGCACTTCGGGGAAGAATCTTGTTTATGAGTCGACTGAAATATGTATTTTCTAGAAAAAAAGTTTACAAAATTTTTGGACAATTCTTCTATTGGAATTCTTCTTGACACTCTTCTGAGGTTGGCAGCAGTGCCTTGTTCGTGGGGCTTAACGGGAAGTTCAGTTTATTTGAACCTTATACTAAGTGCTTTATATAGAAATCCATAGCTGTAAGTTTTATATTTACATCTGAAATTTTGAAGAGTATATTTGATAGTAAAACAGGAAATAGTTTTTATTTTTACAGTAGATTAACATTTTAAGGCTAAAGATCAATAGATATAAAAAGTTATTATCAGAGTTATCAAGCCGATCTGTGTCTTCAAGTGAAAGCAGTTGCATGCTGCATATGAATGGGATACTATTCAGTATTCTGCATGTAAGATGTGAGTAGCTATTTTTTTTTATACTTGGAAAACGTATTTGTACAGTTTCAGTTTCTCAGAAAACATCATTTGTGAATTTCTTTTTGTTTTGGTAGGTATTGTAATCGGTAATAATGGCAGCCTTTAGCCCAGGTCCCCGGTTGGGAATAACAGGCAAGAAACCAAGCTCTCAGAAATACTCAGTATTGGCCCTGAGAGTCTGCAAGAAGATATTGGATTTTGGGGTTTGACCCTGAAGGTCTGATATTCTTCCTGGTTACAGGTAGAGATTCCTTTGCTCCTAGAATAATTCCAAGAGGAAGTTATTCTATAGTTGTGTTTCAGTATTTAAACACCAAGCTGGAAGTTAGGAACAACAGAGTTTTTGACCATAAGTCTGCTGTTGACTTGGCATTCAGACTTGTGTGTTTTTCTTTTTCCCCTCTCTCTTTTTTACAATAGAAAAAAAAATTCTCCCTGGGAAGAAAAAGACTGAAGATGAAAACTGCTCAGTGATTTTATTAAGCACCTTCCTTCTCCTTCTCTGTGTTACACTTTCCTATTTAAAAAGGCATTTATTGGCAGCCACCATAGTACCTAAGATCATTTGATAAGGAGTTGGTTTGGAGCAGTGTAAATGTTTCAATTTTCACATGGTCTGAACCTGCCTCTTCAGGAGTGTTAATATGTTAAGCTTGGAATGTACTAATGCAAATTAAAATAGAGTTGTGTGTATATGAGATATATGGAGAGAGAGATACATAGATACTTTTAGTGGTAGTGTATATATTTATAAAATTAGTGTGCAGTCACAGCCCTTAGTAAAATTATTTTGAAGTTGAATGGGATTTGAGAATATTAAAATTTATAATATGAACGTGGGAGGTATAAAAAATGCAAGTATTAGAAAAATACATAAGGGCTTAAATAAACTTTAAGATATTAGAAATTTCAATTAGGATCTTTAAAGAAGGGAATTTTTAAAAAGCTTAGAAAGTTCCCCCTCCCCTGTGTGGATGCAGAGAGCTCAGGAAATGATCTGCCCAGAGCATTGTAATGTGCGTGGTGTGGCAACAGGTACCAAAGAGCTCATTTCAGGTCTGGAACAACATCTAAAGGTCACCCAGTGAATTTAACTACAAGTGTTTCAGCTGTATTCCTCTTTTTAATTTTTCAAAGGGCAGATCTTTGGCTTTGACTAGATAGTGCAATTTTGTGTTTAAATCTATATAGCACTGTAAATGTGCAGAATAACTGAGACAGAAGTTCTGTTAAGGAAACCCTTATACATCCTTTGTCTCTATCCCTTGGCTAAATCAAAATAACTTTTCACTAGAATGTTTTTTTTAATTGGAAGAAGATTTTAAAAAGTTTCTCTCCGCATAGTTTTAACTTTTATGAATACAGAAATGTCATAGTGAATTAAGTCGATTTCTACATATTTTATTTAATGGATAATTGCAAAGGAAATGGTACTTTCAAGTTTGTAATAACATAGAAGATCTTTACTGGAATCTCAGGCTTTACTTGGGTGCTGCTGGAAATCTTGCAGTAATGATCGAGGTCTGCTTTGTCATCCAGTTACCCAGGGAACTAGGATAAAGGGATTATTTTATGATTTGACTATTTGACTATTATTTTATAGTTGACTGTATTAAGTAGTTGAATCATATTGTGTAGCTATATACAGTTATTTACTTTGAAAGAATTTTTAGGAGGCCTTTGGAAAAAAAAAAAAAATTAAAGACATATTTTTATATGTGGCATTTAAGGTACAGCTGTGCTTTACTCCCATTTGTACACCTATGCTGTACTCTGCAAAAGTAATTTTAAAATAGCATAACAGTGCATCTTAAGCCTGTCTTGATGTTCAGAGCACTTTACTTACTCTCTTCTAAAAATAGATAAACATTATGGTGTTGAAATTCTTAGCTGCATTTCCATAGCAATTTCAGTGAGATGTTGCAAATTTTTTTTTTAAATACCTTTGCAGGCATATTCAAATCTTAATTTCATTGCTTAATGCACCTGTTAAGTATAGCATTGAGCTTTACTGACATTCTGCTTTTTAATATAGGAATTTTCAGTCCAAAATAGAACATAATTTCTGTGCCAGATAGACTGAAATTTAATAGACATCTAAAACTCATTGTGGGGAATTATTTTTCAGAGACCAATGAAAACATATGTCAGGCTTAGACATTCTCACAGAGGCATACTGAACACAAAATTAAATTAGAACTTTTAAAATAACTTATGTGATATCCAGTTAAAAAGCTCTCCGTGTCCTGTTGAGCAGGAGGGAATTTTTTCACTCTCTCAATGAACACTGTAATTCTACACTCATCCCTGCATGTCTGATACTAATATTTTAGGCCTATAGATTTTTGATATTAGCTTTTTCTGATGTTTTGAATGCTGGAAAACCAGATATCTTCTCGAGTTACTCTGCTGTTGTGTTTTTACAGAGTACAAACCAGTGCATTTCCTAAACTTCAGACCTATTGCACTGAGTAGCCGAATTCCCGTTCGGCTCAGCCTCGTCACTTCCTAGGTGATCCCAACCTTTCCCTGTGATCCCATTTTTGTGCATCCACTCCAGTGTGTTTTATGGCTGATGAGTGTGAGTTTCCAGTTGATAAGTTCAATTATCTTTTTCATTTCCTCCCCTTAAAAAAGCCAGCAAATTCAGAACTCAGTTTAATTGCTGGCAGTAGCTGCATTCCTGCACCGCTGTGAAATAAGGGATGAATTTAAGGGTTTGCTGCAGAAATAAATACTTTTCCTGATATTCTAGAGGAGCTGAGCTGTTGCCAGCATACATCAGCCTGATTTCAACATACTTTGTGAAATGTTTCAGAAGATTTTTATTTTTAAGTTCCCTTTGTAGCTAAAAAGAAATTACCAAATGGTTTCTTGCTACTGTTTTCAGCCTTTGAGAACTCCCAGGAGAGGCAGAGGCTCAGTTTGAGAAATACCACTCTAAGGTTTTTTAGAGAGATGCATTAATATTGTAGAGAAAACTGTGGGCGGCTTCTGAAATATGTCACTGATGTTATTTTTCATTTTTCAAATTTCTTCAGAAACAGCCTGTCCACTTCAAACCAATGACACTGATTGTTTGCTTTAAAAGTACTTTTCTTTTAGTAGTTAGAACAATACATCAGAGGGCATCTTCTTGCAGCCTACAATGTATTAATTTCAGTTATTCCCAAGTTTACTCTTGGGTAACAGAAAGGTCAATTCATGATTTTTGTATTGTATTTTTGCATGTAGCTTTTTTGTTCTGTATCTGCAGTGGAGGAAATGGGTAGGGATTCCCCTTTTCCAGCTTTGCAGTACTGGATAAAAGTCCCCAAAAACCTGTGTTGTCAGAGGGCATCACAAATATGTCTTAATTGTCCTTAAATACAGACTTAGTGGGTGAGTTAGTGTTTTATTTCTTGGGGAGCATTGTCAGCAGAGGGAAGACACAGGTATAAACACAGAGAGTTATAACAGTGACACAGGTCTTTGGCCAGGTGGCAAATCCTAAATGGAAGTTTTGTCTGCCTCTAGGATAGAACAGCAAACTCTCAGATATCATACCAGAAAAATCTTGAAACTGCAAAAAGAAAAGGAATGGAGTTTTGAGTGGAAATTCAGATTAATTGTAATAATTTCGTGCTGTTAAAACATGTTTTTTTCCTTTGCTTTACCAGCAAAGGCTAATCTTTTAATAATAATTTAAAAGGCCCATTTCATTATTCAAGTAAAATAATTATTTAAGTGGGGGAAAGGCTGGAAACTTAATTTGTTACCAGCTGAAGACCTGATTTAGGAAAATGCTTAAATTTTATACATACTGAAGTCTGCTGCATCTAGATTAAAAAAAAAAAAAAAATCAAAAAGCAATTCCTCTCAATTCTTTAAGCTCATGCTTTAAAATTCTTCTGTTTAGAAGAAGCTTCTCTGTCAGGTTTGGGACACTGTATACAAGAATTGCATTGGTGGGGATTTTTGCTTTTCCTTCCAGCAGAGAACGCAAGCTCTGGAAGGCAAAAGATGAACTATGCATCTTTTTCCTGTAATTAATACTTCCAATTTATTTGATTACTGCCTTAAAGCTTACAAAACAAATTGACTGCAGAATGTAATGATTTAGTGAACACATGAGCAAATCCAGAATAATAGCAGCAAGGTGGCCCTTCAGGGATGTGCTGGATGTTTTTAAGGTGATCAGTAGTTTTATGTGGCTGTTTTGCATGATAGTGGTAATTAGGCCAAGTGTGCCTTTCATGTTTGTGGGGTTTTTTGTTTCTTTCTCTTTTAATTCTCTTCCTTTCCAGCTTATTTGCCTAAGTAACTTCCCAAACTTGTGATGCAGGATATAACCAAAGTTGCTACTTCCTAATTGTTTTCAAAGAGAACTTTATTCATCATTTAACTTGTCTTACTTTGCCAAGTTACTAATAACATTTTTCATTTGCCAAACTAAGGTTCACTGACATCGGTCCGTAATCCTTTATTTTTTTTCTTTTTCATTCAGATGCAACCAAGAATGAGTAAGTGTTCCAGACACCGTTTCTAATAAATCACAAATGCATTAATAACCCTGGAATTTGCAAGGCGTGACCTAAGACACCAGCAGCCACTAGATGTAGCAACTGGTGCTTAACATTGGAAATGTCCATTGTTAACACATTCCCAGGAAATATTTTTTAGGCTTATCAGGGGAAAATGTCATACATTTGATAATCGGGTCTTTTTGAATTAACTGATGACCAATTTCTTCTGGGTATTTTAAGTTGTCTGTTCCTTTATGTTCTCAAAAACCACATAGGATGTTAATTAAAAGGCATTTATTTCTGAAACCAGAAATCAGTGTCTCATAGCTGATTTATTGTGTACTCTGCTACAGAAAATACACAAAGACCTCTATCATTTCTAATGCTGCTGTTTGCAGTGAACTTTTGAAGCAGTGCATCCTTTCTGAACCCAGTTTCAAAGCATCAGAACTATTTCATTATCACCATTAAGATTGCTTGATTTCTTACCAAAATAACTTTCCTTTCCCTGAAGTTCAAACATTCTGCTGTTGTCTGAGTTGCTTAAATTCTTTCCTTCAGGTGGAAAAAAAATTGCCAGGAAGAAACCACTGGTGGACAAAGTAACCATTGGTCTGTGTTCTAAGTCATGGATAAAGGATTTAACTAAAAATAAGTTGACATTTAGATGGTGATAAGTATAATAAAAGTATTTTCAGTTTACATAAAGGGAACTCAAATGTTCATGTTTTTTTAATTTCAAACCTAATTTCTTTGAAAGCAGACTGAGACTATTTTCATGCATTACTTCTGCTGGCTTGCCCTGGATAATTTTAGTGCTTAAGATAAATCCCAGTGTCTAAAAATGCCTACCTGTCTGTCAGCTCATTTCTATAGATACCAACAGAAGCACCTACATTGTTCAAGGTGCTGAGTATTTTGAATTTGACAGTCATCAGGTCCCATAACCAAGTCTTGGCTTGGAGGAAAAAAAAAATAAAGAAAAAGAGGCTTACACAGTTAAGTCGATGATCAAAATATTGATTAGCACAGCTTTGATGTGTTACTGGAATAACTCCAAAAAAGCTGTAGCAGAATGAGGAAAAAGCACAAAGGCAGGCAGTTTTTTCAGAGGTTTGGAGTGGTTCCCATGTTGGGGGTTATTAGCTGGAGTTTTCAGCTTTGGGAAGAGGTACTGAGCAGGAGTGGAGGATGGAGGTTTATATAAAGGTATGTAAAATCATGACTGGCGTGGGAACAATTATTCATTATTTTCCTTGTAACTCAAAGAATGGCAGGCATGCAACAAAGCCATCAGGAAGCAGATCTAAAATAAATAAAATTACTTTGTAGTTTTCCAGCCAACGCCTAATTATATTGTGAAATTTGTTGCCACAGGATGTTTTGGATACTGAAAGTATGAATGGGTTCAAAAAGCACTAGACAGATTTACAAAGGGCAAGCTATTCACAGCTATTAAAGACAGATCTGTGTGCAATCTCTGGGTTAGGAAGGCCCAAAGGCACCAGTGCTGAAAGCCAGGAGGGTTTATTGGGGCAGAATTTCTCAATGTCTGTTGTTCTGCTATTTTTCTCTTTCTTTCTTCCTTGGGATCCATTGCTGGGTGCATTCAGATACAAGACTTGATTAAATTCTCTGAGATTATTTTGGATAGAAGGACCAAACCCCAACCATTTCTCAAGGTGTTTGATTTTGAGTAGTTTCCTGGTAAGAATGAGCTTGAAAGAGAATTGATTATTTTGGAAAATCTTTGCCAGGAATGCTGAAGTTTGTGTGATGTCAGTAAAGCTTTTCCTCTGTGGACAGTAGTTAATTCACATTTTCATCCCTTTCTATTTGATGAGGATTTGGCTTCATCCAAAGCCTGAGGCTTTATCTTTTCATTAGAAGGGAAAGAAAACCCCAATCTTTAACTCTGCCACAGAATCCTGGAATAACTTCTATAAATCCTCACTAAGGAAACTTCCTAGCCCTGTTACAGCTGAACATAGAAGTTTCTGCCTCGTTTGAAAGAAAAGCAAGACTGAGGGGGTTTTCCCCCAAGGATAGGAAGAAAATCCACAGAAAGTTAAACGGTGGAGTTCTGCTGTTCTGTAATGCATATGTTGCCACCTGGTGGGAATCTTCACATGGGTGAAATCACTTTACACTGGCATCAGTAAAATTATGTGCATGTACAAATGTTTTTAGGATTCATCCCTTGATTTCATTGAGTTCATTAAAAAGGTATTAACTTGTAATTCTCTTGTAATTTTTCCCTTCCCTCTCCCTCTTAGGAAACAGCAAACCCCTGTCATTTTGCAGAGTAAATGATGTCTTAAAATATGTTTAAAATGTGATCATTTTATTTTTATGTGTTCCTTTTGTCTTTTCAGGACAGCCCAGAAACTTGCAAGATCTATGCCGAATTAAAATCCGTCAGTGTATAGGCCTTCAAAACCTCAAACTGCTTGATGAGCTACCCATTGCCAAGGTCATGAAAGACTACTTAAAACACAAATTTGATGATATCTGATATCCAAGAAGAGAGGAACTCTGAGCAAGTTTAGTTCTATTCCAGATACTGAAGAGGCTTGTTGCCTTGCACAAAGTATATCCTATGCAAATTCTGATTTTTCTGTGAAGTCAGAAGGCAGGTATACACTTCCTTGGGTTTTTTATACCACATGCTAGAAGGTCTTAATTTTTGGTTTCTTGGTCCAGGTTTACAAGGTCCAAGCTTTCTATACAATATTGCATTTTCAAAATTGCTGTTGGTTTTCTGTTTGTTTTCACATTATGTGTGCAGACTTGCTGGGGAGATGGAAGGCAGCCCCTCGAGGGAAGTGGTTGGTTTGAGCAATGATGCAAAAACATAAAAGTTTGGAAATCAAGGTACCAGTCCAATGAAAGGATACAGATAGATCTCCAGAGCCCTGCTTATTAGGACCCCTGTCTCTGCCAGGTGTTTGGTTTTGCAGGACAGAGGGAAGAGGGGATAATGAACATGTCCTTGGGTACTGTATGAATAGAATCGGAAATTGAAGAAAAAAAAATGCAGTTACCCTGTTCAATTTGAGGAGTCTATACATTGTTTTTTTGGTTTGGTTTTGGTTTTTTTTTCTGTTTTCTTTTTTGTTGTTGTTGTTTTTGTTTTTTTTTTGGTTTTTTTTTTTCGGTATTTTCCTTTTCCTAATTACTGTAGTCAAGATGCCCAGAGAATTCAAGCCCTCTTTCCCAACATTCCCTGTTGAACGGGCTGTTTGTCTGTTTGTACCAGTGACAGTACACTACAGAGAGGATGTCTTAGGGTGACTAAGAGGCAAAGCCTCAGTATTTTTTACATTAACTTAAGAGGAAAAAAAATTAGATTTTTTGAAGCTAATGTATTCTGTTGCTCATACAGTGCCTCCTGTGCAATAATCTCTGATGTATTTTCCCTTGATGTGTGATTCCCCCACTATTCCTCATTTAGGATCAGTGCATTATTTGTGAGAGCAGGAGCTGCTGCCTCACTGTAGTGTTGATACGACACTACAGCAGTGATGCAGCAGTTGCTGTTCATTATTACTCCCTGAATTTCATGAATGTATAACCTGCTTTATTTCACTTTCAGTTGAGATTTTATCTACGGGTTCTCAGCCAAATTGTGTCCACTTAAAAAAAAAGTCAATTGGCCAAACCATTTTGTTTAAAAACCAGTACGGGGGGCAGGAGCTGTTTTGATTGTTCTGAAATTCAGTTTTTTTCAGGTTAGAGAGTGGGAAGTGCACATAAGTTACTAACTAAGAAGAAAAGCCCCACTGACATTGAAAGTTCAAATTTTGCAATTAATCTGAAAGCAGAAACTGAGAGGAATGCAGAAATCTGGCTACTGAATGTATCTTTCCAACCAGGTATTAAAAGATCTGTTGCAGAGTTTTGTTTCTGATTGTAGGAAAAAATGAATTTCTTGATCAAAAGATTGGGCCAAAATGTGCAGTTGTTTCCTTCTCTTTATTTTCAAGGCATTACAGACTCAGCATAAGATTCTTGCCAGTGTTGTCTACTTTTATTATGGCATCTGCCTGGCTCCAGAAGAGCCCCTCTGATAGCAGGAGTGCTTGTGTACCAATTGCACCAACTGAAGTGGGAGATGAAAGGAATGATGATGGATTTTAAGTTTCACACTGTCACTTTCAAAATACTTAATATTAAAAATAGGAAAAGCAAGGTAAGGCAGGTAAACTCAAATTATTTAACTCTGCTAGTTCCTTTTAGTATTTGATAAGCCTGGACTGCAGCTCCCTGAGAATGAACCTTATCACTGCTAATGGATGCACCGGAACCATGGCAAGCAAGGAGGATTATCTGTCCCTATTGTGCCTGGCATTGCATCAGGTTCCCAAACAATAAGGGATTTTGGAGATTCATGGCTCAGAGGGTTGGGAATGGGGTGCTGAACCTTTTTATCTCCAGCTTGTACTGGTTCAAGTCCAGCTGCTGGAGCAGTGACCGAAAGTTCACTCAGTGTGAGTGAGCAAGTCCAGCCTAACACCCTGCACTGGGTTGTAGAGCTTGCAGTGCTTCCTCCTGGTTGTATCTGTGGAGTAGGGACAAGCTGTGGGGTGTGAGCAGGAGCTCAAGTCTCTTGGCCCCTGTGGAGGGAAGATCAGCCATTCCAATCTTTGAGCTCTCCAGTGCTGAGACAGGGCAGACTGGCAGGTTTGAACACCAATCTTCCATTTTCTGACATGAAATCAGGATCTTAAAACTGTTTTCTTTAAAAAAAAAACAAACAAACAAACCACAAAACAGATTAGTATTGTTCATACATTTGTAAGTTGGTCTGAACCAATGTCCTTCCCCAATGAATTTTTACAGTAATATTTTCTAAGGTAATCTAGAGTATATTTTAGTTGCAATCTATATTAAGGCAAATTATTTGTTCTGTGTGTTGCTGTGACTGAAGAAAATTATGGAAGACTTTGTTGGTAACAAGAATGCTATTTAATGAAGAAATGTGTAATTCCATTATTTATTGTTTGAGGTTTGTTTTTTGGTTATTTCTTTTAAGTAACTGACATCTTAAAGGGAACACATATACGTTTCAGGCCAGTAAAAAGCCTTTATTTTAAATTAGTTTTCATCCTCTCCTCCCCCCAGGGTGGAGGGAAGCCTTCACCCTTTTTTGCAATGCTAAGCCATCTCTTGTAGCTGATTTCTCACCTTAATTCTTGCAAAGCACCACAGCACACGAAGATCTGAAGCTCCTGACAGTCGTGTGCTCTATCTCTGGTTATCCTTGTGCTCAAGTGCAGATAAAGTGGGATTATTCATTGATAATCCTACCCAAATTTCAATAAGGGGGAATTTGGTCTTTTTTTATTTTCAATATTGTGCAGAAATACTTTGAAGAATAAACTGACCTTTGTTTTTCATTTGGTCTAGAATGTGGAAGGAGAAGTGCATAATAGAGACTTGTGATGTAGCCTCGTTCCGTTACCTTAAAATTCACGGTTGAACACTTTTAATAAACCTTAAAAAATTGGCAAACACACCAAAGAATCAATATGAGTAAAAGACTCTGATCATTAACAAACTGCAAACCTCATCCTTTAAAACAAAGCAGAAAGTTTTTGTAAATATTTATGTTTATAAATGTACAGCAGAGTAAGAGTGTTTTTTAGATTATTTAATTACCATATTTCTAAACTATTTACATTATAGACAATACTTGTTAGTTTGAAATGCTCGAGTGGGTTTTTGTTTTGTTTTGGGTTTGTTTTCTTTCTTTTTTTTTTTTTTTTTTTTTTTAATTCACAATCACTCATGCTTGGAATAACTCTGGCTTCCTTGGAATAGCGTGGAAAATTCAGTTTTCTGGCTCTGGTTGGCAATCATAGGAGAACACATCTGAACAAACTCTTCAGATAAATACCCAGAGGCAAAAGAAAAGAAGTGACATCTTTACCAAGATGGGCTGGTTTAGAGGAAAAAACCTGCCCACAAGTGCAGCTTCCATGCAATGCTGTGTTACCAATACCATCATGTATTTTGTTCTTCCTTTGCAATGTAACTTTTTGCTTTGGGTCAATTTGAATTTAAAAAAAAAAAAAAAAAAAAAAAAAAAGAAAAAAGAAAGAGAAAAAAGTTAAACTTGGTTAAAACCTATTTTTGGTTTATGTTCTGTTTATTTCTAATGTAATGTTTTAATAACATAATACCACTTTACACATTTTCTCTCAATGTTTGTCTGTCTCTTCTACTCTTCTTCCCTTGTCCAGGGTGCAGGATTCTGTAATGCATTTGGGACTCAAAATGCCCCCACAAATGGGAGTTCAGATGTCTCATGAGTTGTAATGTGATTTTTTGCTAGTAAATATGGACAAAACCCTCATAAGGATAGTTTGGGGTAGAAGGGACCTTAAAGCTCATCCAGTCCAACCCCTGCCATGAGCAGGGACACCTTCCACTATCCCAGGGTGCTCCCAGCCCCATCAACCTGGCCTTGGACACTTTAGGGATCCAGGGGCAGCCACAGCTGCTCTGGGCACCCTGTGCTAGGGCCTCCCACCCTCACAGTAAAACAAAACTCACTCTGGAACTGGGCTTTGGAGGGGGGAACAAAGTGGTCCTAAACTGTGAGTGGTTGGGTTTTCCCTGCTCAGATTCCAGCCCAGCCACTTCAGGGCTTTCTGACCCTTTCCTCCTCAAGCTCATGCACTAAGATACAAAAATGACCAAACAGGCTGCATTTTAGGGTCTATTTACTATTACTAATAAAGGGAGTGCATATGAATATTCCTGACACAAATAGAAACTGGAACATTTGGGTTCAGTCATGAGAAAAATGTACAACCAGGAGTTGCACTAAGGTTTTGGACTCTAAAAAATTTGGAGAGGAAGGAGACTAGATTTCAAGACATTACTGCTAAAGGGGAGTAGGGGGAAAAATGCTGTTACCATTGCTCAGTAGCAAACTGCACAAACATCACTGAGAGTACATTCACTGTTCAACCAGCAGTTGTGTTTAGAGCTGCTGCTGATGGATTCTAACAGACTGGCCAGGCTTTGGCTGGACTTTACTGAATGCTGTGCTAAAGACTTTGTTCCTGTTTATGTATCATATGTCCTGTTTTGAGTGTTCACTTGTGAAGTTTAAAACAATTAATGGCTAATCTTACTACTTGGAAAAACCTGATTTACAAGCTGTTGACAAATGATGTGTTTAGAATATACAGTCTTTATATATATTGGTAGAAGTGGGTGATAGAGAAGTGTACTTATTTTATATAGCAAAACAAGGGGGGTTTTTATCATAGTGAATAACAGAAAATCAGAACCTTTGAAAGAAAAATTACCAGAGCAAAGAACAGGCTCTGCTGTGTCTTTTCCCAGACAGGCTGGAGTGAAGCATTTAAATTCTCTTTGCTTAGGTCTCTCCCCTCTGCTTTGGTTGAGGCTACCACCACCTCAAAGGTTTTATCCTGTTCTTGCAAACTGGAATAGGCTAAAATTTGCTTTTTCCTTTATCACAGCACACTGAATCTCTCCTGTAGGATGCTAGTCCTTGACTTATTAGCCAAAGTAAAGCTCAGCATGTGATTTAATCCCAGGGCAATAAGAAACAAAGCAGGTATATACACTGCTTTATGAAACCACCCTACCAGGAGTCCTTCAGCCAGTGCATTCCCCAGAGAACCACAACGTGCAGCTGGAACAGCAAAAAAACTGGGATCGAGAGCTGTGCTGACTCTAATTGGGAAGTCTCCAGCTGTCTAGTGAAGAAGTCAGAGCTCCAGCTGTTTCCTCCACATCTGGGCTCTCTAGTGCTGCTAGCTGCTGTTTGTGAGGTCCCAGGTAAGTTCTGAATGTTGTCATGTGTGGATACCTGGAGGTCCTTATATAGGGTCTGGAAGCATTTCTGAGCTTTCTTCAGACTTGCAGGTTTCTCATGTGGTAGAGTTGCTGTACACTTAAAACAAGTGGGTTTGAGAGTGGTGGGTACTACAGGGTCTGTATTTCCCTCACTTTTGGCTTATCTGTTGCAGTGTTTTTACAGACCCCTCAGCATCCATTGAATAGTCCTAAAAGGACTGAGAAAGGGGAATGAAAAGAAGCTTATAGGCAGAAGGTTATACCAGAGTAAATACTTTTAGGAGAAAATTTAGGTCTGTAAGTAACTGATCTACAGCAAAATCATCTATTCTTTCTTAAAGACCACAAAATTGGCCGTAACTCTTCTGTTCTGACTTGCAAAAATAGAGTTTATTTGCAGTCTTAATAGACTCCAAATAGATCATCTCCTGTTCTGTTACAAGTAACTGGAAGTTAATGGAAATGTTCTACTAAATTCTGTCCTCATCTCTGACTTGGACCATTGTAACTCCACTGAAGGTGGTGGTTACTCAACATTTAATCTGGTGTGAAAGAGCAAATAATTGCTTTGGATGGTCAGCTTGCAGCCTTGTTCCTTGTTTTATGGCCTAATGAGGAGAGTATTTTTGGAAGGTATTTGCGAAACACTTTGTGAAGGAGCACTAGGAGGGTTTCTGTAGTTCAAGCCAACTTTATAAGCAACCAGCAGACAGTTTTATTTCTCTCCTGAAAACATTGCCTGTTTTGTTAGAGTTACTTAAACTCTGATATCTAGTCCTCAGTTGATATTTCAGTTTGATGTTCCATTCCATATCTTGAGAAACTTAACAGGTCTGCTTATTCTCTAATACAGCAGATTGAAGTAGATCTGCAATGAAATGTAAACTCATTTTATTTTAAAGACTTAATTAACTTTAAAGCCATTAGAGATTAAATTTTATATACATTAGCATAACAGCAGGTAATGTTCTTTGCTGAGTGTGTGTGATTGCTTGCAGTCTGCATTCACAGTGTGTTTAAAATATAAGGTGGTGAGTTTGAATAGCATCTCTGGATGCTGTGGATCTGGAACTGTCATGTCTGCCCTTGTCCATGATAAGTCAAAGGTGATGCTGGAAAAAGTTACTGCCTATGTCTTGTCAGCCTCCAAGCCAATACAAGAGGGATTTTTAGATTCTCATCTGTTCCTACCTGGCTGTAGCATTTGCATGGAGGAATAGAAATTTATATTCTGCTTAGTCTAATGCTTGATTTTCAAACCTCAGAGTACCCGACTGCAGGATGTGGGATACTGAAAATTACTTTCAAGCTGTGTCTGTCTCGAGCAGCCCAACTTGAGATCCATCTCCTGGCTCTCTTGGATATTGCTCATCTCATAATGGGTTTTAATATAGCTGCTAGGAAGTAAAACCAAATAATTTTTAGAGAGCAGTTTGTCTGAAAATAAAGTGCCCAGGAAGTTTGGTAAGAGGATGAAGTTTAGATGTGTGTGGGATTGTGTGAGGGAGAGAGCAGAAAATGTGCCTTTTGATCTTACAGAAATGTTTGGTATGTGGGTTGTTGGGCTTAGAAGTTTGAATGTCCTTAATATAAAATAATCTGTGTGAGTATTTAAGTCTGTTCCTTTTCAACTTTGTGTGAGTTGTTTAATGGCTAGTGAGCCAGAAAAAAATCACTGTGTTTTCTGGTGGTTCAGGCACCCTCCTGATGAGTGGAAGACTTGAATTAAAAGTTTCCACTCTGAACCAGGCAAAGCAATTAAGGATGGGGATTTGTACTCACATTCCCACCTTTTAAAATTGTGCCGCAGAGAGAGAAAATAACAAAACTGTTACACAATCTCTGAGGCTGACCCTGAAAGGTCATTCAAAGCAGGTTCCCAGCTGGATGGAGTCCAATCCTGATGTCTCCTACTCTTGTGAAAAAATGACTGAAGCTCATGAGGCTTTTCTGTCCCTACTTATCTGTAATCCACCTGAGAAAATTAACCCAGGCCTCTTCTGGTTCCCTGAGCACCTTTCCTTGAGCTGTGGTGTGTTTGTGTTTGGTGCCATGTCCATGGCTCAAAGCCAGGCTGGATGCCTTGGAGCAGCCTGGGATAGTGGAAGGTGTCCCTGCCCATGGCAGGGGTGGAATGAGATGAATTCTCAGGTCCCTGCCAACCCAAACCAGTCTGAGATTCTGTGGGCACCCATCTCCTTCCAGCTCTTGTCCTTGGTATCAGTCTGACTTCTTCTCCCTCTTCACCACTTGTGTTCCACACCACACTGAAAAGGGTAGGATTGAGACATTCCTTGCTCCAAAGGAGACCATCCTAGCAGGTGAATTGAAAGGTGTCTAAGTGAAAAAATCTAATGTGATGTAAGTTTTTGGGATATTGCTCAGGACTTTGCTTTCTTGGCTAAAGACTCAACACTTTTTTGCATAAAACAAAAATATCTTACCCTGCATTTTCATAGACTTCAATTCCAGTGTTTCATTCCAGATCACTGATTTATCTTACTTTTTTTAAGACTCTAACACTTAGCAAAGTTCTTTCACATCACCACCAGTTACTATTTTAATGAATCAAACTGATTAAGGGCACAAAAAATGTTACAGTGACATATCTGCATTATTAGTAGTATATCCTGTAACTCTGCTTTTGATTTGTTCGTGTCCAAGTAAATTAAATTAAGAGGCTGTTTTAGGAGTCTCATCAGTTGTTTTCAGTCAATAGTAGAAAACACTTTAATGATTCCAAATAAGAGTTCTTTGAAAGGTGTCCAGATAGGGGCAGTTTCAATCTTATCTGATAAATAGCTTCAGATCATCTTTGCTGCAAATTGAATCTTGTGGTTTGTGTTTTCTTCTTCCCGAGCTTGGGTACACTGATTATTTTTCTCCTCAAGCCATTTTGCCAGGATTTTTGAAATCTGCCATTTTGACCAAAGAACTTTGCTCAACTTAAATTGCTTTCATGATTCATTGATCTTCCTTCAGTCTTGATAAGACAGCAACTTTTAATGAGAACAGACTCCTTGTTTTAAAGGGCATTTTTAATGCCCCCTGTATTTTGCCTGGATGTTCGATATTTTGTCCAGTATTTTGTTAATTTGTAGCTGTCTTGTCAATAGTGTGGCTTTTTACCAGATACATGGAGCATAACAGTTATTAGTTATATTGGTATACAGCTGAACTTGCTGGCTTTGAGTATTTCCTGTTCTTC
This sequence comes from Muscicapa striata striata, assembly GCA_030060385.1. Taxonomy (NCBI): domain Eukaryota; kingdom Metazoa; phylum Chordata; class Aves; order Passeriformes; family Muscicapidae; genus Muscicapa; species Muscicapa striata. The sequence continues at coordinate 753,234 of JAREIS010000125.1, forward strand.
ATAAATGCTTGTATAATCTGTTGTGCAGGCTCAGCTGTTCTTAATTCTAATGTGATTCATATTGTGCTTAGAAATCTGACATTCTTGGCTTGTCAGAAATATTAATATATGTTAGTGCCATATCTATCGAAAATTGACATGTTTTGTGCAGGGCTCTAATTTTCACTTCTTTATATTGCAGCATTCCATATTGAGCAATGCAGCTTTGTTTGCTTTTAAATTTCCCTCTCACCTTCAGCCCTGAGAAACCAGAAATAATTAGATTATATCTTTCTCTTGGCTTGCATAGTTTTCACTTGCAGTGAATTATGCCATGCAAAACTATCCCTCCAGTGAGAATTTGGTTGTCATTGTTAAGAGCTACATCTGGACTGTGTAATACTTCGTGTGTTGCACTACAAAGAGTCTATGCCCGTGGCTCAGTCAGAGCTGTACCTCACCAGTGAGTTGGAATAGCTCTTTCCTCTGCCAAAAGTGCCACAATTCACCTCCCCAGGCCTTTCTGCTGTGAATTCACCTCCCCAGGCCTTTCTGTGAATAAGGCTGATGGGCAGACAAAAATGTTGTTTTAAACCTCCAAGACTGAAACAACCCTAACTCTTAAGAGCCCAAAGTATAACAGGAGTGTTGACCTCCTTGTGGACATGTCCTGTTTCTTCAGTGGGTGATGGAAGGTCAGATTTCCATCTACTTGAGCCAAATACTTTATCCTGGTAGCTGGATGAAAGTTCAGTGTTAGGAGAGAAGTTTGAATGCACCTTTAAGGTCTGTATGATGGTGGATGAAAAGCCTTTTCTCTTCAGCCCCTTCTGTGTTTAATTACCCAACCACAGAGGAGCTGAAGCTTTTGTTTCCAGGTTGAGTCCTGACTTCAGCTGGGAAGTAATTAATGTTGCTGTCTCTCTGTACAGTCTTTCATCTTGCTGATGATATCATTTTCTTGTCTAATAATGGGAATAGTAAATGATTCCTATTCAGGCTTCCTCTTTAGAGTCAGAGATTCCCTCACTCCCCACACTGGTTTTGCTGCTGTCACCTCTTATGCTAAGTCTTTACTGGTACAGACCCACCAGGTGTTCCCTGAGGCTGTTTTGGTTCTGGTAAGGCACTATAGACCCTTCTCTGGAGGATTCTCTTGGTTGTGAAGTGACAAAGTTGCCACTTTGTTGCCCACAGAAGAACACAAAAAATGTGTGTTTCATTTGGGGTGTTTGGGTTCTTGTTCTCCCCTTATCTTCAGGGTCAAGAGACCATAAAGTGCTCCAAGCAGAAGTGCTCCTGTTGGCAGAAACCTTGCTGGTTGCTCCAATTGCATTAAATTCTTCCTTGCATTGGAGCCATACTTGGAGCTGGTGCTAGAGAAACAGCTGGAGAAACTCTTACTGAAACAGATCTGCACTGATACTGAATTGAGGTAGCAATTAGGTGCTGTTTTTCTGTCCATGCAGGGGAAAATGCACAGCTTGAAGCCTCATGTCTCTTAGAGTTTCCTGTCCTCTCCCATCTCCTTTTCCCAAATCTGTTACGGAATCAGCAAACTCAACTATTCGGCATTTTTAAAAGAAAAATCTACTTGGAATTGAAACCTTGGCTGCCTGTTTTGTGTACTATTAAGAAACTTAGGGGTTTTACTGTGGTGTGTAAATGGAGTCTGGCTCCACAACTGGCTGTCCATGTCGGGGTGGTGGCATCTGTTCGGAAGGCAGGAGATGAGCTGACCCTTGGTGAAGTTCCCTTGACTCATCTGCCTTACCAGAACATACCCCAGCATAGAGATGTCATGGGTTTTGAGTAGGATTTATTCTCAGAGTAGCTTCTCACAGCTGCCTCTTATTCCTGCCACGCACAGATGTGAGGTTACAGTAGGGTCTTCCCCAAAATGATGGATTGTCACCATGATCTTGACTTCTGCTCCCACGGAAGTTCACGGCCATAAAAAGCACTTTGTTCAAGAGTAGTGGCTGTAACAAATAAGCCCAGCTAAACCCTTGCTTTTTCACTTTTACTGATTTCACTCTTCTGTTGTATGATAGGAGTTCATACAGAGAATTAGATTTCAGTGACTTTGTTTAAACCTCCTTATCCTTGTCTAATTAAATTGAATGCTTTAAAGATGATTCATATAACTTGACACCCTTATATCTAAATGCTCTTTCTTTTAGATGGAAAGTGAAGGAAATGTGCAGACTAGAAATTCAAATGGGTCTTCCTTTCAGTTACTGGAAAAAAGGGGGGCTTTGAGGGTTTAGGTATTTGCTTAAGCTTTCACTGGAAAGCACTATGCTTTTCCAAGATCTGGTGTAATGATAGCCAGCTCCCATAAACACAGTTTCCCATAAAATGTTTCTTAAAGGGAAGAGTTCAAAAGCTGTGACCTGTTTCAGCACCGAGCAGCTTCACCACCTGCTGCAGAGAGGCACCAGCATGTTTTGGAGGTTGTGGCTTCATCCTTTGGCATGACCACATTTTGACAGGTTGGTAGGACACAGGGCTAGGTACAACCTCCCCCCAATTCTACCCATCCCCCCATGCATCCAGCTTTCTGTTCTTGGAAATTATGGTGTCTCCCCGTGAAGAAGTTGGTGGGAAAGGGGAGCAGGATTGTTTGGTGCCCCCACCACAGGACAGCTCTGGCCTTGTGACAGACTTTTTCAGATTTTGTCAGCTCGGTTAACAAGGACTGAAATGAAATTTTTCTGCCATGTAATGAATGCTTCTTGCAAAGCTACCAGGAATGGCTTGGTTTTGCATAACGTTTCGTGTACTGTGCCTTCCAGAAGGCGTGGTGTGAGTAACAAAGGCAGGGTTGAAAGATGCCATGGGTTCCCTTCCTCCTCATGGCAGGACTTAATGATATAAAGAGCACAGTATTTCATTGATGTTTGTTGCCATTTCTGCTTGTGGGCTTTTCACAATACTGTGGTCAGGAAGATGACAAGATAAAGGATGACTAGTGTAGATCTGCTCCCTCTTGTAAAATAGGAATAATTCCCTTTTCTGATTATATTTCCTCTCCCCTCCCTTGGAAAAGATGACTCAGAAATCCTTGACAAAGGAAATAAGTTAATTTGAATTTGTATGGAACCTTAAAAAGCCGCTTTTATAAAGTCCTCTTTGGAGGCTTTCAGCAGTGGCCTTTGACAAGATCAGGAGGCAGAACTGAAACTCATGGTCTAGATCCTTTAGTGTCAGTGGGTTGCCCTTGGCTCTTGCTCAGTATTGCAGATGGAAAATGAGACCATTACTCATTCTTGGGGGTTTGCTGTGGAATCCAAATCTTCAATAGCTGTAATAGTAGAAATCTCTACCATACAAGGAAAAATTACTCTTAGCTTATCTCAAAAAAAAAAAAAAAAGAAAAAGCCAACACAAATCTACTTTTTTTCTATTTGGAGGTGAGAGAAGAAGGAAGTGGCTGAATAAATGCAATGACTTATTTCCCTGTGCCTTTACAAAATTTCTAATGTTCTTCTAAGTAAGAATTTGTATTCAGCCTTCAGTTTTGGTAGTGTGTTCAATGACAGTCGTGTGCATTCAGAAGAAAGACCTCTTCTCTTCTCTTCTCTTCTCTTCTCTTCTCTTCTCTTCTCTTCTCTTCTCTTCTCTTCTCTTCTCTTCAGCAGAAGTATCCAGCAGATACAGAGATGAAAACGTGCCTGTCCTCAGTCCTGGAAGTGTGTTTCAGAAGCAAAATGGTCATCCTCTGTTCTGATGTGAAAACATGCAGGGTGCTGAAAACAAGAGCAGTGGTTTTATCGTTACATTATGGATGTAGAATAGGTGCATCTGCATGAATAAACTGACATTGCATCAATGGGCTCTTTATGCCAAAAGAAACTCTGCTTGCCCTTGTCAAAAGGTAGCGTTTGAGTTGTCATCAGATTTGCAAGTGTTCTTCTGAATTCAGTTATTCAAACTTGGCTCTCTGTAATCCATTCTGCTCCCCTGTTGCTGATACCAACAGGTTTTTCCCGTTAATACAACTCAGAAAAATGTGGCAAATCTTCAATTTTTCCTTTTGGATTGGTTGTCTTGAAACACAAGTTCTAAAGAGCAACCTAATGTATCTTTAAAAGATGCCCACCTGCTTTTGGACATGAGTATGGAGGTGTTGGACCCAATGTTCAACAGCAGTGCAATCTCTGAAGTTTGGAAAAAATCTCTCAGAGTTCAGGGTGTCAAGTTATTTCAGTAAATCAAGTTTCTCTACACTGAATTAACTATGTTTTTAAAAGCCATTTTTAGAGCCATATTTAGAGAAATAATATAATGTATGATAAGTCTGGTTTTGTGTTTCTTTTATTTAAACGGTTCTCAAAATAACAGGTGGAAATAAGAAGGCAAATAATGGAAATTGTATGAGGCCATGCCTTGAGAAATACTTTTTTCTTACATCAACATTTGAGTTTATTTCTCCAGGATTAAAATCTGACAAGTGACTTCTGCACTTTCTTCCTAATTTTATGCCAGTCTGCATCCATGAAACTCAGCACTCCGTCTCTGTAACTTGTTTATCTGGCCCAAACCCTGACATTTCTACTATTAAAAATACTTTTATTTCATTAAAAATACAAGGAGCAGGGGGAGATTTTGCAGATAATCCTTGGACAGGGTCACTTCTGGTATTTTTTGAGTGAGTTGTTTTTGCTAAATAGCCCACAGAGCCCATCAGAGGCCTGGGAATCGGCGCTGGATCGCTGCTGGCAGCTGCTCCTGGGGTCCTTGCCCAGGCAGGGGACAGGGCACAGTGTCACTTGGCCCTGCCATGGCTGCTCCTTTCTCATGGCTCCCCACGAAAGCTGACCCCAAGTTTTCCAGACAAAACATTCGAGATGTGTAGTGGCCATTTTAGGGTCAGGAAGGACAAGAAGCGAATGGGCTCAGCCTGGGAGTATTCCTCTGTATCTTCCTGTTTTGTGCTGGAAGTGTGCATGTCTGGTAGAGTCTTTAAAGATGCATAATCTCTATAATGAAGCCTGCTTTTAATTAGCAGTTTGTTTTAATATGAACATTTGCATTTTGAATTCTGCCTTCCAGCCCGTGTAACTCAGGGCTGTGTGTTTGCAGCAGTTGCCTGAATACCAAGGGTTTTCCCCATTCCTTATTGAGGGTTTCTAACACTTTTTTGAATATAAGCACAGTGGTTAATGGATTGTTCTCTGCTTGAGTTCACTTCAGGCAGTTATTTGCATGCACTCTTTTTTGTAATAACAGAATTAGAGGGTGTGTTAAAAAGACTTACAAGCAGCAGATGAAGCAATAAACAAGCAAAGAGCATTTGTATGCAAATGCTCCAAGTGCTTTGTCATGTTCCGGGATCTGTTAGCCACCTCTGCGCTTCCAAAACTTCATCCCCATCAGCTCTTTGTGCTGAGGCTTCGTGCCAAAGCCTAGTGAAGTCAGTGGGGCTTCCCACCACCACTGGTGGGCTTTGGACTTGGGTCTGAGAGAGGAAAGATGCAAATTGTTACCAGCCACTCTGATTTTACCAGGAGCTTCCCTGTATTAAGAAGGATCTTCCTGTGCTGGGAATAAAACCAACTCACAAGAAGAATAGTCCAGCTCTGGAAATTTTTGTTGTTGCCTGTATTGGCCACTACTTTGATCTGGTGACCTCAAGAGATGAAAGCATTGAGCCTGTTCTGCCTGCAGGAGACAGCCAGTAGCCCCTCGAGCTGGAGCTGGGGGAGATTAGCAGTTTTTGTAAAAAAAAAAAAACCACAGGAAGCCTGTTGACCAGTGTGTCAGAGCTCAGTTTCATTGTATACAGGGTATGAATATGTTGGGTTCACCATAAATTTATCCCTGAGGTTTTCAGGGTAGGTGATTTCCATCCTTCTCCCCCATCCCTTGTGCCTGCAGTGTCTGGTGTAAGCTGTGAGAGCCCTGAGAAATCCCTGTGCTCCTCAGCTGAGACAAGCTGGAGCACTTCCAAACTCTGTCCCGCCAGTGCTGTTATCTTTTTATTACCAGGAATTGCAAGGTGCTGTTGTGCTGCTGGGAATGAGTGAAATCTGTGTTGGTTTTATGTGGCTTTTGAGTCGTTCCAATGACTCTAATAAGCTGCTTTGCATTATGGGGCAGGCAGATCAGTATCTCAGGAGACCTCCTAAGTTTGGCTCTTTTTCCTTAGGCTTGATAAGCAGGAAGGATAGTCCCTAATGGGAGGAGAGGGAAGGAAGGAGCAAGGAGACATGTGGCATGTGCAACCTGGAAAACTTGTCTCTGAGCTTGACTTGACTCCATCCAGGGAAGGAAGCTGATGCTAATGGCTCTGCATGAGATAACAAATTATCCTGGAGCATGTGTTTTCTGTATTCATTACAATATGTCTTGGGGGGTGGAGGAACCGGATGTATAGCGCATGCTTATTTCTGGAGCCTCAGGAGAGCTACCCAGATGTTGAAAAGAAGTAAGGAAGAGTTGGAGATAAAGGAGAAAGACCTCCAGGGCAGGACAGTAAAAGCTGATCCAGAATAGGAGTCATTGTGTTTTGCTCACAGTCACACCAGCTGGCTTCAAGTGGCAGGGGAGCTTTCCAGAGAAGCTGTGGACAGTAGGAGGATAAATAAGGAATTTGGTCCAAAAGGGTGAAACAAAAAAAAAAACCTGAGATCTGCAATACACCCAGAAATAATTATTTAGGCAAGCTGTCCTGAAGAACAGCTGCTGGGTAGCTTGTCCTAATGCAAGCCTGAGGTGTAGTTGGAAATGTGATGATGCTCTGTTTGTTGATAGTTGTTGTGCAGTTGTCTTAAACAGAGTTTTAAAGGAAATACTCTGGTAATCCCATTGCCACGTGTGTTGGAGCTGATTGCTTCTCTGCTTGGCTGTCAGGGACTGCAGCAATGACTGATGGAACTCACTACCCTTGATCATTGTGTGCTTGCAGTGTATGTTTTTTTAATGAATTATCCCATTCTGGTCCTTCCCCAGGGCTTTCCCAAGATTTTCCTTCTGTCCTGTGTAGGGTCTCTGCAAGGACAGCAATAGGGTTGGTGCAGCAGCCCCACAGACCCAGTGTGGTTGCCTGGTGATGCTTCCTTTTGTTCTTACTTCTCTGGTGATATTTTGCTGTATTTTGCTAAAACCACAGTTCAGGATTTCTTCTGTTGCCTGAGCATGTCATGCTTTCTCATCCTAATCAAAGGGTATCTATTTCTCTCTACATACACAATACTGTAGGAAAAACCCTACAAATTAAACAAAAAAAAAAAAAAATTATCCAGTCTTCTCCACTATTCCCTGTCATTTTGTGTACTTGTAAGAATCCAGATGCTGCTGCTATTACTAGGTAAGGAAAGCCCAGAACATCTGGCTTCCTTGTGAGTAATATTGTGGTTTAGTTGTCCTGAATTCAGTGAGTAAACTCTAGTTCGTTATTCCCAAAAAAACATAACCTTGTGAGATAAGGAGTCAGGACCCCATTTCCTGCTGTGGCTGATCTGTTCCCGTGTCCTTGCTTTTCTCACAACTGCATTTTTAGCAGTGAGTTGTGCCTTAGCAGAGCCCTTCTTGGCACAAACTTCTTGATGTATCAATCAGTCAAAGAGATTGGGGGTGCCACAACCTTTCCAGAGTCCCAAAGGAGGTCAGTTCTCACTCTTCCTCTGCTCCAGGGAAAGCAAAGATAATCTACAGGGGTACATTTTGATGGCTTTGGCAAATACTTGAAAATGGCAGAATTTTATCCAAACTGTCATAACTCCTTGCGTTGGTTGGAGTGAAGTGGGTGGATGAGGAGAGTAAATCAGCAGACAGCTGTGAAGGCCAGGATGATGGGCAGTGCAGTGCAGCTGACAGATAATGGGATGACATCATCCATTTCCTGGAAAATGAGACATTTCTGGCCAAATTATTCCAGACCCCAAGTGCTTAAGTGAGCTGGAGAGTTCCTGGAATATTTTAAGCAGATATTTCAGTAGTCTAGGTGTAATGTGATTAAGGATGAGTAACAGCAAGATATGAGTCAAGATGAGGATTTCTGGTAACTCTTCTGTAGGCCAGTGAGAATCACAGGCAAGGAGAGAGAGGGAGGCTGAGAGAGACGGCCAAGATGTGAAAAAAATTTAAGTCATTTAACCTTTTCCAATTGAGAGTGGAGAGCTCTAAAGATTTTTTTTTTTTTTCCCACTCCATAGGAAGACTCATGAATTGGAAGTATTGAAACACCCAAAAATTCCAAGGGGGAGGTGAAGATGAGGGAACAGCAGAGAGCTTCCATGGTTTGGAAGAAGACTACATTGCTGAGATTTTGGAAAAGGTGATTCTTGCGGTTTGCACAGTGGGGAAGATGATTTCTGGTTACTAATTTCAGTTACCTTCTGTGGATTTGATGTTTATATCCATTTGTTACACAAGGACAGAGACCTTAGGAACAGGCTCAGCCTCAATGCTGGAAGCTGGAAAGAGACTCACTGGATATTGCAGACAGCTTAAAATCAAGAAGGATTTTACTTGCCAGTTGTTTGATTCCAAACTTGAAATGAAACAAATACTGGACAAGGAATTTGTACATGTATTTCCTTGGTGATGAATATAAGAAAGATGCAGCACAAGGCTTGGTACCTTGTGGTGGGAGGATGGAGGAACTGCTCCAGCACTGAGATAAGGATGCTCTGAGCAGTCACACCTGGATCACTCTTGCTGAAGCAGGTCCTCCCAGAAAGGCAAGTTGATTTGAGTTCCCCTGCTAAAGAAACCAAGAAAAATTTAAAATCAACTATAGTGACAGAAAGAACACACAATATCAACATTAAATAAACCTTTGTAACACATCCAACAGCTTTCCATCAAAATCTTCAAAACCATAAATATAAGCTAGGGCTGTACATGCCTCATCCAGCTGCTGAAATCCAGGTGCTGGTATGTTAAGACAGGACCTGCCTGTCTGGGCTGCTCACAGGTAATTGTGCTTGGGAGGCTCTTTAAAAGACAAAAAGTGCTCCCACCCACCCTGTGATGTGTGTCATGCTCACTGCAGTCTGTGCTCAACATATCTAGCAAATGTGGGCTTGTCCTTTCTCATTCTTGTAAGATCAGTTGGTCAACAGTGTCTAATTATCTTGGTCGTGAGTGTCTAATTATTTTGATATTTATTGACTGTTTCTACTTGGTGTTTACAGGCTGTCTCCTAGGAGGAGACAGGGAGTGTGGGTGGATGGAGGTCAGGGAGGGCAGAGAGATGGCTGGGACTGAGTACAAGCCATATTCTGTTTTTTGGGAAATTAATACCTTTGTGAAAGTGAAGCCCCGTGATCCATATTGAGTGTCTTGTAAACGTCAAAGGAAATCAGCCCCAAAGGATGGGGAGCTGCCCACAGGAGAATCCCACTGCAGTATTTAACCATGAGATCTCAGCTTGGCTGGGGATGGTAGCTGCGTGCAACACGCTCTGCTTCTGGTTTTTTTTATGGAATTTTCTGTGTTCTGCAGGTGTGAATAAAGTGGATCCTTCTAAAGTGTTCAAAGCTTCATTTCAGAGCAGCAGCTCTTTGTCAGTCTGAGCATTGCCTGGCAGATGGAACCTCCTGGCCCCCTCCAACCTCCTGTGCGTCATCTTCATTATCACTAAATTAGCTGTGTTGTCATGTGGGATCTTAGGAAATGTGGGGTTTTTTCCTTGAATCCAGAAATATTAAATGATGTGATGTTCTTGTTACACAAGGTGGAGGCAGGAATGAAGGTGGAGCAGAGCAGCATTCTGACAAGGAGTGAGGAACTGTGGCCAAAGCCTTGAAGAAACTCAAGGTAAATAATGCTTCTATTACCCTGGAAAAACTAGCAGGTAGGAAACAACACCTGGAATCATACACTCAATATATATAATTATGTGAAGTTCTGTACATGGCACCTAAATTCCAGGAGAGCACCTTTGGAAATGTCTAAGTTGCTTTCTGAAATGCTATTAAGTAGAAAGCCAAGAACCAGACCACCTGATTAGGGGTAATAGTTTTACAATAGAGTTGTTTTGAATTCTTACACATTATTGAAAAGAATGAAAGAAGACGTGTTGAGTGGGTTAGTCTGTGCAGATTTCAGACAGTGCAAATATATGCAAGTAGCAAAATACTTGTGAAAAAAGCCCTGTCATGCAGGTGCTCCTTGATCTTTTAAGTTGGTTAAAAAACAAAAGTAGGTCTAGAAGAGGCAGCAAAGCCTTTTGTGGTGAGCAGGACAACACAGAGACTGAATCTCCTCAGAAGTTGGGAAAAATGTCAGTATTTTGTGTGATTTCCCACTGGAAGGGAGGAGGGGGTGGCTGTGGGATCCCCAAGCACCATCTGCAGTGGGTTGGGATCAAGCACAGGGAACATGGACATCCTGTTCTCTCCCTTAGCTTATGTTTTTCAATGATTACAGACACCTGAATTTGACAGAAGCTGCTTAGAGGAATTTAAGATGAGGGCATGCATCAGCATATCTGATCTCTCCTGGTGGCTGCTGCTGGTTTGTTGCATCTCCATCCCACTGCCCTCACTGCAGCATCTGCCATTGCTTCATCTGCTCTTTGCAAAGCTCTCATAATCTGGGATCTGAAACACCCCAGACAATGAGTTTCACAATGAAATTACTGTTGTGCAGGAAACACACTTTCCTTTTCTGACTGATTATTTCATTAGTTTTACCCTAATTTGTTGATGTAAAAAAAAAGGAGTGAATTGTCTCTTCAGCTTTTCCATTCCATTTGTCCTCATGCTTTATCCCCAGTTGTCATTCATGTACACTTTTCTATGCATACAGCCTGTTTCTATCACTCTTCTGGCTTTATTACAAACCCTTGAGATGTAGGGAAGGGCAATTCCAGAGCTGAATGCCATGCTCAGAACATGGGTGAGCTGTGGATTTTGTGTGAGTTACCTCATGTTGCCATCATGGTTCAAAGGCTGATTAAATTCACAGTGTCACTTCCATAGAATCACACAAGAATTTAGGTTAGAAAAAGCCTTTGAGGTCATCAAGTTCACCCACTGACCCAGCCCTGCCAAGGCCACCACTAACCCATGTCCTCAAGTGCCACATCCACATCTTTTAAAACCCTCCAGGGATGGGGACTCCACCACTGGCCTGGCAGCCTGTTCTTGCAACACTCCACAGTTCCAGTTTTGAATGCCCTGAAGGATTTTACACTGTTGGTAAAATAATTCCTTTTGTATTCACTTTTATGAGCCAGTTATGAATATGGACCATCCACAGTGTCTCATCCTCACTGAGGATGGGGAATGCCAAGGCTTGAGCTTTTCTCACAGTTTTGTAAGATCAATTCTAAAGGAATGGGATGACAAATTAAGAGCAATCAGAGTGGAGCAGAGACTTCAGCCTCTGAACAAGCAGATAAAGGAGGGAATCAGGGATAAAGGAGGTATTTTCAGCCAGAAATTAGTGGCTCAGTTCTCAGGGAAAAGAGCAGAAACAGGAGTATTTGGTGACAAATATACCTGACTCTATTTTTTTAGTTTTTCACTCCATCAGATACAGTCAGCCACTGAAGTCACAAGGTTAAGATATTTTCTGTAATCCAGGGGCTCCATCTGCTCCTTCAAGCACTGTTGCTGCTGCTCCAGTGGGGTGTTTTGATTTCAGTCAGTTAAAGTTTAATGGGTTTGGTCATTTTATCTCAAACCCCTCTCAGTTCAGCAGCTACAGCAGGACCTCTTCTAAACTTCTATGACGAAATTCATGCAGACAGAAACAGCTTCCCATAAACAAACTAAATGTACATTGGGGTAGAAATTCATCTTTTGAGATATAAACAAGAAAAGGACGTGTACATGGAACAAGGAGTGAAGCTTGGAATGTAAGTGCCTGGATGTCCAGTCCCCTCTGGATGACCACTTGTGCTGATAGAACAGTAGTAGACAAGAGTCTATGTAAGAGAAGTCCTAAAAACAAAGTGAAGAAACAACTGATTAATCTTTGTCTTGGATAAACATTTTAATGGGAATATTTGTGGGATTTAAGTAGTTCAAAAGTCACAACTTGAGGGATGAAGAAGTCTCCAAATAGAAAGTAATCATCATAACCCTATCCCAACTCCTACTAGTAAGAGTAAGACCAGTAGCTGGACACTTCAACACAGAAGAATTTTAGACTTTATACTGGAAAGGAAACAAACTGGGTATTGCACATCTTGAATTTTTCAGTAGCTGGAAAAAATGAAAGATATTCCCTTTGCACATGAGCTAGTGGGGTCTTGCCTGTGCCTGCAAGAGGGATGCTCTGACACAGGCAGGGCAGAATCAGCTGCTGAAGCTTGGGTTTGGTTACCCTTGCTGCTAAGCTTTAGACTTGTTACCTGAGACATGCTTTTGTTCTTCGGTTGTCTACAGGATCCATTTATTATCTTGAATTTTAGGTTGCCCAGCTGTGGCTGCCCCATCCCTGCAGTGTCCAAGGCCAGGCTGGACAGGGCTTGGAGCAGCCTGGGATAGTGGAAAGTGTCCCTGCCCATGGCAGGAATGAGATGGGTTTTAAGGTCCCTTGCAAACCATTCTGTGCTCATGATTTCTGGTCTGTATGGGTTGGGAATGCAGGTATTGCTACTGTGTTGCAAAGGAAACGAAATACTTCCAAAACCAGCAGCCTTTTAAATGTTTAGTTTGAAAATACAGCACAGGATGCAATTTTTACCCAGGGCAGCTGTGTTTGGCTTTGTTTTCAAGTGCGTGCAGCTCCCTGGGCAGCTGCTGCTGTAGCACTTCACAGGAGGAATGAGTCTGATGCTCATATTCCCCTTACTGTCAGAGGCATTATTTTCACATTTTACAAGGCATGATCTGTGCCTTGTTAGGAGATTTAAAAAGTATTATTCCAGGAAGTTAAGTTACCAAATTTCTTCATTTCCCACCCCCTCCCTTTCCACAGGGGACGTCCTGCTCCGCTCCCATTGCAAGGTCTACCTCTTCTCATGGTGTTTGTAAACACTGCAGATTCCCTGCTTCCCTCTGCCACCACTTCCCTCCCCTGAATGGACTGTCTGAAATCAGCCTTTGCAATGAGTGCTGCTCTGGGTTTCTTTTCTCTTTCTTTAGGATGGCTCTTCGTGCCATCGGGAGCTCCATTCTGCTGTTCTCTTTCCCCATCCAAAAGCACTGCCAGCTTTCTGTGTTCACCTGAAGTTCCTCAATTCTCACTTGTGGGATTTCAGTGACCCTCTGCAGCTCCTCTTTATTTTCTATAAAGTGATTTGTCCCTGTATTGCAACACTCAGAACACCAGCTCTATCCTTACCTTTCTCATTTATTTAATTTAGAAATACTAAGCCTCATTAATGAGCTCTGTCTTGGAGTTAGGATTTTTTTTGTTGTTGTTGTTTTGGTTTTTTGTTTGGTTTGTTTGGTTTTTTTTTGTTAATTCACTTACAAAGTTATTTGGAAAGTTTCTAGCCAGCAAGGTGTTCTGGCATGTTTGAATTAGACTTTCCTTTGCCTTCTCCAGTGCTGGAGCTCTCATGGAAGCAGAGTTACATCATGCAGCAGGTTCCTTACACAATGTCTTTTATATACTCCACTGTGTAACAGAGGAAAAATCATGTCATTATTCCCTCCAGATATTAAACCCCAGCTCAACTCAAAGGAGAACTATTTGGAAAGCAAACAGCTCCCTTTCTAGTATCATCAGTGGGTGCTTTTTCAATATCCTGTATAATTTAGGGCTGAAAGCACCTGTCTTCTCAGCCAGATCCACAAGGCACTGAGGCGTGACTGGCTGGAGCCCGGGCACTGGAATGCCCTCCTGCTGAGTTATTTCTTTAGCCATAATCAACAGCCACTGTTTATCTGCAATCTGACTTTGCACTTTGCATTTTCTGTGGCTCTGGTGAGACTGAAAACCTGCTTTTGAACCAGTGGCAGCAGCGATGTCTGTATGTGCAGACTGGCAAAGGGTCACATCTCTGCTCCCAACCTTCTCTCTAACACCTACAAGAGGAGAAAAAGGGCTTGACACAAACCAGTAAGGGCTCTATTTGATTGTAAAAGTTGGTAAAAGAATATGAAACATGAGCTGATTAGCAGGGTCTCGAAGACTTGAAGTATCTAGTGATTCTCTGCACAATAGTTCCTCATGATATTACCCTGACAGGCCAACCTTGGTGACAGCCAAGGGGCCATACATTGCTTGAAATAATTAAGCAAAAATATCTCACACATGGCTTCTCCCTGAGAATGTGGCCTTATCAGGTTTCAATTTTATTTTGTTTTTGTTCTACATTATGACTTGTTCTGCTTGAGGTTGGTTGTGGGGGTTGTGACGGGGGGGGCTGGAAGGGAGACAGAGCAGGGTACGCTTTGTTTATTTTGGAGAAATGCATATGATTTGCAGATGAACAACTACTGAGCTACATTTCTGTTACCATTTCTGATTGTAGCTCTAAATGAAGGTTATATTAATAATTAGTGTGGAACTGTTGTGGGCTCAAGTGTTGAGATATTTCAGTGATTGGCATTCTAGAAAGTCTTTTGGTTTTAAGGCAAGCTTTAACAAACTTATGTTGGTACAGAAAGTGAAAAGGATTTTTATCCACTGGAATTGTCAGAATTGGTTTAACTAAGCAGGTAACTTTTGGGCAATGCTCAGTGGAGAAGGGAAATAGCTTTGTGCCTTCTTTCTGGTCTAAAGCCACTGGGAATGTTGATGGAAGCCATGCAACCATGACCCAGGGCAGCAAAGCTGCCCAGATCACCATAGAAATGCTCAGGAATCTCTGATTTAGTTTAAAAATAAATTTTAGAAAGCACAATATTCTTAAAAAGCTGCATGTGCTTTCCCATAGGACATGTCTCCTCACATTAGCAACAGGGACAGATTAACTGGATGATGGATGAAAGAGGATCTCTTTGAATCTTGGTTTGGAACATGAAGAAAAAGAAGCAAATTTTTGTTTATTTTGAGGCTTAGAAAAATGAACTTGTTTGTTACATCCCCACTCAGTCTTTTCTTGTTTGCATAACTTTGCAGAAGGTTGGGTTTGCAGAAAACAGATGCTGACTTCAGTCCCTCAGGTGGTGTTTTGTGAGCAGTCCAAGCTGAGGAAATAGAGATGCTGCCAAAAGGAAAGTTTCACATCCCCTCTTCATCCCAGCTGTGGGCTGCCACTTGTGCTCTCGTGACAGCACCAAAATCTGGGAAGTCATTGGAGGGCTGCTGCCAGCCTTGGTTTCCTGGGGCTGGCTGTGCCAGGGCTGGTGCTGGTGGCCAGGAGGTGGCAGGAGGCAGCATTTGGACAAAGATTAAAATGAACAAGGAGCTCCAGCTGTAGGGCTGGTGGAAGTGACCTTCAGCACCAGACAACCTCTGGGCTGTGTCGTAGGAAAACACTCTTTTCTGATTTATTTAAATGGCTGTTCAGAGGCAGAACCACCAGTGCTGGGGTCTGGTGGTGCCACATTTTGAAAGGAAGCTCAGAGATCCAGCTCCTTGGAAGGATTTTTTTGGGCAGCTATCAATTGATAACCCTGGCCACACTTTAAGGTCTCTGTGGGACAATCAAAGCCTCACTGTGGTGTAAGGGTACTGTCAAAGGCACAGAAGAAGCTGTACAAACACCTCCTCTTGCTGTTCCAGCATCAGGAAAGAATTAATTAGAATTAAAAATTAATAATTTTTTACTCTTCTGGTGTTGTTTGAAAGATAGTTCTTCTTTTGATACCTTGAAAGTCAGCACATGGAATTAATTGAGTTGCATCATTTCATAGTAGCTGTCAAAACATCTCAGTGGCTTCAAGCTCAGTAGCTGGAGCAGGTCATGGGACACTCGCCACTTGGCCTGCAGCTCATGGGTTTTATTGTTCCTGGGAAAGAAGAGGAGCAGTTACAGGGAAATCTGGTGGAACAGATGTTACAATGGATCCAGGAGCACTCACTGCATGTAAGTGCTCTGCTTTCTGCCCCAAAACAAAGCAAATATAAGCATCTCTTCATTTTCTCTTGTATAACTAAAGTTTTGGGTTTTTTAGTTGAAATCTAAACTGTGCTGTCTAGTAGTGTGGAATGATTGCCTTGGAGATTTTGGGAACTTATGCCCACTGTATATGAAGTGTGTCTGGAATGTTGTACTACACACCTCTGTGTGCACAGAATTTGGGTGTTGAACCCATCATCTCATTGCTGTTTTGGATTACCTGGCATCCTTCCTAAATTAATAGAAATCCAAGGAAGCTGGGTTGCTTAATTTGGTTTTGTTTCATTAACAAGGTATCTTGTATCTGAAAGTTGGAGTTGCAATCTTCCAGTACAGATTTGCTGGAGGTGCTGGTGTCTCCCTGGTCTCCTGAACAAGCCCCTGGCATGGAGACACCTGGTTATTCTTTCCATATTGTCCATTTGCCAGGACACTGCAGAATGCCCCTATGGACCTGATGTCCCTGAGGCCACATGGCTGGAGCATAAAACATGGAGCATAATGGTTCCAGTGCTGGACTGAGGAGACAATCTGAGTTTTCCCTTAAAATAAACCCAATATCAAATGGGTTTGTTTCTATCCATCTGTTTTCCCAAGATATTTGGACCCACCAAACCAAGTTCAGCAATGTGAGAAGGTTTAGGTTCCAATCTGGATCCTCAGCAGATTTCAGTAGAATTGGCAAGTGGGTGAACAAAGGGGACCCAAATTTGGTGTTTCCATCACAGACAAGGTTGGAGGAGCTTGAGTTATCCCAGATTGGTGCCTGGACCTTCACATGCCCATCAGCTTGGGAATGCTGGGATGGTTCACACAGGGCCCTCAGGAAACTGCAGTGACCCAGCCATGAGGTCTGAGAACCCCAGGGCAACAAGAGCAGGAATATGAAATTTAAGGATTAAAAACTGGGAACACAGGATAGAAACTTGAGTGGATGAGTTTCCATCATTCCTGCAGTACAAGCAACTTGGACTGCTGAGTATTCTACTTAGTTTTCTTTTGTTTTTTGGTTTGGATTTTTTGTTTTGGGGGTGGTTTTTTTTGGGTTTTTTTTTTTTTTGTTTGTTTGTTTTTTGTTTTTTGGGTTTTGTTTTTGAGGAATGAGGTGTGAGATTAGGTTCAAGTGTTGTTAAAGGCTCAAGTACTGAGGGCCCCTGCAAAAAATGAAGTGCTCAAGAGGATGGCCATTTTCATTAAGTGGACCTAATCAACCATAGATAATGGGGAGTTAGACCATATCTGAAAATCATTATGTGTGTCACATAAAAGGGTTGGAGACTTACTGTTATAAGTTTATTTAAGTGAAGAGAGATTTGACTTCTTATGGATTTGAATCCTTCTAGGGACTATTGGCATGGAAAATTAAGAAGGATTTTGCTGGGGAGGTGCCTGGAGGCATTGCCTCTGTCTTGGTCATATTTATGCAAACAAAAAGAACCCAAAACAGGATAGTTAACCTCTCAAACTTCTCCAAGGCATTGAATAGAGGCTTGTGTTTCACTGAGAGAAAGCAGGATGTCATCTGCTAGGAAAGCAATTTCATATTCTTTATCATGGGCTGTGATGCCCTGAATCTCATTTAAGGCTTTGAAGTGCTCCGAGCCCTCTTGCATTATCACCAAATCCCCTCAGTGAACGTGTTCAGGGCAAGGCACATATCTGAAAGGAAACAGCCATGCAAGGAGCCTTCCCTGTGATAGCTGAGACATTCTGTTCGTGCAGACATTGCAGAGCGTAATCTAAAACTTCCTTGGCTGCAATTAAGTAAATCCTGTGTCCTACAGCACTGAGATAATATCTCCACAGAAATGCTTTTTAAAAGTTTCCTGTTTCCATTGTGTTCTCAATCCCCATGGGATAATATTCTCATTCACTAGGTCCTGGGCCCTTAAAAAAAATAATAATTAATACAGCTGTGAGTCAATGGGATTCCCCAAGTTTCTTTTTTGGTTTTTGCTTAAGGAGCATTGCAACACATGGTTTACTTGAGCAATCTGGGGGGATGCTGGGGTTCTCACACAGTTGGCTGAGCCCAGGGACATGAGAGGGAGGCAAGGGAAAATGTGGATTCTCAGGATGCACATCAGACCTTGTTATCCCACACTCTGTCTGCATTGGGAGAGGTTTTTCCTCTGTCCCACCACTCTGTGTTTTTGGGGAAGTGCTGTCTTGTGATGAGCACACTGGTACCTTGTACATGTGGAATCAGTCCCAGCTCTGCTCTGATTCAGTGAATGACTTCACCTGCCTCAGTTTCTCCAGCTGAAACAAATGATGAGCAACACAAGGGCATAAAAATAATACCACAGTTCCTAAATATTTTTAACCCATTTTTGTGCATACCCCTGGGCTCTCTACCCAGCTTGGGAGCCAGCAGCTCATGCTTCAGGAGCATTTTGAGCTTCTGCAGTGAAAGCTGGTGGACAGTGGAGCCTTTGTGCAGCTGCCTGGTGGCAGATGGTGTCTGGTTCTTCAGAGGAACCCAACCCACAACTGAATGGCTGGGCTCTGCCTCCCTGATCTGCTGGAGACACTGCTCTGAAGTGAGTCTTAGGAGACCACTGTGTTTCCCAGGGCACTTTGGATCTGCTGCTCCATCCCAGGGAACAGGAGAAGAAGGAGAAAATGGTCCATAAAATTTCCATTACTCTGAAAAGCAAAAACATCTGTTGGAGCCTGCGAGTGAGGTTGGAAGTGGTATTTACCAGCAAGAAGCTGGCATCTCATCTGTTCAGACCCTCTGCAAAATAACTCCTGCTGCCTCCCATGGAAAATAACGTGGAGGAATCTCTGAGTCAGGATCTGCCCCAGGCACTGAAAGGCAGCAAACTCCTCACTCTTAGCCAGGCTGTGTGGATGGACCCAGGCTTGTGGTGCATCTGCCCAGGCTCTGAACGAGGTGCATCCCATGAAATCCCAGCTCAGCAATGGCTGTTTCTAATAACAGCCTTACATAAAGTCAGCTGTTCTGCATCACACACTCTGCCTTTAGGAACTCAGCTCTTTAAAGCAGAGTTTCAGAAAACAAGCTGGATTTTTTAGGTTTTTTTTTTTTTTAAGGAGGGAATTGGAGGAAGTGGCAAAGTTCCCAATTTATCCAGAGACCTGTGGTTTCTCCATTCCCAGGTAAAATGTGTGTTAGGGAAAGGGCAATGGCTTGCTTTTTAAGACAGAACCTTGAGTCTGCATGATGCTTTGTGGCTCCACATAGTGCCCATGACTGCCTCTTCCACGGCAATTTTGGTGCTAAAATGGCAAACACCTTCTCTGTGATTGCAGAGCTTCCCCAGCAGAAGCTGCTAGAAGAGTTAGAGATCTTCAATGCAGCAAGTTCCCTTTTCCTCCTGTTAATCTAGTGGTGTCCTGCTGTCCCAGCTGTGTGAGGTTCCCAGAGTTATTCCAGATCCTCATAAATAGTCACACCTCAAATATGGAGAAATGACCTGCACATGGATAAATCAAATATCCACCTAAGTTTTAAAAGAATGAGAGGTATTGTAGATCTGGGATAGGTTTGGTTTTTCCTGTTGCTTCTTGGTTTGGTCCTTCCCCAGACTCCAGGTAAGACCAGATGTCTCACTCCTCTGGGTATCCTCTCCTGCCAGGTGGGGCTCTGATGGCAAATTTGTCATATGAAGTAAGGCAGGAAGGCAATTAACATCCTTGGCTTTCATCACAGGATGATTTGCCAGCTGCTTCCTCCAGTCTGTTTCATTGTGAAGCATCTCATTAAAAAGAAAAAGGGATTTAAAAGGTGGTTTGAAAACCAGAGGTGGGAAAGGTTCTCCTGTGTCTCTGATGTGGTGTTTCATGGGCTCAAGTCACTCCATTTGCTCACATCCCTGTCCTGCTCCAAGAGTCCGTGTGTGCTGAGTAGAGGCTGCTCCTGCACTGAGACATTGGCTGATTTTGGAATCAAACCAATTGTGAGCTCTGTGCCTAAACTAAGCTGATCACCTCTGACATGGGTTGATTTAACAGGTTATGTCCTTGGCTTTGTGCAAATCTTTTTGAGACCTGACTCTGTGGGTGCTGCTGCCTCCCAGTCATGCAGGGCTGTCAGAGGAGGTGTCTGGCTTTGCCCAGCCTGGTCCAGGGGGCACAGGGATGCTGAAGGTGACAGGGAAGGAGGCCAAGCCTGTGACTAATCCTGATCCCCCTGCCTGGGGCTGGTGCAATACTTCAAATTTGTTTTTCCTCCCTTCCACCTGTGCTGCACAGCTGGAGAGTGGTTGGAGGGTGCAGTGGTTTAGGGGGTTCTGTGCATCCCTCTGGAGCATCCAGGCTGAGCACTGTTGGATACAACATCCCAGGCTAAGCCATTAGAGTGGCTGTACATGGCATTTCTCTCTGTCCTTTTGCCAGATTTTCTTCTGAGGATAATATATGTGAATGTTGGCTAACAATGTCAAGGACTGCTGGAAGAGCTCTTGTGAATGACCTATTTTTTTTTGTGAGATAATCTGTGGGTTATTAAAAAGACATATATGAAAAAATCCTAAAGTCAACAGATTTGCATGAAAAATTGTCTGCCTTGCCCGGCTTACTTGACACTTTGGCTGTCTCAGAACAGATGGGACAGCATCCAGCTGTGGGAAAGGAAATACATTTAATGTTCATATTGTGGTCATTGAAATGTGAGGGGCACCAATGGACTTGTGAGGAACCACTGGGAAAATCCCCAAAGCCTATCAAAGCCTAGGTTGCATAATTTTGACATAACAGCACTGCTTGGAGTAGCTGTGCTAGGTCTAATGGATGTCCAGGCTGCTCTGCCTTGTCATGAGAGATTAGGTTTGATTAAGACCAGTTTGTTTCAAGAAATCATTTGTCCCTGCAGATCCACGCAGGATGTTCTTGTGGACTTAAAGGAGAACCTCTGAGGAGGCAAAAGCTGGTTCTTTCTGGAGGGAGAAAGCATGAGAGACAGATGGACTGAAAAGAGTAAAAGGACCCTCAACTCTCCCTAATTTTCAATAACGTTGCTGGTAAAAGAGAGTTCCTCTGGTGGAATCAATCTCTTGCTGCACTGGTGGGTAGGAGCTGCTTTTGCTTTGTGGTGCTTTCTTGGAAGTGTAGAAACTGATGCCAAAATAATTCATTCTGTGTAAGAAAACTCAAAGGTGAATTAAAAACTTGCTTCATCTGTGCCATCCCTCTTCTCTGCCTTCTCCAGGGAGTTTTGGCAATGAGGGCAACATCCAGGCCCATCAGATGCCCTGCAGTATGGAGAGACCCTCCCTCACTGCAGCTCCCTGCCAGGCAGGTAGAGTCACTCCCCTGCAGTATTTCACAGCTCCCCTCTTCCATGTTTACCCCCCTCCTTTCACTTAGAGATGAACCTGGATTTACCCCTTCCTGACTCTTGATGAAGTTGATCAATGGACCATCTCAGCCATGTGTAGTGGGCAGAACAAAAGCTCCTGAGCGTTCAGATCCACCTCCAAACTGCACAGCTTGAGCCCATCTCCACATTTAATTACTCCAGACCATTACCATGTGTCTCTGGGAAAGATGCATCCCCTCATCTCTGTATCTGCTTAAAAATTCTATCAATTGCCATTTTTCTAAATCCTTCTATCAAAGAAATCGTCTCCCCTCCCTCCTAAATCTCTTGCACTTGGAACTTCAGGGAACAGAGCACATGCAGTTTGATGCCCTCATCCAAACTAATGATTTGTTCCTGGCCGAGAACATGTTACCATCAAGGGGTTTTAATATTCTGCAGAATTTAGTGGAGGCCAATAGAGTAGGAGGGGGGTTAGATGCTCTGCCTTTGCCAAGATGTTTATGCAGCAGGAATGTTATTTATGTAAATCTGGAAGCACTCTTGAAGCGATAGCCTCGCTCTTGCATCACAGACTTTTTTCATTAAGTCATTGATCTTTCTTTTAAAAAAAAAAAAAAAGTTTAAATAAAAAAATCTCTCTGAAAACCTAAAACTCGAGCATGAAAAGTACTTGGGGAAAAATATTTACTGCATAACTGCTCCAAACTACCCACATTATAGAGACCACGGCAATTCCTGAAGAATGCTGGAGTAACAACTGCTGGATTCGGGGTTTCACGCATCCGCTCCCCTCTTCTCCAGCTGCCTCCTTTCTCCTCCTAAATGAAGTTATTGCCTGTTCCAGCATCTCACTGTCCTCTTTAGGGTGATCCTGTTTCCCCTAAACAGGCCATGTACACACACTAAATTAAAATATGGAATATAGGAAGTCCTGATGCCTGCAGTATGTGCACAGGGACTGAGCACCACCGTCATCTCCAAGCTGTTCCTTTCTCAGCAGCACAAAGCCCTGCAGAGACCATGTTGTTGCATGAAGCAAACAGATTCTGGCACAACTCGGTTTGTGCTTCTTTTTTTTTTTTTTTTTTTTTTTTGAAGATGTGCTCTCCTTGTAAAGTTTTTAACATTTTATAAATTTCCTCCCTGTACATAACTGCTGTTCATAGCTTTGTCTGTTAAAACCCAGAATGTAACAGGAAAGTTTATCAGGATGGATTGAAAGGCACAAGGTGGACTCCTATGGATGTTTTTTGTTGTAGGGGAAATCAGGACAAAGTGTCAGAGCAGGGCAGCCTTGTCCCATTGAGTACTCACTGTATATATCCATGTGATGTGTATACATCCATATATACCATGGATATATCCATGGGAGAGAGGGATATAAACCAAATGAGGTGGTGGCAGGTAGAGAAGGCCTGGATGGCCTCAGAGCCCAGGGTGTGTGTGAAGCTTCACAAATTCAGTCTCAGTTACCTTCCCTGGACTGCCACAGATAAGCAACCTGCAGGAGCACTTCTCCAGAGTCCATCCTGAAGAGGTATAAAAAATATCTCCAAAAAAGGCTAGTGGCAATTTTGGATCATTGCATGGATACACTGAGAAAGAGCAGCAACAGTGGAGGTGCTGTGACCTGCTCACTGCACCTTCAAGTGCTCAGTGAGATCCCCACTGCACAGAAGACTCTCCCTGGGCAGAATTGTTCTGCCCTGTGGAAGTCAGGAGCTGGAGAGAAGTGGATGCTGTGTTTCAGGTATTTGAATGTGATGATTTCCACCTAAGAACAGATAACCTGTGTTCTGCAGCCAGCAGAACTGTGCTGTGTGTTAACATAGTGTGTGTGAGGAAGCAGCAAGTCTGACAAACAGCACATTCCTGAAAACCAGTAACATGAAACACTTGTGGAGGGAAGGGAGCAAGGACTGGAATACCCTGGGAAATAACACTGATCAATAATGTTATCTGCTCAGGTCAGAGTGGAGTTTAGTCCTGATTCCTGATTAATTGGGAAACTCTTCCTTGGAGTGTAATTCCTGTGACTCTATACAGATAGTTTGCCTCACTTATCTTTTGGGGATTTGCATTATCTGCACCAGCAGCAGAATTTGACCATATCTGATCCTCTCAGAACCCCAGCCAACCCAAGGGCAAAATATAAACATCTGCATGGAAACCATTTTTGCAGGGCATATATGGTAATGATGGGGATTCAAAGGCAGCAGAAATGCACCTACAGATAGCACTGTGAGCATCCCAGACTACATCTTCTGCCTGTTGCTCATGGATTCTTCCAAGTATAGCACATTTGTGAAGCTTACAGCAGTAGCAAAAGCAGTGAAAAAAACTGTGACAACAAGCCAAGTATTAATGCTTTTATAACCCAGCAACCCAGGCAACAGCAACAGAAGGAGTTGTTTTACAGTCAGCACCTGACTGCAGCAAGGCCATTGACATCCAAGTCTGTCCAAAGCTGAGAGCACAGGGAAACATCTTGGATCCCCCATTAATTAACCCTCTGTGTTTTGTGGTTTTGCATCCCAAAGCTTTGCTTTCAGCTCAGGAGACCAGGAGTGCAGCGGGCTGGACCCACAGAGGTTGGCAGATCACACCAGATGTGCAGCTGCCTTTAAGCTCCAGCCATAGAGCTAAAATTAGCTTCTAGAAAAGAATGTTAAAAGCAACCAAGATGCATTTTTTACAGCACTTTTTTCTTTCTTTTTCTCATGTATTTTGTTGTTTTTGGTTTTTTTTCTTCTAATAGCAGGTATGAGACCAATTATCTACATTTTCTCTGAGCAGTTTTTACTGAGGTTTATTAACATCTGGAGTTTGACCTACACCATCAGTGTGTGGCACTGGTAGCAAACAGGATTATGATGTGGCAAGGGGACATTCTTATGTGCATAAAGAATTCTTGGACTCCTTCCTGCTAGGGATGCTTGGATCCCTCAGAGATGGGTGTGGGGTTTATGAGGAGGGGGAGGAGGGGTTACTTGCTGGTTTTTGAGTCTCGATGGGTAACACCCTACCCGTGGGGCAAATAGCAGGCAAATCAGAACCAGGAAGTGATGTGGCACATGCACATGAAAAATGATGGGTGGGGAATGCTAACCAAACTCAAAAGGAACTTGGGATAGGTGCCAGGTTGTGTTCTGGTTCAAGCCCTTTGCTTGGCTCCTAGTTGATCTCACTCAGTGGCCCACTCAGTAAAACCCATCAGATGCAGTGAGGGGCAGGAAGGAAGTCTCTGGTTGTTTTTGTTTTGAAACCTAATTTGGACTGGGACGTGCTGGGGACTGTCCCTTGGACAATTGATTGCTCATGGCTCCTGCATTGCTCAGCACCTTCCAGCTCCCTCTCAGGCCCTTCAGCTCCTGCCATGTGCTCCTGATGTGATGGGAAAGGCTCATCAGCAGTGCCTGGTGAGCTCAGTGCAGTCCAAGAGTGAGGAATGAGCCAGGGCTCAGCCAGCAGCTCTAGCACTTCACAGGCTTGAAGGGAAATCTGAAAGTGGCTGAGCTTGGAAAATCAGTGAGGACACCTGCTGCCCTCACTGGTCATGAAACTTCATGGAGGATGACAAGTCCCTCCTGATGTGCAGTTTTCACTCCAGAGTCATAGCAGGGTGTCCTTTAGATCCCCAGTGGAGCCAGCCTCCTGGGCCAGTTTAGCTGTGATGGTGGAGATCCAGGTTTGAGGGGATGGTAGATGTCAGGTGTATTTATACAAATCTGTTTATGAGCTCTGAAATCAATCTGTGCTGGATCACAGCTTTCCCAGCTTCTTCATCTGAGAAATCCTGACATCACCATGGGATAACCCCACAGCAATGATCAAACCCTGCATCCTCTCCTGAGACACTGGGATTCAAGAGGACCTGGAAGAGATGGAGGAGGATTCCCAGATTTCACATGAGATCCAGTCCCAGCTTCACTGACCTACCACACCATGTGAAAGGTGCTAAGTGACCACAGCGTGAGCCATGGTTTATCTTTGGAAGATAATTATTCTTTAGAATGAAAGACTGTGGATTAAAGAATGTCCTCCAAGAAATGCTGAGTATCTGAGCCCAGGTAAGATATGATTTGATGAAATAATTAAGAAAACATGCCTGGTGTCCTTCAATGAAACATGCAAACCATCTCTAAATGCTCATTTGCTATGTAGAGATTTTGCTGCCTGGATTCTAATTTTTCACAGCTGTAAACAGAAGACAAAGGGTGGTGGGGAAAAAAAAAAGTCCTAAGTAGGAAGGAAGAGGTGTGTGATCAGAAAACCTTTGGCAAGTTAAGAGGATTAAGAAAGGCCCCAGTGTTCTGATTTTAAATTCTCTGAGTTGGACTAACATCATGGATTAGATTTGGGTGGTTAAGAGGAAGAAAATACCTCATTAAAAAGAAGCAATTGGGTTTAACGTTGTTGTAAGACAATGGCTGAAACAGCTCAACTGGAATGGTCTCGCCTGCTTAATTCTGGGGTTTTGTGTGTGTGTTTTAAAGCCCTCCCCCACTCTTCCCTCCCACCCTACAACCCTGCAGGGTTTGCCTTAAAATATATTACTTTCATTCCTTCTGCCCTCTTGGTATTGCTGTATTTGGGATGTGTTGAGCTCAGTGAAGCTGGGCTGGTGTCAGGAAATCTTTGGAATGGGCGCTGTGAATGCTGAAAACTGGCACTGGAAAAATAAGAGTCCAGTCTTATCTTTATCCAATTATTTCAAGTCCATGTCTTCCTTTTAAATTAAAAAAAAAAAAAAAAAAAAAAAAAATTTAAAAAAATAAAAAAAAAAAAAAAAAAAAAGTGTTGGATTTTTACAACCTTCCTCTTTGCAAGGTAGTAAACTAGTGGTAATTAAGGAGATGATCACTGCAGTGGGATTAAACCCTGCAGGTGAGGAGGGGACTAAGGGCTGAACACTGCCATCCCCTTCCCAGCTCTCTGAAAACACCCACCAGCAAAATCGTGGGAAAACCAAAGGAGTGTGTATTTCTGAGGAAAAGTGGGATAAATATGGATCTGAAAGAGCAGGAGCAAGCAAGGTCAGCACAGCTAGAAGGCAGCCAGGAGGCTGCAGGGTAGTAAAAAGCCAAGCAAAAATCAAAACACCTCCTGTGTCTGTGATCCCCTTTCCTGAGAAATCACCTGGGAACAATTCAGTGCTGGAGGAAGGTTCCTGTGGCAGGGTTACCCATGGTTTAACGTTCTCAGAAGGCTCCTTGAGGAATGGTTACTTGTCCTTGGAAGCCAACAGGAGAAGAGTGCAGAGTACCATGCTTGGGCAGGTGTGAGTCCTGCTGGCATCCTCCCTCGTGGAGCTCCATCCAAGGGGGAGGTCAGTCCAAGAGGATGTCAGGAGGTGCCATGACCCTCCTGGGTTAAGCAGTTTGGGGTTTGGAGGGGATGTGTGTGCTCTTCCCATTGACACATGCTGGACCCTCCTCCCTTGGACCATCTCTGTGGCACCTTGGCTGCTTCCTCCTGCTCCTGCCCTCCAGCCAGGCAGGCTTTTCTCATTTTCACACTAAAGGCAGCTCAGCTCCTCCGAGAGCAGCTCCTTCAGCCATAGCATCTTGCCAATGGAAAAAGTGACACTAAAAATAAACTTCTTTCAGAAAGAAGCAAAGGCAGCTTCCAAAAATCCCCAACTAAAGAGGAAAAAAAGAAAGCAAACTACCACCAACCCCAGTCTAGACAGCTGCACTAGGTGGAGGCAATAACAACCAAAAGGAATAAATTAAACTGTGGTTAAGGGGAGAATTTGTCTCCCCTGATTGCAAGACAAAAGAAACCCAACTCCTGGTTTGCAGAAAGAGAAGTTTGGGAATTTCTCAGGCCAGCTGAAGGCCTATTAGAGTGATGTGAACTGGAAATGGAGCTGAGGGCTCTGGCTGGTTGCACGACCCAGCTCTGGACCACACACAACACACGAGGCTTTGGCGAGGCCATGAGTGGTGGGAGGTGGGTGAAGGCTCTGATACTGCTCTGGGGAGCAGGATGGGCTGGGGCACCACGGGAGGAGAACGAGTCCCTCTTCTTCCCAATGTCCTGAGCTGCTTCTCAAAACTGCCCAGCAGCTACAGCTCAATAATTATCTTCAGAAGATAAACCCTGGCTCACACTGTGGTCACTTAGCACCAGCAGTTGATGGATGTGAGTTGTGACCATGGTCTGAAGCTCCACAGGGTGATGATTCCTCCTTTTCATCCTTTCAGTTGTGATTGAGCTAAAGGTTGGGTCCTGCCCATGCTCTGGCCGGATTTTTGTTGTTTAGTTTTGGGTTATTCTTGCACAGCTGGCAGAGGTTTGTGCTTTCTGTGTCCCAAAGCTTACCTGAATGTACTTGTGCCACACAAATTTTTACTCCTTCACTTGATTTGGGGTGGGCAGGATTTCATCCTGTCCAAGTGCTCATGGAGACTCCAATGGGAAAACTTTACCACATTTGTTTATTTTTTAATGTCTAAAGAAACAACTGAAAACTCACCTAAAGAAACATCATGGTCATTTTCTTGGTTCTCTTTATCCTCTTAATGAAATTTGTTGTTGGTTTGTGCACAATCTGTGGTGTAAAAATGAAATATCTATTCCAAAGTGGGCATTAAAATGTGGAAAGAAAATCTAAATGATTCTGTTTTAGGAGGGGGTGCCTGGGGCCTGGCTGGGCATTGATTCCATCCCACATGAGGTGTAGCAGAGGGAGGACCTGCAGGGTGTCACACTTTGTGTCCTGTCTTGGACATGGGCAGCTGATATAAAACCAGGGCCAACTCACCTGCCTGCAGCCATAGAGGGTCACTTGGCATTTGATAAAATCCCCAGTGTTTGCCCCAGAGTCCAGCCTGAATTCCACTTGGCTTATTAAGATTTTTTCCTATGTGAAACTCATCCCATGATTTCAGCTGAAACCCAGATTTTTCTTTCCCATTCCCACAGCCTTGCACTGCAGAGGGGCTGCATTTCAGTGGTAAACAAATCATGGGGAGTTTTGGTACAACCAATTAGTAAAATAGCTTAAAAATGCTGACAACCAGCTGCAAAAAAAGTGTCTGTAGTTGGCTTATTTATTCACTGCCTGGAAATTTCCTTTTAAAATTGAATTATTGATTAAAATTGGGTTGTTTGGGATTTTTTAAGGTAGTGGCTGTTTACAACCAGCCAATGAAATCCCAGCATCTTGGCTCAGCAGGAATTTGGTGTCAAATCAAACCTGTTTGAGAACCCAGGGGGTGTGATAGTATCTCCAAGCCCCAGTGAAGGCATTGATAGCACAAGAGGCAATTGGAGAGGCTGAACTCAAGGAGTTTGATGCTTGGGGAGGTTTGGTGAAGTGTCCCTGATCATGGGCTTGGTTCTGGTGAGCAGTCTGCATTTTTTTGCCTGGGATGTGGTAACACCACAGAAATGGAATGAGTTGGCTTGGGCTTGTCTTCTTCCTGTGCCAGGCAGGTTTAATCAGCCATGCTGGGGGTTTTGCCTGCTTTGCCAAGGAAATGAGCATGTAATCTCCATCAGTCCCTGTTCTTTTTCCCTTGTGAGACTTTATAGACAAAATACCTGCTGCTTTTGTGAGAGCCATGGGCTGGGTGAGATGAGAGCTCCATGTGCCATCCCAGCAAGGGGCCAGCTGTGAGACTCAGACAGACAGGGAACATTGTGGGTGCTCCAGCAAAAGATTTACTTAGGATTTGTGTCTACTTTGGCTTAAAGTGACCTGAGATGCACAGCCACAGAAAATCCCTGCCTCAACAAGTGCCACTGCTGACAGGAACACTTGGATTAAGTATTTATGTCAGCCTGGAAGGAGCCAGGCTGCTGGGGGCACACAAGCTCACCTGGACATCAGGAGCCAGCCTAAGTTATTTGGTGTAAAAGGGAGCCCCAGATGATCCCAGTGATGATAAATCCACCCTGTGCAAACAGGAACTGAGTGATGGGAGCTGTGTGGTTGTTCTGGCTGCTCTGCAAACACTGAGCAGTCCTGGGAACTGTGGGAGCCTGGCTCAGCCACAGCCTCCACTGTCCCAGCCACAAGCACCAGGCAGCCCAAACACTGTGTGGGTGTTTAATGATCAGGATGGGTCTGTATGAACAGTGGATTAAAGGCATCGTGCCACTGCTCTCCCACCTGATCTGCTTCCTCCTCCCCAGCCCCTTTTGATGTTTGCTTTCACAGTGATTTCTTACAATGTGAAATTCATCCTGGGTTTAATGGTTTGGGGATGATGTGGTTTTTCAGATGAACAGAACAAGGATGTAGAGCTCTGAAAGATGTCTCTGCTCTTTATCAGCAATTTCTTTCAAGTACAAAATGCTTTTTCTTTCCCTTTTTGTTCTGCAAAGGTGGATTCTTCCCCTGCCCTGTTTACTAATTAAAATTTAGTTGGTAAAGAATAAGCATATTGTCCCTGCCAGGGTTTGATCTATTGTTATTAGGGCTCTGTGTTGTTACAGATGAGATCAAAGAATTTAATTTATGATGGGTGGATAGGTCAAGTTCAGTCGTCTGAAGCGAATGCAGGGCAGAAATCAGTCAGACAATGATGTCTTAAGCAGCAGCCCAGGCAATAAGTTCTTCCTTGTAGTACAGCCCCACTTTCTCCAGTTTTGACTCAAGAAAATCAAGCTGTCCTCTGGATAAAAATATTTGAGGACAGCTGGATGCAGTATAAGAAGTCCCCTCTGCCTTCTCTTAGTATGATATCAACACCACCTGAGGAATCTGTGGTTTATGATAAAGGAAAAATCCTGGGACCATGACTGTGTGTTTCAGCCATCCCAATTCACAAGTTTGCATTGTGTTTGAGTGCCTGCTGCAACTTCCTATGATATTTTAAATGTGATTTTAAAATATCCCTTGAGCTCACAGCAAGAATCTCTAATTAAGACCTAAAGTTGATGCTGCAAAGCCTTAGTCACACCCTAATAACAAAAGGGGAATGGGGTGGGGGGTGAACAAATTTATTGGGTCTGCTTATGGTCTCTAGCTGCAATATTTTCCTTGAATTGTGCTCAAAGAGGAATGGGTTGGATTATTTCCATTTCATCTTTATTTATTGCACATCAGTGTGCAGCGCTGTTATGAAACCAAGCAAGACACCCACCTCTCCCCTATGCCTATGGAAACCATGAGGACTGGCCTGAGATGAGTGACTGGGGAGCAGTTTCTGGGCTCTGTTACTGGGACATGTCTGTGAGTGCATGGCTCACATAGCTGGATTCGTGGGGTGTGCTCTCCCTGCTCTGCCCAGCTGGAGCTGGAAGCTGTTTTGGGTGGAACCACATCTCCCTGTGTCTGTCTGGGAGTGCTCAGCTCACCCCGGGCTGGGGGGACAGGACAGCTCTGCCTGGAACAGAGCAACAGGAGTTCCCTGTCAGCCCCATCCCTGGGCTTTGCCTCTCTGCTCGTTTCTCTGTCCCAGCAAGTGCTGTGGTTTCTCTGGGCCAGGCAAGCTCCTGGCAGGGCAGCAAAGCTGAAGCCTTTGCCTAAGAGCCAAATGCAAAATGTCACTGGTTTGAAACAACAAAGTCCCTTTCTCTGACCTGCTTCATGGAATATGAGGAAACAATGTCAGGGCTCCATGGATGGGTTTCTATGGGTGAGCACCCCCCTGCCCTGATGTGGTCACTGTCCCAAAGGGTCCATGTTTTCCCTGCTCTAGAAGATTTGGGTTTTACAAATGTCCCCATCTAAAGCCCCAGGGTGCCTTTTCCCTCACAGGGCTCCTGCTCCAGGTCCCTGTGCCTTGGCTGCTGTTTCTTTTCCAGTTTGGTGGAAGTTTGAGCTTGTCATGCATCCTTTTTCTCTCTGCCCACTCCTGCCCCCAGGCTGCAGCCTGTGTTCCTCAGTTGTCCCTGGCACTGGGGCCACAATCAGGGAGCTGATCTGGCATTAAAAAAGCAAAACAGTGGAAGTTTCTCATAAATTGGGATGGGCTTATTTGGTTATTTTGAGGTGAGGGCAGTTCCTCAGGCTGGCTCACACACAGAGCAGGGGATGCTCAGGGGGGTACCTGGTCCCTGCATCTCAGCTGAGCTCCCCCCCATGCCATGGGCTCAGGAGATTGGCCACACACCCTGGCACAGAAACACTTTCCTGCAGTGGTCAGAGGAGTCAGAGGATTGGCAGTGGCATTTCAGCTGTAGCAACACAACTGAAATCTATTCAGATCCTGGTGACACTCTTGGATCATGATTTGCCCTTTTTCAGTGACTTTTCCTCTCTTTGACATGGAGAAGTCAAACTCTGTAAGGTGTGACTGCAGCTGCACAACCCCACACTGCAGCTTCGGGCCAGGGGAGGGTTGGTCAGGGCTGCTCTCCTGCTGCTTTCCATTTTCTCATCCATCCATTCCTTGACTGATATTCCACAGCTGTAAGAGGGCAATATTGGAAGAGATTATGCTCTCAGGGCATTTTTTAACACAGTGAGAAGCTGTAAATATGTGATACCTCAGTGTGCCCTTGTAAATCTTGGAGCCCACGGGCTGGATCCAAGGAGCTCACACTGGATCAGCCTCAGGGATGCTCACACACATCGTGTTGCTCATCCAAACCCAAACCTCAGCACTCTTAACATTTTCTCATTATGGCTCTGACTTCCAGTCAGCTTGGAAGCTTTAAAAGGGGAACTGGTGGGTGGTACAGTGTCTGTCTTAGAGTCTTCCTTGCATTTACTGCCTCTTCCTTTCTGGAATAAAAGCTTCAGTTTTATTTCTCATGGCTTTACAATGCATCATCTTGGAAATCAATCTTCCCCTTCAATTTACTTAATAATGCTGTCAAAAGTCATCAGCTAGAAAGCATTCAGTGGCAAATGCAAGAAAACTTTTCAAATCTCTCCATGATGAGCAAAAAGGGACAAAGAAAATCTTTTACAACTTAGTTTCTCTGTCTCAGTAAAATAAAAACAGCCCCCAGAGAGGCATTAGTAACTGTTGAGAAGCAATATTTGCATGTAATAATTTATCTTCGTGTTTATAGAAACCACAATTAAATATTATTTTTTTTAAATCTCCAGAAAATTATAATTAGAGATCCATGGCCAAATTTTTTGGAGAGTGAGTTAAAAATTATTTTTCTAAACAGGCTTTTTAATGTCGAGGGATTTGTGTTTGTTTCTGTTGACTAATCTATAGAGTAAACTGCCCAGGCCCTGAGGTGACTCACGGGCTGTGCAGATGTGAGATTTGCTCTGGGCTCTCTGTGCTCCTCCAGGAGGAGGAAGAGCTGCTCCCACCTCCTCATCCCCTGCTGCAAAGCCAGAGGGTGTGTGAAAACCCCTCCTGGAGATCCAGCTGCAGGAATCCTGGGTTTTCCAGGCAGTTACATTTTTGGGAAGCTTGTGCTCTGACCCAATGCGAGTGCAATGGGATTAGCTGGGGGCTTCTGGAGGCTGCCAAGGTGGGAGCCAAGGGGAGGATGTGGCTGGGGGAGGGAGCAGCTCTTGGAGGACAAAGTAGATTCTTCTCAGTCTCACCTCTCACTTAACTGTGCATTGCCCAGAAAGTCCTGGAGGGGCTGGAGCGTGTCCAGGGAAGGGAACTGAGCTGGGAAAGGGCTGGAGCACCAGGAGGGGCTGAGGGAGCTGGGAAAGGGGCTCAGCCTGGGGAAAAGGAGCTCAGAAGGGACCTTGTGGTTCTGCACAATTCCCTGACAGGAGGGGACAGCTGGGGGGGGATCAGGCTCTGCTCCCAGGGAACAGGGACAGGACAAGAGGAAATGGCCTCAAGTTTCACCGGGAGAGGTTTAGGTTGGATATCAGGGAAATATTCTTCACCAGAAGGGTTGTCCTGCATTGGGACAGGCTGCCCAGAGCACTGATGGAATCCCCATCCTGCAGGGGTTTAAAAGCTGTGTGGATGTGGCACTTGAGGACATGGCTTAGTGGTGGCCTTGGCCATGGTTGGACTCGATAACCTTAAAGAATTTTTCCAACCTTAAAAAGTCTATGATCTTCTCCAACCTAAATGTTTCTCTGATTCTTGTGGGCAGGACAAGGGGAGCTGTGCTCTGTCTCAGTAATGAACTCTGACTGTCCAGGAAAGCATTTATTTTTGCAAAATTAAAAAGTGGGAGGGGTGGGGAAATCAATGGATCTACTTATAGCTGTATAAAAAAGGCAGAAAAGTTAATGCTAACATGTGTTTCTTCATTTTCCCAGAGCAAAATCATTTGCAGGATGGTAGTCCAGAGCACAGGTGCTAAGTGATCAATACCTTTATTTGTGTTTTTAAGGGATGGCAGGACTTCAGGAGTCCATCTCTGCAAGTTAGGTAAATATGATGGTACACAAGCAGTTTTCAGAGCACTAGACCGGACACAAGACAGAAAAACTCAAGAGTTTTGTCCATTTTCCCCAAACTGGTAACAGAGCTGAACTTTTTCTATTCTAAATAGCAGTGTCCCCCCCTGCCATGTACAAACCCACGTTATGTCACACCCATCCAAATGCCACCTGAAAATCAGCTTGAGCAAATCTGTCTCGGTCTGGGTGTAGTGAAAAGCTTTGGGAAAAATTGTTCCAAAATGTGAAGGATTTCCTGGTTTTTTTACTGACAATGTCTGCCATAAAATGGAGTGAGCTCTGGTGTGGATCTCTATCTATTCCAGCTGCAGTGTTAGGGAGGCACAGTCCCAGGTGGGAACACTGCAGGGAGGGTTTGATGGGAGCACAGGGGTGGCCTGGCACTGGGCAATACCACAGAGAGAAGTGTTGGGCCAGGGAAGTGTCTGGATGTTTCAGCTGCAAATACATTGAATGTTCTCTGCTTTGGAGAGGATTTCCTGGGATTTTCATTCATCAGTTAGCCTGGTTTTTAATGGGAATGGGGGTGGCTGCTTCCCTGTGCTGGGCTCAGGCTGATGGGGGGCACTGGGTGAAGATCAATCACTGCTGTGGTTGAGGCTTCACCAATAATCTCTGTCTGGAGCTGTGTGAAGTTACAAACACTGCCTGGTCTTCTGAGATGGGCAAATGCTTTATTTTCCCTCTGTTTTATGCATTTCCTTAATGTGTGTTGGTGCTATATGTTATTAAAATCGATTACCTCCTTCACTTATTTCCTCTGCTCTGGACTCAATTACTTTGCTGCCTTTTTTTTTTTTTTTTTTTTTTTTTTTTTTTTTTAAGTAGGTTGAAGCTGATATGAGAGAAAGAATATCCAATCTCTATTTCTTAAGATACAGGACCAGTCTATCAGGCCATTGGCACAAAACAACGTTTGTTTTATTGTTGGGGTAAGTAAATAAGAACAAGAAGTCTTAAGTATTGGCATATGTTGATACTTGGCCAAAAAGGTCTCTAAACAATACATTTTCTATTCATTCCAGAAACCTCATACTCTGTTATTTCTCATTTAATGCTGTTGGCAAATACCCATGTCACCATCTAATTTTGAGTGTAGTTCAACTTTTTTAGTGCAAAGCTAATCCTCATTATAGCTGTAAACATGTGTTTCATTTGGCCTCGTGTTCATGTGCTAAAGTGACAAAGGCAGGCAAAGGTTCCTGTCAGGAATGGAGGTGTACAGGTAAATGTTTTGTTCAATCTGCTTCATCTTTCACACAGTGAAAATCAGCCCAGTTGCTTAATAGGGAATAATGTTTTTGAAAGCCTCTCTGTACTTCTGCTTCCTGCTTTGCATCTTTTTTTTTCAGATAAATGGGACAGATCAGGAAGAAAAAGAGCAAGAGAATATAAGTAATCACAGAAGCCATCAGGATCTGGTGTAGCAGCTTTGTGTGTGTCTTCTACATCTTTATTTGCTCTTCAGACACTGGTATATTTTAACTCTTATTTTTCATAGGATGTTTTGGGTTGGAAGGGACTTCAAAGATCATCTTGTTCCAACTCCCTGTCATGGGAAGGGGCACTTCCACTAAATCAACTTGCTCCAAGCCCTGTCCAACCTGGCCTTGAAAATTTCCACAGATGGGGCAGCCACAGCTTCTCTGTCCAACCTGGAGAGTGACTTTTCAAATATGATTATTTCAACATGCCTCAGTTTTCATGGAGATTTACAAATTCTGTCCTTATGGCGACCCTACTCAAAGTGACTCTGCTCTAAAATAAGGTGAGGGGATTCATAAGTCAGCAGCCCTGAAGTCAAAATTCACTTCCAGGTAATTTAATTTAGTAGTTTTTAATAGGGAAATTCAGCCTGACATCCCTGCCCCCAGTAGAGCCCATGACAAACTGTTTATCAAAATAATCTGACTCACGGAAGCCTGGCAGTGACTACACGTGAAGTTGAAGTGTTGTCACCAAACTCTTTAAAATGCAGCATCATAAAAACAGCAGAAAACCCTGAGCCTTCAGACCTGAGTCAAGTAGGGCCAGACCTGGTTTCTCTATGGTTCTTTCATGAGGATAGAATAGAGTAGGGTGGAGTAGAATATTTTTAATTGAATGAGACCTACAATCACCTACTCCAACTGCATCATCTAGGCCAACAATTCAAATTATTCTGCTGAAGCTCCTGGTTGAAATGTAGCTTTGTGTTGGCTCTTTTACTAAGTACTGCCAAGTTCAAGCTCCTGGGAATAGGTGAAACAGAGGGAGGAGTCTGGGAGTACAAAGTAGAGGCAGAGTTTTTATTTATTCCTGGCTGTGGTCTGCAGTGGGATGGGTTCTGCTTGGTGGTGGTAAAGGGCTCCCAACCTACAGCAGTAGTGCCCAAATAAGAAATCTCCTGAGGGATTCCCAGTCAGACAGAGCCCATCTGCTTGGGCTGGGGTGAGTAACTGGCAACTCGGTCAGAGTTTGTCTGTGCTATAAGAAATATAGTTTGCCACAAGATATTTTTCCATATTCAAATGCACACTTGAACCACAAATGTTTCTCTGTGCTTGCCTACACCAACCAGTCACAAATTGTCCTCTTGTATTTAAATAGAGCCCAAACTCAATCCATACATTCCCAGTCATTATCACCCCATTATCCTTTCTCCTTTTTGCTATTTTTCTCACCAAGCAGTGGTAAACCCCAGGCCATTCTCAAACATGTGGTTGATATAAGAGGAGAGGAAAGTTCTTTTCAAATATTAAAATGTTTTTAAATACTGGTTTATAGCAATCATGGTCATCTGCAAGAAATCAGTTTTCAAAGAAGTGTTTGATGGACTGACAATCATGTGAGCCCAGGATGAGATGAAATGGTCCAATTCAAGCTGGATTGGGACTCACTTTTCTGGAGAGCACATGAGTTTAGAAGAGATTGATGAAGCTGAATTTTGAAACTATCAATTTTATCTTTGAAGCGTGTTGGGATCCAGGCTGGCTGTGAGGATCAGAGAACTGGGAGCTTAAGGGGATGGAAGGAGGTGGCAGTGGGCAGCAGTGAGGGGGAATGATAAAATGGGGTCAGAGAAGTCATCCCCTCTTTCACTGGACTTTTATTACTTCCACCCCATTTTTGGGACGGTGTGTGCTGTGAAGGGCCAGGAGCTGGACTCCATGATCCTTGTGGATCTCTTCCAACTCCAGATATTCTATAATTCTATGATTTTAGTGCATTTGTTATGCAGCATTTATTGCTCTCTAATGCACACAGGAGCTTTGTGCTTCAATTTACACCTTTTACTCTGAACTGCATTTTGTTGTGTTCTTATAGGTAAGGAACTTTCAATATTAAGTTCCAATGTGTTAATAGGGAAGAAAAGCAAGGAAACTCTTTCTTGAGTGGAATTCATCAGGTCCTCAGCTGGATGATTGTGTTTAGGGTTGCTGTGACTGCATGAGGCCAGTGTGCCCACAGTGGGAGCAACCTCCTGCATTTTCCATCATTTATACTGTTTATGCTGAATATCCAGGCTCAGAAGCAGAAATAACTTGGGGTTCTTTGGTTTTTTTCTGGTTTTATTTTCTTGAATACCAGTGAGGAACAGCCAAGGCCTTGGTGATCAAGACCCGACAGTGGTGCTGCTTTAAAAATCATTCAGGCTTTTCAGGTGTCCAACTTCCAAACTACTTAGGGCACAAGGGGAAATGTAAACATTGTTCTGTTATTCAACCTACTACATAGGAGCATTGAGTTTGACAAGGCTCCAGGTACCCCCGTGTCCCGTCCTGACCGAGATCAGACGCTGATATCCCTCCCCAGTGACATCCAATCTGGCAGCTTTGTTTTCACTCTAACAATTGGCCACTGTAAATGTTGGTTGTGCTGCTTCGTGCCTGCCCTGCCAGAGCTGCTTCCAGGAGGATTTCAGTGCCTTTCTCAGGATTCAAGCTTGAAGTAGTTCTTTCTTAAATACAGTCAGGGCGTATTTAAATACATGTTCAGGTGTGTGCTGCATTCACAGCTATGCAAGGAGGGAGGTGATTTCAGATATTCTTTTGAACTTTGTAAATTTTGTATCAAATTCCTTCTTTTTTTATATATATGTCATATTAAGAATTGTTAAACTTTTTGCTATAGAATTGACCATGTTGGATGAGTCTGCAGGGCCAAAGCTGGTGGCAGAGCATGAGATGAGTTTCAGGTTATGCTGTGGACAGATTTTACACTGGACACAGGGTGGAAAATGGAGCTAATGAAGCTGGGAGTGTTAATTGCAGAACTGTGTGAGTATGGAGAGACTTGGTAGGGGAGAGGCTGATGAGCTCCAGGATTATTACTGAGAGCAAAACTCAGTAATAATGTCTTTGTTCTTCACTGATGTGCAGGGAAAACAGTGTGGGAGCCATCCCCTCTGCCTCTGGTGAGCACAATCCATGTTTATACCCAGGAATGGCAAGGCCAGGTCTGGCAAATGCCAATGGTCTGCTTCTACAGCAACATAACATTTGAAATTCTAATTTAAAGCATGAGATGGATATAAGAATTATAAGCAGTAGTAAATGTGTTCGGACCAGGCAGGAGAGAATTACTCCTGATCAGATGGCAGAGCTGGATGTAGAGCAGGACCCTGGACTTTGGTGTAGTTTGAATTAAGCTGGATTCCTGTATTATATTATTTTTATAGTCTCTTCCCATCTGACAGAGATCTGTTTTCTTTGCTGTTTCATACACTGTTCACAGCTCACTCCACTGCCAGGGAACAGTTGTGCCATGATGGTTCAGGGCTCCCCAGGCTGGTGGACATGATGGTCCTCCCCAGCATCTGAGATGAGACAGTCCTTCCCAAAATCCTGTTCTCTCTCTTGCTGCACTGAAAGACTTCTCTGCCAGTCCCAAAACCAGCAGGGAAGCGTTTCCATCTTGAACAGTTTGCTTCTCTTTATTTACCTTTGGCCTCTGGGTCAGGAAACCTTAATAATTTCCTTTTTATTAATTTAATCCATAGTTCCTAGTAATTACCATAAATTAAGCCTGCTGGGGGGAAAAACACAGCCAATAAACCCGAGGAACTGCTGGCTTTATGTGGGTAACGTCAGTACCTGGAGGATTGTTTCCTGCAGGTCAGTCCCTTGGTTGTTGTGATTAACTTGAGGTCAGCAGAGACTTTCCCATCCACCTTTTAAACGAGGCTCAGACATGCCAGGAATTCTGCTAATGCACAGGGCCCTGTTAAAGGCTTAATCTTGGTGTGAAATGAACTTATTCCTGCCCCTGCACAGGTACTGAGTATTTCCCAAGGGATGTTTCTGGTTGGAATGAACTTGGCTGGAGACACCAGTGTGTCCTTCCCGATGACATTCACACCAGTGAGGTGACAGCAGCAGGCACAGATCTACTGCTGACACCTTGGGCTTGGAGTAGGGATGGAAATAGAACTTTACCTCCCAAGAACAAGGGGAAATAATAATCTGGATTCTCAGGGGGAAATACATGGCATCATTTCACAAAGACCCTTTTTTGGTCCTCCTCAGCAGCTCCTTTGGGATTGGGGCACTCAGAACATGGTGGAGAAAGTAGGAATTAAAAAAAGTCCATGGGATGAGAGGCTGCCTCCAGGATCCCACAGAGGCCCCACTAGTAAAGGGTTGCTGGTTTCCTCTTGGAACTGGGCTGCAGCCAGGCATTCCTGAGTGGCACCGGTCCTCCCAGCGCTGGAGAGGAAACATTCCCGTTTGTGAGCTGTGGAAGTGCATGCCTAAGCCAAAGGTTACCAGGCTGAGGTGATATTTTTGCATTCCTACACTGTCTTAGCTTTTTTAAATTAAATTCTTGCAACATGAGGATTTAATCCCTCCTGGTATATATGGCGTGCGTGTGTGTGCGTGTGCGCGCGTGTGCATTTTTTTGTTTCCTACAAAAATTTCATCAGGCAAGTTATTTTTGTTTTTGAAAGTTGGCTCAGATACAGGGTCAGTAACTTTCCACCCAGAGCCTGTGGAAAGGTTTGGGGTTTGAGGCTGAATAGAGGGTCAAGTTTTAGGGTTGTGCTTGAGTCGAAACTGTATCTGGGGTTGAGAGCCACTAGGGATGAAATCTGTTGATTTGTTCTTGAATATTTTTATTAAAAATAGTGGAAATAAGCAGTTTTCCTTTGCCCAAAATCAGAGTTCTACCACATTGAAAATGGTCCTAAGAAAATTAGTGGTTTCCAGCATGGAATTGGGTTCGAAATGCAATCCCAGAAGGATAAGTTTGGAGTCACATACTCAAAATTAAGCTCCAGCAAAACAAAAAGCATTTTGATTATAGTACTGTGAGGGTGGAGGAGGAACACAGGCTGTGCCCTGATCCTGCTAGCAAGGAATTGGAAACTTCTTGGGACCAGAAAGGTGCTGTGGGACAGCACAGAGAGCTGCAGGCAGAGCCTGCAGGGCTCCAGGAGCAGATATTCCAGCCCAGGGTTACTTGAAGGAACTCAAAGCTTTGGCTTTTGGCTTTTTTTTTTTTTTTTTTTTTTTTTTGCCTCTGTTTGCTCTGAGCTCTGCCCTGCTTCTGTCACCAGGTGAAGGTGGTGGCTTTTTCCTGGGGAGCAAAGTTGTTAACTCAGGCTGTGATCTGGTTTCTTTGCCCTTTGCTGAGCTGCTCTGCCAGCTTTGACATAACGAGGCTGATTAAACCCACCTGCAGCAATGCCCTGCAGAAAATACCCAGAGCTGCTTCTGCTGAGCCAAGGAAGCCCCAGCTCTGGGCAAGCACAGGGGACAGCTCTGCACCTGCTTTGAGCTATAGGACAAAGACGAGCCAGCCCAGCAGCGCAGGGGCACAAGTGCCCAACTGCTCTAAGCCAGGATCAGATTTTAAGCATCAACCTTCTACTGAGCTGCCCTTAAAAATCTGTCTTAATCATGCTGGAGAGCAACAGGATTGCATTTCTGAGGAGTTTTTTCTCCACTGAACTGTTCAGCCTGAGCTAAGTCCTGTGCTAGTGCCATGGAAGTGCCCATGTGTGCTCTGCTAAGCCCTGGACAAGGCTGTGTCCTGGGGGAAGGCATCTTGGAGCAGAGATGCTCAGATAAAATTAGGATCATGGTGTTCCATGGTCCCCTTCTGGTGGCTGCAGAGCTGGGGATGTCCCTCAGAACTGGCACAGCCACCTCAGGTTTGCCCAGTTGGGGGAAGGGTTGCCCTGAGCTCTCCCCTTCCCTTGGCTCAACAGAGCCAACACGATGGGAGAAAAGGCAGGTTCTGCTCAATGAAGATATCTCTGTTTCACCACTGCTTCCTCCTCTGGAAGAAAAATTATTCCTCCAGGTCTTGACATCTGCTGCTATTTAAAGGATCATCATCATCACCACTCCAGCCCTCCCGGGGCCTCAAGGTATATAAAACCTTATTCTTCCCAAATTAGTGATTGAAAACAGATATTATGTGATGGTGTCCCTTTAAATGCCATGTCAGTGGTGGGTTATTAATTAATGGTTCTGCAGGACAGAAGCTGAGGGTGGCTGGGGAGGGCAGATGGAAGGTTTTAGGTAGATTTTAGCCCCCCTGGGGTAAGTGGGTGGTGACCACCTGTGGACATCCTGCAGGAGGAATCTGCAGTGCTGCAGCTCTCTGCTGGTGCTGTTATTTGCATTATCCAGGGATTCCCTTGTGACCTTTAGCAGTTTTTATTTGGGCTCTGGTGAAAGACTGAGACAGAGGGAGAATTTCTAAGGTTAGCAGACCCCTCTGCTACTTGTCACCCCCATCCTACACCCACGTGCACACCCCTGTGGCCATGGAACCAAGGGAGCAATGGGAAAGTGCACCTGGAAGCTTCTCAGAGGGTCCAAGCTGTGGAAAAACTCATAAAACACCTCCTGAAGGCTGTCTCATGGGGGGCTGTGTGTAACCTCCATTCTCACCCTCCATCAGGTGGCTTTGGATGGGGGGAGGCTGCAGCTACAGACACACTCTGGCTGTAGCAGCTCCACACTGGGGGGACCCAGCAGCTCTCACTCTGTATTTGGAGTTTGCAGATTCAGTGGTGGTGACAATTATTTATTAATTCAAAGTAGCTGACAGACAAAGAGAAGGAATTTGTTTGAGGAGTTTTATGATGCTGTTGGTCTCTGCCATGTTGGGTTGCAGTGGCAGCCTGGGTATCCAACAACCTGGAGCTCCTCACCTCCACCA
This sequence comes from Muscicapa striata striata, assembly GCA_030060385.1. NCBI lineage: Eukaryota > Metazoa > Chordata > Aves > Passeriformes > Muscicapidae > Muscicapa > Muscicapa striata. The sequence goes on from JAREIS010000125.1 coordinate 794,880, forward strand.
GGAACAGGCAGAAGAAGGTCTAGTGGCAGGAATCTGAAGTCAGCAGCATTCAAATCAGAGAGAAGACATCTGGTTTGGAATGAGGGCAGCCAACCACTGGAACATGTCAGGAAGGAATGTGCGGATACCTCAGCACTTTGTCTTCAAAGCAAGGAGTGAATTTCTCTTCTGAAGAGATGTGCTCCAGCTATGGGTTACCAAGGCTGGGGGGAGAAGTGGTTTTGTCAGAGTGAATGATGGACATCTGTAGGTGTCCAGCTTGTGATGTACTGGACCAAAGTGCCACTGAATAGATCCACATGTGAGTAATGTTTGTGGAACTGCACGTGCAAAGCCAGGAAGGGTGACAGAAACCCTGACAGCAGGCAGAGACAAGCCCAGCTGCACTTGAATAAATCTAATTAAACCAAATGTCTCAGGACTTTATTCTTCTGTACTTTCCCAGATTTTTTTTTTTTTTTAATGCCATGGGACAAACATTAAGGCCAAAACAACATACCTGACTTTTACAGTGCTTTCACAACCTGGGCACGAGGCCAGACTGCAGAGCAGGACTGCCCAGGGATGTGGTTTGGTGCTGTGGCTGTGCCAAGGCTGCTGGGACCCCAAGGGCCAGGCTGGATCCTCCACCAGCACCAGCCCTTCCCTCCCTTGCACAGGGCTGGATTTCTGGTCATTTTTAGATCCCTGAGCAGTTCCACCCTGGCTCAGAGGGGTGATGGGTCTATGGATCAGCAAATCCCAGCCATGGCAGCTGCAGTGCTGGCCCGGAGCATGGCCAGGCACGAGCTGTCTCTGGGGGACATTCCCAGCCACATTCCTCAATCCTTACTCCTGCCACCTTCATGCTGGCAAGCACCAGGACCAGGCACAAAAGAAGCTGAAAACCCATCTGGTTTTGTGTACACAAATATCTCAGCTGTATTTGCAGTTTCCCAAGATTTTTTGCCACCTGGGCACAAGGAACTGTCATGCACAGAGGGTTTTCCAGCAGGCAGGCATGGGACCAACTGAGGATAAAATGCTGATCTTTAAAAATTATTTATCCATTATTGTCACCTCCCTCCCCCCCTTTTTTTTAAAATATGTTTCTTAAAAAACATTAGTGGTTTTTTTTCCTGTTTGTACCAGAGGCAGTTGTCAAGGCACTCAGCTGAAATGCAAGAGATGTAGGTCCAATTCCTCCCTCCAGCCCAGGGAGGTTCTTTCAGCTTCTGTCAAAACTACATCTGAGTGCAACAGGCATGAGGGAAAAAAAAAGAAATATGATTCAGCAGGTCAGAAAGCCACACACAAAACCCCCCAGCTCTTGTGACCTTACAGTCATTCTCAGGAAAAAATAGCAGGAAAAAGCTGGAAGCATTTGCAGCATCTGGGTTCACCCCATCCCAGGGCTTGGATTCCCTCAGATCCCTTCAAATTGCTCAGGGAACCTTCAAGTTGCTCCCTGCAGTGTCTGACTCCAGCTACCTGGGGAATGGAGATGGGATAAAATCTCACACTTCACAACAGCAATGGAGTGAATCCAGGCATAGACTGCAACAAGGATATGAATATCTGGGAAGGAAAACAAAAGCTCATCTTCCTCTGGTTTGTTCTTTTCTTGAAGTTTTCTGATGTTCTTAACTGGTGTAAATCACGTAGCTCCCCATAAGCCAAGAAATCAACAACCATAATTTAGGATTCTGAACTAGTTCTAAGGAGAAAAGTATCTTCTGTTCAGAACCATAAAAAGTTATATAAACCCTCCAAACGATCTGTTTTAAAACATATTCAATAGTTCTTGGACTGCAGTGGGCAAGAAGCTGGGTTGTTTTTACTGCCAAGAAAGCAAAAAAATTAAACATTTTCAAATATTTGCAATACCAGATGCCCCGGTAAAATTTTTTTAGTCCATTTAAAAACCCTTATTTCTTAAAAACCCATTTTGCATGGAAAACACACCATATGTAAGCAATACTCTAGGCACTGTGCAAGGACCATACGCTCCCAGCTCAGCCCAGGGACAGGACACTCAGCACTGCAGGGATGGACATGGGCAGATGGAGGGGAACAGGGAGCTCTGGGAGATGTGCTGAGCCTGGGCTGAATCCAGATGGGTGCTCAGCACCCTCAGCTTGCTCAGACAGTGCTGGAGATTGGAACTGAATACTGGAAAATTCTGTCTCAGTGGGAGCAAGGAAAATCTGAAGGACTTGACTGCATGGAGACACAGAGCACCAGCTGCCACATCTTTAATCACCCCTGACATCTTTGATTGCCCTGGCAATTGAAAGGTTATTTGCTGAGAGCCTGTGGAGGGAGATAAAGGTGACAGAGCATCAGAGCACAGTCCCATCATGGGACATCCCTCACTCAGAACCACTCCTGGTGCCTTTCAAAGAAATTAGCTTCCCAAGGGCAAACCCACACAAGACAAACACTTCAGATGTGGAAAGAAAAAGGAACCCAGCATCTCTAAGGGTGAAAGCTCATGGCTCTCTGTCAAACCAACCAGCTTCAAGCACCATAACTCAGCATTCAGAAAAGTCTTTAAATTTGTTCTGTGTGTGTGAGGGTGAAAGGACATGGTGGGTGAATGGGGAGAGGCTGGGGCAGATCTTGCACTGAGCTGAAGAATCCAAATTTTAATTAACAAAAGGTATTGCTAAAGGAGGTAATCAAAACAGCAGGCTGATCACATAGCCTCCTTTCTTTGGTTTCAGAGCACTACTTCACTGATGTGATGGCCATTTAGTTGGAGTAGGCTTTCATGTGTGCAGGCCTGGTCTGGTTTTCCCATTGCTGACTCTTCTTCCAGCCACTTGCTTGGTAAAATTGGGGGTTTGTCCTTTCCTCCTCTTATGAAGAGAGAAATCTGTTAGAATGTGTATTTTTCTGCCCCTGCTTTTTTGTTGTTGTTGTTTAATATCATGCCATGAATATTCCATACTTTCATCTTGCCACAATGATGATTGAGACTAAACTCATCCAGTTTTCGGTTGAGCAATGGATGTTCTTTCCATGAAAAGTTCCTGGTGAGATGTGGGGAAGGCAAGGGACAGTCTGACTACCAGCCCTGGTGAAGCCAGTGGATGAGTCCTCATGAACAAGAAACTTGAGATTATCTTATCAATAGTATAAAGGTCAGGCTTGGTTTTGTTTCTCAGCTGCATGTACAGAACAATGTCTCTTTTCTCTGCAGTGCTGTCCTTCCACCTTCGTTCCCTGTAAATTTTGCTCTCAATTTAATTTTTTTTGCAGCTCTACCTTTGATAGGTGAGAAAGAACCACAGACAGAGCGTGAGATTGGTCTGATCCTACAAAACTCTGCAGCTTTTGCTTCCAGGATTGAATGCTGGGCTCTTCTAAATGGAGGGGGAACTTGGTCTTAGCTCATTTTAAATAAGACTGGCACCTTCTGAGCACTTTAAAATTGTATAATCACAGGATTACAGAATAGTTTGGGTTAGGAGGGACCTTAAAGAGACCACAGGCAGGGTTACCTTCCACTAGACCATAGTGCTCAAAGATTTAAAGGAAGCAGAGATGTGTCCATAGACCCAGTGGAAGGATTTGTACTCTCTCCCTCCCTGTAAGCACATCACAGTAACTCAGAGGAGTAGCATGTGCTCACTTACAGAAGATGTTCTATAGAAGAGTTATCACTCATCAGGGGAGATATGGGCTTAATGCAAAAAAGAGCCTGAGATGGCTCAGCACAGCCCATAGCTGAAACACGTTGTGATACCCCTGGGTAAAGATCAAACTGTAAAGGTCTTACCAACATCTGATTCTCCTCAGTTTTAGTTGGATCCAAATCTAGCAAAAGGGCATTTTTATGTCTGGTCACAGTCCAAAAAGATATAGCAAAATCACCTGGAGTTACAAATGTGTTGCAGAACCTGTCCCTAATCACATTAAGAGCTCTCAACTGTAAGGCTCGATTGTTTGCCAAATGAAATATTCTCCTCCGGTATTTGCAGAAAGGAATTACAGTCTGTGAGTCATGTTTTTCATTTGGTATTGAAGTACAGTTTCTATTTTACAGACCCAATCCTGAGCTTGGGGAACGAGTCATTAAAAAGGTTTTGTTTTGTTGGGAAATAAGGGCAAGGTGACAGGTCTCAATGTATTTTGGGCTCTCAGTTTGCAGCTGGGCTTTCAAGCCCTTGAGGTTCCCAGTGTCAGGTTTTCCTCTGCAGTTCTCAGAGAGGTGGTGGGGGCTCTTGGGTTTGAGGTTCTGCTGCAATAGACAGAAAGGCCATGTAATCCCAGGGCTCTGGTCTCCAGATCTTCAGTGGCAGCCCCTAAGGTTGAGAGGCTCTCTGCACAAATGTCTGGTGGATCCCCAGTGACCACTGGACCCTTGCTCCAAGATTGAAGTGCCTCTAGCCCTTCCTTTTGGCCCATTCTGATATTAGCTGATCACCAGCCATGGGCTCTGGGCTGGAGCTCACCTCTGGTTTGCACATGAACTCCTGGTCTAGTGGAAGATGTCCCTGCCCATGGCAGAGGGGTTGGAATGAGATGGTTTCTAGAGTCCCTTCAAACCCAAAACCATCCTGGGACTCAGTATCACCCAATAAACTGAGACAAACTGGGTGATGTGGAGCTCTTGCAGTTGGTGGGGGACAGTGAAATCCAGGAAAGGAAAACATTCAAAGTACCAGATCACTGCTGAGAGGAGAAGCAAGGAGAGATGGGTGAGAGGGCTCCCAGCTCCCAGCTGTGGAGGACGGACCCTGCACAGACTTGTCAGTACCAGAGCTGTGAGAGCTGAGCAGCTCCAGGGCAGTGGGAGATGCCCTTGGCTCAAACCAGAGCTGCTGCTGGGTGAACTGCCCTTCACACCACACTTAATCACCCTGAAGGAGACTCTCACCCTGAGTCACCCTGTGTCCCACAGGAAAGAGAACACAAACGGGCTTTACACCACCTCATCTTTAAAGCTGGAAGCAGGAGGGGTGGGGAAGGCCCTGTAATCCCTTGGGAAGAGGGGAGCACATCCCCCTGGGCTGCCCAGAGGCACAGCCTGCCCCAGCCTGCCCCTCCTCATCCTCAGGGAGGAAGGAAGCACAGGGCCAGGTCAGCAGTCGTGCCTGGGGGATTTTGGCCTGACTTCTCACAGTGTCTTAATATACCCCAGCTGGCAGCAATAATTGGAGAGTTATTAAATAACTGTCTGCAGTGACATACAATCTTCAGAGCACTGTACCAATTATTTTTCATTTGCTTCCCTCTATCTCAACATGTCTCTATCTCCCCATCCTACCCCTCTGCCTTTCCCAGGAACAATTTACTGTAGTGACTGGAGGGCAGTGAGATCTTTTCCAACAAAGAAACTACTTTATTTCTGCCATGGTTAATGCCCCAGTTTAATGAGTCCTTCATATCATTCTCACCACCCTAAATTAAAGGGTAGCCTGTGCAATTAAACTGTTTAGCTTCCAGAATGCCCCTCACAGTTATCTGCAAAATGGATTGAAATGCAGCTGCCACTACTATTGCTCATACTAGAACTGGCAAAGGGAAAACCACTTTAATCTCTTTTTTTTTTTGGTAGCGTGCCTTTACTTTCAATTAAACTAATTTATTTGCACCATCTTGTTCTTGATCATTGTCCCATGAGATTTTCCCAACCAGGAAATATTTTATGCAATACATAGATGTAGATGCTTAGATCTTCATGTTTGTGTCTTTTGAGAATGAGGAGAAAGCTGGGATTTGCAGTTCTTAGTCCAGTGTTTATTAGTATTAAACCAGAGTACAGTTAGTTTGCAGTGGATTCACTCCAGATTTAAGCTTTGTTAGACAGAACTTGCTCATTTTTCCTTTACTTTTTAGATCAGAATTTTATCTTTCTCTTTAATTTTTTAAACGTAGAAGTTTAATGAGGAAAACATCCCCAAAACCCTTCTCCCCGAACATCTTCTTTGCATCCAGAACCTGCTGCTGTATTCCCAAGGGTCATAAAACAGCCTGCACTAAGAGCATCCTTGAGGATCTGTTGATTCTTTTCATCAGGATTCTCTTTCATCCATCCCTGATATTCACCCCACTCAGATGAAAATGGCTGCTTTTCAAGGATTGGAAAGAGGTTTGTCACTGCTTGGGTTGGGAGAAGAGTGGGAAGCCCCCAAAATATCAAACCATAAGGCTCTGTAGCAACCCAAGGAATTCTACTTGGGAAGCCTCTGCCAGGAAGTTTCTTCCTGCCTCAAACCTGTTGAGTTCCAATATTCATTTTAATGATCTCATAAATAATGGGAAGCAAAACAATGCATTCAATAGAAATGAGATTAGAAATAGGAGGGGAATGAATTACAAATGCAAGAGCCTGTATTTATTCCAAGAAAGATAAATCTCATTTTAAGTGGTCTCCAGTGCAACAGCATCTTGCTAAGACTAAAACAAAGTAAATCTGGTTTTGTTGATAAATAAAAGTGTGAGGGAGTGGCACATAATGTTTTCTAACACTGGTTGGTTGTCATAGTGTCCTGGGACTATTGATACCTGGGTTTTACTCTTGGCCTGGCCACTGTCTCTCTGCAGTAAAATATTTAACACCCTGTGCTGGAGTTGAGGCACAAGCTGGAAAATCCAACTCCAGTGAACAAATGTCATCAGGGTGTGACCCTGGGTAAAGCTGTCACTGATAGGATTTTTACCTCAACAGGGTGAAGGAGTTTGGGGTGCATCATGAGCTGGAAGGTGGAATTAGTGGCATTTCAGCAGTCCATGAACAATTTGCTTCAGGTTATTGTGGGAAAGGCTGTTAGTGGGAGACATTTTAATCTGGGGCTGGATCTGGCATGGTGATGGCACCTCTTGTGTGCCACCCAATGTAGACAAAACACCAGCAGAGGTTTGAAAAATTTCTTTCTTTTTCTTTTTTTTCTCTGTTCTGTGATTTGGTCGGATTTTCTGTCCACATGAGTCGCAGGCAGGAAAAAAGATGTTTGCTCTGCAGAATTACCCCTGAGTCCCTTCTCCACGTGGTCCTCAGGCTGCAGTGAGGATTGATGAGAAGGTCTGAACTGCAAACGCCAGCTCAGCAGGGAGGTAACACCATCACTGTGCTCTCACCTAATTGAAAGCACATTGTCCCTCTGTCGCACACCTGGCGGCTCGGAGGGAAGCGCTGGCAGTGGATGATGGGGTGAGGTGTCCCCAGAAGAAGGCAGAGCCCGGAGCTGGCACCGCCGAGCCGGGTGCGCAGCGCTGCTCCCAACAGCGCCGCGATCCCCAGCTCGTGGGCTGGAGCTGGAGAGGGGCCGGCCCGCCGAGCTGGGAGCTAATGATTCCCTTCAGGATTGCATCATTACATTCGAACTGAGTCATTATGAGGTGATTTGGGAAAACAAGTTGGAATTCATTACCAAGGAGACGCTGGAGCTGTTGCGAGAGCCGCTGTCGGTGCGGGTGGGTGCGCAGAGGCAGCGGGCGCTGCTCTGCCCTCCCGGCACAGCCGAGCTCCGTGCCCACTGCAGGCTGCTGGCATCCTTCTCTTACTCACCCACAGCTGCTTCCCGATCCTTTCTGCCACTGCTCTCCATGTGACACCTGTCACAAGGATAAACAAAACCCCGGGCAGGGGGAGACATTTAAGTTGTGAAATTTGCACTCGTGCGTTCCCGGGTGCAACCTCAGGAGCAGCCTCAGCCTCTGTCAGCAGTTCCAGCTTCATCTCCTCTGGTGTCCAGCTGCTGGAGCTTTGCTCCAGCTGGATGGTTGGATGTTTGCCTGCCCTGCCCAGTGCCAGCTGTGTCACTCTACAGGTGGGCACAGCTTTGCATGGCTCTGCCATCAGCACAAGCATTTTCAGCAGGTGTAGTTTTTAACAAGTATAATGAAGTTATTATATTTTCCTGTGTTTTACGTCCATGCTTTACTTTGAATTCAGTATTCTTCTTTATATGAATTTAATTATGTACTTCCATAATGACACGAATCACTATGTAACATCTCACATAGCAGAGGGGCTGGAAAGGGACTACCTGCAATCAGCCAAATGGTCTTGGAAACGCAACAAAACCACACGCTGGTGACAGTGTTTGGGCTGCAACTCGTTCTGTGAAGCCCCCACTGAGCTACGGGAGGATTTCTGCCTGCAAAGTGCTGGGTGAGGACAGCAACATCCTTGATGAAGGCAGAGAATGTGGTGTGAAGGATGAGTAAAGGTTTGGGAGAGCAGTAAGAGAAAAGGAACTTGGGGAGCAATCCAAGGCTTGATTGTGGGTTGGCACTCAACACTGATGATCATCAATCCGCAGAGATCAATTACTCAGGAAGCTTAAGCACCTACCAGGAGCAATATTAACATCAGCTTGGTGACTAAGGGAACAAGGACATGGATAGAGACTTGCATGGATGGATACACACCCCTTACTTGCCTCTGCAGAAGGTATTATCCCAAAATTACTGCTGGGACAGGCCAAGCTGTGGCCACTGGGGGTGAGCTGGGATCTTTGTTAATATGTTTATAAAAATGTGAGGCCTGGGCATTTGCTGGAAAAGAAGATAATGGTAATCTGAAAAGAAAATAAAATAAGTGAATATTTGCCTAGAGAGGGAGAAAAATTATTTCAGAAATAATATAGGATAATGGAGAAATTCCTCAGAAATCAAATACAGTGAGGACAGCAAAGTTCTGATGAGGTGAGTGAGATGGTGGGTAGCAAAAACAACTGAGGACAGACCTGCTGAACATCTCCCATCAGTCATTTTCAAGGGAGCTCCATGCCTCAGCTGCTTGAAGAGATGATGGATGGCTAGTCCCTGGTAAAGCTCTGCCAGCTCAGTGTCCCTCACCAGGAATGAGAAGGTTTAAAGGATCAGAGTGAAGAAGCAGATTTCAAACACAGGACATCACAGCCCTCATTACCACTGCCCCACATGGTGTTTACCATAGGACTGGCAAGAGAAAAGGCTTTGCATGTCCTCACACCTGCCTGTGATGCCAAAGCCACACAGCACAGGTGACAAACTCACCAGACTCAGGGAACTGGAGTGGCAGTCCATCCTCTGCCCAGCGGCTGCAGGCTCAGGATTGGCTCTACTGGGTGACCCTTCCAACTCAGAGCCACCAAATCAAGTCAGTCTTGTGAATTAGAGGTTGCACCTCAAAGACTGATTTATTTTTTTTTTCCCCAAACTCCCACCAAAAAGCAGCAGGTCCCTGTAGAGTCAGTTGTTTCCCTGGGGGAGAAACTAGGTCAAAACTTGGTAAATTCAGATATAAAGGATTTCCTACGCTTCCTCAGCTAACAATGTCTTACTGCAAATAACTGCAACTAACTGTGTGCCCTCAGCCTTGTTCTGTCCTGGTTGATGCTTAAACTGTCAATAATCCTAAGGCTGCCGTCACAGTGCTGCTCAATGGGGTTGACAGATTATATCTCTAAAGTCCCTTTATTGGACCTTGTTCCCAGAAAAGCTTGCAAATTGCTCTGATCTTACCAGACAAAGGCGTTGCTCACTCTCGGAGTCCTTGGATATACTACACAATAAGGTAGGAATTGGTGAGAATTACCTGAGATAAAATATCCCTTACAACATCAAAGTTCCTGATCTCTTAGCTGTCAGCTGCAGGTATGTGAAAGTCCTGACAGGCTGAAGATAGAAGGAAGAGATAAAGCAAAAAAAGAAGGGAGGGGGAATGGAGAAATTCTCTGCATGAAACGTTATATCATTGGATTTGGCACAAAGATGTCAGCTTGGGGGTCTGTACAGCCAGCTGGGGCGTGAGCAGAGCACTGGGCTTTCACCTTCTGAGATGGATCAACAGCAGCTGACACCAGGCAGCCAGGGACAGATCCTGATCCTCAGCACACCAGCGGATAAGGAGCTGTACTTCAATAATCTTTGTGAGTATCCTAACTCAGGATATTCTATGATAAATGAATCAGGAGTAAAAGAGATCTGCATAAATCATGATCATGCATCCTCCTCCATTTTTCCTATCCTTCTACACTCAGCTGTTGGTTGTCTTTTGCCAGAAAATAAATGAAGTGGGTCAGTTACCAGGGGAATCCCTGGTATAACACAGGACATCGTCCTTTTGCACTCTTTGCCCTGCACATTTTATAATAATTGGCCTCCCTGAGTTGTCACAGGAGCGTGGCAGGAGAGCTGGGGTCAGTCTGCACCCAATGCTGCCCAGCCTGCACCACTAATCTCCCTGTAAAAGCCACAGGTAGGCCTGAAAAACAGATTTTCACAAAAACAGAGTCGGAGTTGAGCTGAAACAAGATCTGGCTTGTTTGTCTAAAATCCTGCCCTTTCACGCCACAAAGACTGGACAGATCTTCCCTCTGCCCAGTGCTGCCACACACCTAATCCTCCCTAAAACTGGGTTTTAGAGCAGATCAAATACCTTCAGGTTCTTAGAAAGGACTGGTTTTGGCAAACGCACAAATACTTTTCTCAAATGACATAAATATTGTATGTGATTTGCTGCCTTGCCAAAATGCAAACACACACACATGCTCTCCTAACTAAGCAACATTCTTTAAAAGTTAAGATCATTGCTTAGAAAGAAATATAGAGCATTTTATAAATTCAAATTGATCACGCACTACGTGTGTTGAAAGTATGTACAAAAAATGGAACCCCAAAACTCCATTAAACCACTTCTGAGACAATACATCACTGCACCTTTATATTGCACCGAGGGGTTTAACAACCCTTCTCCAGGAAAATATTTTACTAGGTAACAAAAAAAAAGTTATTGAAAACATATATTTGATACTTTTGGCAATTCATTTTACTACTTGCATTTCCAATTCATTGGTATAGTTCATGAAAAAAAATATTTTCGCAGTTGGGTCATGTTATTATTTCTCTTTTTTTTTTTTTACTTGAAACCCATAATATAATTTTTTTTTTCTATGAAACAACAAAGAGACAAAAGCTGCTTGCTTGGTGATCCAGTGGATGTTTGGGGATCTGCTGGAAGAGTAGAATACACACAAACATGCCTACAGGAAATTAGGGTATCTTTCTGCTTTTCTGGATAACCAACTTCATGTCTGAACCAGCTAAAACAAAGCCAGGGAAGAATTAGTAAGTTGGATCTCCTAAGGAACAAAGAGAAGATATCATTTACTAGAATATTAAAATCTTTTTCTAAATTAGATGATTTTGCTTCAGATCACCTGAACTGTCCCTGGCACTGAGCTGTGTGTGACTCATCCCCTCTCTGCAGCACTGCTCTTCTCTTGGCTGGTGTGAATGTACCAGCTCAGGTGAAACCCTGGCTTGAACTTGACCTGCCCAAATTCCAGAAGAAGGCAAAGGAATCCCTGGAGAGGAGGAGATAAGCATTACCTAAATCAGACTAACAGCACATCTGCACTGCAAACTCAGCTTGGGCTCAGATTCCTTTCCATACCTAGAGAGTGACTTTTCACCCAAAGCTGCTGGTACTTTAGACCATTTGAAGTGGCCATCATGGCACTGTGGGCATGCTCCAGGCTTTTGCTTTCTCTTGAGTTGAAAACAGACCCATTTGAAAACAAACCTAAACCATAGGTGGGACCCTTCTGTGCCTGCCTGCCTGCCGTCCATCCTCCCTTCTCCCACCCCACCTGCCTCTTTCCTTCACATCTCTCCAAGAAGATTTTGGTGGAGATCTTCCATGCAAAAACCAGAGACATGTCCTTGGAAGCACTGATGACCTGCAGACCTGGACAACCACACAGGGATTTCTGCTTCTTTAACCAAACTGCTCCTAGAACCATGTGTGCTCACTTCCTACACCGTACAAGTAAGTTTATAACCTTTGCTTTGAGAGAGATACTGTGATTAACCACGAACACGCTGTATCCCTGTTTGTCTGGAGAGCGGTGATTTTCCATTTTAATTGCTTCCTGTATGACACATTTTGTTAGGTCCCAGCCTCCTGTCAGCTCTTCTTCTCACTGCATTTGTTTCCTGATGTGTGTGTAATTACAGCCATGAAAGTCCATCAGCAAAAGCACCATCAATCTGAAAGATTAACGAATCTCACGCTTTCCCTCTCTCCTCCCCCCAAAATTAGAAAGCCCACTCTGTAGTTTCCAGCACACATCTATCATTACACACTCCTGGGTCTCAGGTAAATTAGCAACCTGATTCTTTTCCCTGCTGTCACTTAGAAGAAAAGAGCTTCTTATTTGCCATCCAAGGAAAAGTACAGTAAACCTAGAACTAGATAAAAGGGAAGTAATCAAATATATTTAACTGTACTCAGCCAAATCCCATTATTTGTATAGATGTTAGCTGGTGCGTTTGAAGAATTAGGGAAGCTTTGTCTTTTACAGGAAAAAGTAGTGCTTGATTGAAAACTGCAATATCTGTGCTACTGTTCCTCTGCTTACCTAAAATGAGAGGTTCAGCTTTATGTAGAGATATATCTATGCATGAATGGCAGATATTTTAAAAGGGGTTTCATGTCCTTGCTCTTCCACTAAGCACGTACATTTGGGGTAAGGACAGCATCTTTCTGTGTTTCTTTCAGAGATTGGAAATGCCTCATCAGTGTGGGAATGTTCCTTGGACTGTCCTTCTCACTTCTACCTGAAAGATGTGAAGAAAATAATTTTAGAGAAGTCACCTCCTACACATCTGAGGGAATCAACTCCCTAGGGTGTGAGGAGCAGCTTATGGGGTGTAGGGATAATGAAGGGGCAGGCTGAGCTGCCAGGGGGAAGGACATACTGGGAGTACCCCACAGAGATTATCATCATGGCGAGGTTGTAGCAGAGCACAGAAAGCCTTCAGCTGGTGGTAGGAACCCAGGTTTTGAAAAAACATGGACAACACGACAGCAGTGCTTGTGAAGGGGTGCTCCTTCCCTTGGCAGCTGTTCTGTGGGAAAGGGGGAATGCGCCACCTCTAGACGGCTGCGGTCGGTGGTCACCAGACCTTCCCTTTTGGAAATGCCTCCAGGGCCAAAACACAGGATGCACTTGGAAAATATACCCAAATATACCCAAATATACCCAAATATACCCAAATACCCACTTCCTCATCCTTATCCGCAGGACCAAATTATCTTTCAGGTGTCCCTGTGCAAACAGGGTGAGTTTCACTGTGAAAATGTTTGATTAAGGTGTTCCAGGTCCATAGATTGAGGGAAAGCTTCCCCTGGACTGTGCTCATGCCAGCATACAGCTTTTCTCAGCTCAGTTTTGTGCTCAGAAGACTGTTTTGTGCTATCCTGGTAAGTGACTGGGGCTCTGCAGAGAGCCTGGGTTCTTCAGGATGACCCAGCTCACCCTCATGACAATGGGCATAGCAAGATGAGGCACATTTTGATCCCAAATTCCCATTTTATTTTGCTTGTACAAAACATGACAACTCAACATAGTTTTAGTACTTTGGGGAGAAGAAGGAAGCAGACGAGAGTCCCCACAATGTTTTTTTACATGCCTGAGTCAAATTACCCTCCCTTCTGCGGGGCTTCTTCTGAAGTAACAGATCATACTGTAACCAAATATTGCCATCCAGGAAAGCCATTTTCCATCCAGCAAGGAGGCTTCTTCCTTCTCGGCAGCCACTGAAAAGGGCCTTTGTTCCCGGGCTGAACACCTGGACAGTGTTATCAGCAGTGGTCTCTCGGGGCCGGCGCATGCAGCAGCTGTGACAAGACCCAGTGGCTTTGGCGTCGCGAGTGTCAGCAGCACCTGGCAGCTGCTGGCACCCAAAAAACATCCTGTCTGAGCCATTGCATGGGCAACTTTGGGTGGTTTCTCTGTTCTCTGGGGACCAGGGTCTGTATTTTCTTTCTTTTCTCATCCTAAAACAAACAACCTCACTCCACAGGGTCCCTGGATAACCTCAAGGACATGACACCTTTGTTGGGAATGGAGAACAACCCTTGGCACTGCCTTTCTGGAGACATTGGTGGTATGAGCAATGAAAAGCTGGCACAGAGCACCGACATCCTGGGCACATTGTTTGACTCTACACCTTGATGAGTAAAAGGTGGAACTGTTGCCTGGCATGACAGGTAGGACATTCAGCAGAAAGGGAGTCTCCTGATGTGACCAAGGACAAGATTGCACAGCAGCAGATGTGACCCTGGGCACAGCTTTCTTCTCTCTCCATACAGTCAGCACCACTTGTCTGTGTCCATGAAAAGAGAGACCCACAACTCCTCAGAAACCCAAGGAAACCCAACTCATTTGGCCCATTAGGTAATTCCCTAGAGGTAGAACTGCACTGTATAAACCATCACCACCATAGACATCAGCTTCAAAATCAAAAGTTTTCTTTCTTTCAGTGGATTATACAGGATCTGATGAAAAACGTGGGAGGAAAGATGGAGAATCAGAAAGCAGAGGTTGACAGTGGATCTGCCATGGGGTGACTGGAGAGCTGCAGACACTGTGCTGGTTCTCTGAGGGTTTTTACCAGTGGCCTCAGTGGGAATTGTATCTGTGACCTATGAGTTTAGCAGGTCTAGACCTACAGACCTTTCTGAGTGTGTTGATTTTCCAAGAAGCCAGACAGTGCAGATCACAAACCACCCCCCCCGCCCCCAAACACCAACATAATTATTATTTTCCTGATAACCCAGATAAAGTTTTGACTCCTACAAGGGAGTTATACACTGTGGGATTTCAACAATGCCTCGTCACAAGATGCACAGCTCTGCAAAGTATCCATTCTGAAGCAATTCTGCCAAATACCAAGAGAAAATTGCATGACATGAGAAGGAGCAAACCACAGCTGAAGCTTCATCATCCACAGTGGCAGCTGAGCATGGACGTCACGAGCTCTTCCATACCCAATGGCATCATTTCCATTTTCTTTGGACTGTAGTAGGGAAAGAATACACATTTCAAAAGGTTCAAATGAGACCTTTGAGTGCCAGTGCTGGGTCCCTGTGAGGTTGGGATAAACTGACAAAATAACATCCTGTAGAAGCTGTGCCTGGGACAAACCACCATTCCTGCCTTCGTGTTCTGTGGTTTGTAGCACAGGGGCCACTTTAAACCTTGGTCTCTGTCCAGGCACCAGTACCAGCTCTCCCATGACTTTATGTTTGCATCTCTTTCTTCTTCATGAAGGGAAAATTTCCAGGTTTGTTCCTTTTAACTTTGTTCGTGGTAACACTCTTGACAGAAGGACTTAGTGCCTATTTAATGTCTTTGCAAGGAAAAGAGAGAAACTTCTCGGTTACATAAAAGTTTGTATCAAAATTCAAGAATCCGGATTAATTATAGAAGACTTGCCTTGTATCATTCAATTTGTTTGAATAGCTTTAAAGATTAAGCAGATCCAAGGCCTAACAGAACCAGAGCCAGTAAGACAATAGCAGAGATTTTCCTTTGAAACAAAATATACAGGTGGTTTCTGTGAGTTTCTGTGTCTATCTGCCCGGCTTTTTTATTTTTATGTCGTATCCAATATCACAGAACCTGGCAGTAGAAATCATATAGCAATTTGTGAAAGCTTGTTGCTGTTCTAGATATCATATAGTCTGTTCCACACCAGCAAAGACAAAACCAATGCCTTTACTCCTCGAGTTTTCATTCAAAAGGATAATGATCTCTGGTAACAAAATATTTGGCAGTAGCATTATTTAAAATGCACAGAGGAAATGTTTGTCCCTAATTCAAGGGACTGTGGTCACACAGTCTCTATTCACTTGGTATTTACCAGAGAATGCCAAAGGCTAATCTGCAAAAAGCCCGGGAGCACAGTTAAGTTTATCACACTCCATCCTTCACCCATCCCATTGTAAAGGAGTTAAAAAATAGCAATTATTGAATTTCTTTGTGGCCAGAGAACTTATAAACCGTGTTATACCCAGCAGGCTCTAATGGCTCCTTCGGTAAGTATCTAATTAAGTGGTTGGGGTGTTGGTTTTTTTTTCCTTCACAACATACTTTTGTGTTTTTAAATCCCTTTGCATTAAACGACTTCTCGAGTTTTCCAAAATTCTCACACGAACAGAAGAGAGAAGTAAGAAAAAAAAAGAGTGGAGGGGAGATTTCGGTCGTGGGAATAGGAGGCAGAAAGGAGGATTTGCAAAGGTTAAAGGCAAATCCTCCCCAAAATCTCCATCTAAAGCACTGAGAACTGCAGCTACGGTCTGCGTTGGGCAGTTTGCTGTCGAGAGAGGGGGAAATTAAGCCAGCCCAAGGGGAATGGCTGCATTCGGGGAGGAGAGGCCGCTCCCCCAAAGCCCAAAGCGGTTACAACACCTCCAGGGCTTTGAACGGTGCAAATCCGGGGTTTGGGCAGTCTGACCGACCCCGCTCGGCATCCCTCGCCCGCCGGCCCCGCTCCACCCCGAGGCAGCCGAACGCGCCGAGCGATGCTGGGCGAGCCACGATCGGGGTGGGGAGAAACTGCCCCGGGAGGACGGGAGAGGAGCCGAGCAGCCGTCCAGAGGGCGAGGAGGGAGCGGGGCGGATGCTCGGCTTCGGCGGGCCGGCGGGGGGTGAGGAAACTGCGGATCTCTGGCCCGGAGAGCCGGGGAATGCTACCTGCTCCCGGGAAAGCTGCTTGCCCCGAGAAAACTACGCGCTCCGGGGAAATGCCTCACATCGAGCCACGGGGCCAGTCCCGCCGGCCACCGCGGTACCAGCGGCCGCCGCCTCCCCGCAGCCTCGCTGCTCCTCCGGGCACCGCGGGGACACTCCCGCCCTCTCGGCCGAGCTTAAATCGCGCAGTAGGTTGGGTGTTTTAATGGAGCTACGTTGAGGTGGTGGAGATGGACTGGAAGGGGCCGAGTCCCCGCATCCTGACTCGGTCCCGCATACCAGCTCAGTCCCACATCCTGACTCGGTCCCGCACCCCGGCTCGGTCTCGCATCCCGACTCAGCCCAGCATCCCGGCTCGGTCCCGGGCGCACCTGCCCCGGCCCCAGGCTGCGGGTCTCTCTCGGGGCTGCTCCTCCCCTGCACCCCCGATCGTTCCGGCCCCTTCTCCCTCGTTAGGGAAGTGTTAGAAAGTTGCTGAAGTGCGAAATGAGGCTGCGAAACCTCGTTGTCCTCATTAAACTCTGACAAGGAGGGTGACAAGAAGCAGCGGAGGGGAAACAATGCGGCAGTGTTGGGGAGAGCCCCGCGCCGGGGCAGCCTTTGTGCCCGCACACAAAAGCTCTTGTTTGCATGTGTTAAAGTCCATTAAACCGCGGCAGCCCCAGGTGCAAACGCCAGCCCGGAGAGGCCGCGCCACCTTCCGCGCCCGCTGAGCGCCGCGGCCGCTCCGCGCTCGGCCCCGGCAGCGGCGGGCGGCGGGGCCGGGCACGGCCCGGCGGCTCCTAATGAGGGCCCGGGGCTGCCCCTTCATTAGCGGACATGGGTGGGTTTCGCTCCCTGTGCCCCCAGATTCGCCTGTCCCCCGCCTCGCCGTTAGTGGCAGCGACAGGACACAATGTCGCCTATTGTGCTGGCCAGCCCCTCACCCGAGGGGACACGGAGGGGACCCCGCGCGCAGCCCGGGGTCGTGGGTTCTGACCTGGTGCCAAAGAGCCTGCTGGACAGGGGCCAGTGGTTTGGCTTTTTCTCATTGTGGCCTGTAAAGGTGCCTTTGGACACCGTAACATCATGAAATCTTCACAGAAAGTGCCGCCAAGGGTAGGAGCAGAGCAGTTTCCCGACTCCTGGTTTAAACAGCAGAATTCAACCCGAAAGGTGGAAAAGAGAGGAATTCTGCAGAGAACAGCCACAGAAAAAAACAATCCTTGCACAGGTCAAAGCCTACAAAAACAATCTCATCACAGTGTTAGTGTTTCTTATGACTGGCATGGCAATTTATCCAAGAAAAAGTATTTCCAGGTTCTGTTGCAACAAGTCCACATCACTTTATCCCCAGTGGTCTGCCAGGGATCTGCCCCGCAGCTATTTTAAATTGTGCTGCTAATAACAATTCATTACAGTTGATAGAACTGGGAGACTTGCCTTTTATTTTGCAATTAGACATAAAGGATCTGATCTGGCAAATGTTCTGCACTGTGAGCATGCGAGCAGCTCTGCTGAAGTCATCTGGGACTGTTCATGTGCTTAACATTAAGCCCGTGAGGGTTTGCAAGATCAAGGTCTGAGACGGGATCATCTTTAAGGATGTTTGTTTACCTGCTCCGTTCTGTATTTTCCAGATTCACAACGGTGCCCTGCAAAACCATTTCTCTGGGAAATGGAGAAATGGAGTGTCTCGAGTCAGCTGGGCACAGCTCAGAAGTAGCATTTGGAAGCCAAGTGATTCTTCCTGTAAACAAAAATGGTTTGCAGGAGTTTGATTTGGGAAGACATGACGACATTGGGTATGTTGCACTGCGAACTGTTCAGCTGTGTGAGCCTGTGTGTACTGAGGCGTTAATGCAGAACTGTTGGGCATTGGGCCCAGAACAGATGTGATGATGAGTGAGAGCAAAGAGACAGGGAGGAAGGAGCAGAAGAAGAAAGCACATTTTAGGCTTCTCAGTTCCTGCCTAGACAACCACTGCTTCCAAAACCTGGGCACCATCCCCAGGTGCCTCTTATCAAGAGAAAGTGGGAAGCAACACGATCTGTGGAGAAAACAAACATATTTGGTTTTTTTTTCATTTGCCAATCCTGCAAACAATAGCTGTTTGTAGGCAAATAATCCTCAGGTCTGCATCGCCAGATCGATGCAGGGAGTGGTTCCCATGGGCTCTGTGGTGCCAGACACACTGAATGGTTTGTAAGGAAACAGGTCCTTGAACTCCTCCACAGCACAGACACTATCTTAGTAGGTTATCTCGCACTTGCTTCTGTTCCTGCTCCCATTCTCCTCATTTTCCAATGCTTGGCCTGGCAGGGAGAAGTGAAGACTGGAGGAAATAGATATTGTTTTAATAGAAAAGGCTTCAAAATGTTCAGCTGTTTGTTATTTCCTTGCCACTTACTTTTCCAATTTACTTTTGGAGCCAGGCTAGCTAAAGGAGAGGCCAATCCTTGTGCACAGTCACAGTTTAATACCTATGATATGCATGAAGAAAATTAATTTGACTGAGGATTTTGCTTCATGAAGTAATTACAGCACAAAGCATAAAAAGGCTGTGTTTTGTCTTGAGCCGCCAAAGTCCTGGTTTGCATCATGAAGTCATGTTTAGGATTACAAATATTTGCACAAATAGCATCTTACAGTATCTCACATTGCCTCTCCCCACCTTTACTGACTTTTGGACTTTTGGAGGTGGAGAGAAACAAAAAAGAAACCATTCTTCAGTCCCAGATGTGTTAAAATTGAAGCTCAAACCCACAGGGGACGAGAAGGACAACACAAATACAGGAGGGGCTGAGTTCATGGGGCTGCTCACACTCCAAAATATATCCCATATAAACAACCCCTCTCCACTACTATCAGTGGAGGAGGGTTGTAGGCACCAGCACTGCCTAATTAAGGTTGGATTGATACCAGAAAAACCCTCATGTAAGACATACCATTTCCATGGCATCTTCAGGACAGGCATATCTTTTTAATTTCAGCTTTTTAAGGCACCTCTCTGGATTCAAATCCTTTGTATGTGAATACTTGGATAAATTAAGTAGAGCTAGTTTTGGTAAAAAATGGCAGATTTTCTTCATTAATTTGGTGATATTTGCAATGTGCTTCACAACTGAAGTCAGCAGTTCAATTATCACTATCTTGCAGCCAGAAAATATTTGGAAAAGAAAAACAAATCAAAATGTGCTGGCAAAGCACATCTCACTGCCTTCACATGGCCAGTCCCTATCAATCAGTTACTTCTGCTACCAGGGAGCCCATAAAATGCCAATCACACCACAGTTCAAAGCAGTCCATCCTGCTGATAACCTCTATCACGGTAAATTTGGTCAAGACTGATGAAATTTACGGATTTTACGTTTGTTTAGCAGAATTAACTCAAGTTTTAGAACTACCCATGGGAAATAAAAGTTAAAGGAATGGTAAATCTACAAAACCCCAGAAAATTCACAGATTAAAGTCACTGGGGAGCAATGCACTCCCCAGCACTTTCTGCCTTACCTGGGTGTTTAGGTGGGAGATCTTTAGATCCAGCTTTTGCAATGAACTGCTAGAGCTGAGCTCTGAATGTCTGTCATCAAAGCACTCAGGCTGTGGGTGACTCACATTGGGAAACGAAAATTATGAACACCCTTTTTTTATTCATCACTACCTGCCTTCTTTCCTCACTGATAATAGCGGGTCAGCATCCTCTCAAAATGACTGGAAAAGGAAACAGTGCATGTGAAACTCTCAGACACTCCTGTCATGAGCACCATGGAAAAACCATACGGAAATGAATAATTTTGTGCCCAAAGCACAGTTTGAATAACAGGCAGTAAAAAGCCCCTTCGCTGCACATTAAACAAGAGGAGAATAAATCATGAGGGGAGCTGCTCCCTCAGGAGCAGCAACCATTGCCAATGCAGAGTGAGCGGGATGCCTGTAGGAAAAGGGCGTGGATAACTCAATTACAGTTCATCTGGATGAGGAAAACCAGGCAAATCCTGGACACTCTGCGCTGTTGAATGCTGGAGCATAGAGCCTCAGTAGCCTTTCAGAGTATATTGTTTCACACACGTATTTATGTTTGTGTGTGCATGGGCTTCGGGGGATATGGAAAATAAGTGGGATAAGCTTTGGCTCTGTGCCAGGTTGACTGCTCCACACAGCTACGGCACTGCTGGTCAGCTGGAAGCATGGGATGAGGTCTAGATGAAAAAAAAGTCTTTGAAATATCAACTGATCAGTTTGTAGAGTATCTGTGAATGGCTACAGCAACCACTGACTGGGCAAACACAGCCCTCTAATACATGCCTCACTGACTTCATCCATGGGGCAGGATGCCAAATGGGTCTAGAAACACCCTATTTCCAGGTAGTCTGGAGATGTCTTTACTGACCCTCTGTATACAACTCTCTGCACTCCTGGGCATAAGATACAGCAGAGTGTATTTGGAGGAGTTACCACTAGCAATATCCCCTTCATTAAGGTTAAATAAGGTTGGGAAGTAAGAGAAATTAATTCCTACAGGGGACACTTGGCATCCCTAAAAGATAGGGAGACAGCAACATCATAGCAGGAACATGTCCTAGGACTGTGCTTGGCACAGACAGCAGGACAGCACAGAGAGCTGAGGTCAGGTCTCACTCACAGTGGCAGATTTAAGAGTGCACATGTCCAACCCAAAAGTGAGAGGTGGTCTTTGTTCTGCTTGGCAGAACAGAGCTGGTGTGTTGATGGTGTGACAGCTCTGTGTGAGATACAACAACACTCAGCAGCAATGTGACCTCTCTGACAGACACTCTTCCTCGTGTTTCTGACACATTTTTCGACTGTTGCAAACTTAGGTAAACCCTATTTCTTCAGTCCCTCTATTCTTCTGAGGCACAGGAATGAATGTAAAATGTCTCACACTTGTTCTGATCAGGGCTCTGCTGATGCTTTTAGGGCTTCTCCCATGCAGAAGTCTGGAGACGTATTTCCACTCCTGTGGGTCTGGTAGAAGCACAAAAGACACATCTGGTGACAAAGGACACATCTCTTCTGGGGCTGTGGACTTCCCTCTTATCCCAGGATTGAGTTTGCCCCACAAGGGACCAGTCAGTGTCCACAAAACTCTTTGACAGCAGAACATTCTGTTACTCTTCCTGTGACGTTATCAGAGGAAACACTGCACACAGCTATGTATATCCATTAAAGTCTATTATTTCAGCTCATTCATGTGTTGCTGACTCACCATTCATTCACTTTGCACAACCTTTAAAAACTCTTACACATCCCCAAATCTTCCACGTGGAATTTCTGCCTTAGATGTATCTCCCACTGCACCGACATTAATTCGAACAGGCAATAATTTTCCCAGGAGTGTCCTGTATAAAATCTTCCTCATCAGAGATAAGAGACAAGGTCATTCCACATGAGACAACCCACTGGAATGACTCTTTAGACACTGCTTGTTCCGGAAATTCTTATTCATCCTGATATCCTCATCCCGATATTTTGTCCTCTAATTGCAAAAGTGCTTTCCACTTCCACCGACTGTTTCTGTGGGCAAGGTACAGATAGAAATGGATAAACTCCTCACTGGGACTAGGAATACATTGGGATTTGGCTAAGAGGTTTCTTCTAGCTTGGGTTTATTTGTAGCTTTTGTGGGAAATAGCAACTGGACAGTTAAAAATGGACAGCTTAGAAATAAACATTTCTGCACCATCAGATAAGTTTTCACCTGGACAGAGGACCTCCAAAAACCTCCTGCAAGCTGCAGGGAGTGGGGATTGGTTCATCAAGGTACTTTCCCTTCTGAATCAGCACTAAATCTACGCCACTGTGATATCACAGGCTATCTGCCTTTGGAAGCTCTGAGTATTTTTAAGCATTCTAACAGCAAAGTGCTGACTATTGCTGGGGATTACAGATTCTGCAGAACATTTTGGAAGATAACTTCTGGCATCTTGCCACTTGTTATATGGAAAATATGTTGTATTATCTTCCATGTGTGTGGGGGTGTGAGGGTGCTCCGAGTGTCCTGGCCCTCAGCCTGCAAAGACTTACACATATTTTATGCAGAATAAAGTTAAGCAATACATAATGAACTTGTTCAGGCTCAGAGCCTAGATCTGTCACTTAAGACATGTTCCATATCCTTCAGGACTTCTCGAAAGACAGCATCTTTCTCGACACTCCAAGTACACTACCATGAGTGCCGTGCTGGAGCTTGGCTGAGTGGGACACAAATATGCTGTTATCAGTGTAGGACTTTCCAGTGGAAGGGCCTGGTCCTGCCCCAACCGGCTGGAGTCTGACTGGGATAGTCAGACTTGGATGGTCAAACTGGTCTCAGACTCCTGTACGCACACAGGAATGTGAATGCACATCATCCTGTGCAGATGCACATCAGACATTTGATGTCTCGTTCTTCTCTTACTGTCAGCCCTGGAAAGCTCTTCAGAGGCACTGAGTGAATGATGAGCTGTAGCAGGTTGAGGTAAGGATGTCAGGGCACTCGGAATAGCAGAAAAAGGCCCTTATTGCTGGGAGATGGTGTTATTCCCATGGAGACCCCCGCAAGAGTCCTCCCATGAATGACTTCTGGGTGGGCTTGGGAGGGACGCAGAGGCAGGAGGCAGCAGAAGGCACATCCTCCCATGCCCACCCCAACGCCACCTTCGGGGGAAGCCAGGGTGGCTGCTCCACTCCCAAAGCCCATCTGGGCACATCCATCTCCCCTCTCGCACTGCTCAGGGCTGAGGGGAACCCTGAGGGAGCCCATGGGGAGTCCTGCAGGGAGCAATGCCGGAGCCGTGCCTGGAGCTCTGAGGGAAGCACTGCGGGGAACGCCACAGGAAGCCTGAGGGAGCAATGTCCTAACCCTCTGGGGAGCCCTGAGGGACTCTGTGGAAACCCTGAGGGGAACGCGGCGGGAGTGCTTTGGGATTCTGCGGAGAGCCCTGCGGAGAGCGGTTTATGACCTGAGAGGAATTCCTTGAGAAGAATACCTTGTAACCCCGTGGAGAGCCCTTTGGAAGCCCTTTGGGTCCTGAGGGGAGTCCTTCGGGATGCTGTAAGTGGCCCTTCGGGAGCCTTTGTCGTCCGTGTGGGGACAGCGCTGCCGCAGCGCTGTGGGGACCCCGCGGCGGCGCGCGGGCGCCCCCGCCCCTGCGGCGCGCGCGGAGCCTCGGCGGGCGGCGCCGCCCGTCACCTGCGGCCGCGCGAGGGGCCGGGGCGGGGCCGGGGCGGGGCCGGGCGCGAGCCGGGGGCGGCGGCCAATGGGGGCGGGCGGGCGGCGCGCGCGGCGCTCTTAAGGCGGCGCGGGCGCTGTCAGCGGGCAGAAGGCGCGCGGGTTCGACGGCGGGGCCATGGCTGCCCTCAATGGTGCCGTGGAGAACGGGCAGCCCGACAAGAAAGTGCCCCCGCTGCCGCGGCCCCTGCGCAGCCTGGAGGTGAAGTACACCAAGGTGAGCCCGCCAGGCATGGGGCGCTGGGTGGCGGGTGGGCTTCACTGTGGTGGCATCACCTGTGTTCAGTGCAGTCAGGGTGCCGGTGAGGTGTTATATTTTTAATGCAACATTTTCACCCTCAATGTTGTTTTTCTTAGCTTCTTTTATTCCTTCTGCTGTCTGAGATAGTAGGTTTGTGGGATTTGAGGCTGAGCAAGCAGATGACAGTGGCGTTTCTACTGGAGCAACACTTGCCCCAGTCTTGCCCAAAACCTGCTTTTTTCTTTTTAATAAAATAACTCCCCCCAAGCTGTTGCTCTGCCCCAGGCGCCATGGGCTTCTCTCCCTGGCTGTGGTGCCTGACACCATTTTCCCTTCCCAGCCCACCCGTGAACGCCTCCAGCTCCTGCTGGCGCTCAGCACAATCCGATTTGGCTGGGGTGAGCCTGGGCAGGGCCAGGAGGGGTTTATCCCTCAGGAAGCTGCTTGCTGGGGTTGTGTTCAGCTGTACTTGACCCACAGCTCCCCTGTGGCTCGCTGCCAGTGGTGGGTTTGGATGGTGGTGAGCACAGGGCTGGTGTCTGCAGGACTGGGCCTTGTTGGAAGGCTCTGCCATGGGGCTGGAGCCATCCTGCAGCTCCACAAGAACAGCGGTGCTCGTGTTGGTGATTCTTCATCCCAACTCCACGGCCTCCCCACGGGATGAGGGTCTGGCACTGAGGCCACACAAACCCTCACCTCTCTGCTCCCCACTGAGTTTCCCTTTAAAGAGTCACTCTTGACTTTTTGGTATAAACCAAAGGCTCCTGAGCTTGATCTCTGTCCCTCAGAGGTGGAGCTGAGCAGGGCTGCAGAAATCGCTGCTCCCAGGGCAGCTGTAGCTCTGCGATCGCAGAGTCGCTTTTTGTTCCACAGCAGCCTGACCCGCTGCCTTGCGCAGTGGGGAAAGCGTCCCGGCTGGTTATGCTGCTGAGGAGCCTTGGCTGCCATAATTTCAGTTTTTGCCTGGACTAAAAGAGCTAGAGGGGTTGAATGAGTGTGTTACTGTTACATTTTTGTGTTAAGTATTAAGGAAAAACGAAATTTGAAGCTTATTCCGTTGTAGCAAGAAGGGGTGAACAGCGATAGCTTATCGGGTGAGGTGTTGATTTGAATTATGCATCCAAAGTACTGAAACAGATTAGCAATTAGGAGAAATCACTGGACTAGATTAATTTTTAACATCCAAAATTTATCTACTCTTTATTTGTCAGATAAACTTGTCATTTAGCAGCAAATTGGATCTGCAGCTGCTGATTGCAGAATGGCGTAATGCTGCACAAACAGCTCTTTCCTGCGTCCAAAATGGACACGGCCATTTGAGTTCTTCTTAAACATCCAAATGTTCTGGTTTTTGTTATTTTTATTGTTGTGAACACTTTTAAACACTCCTTAGGGATCTTATCCTGCAGCCGTGTGTGTTTTAAAACATGCAGTTTATGCTCCACAGTTTTGCCAGAGACTGGGAGCGCTAAAAGAGTCAAGGCAGTATCTCTAAAGTGGAAACGAACGTAAATTAAAAGTGTGAGTTTGATGTTTGATCTGATGCTCCCGGTGCATCTGAGAAAATAATGAGCAGCAGTCAATTTTCATAAAACTGTGAGGGCTTTTGTGCAAGCTGAGTTTCACCAGATGTTTACAGCTGACAGCACGCTTCCCTCTGCTTAGAGGAGATTTTTATTTTTGGTTCTACCAGTTATGGGGCTGGGGGAGAGGCAAAGCTTTTCAACAAAGATCTTTCTTATAGAGCAGCTTAGTGCTTGTCATGGGTGTGTGATGGAAGTGATCTGTCTACAATTCCTTGTCTCAAATTCTGGCCATGGAGCATGAACTGCTGATAAACTATTTGATTGGATTTCAACTCCTGGCACCAAGGACTCATGATACATGGTAGATTCCCAGAATGATGCCAGTGTGTATGCATTTAAAACAGCCTGATCCTGTCACTCTTATGTTTTACTACTTGGTAGGAACATCACTTTCCCACAGAATTAGCATTGAATGCAAAGGAAAAATCAGTATCCTTCCCCAGTCCTTAGTTTGTGAGCATATACCTGACACTGTAATTTTATGGTTCCTATCATATTTCCCACATTTATAATATGACTTTTCTTCATTAGGGAAATAAAGAGAAACTGAAGTTAAAATGTGTACATGTTAAAATGTAGTACTCGGGTAACAGAGGTAGTTTGGGAGCCCTGATATCTAAACTGGAGTTAATATTTCTAACATTGTATCTTTTCTTGTGACTTCCCTTGACAACATTCCTTGTAAAATTTTCTTTTTCTCAGCCTGTGTGAAACAGGTGGGTCCAGCAGTGCAGCTTTTACACCAATTACACTTGGATGCTTTATGCA
This sequence comes from Muscicapa striata striata, assembly GCA_030060385.1. Classification (NCBI taxonomy): domain Eukaryota; kingdom Metazoa; phylum Chordata; class Aves; order Passeriformes; family Muscicapidae; genus Muscicapa; species Muscicapa striata. Next base: position 821,149 of record JAREIS010000125.1, read on the forward strand.
GAAATAGTAAGAAAAAGTCCTTTCAGGAAAAAAATCTGCCCAAGGAAAGAAAACTATGACCCAAAGCAGTGGGAATTCTGAATGTAAGAGATGCAACATTAATCTCCTGGTGGTGTGTAGAGACTCATAAACAAGATTGCAAGTGTGGATGGCTTCCAAATAAAAGTACTAGCTTACAGCCACTAGCAGGCTACTAATAAAGATTACTTCATCTAATCTTATTTAAAGTATATTTATAAAATATAACACTGCCAAGTCAGATCACAGTGTGGATAAGATGCATGCTGAATCCATTAATTGTATATAGGTATTCATGCTCTGTTTACAGTGAGTAACAACACTCCAGTATTTAATGCATTTTCAGTTACGCAACGCTGGGACTGTTTGTTCTTGCTCTGGAAATGCAATATTTTGAAACACTTAAATCTTGTCACAGATGACTCCAAGTGACGTGGGAGGCTTGATCTGGCCTGTGACAAGGCATGGTGGGGTAGAACCGAGCCAGAACCCACCTCCTGTGGACACTGCAGGAGGGGGGAGCAAGCTGTGGAGGTAGCCCAGGGCAGAGCACAAACAGCCAACTAATAATTGTACAGCCACATGTAACAAGGGGCTCCTTCTGCCTCAACCAGGCAAGTTTCTCTTGGTGTCTGCTTGCTGTTCCCATGGAGATGGATTTCAAAAACTGCCCTTTCCTCACTGCCAAATCCCAGTGTTGTTCTGTGTGGAACCCATGCTCTGCCTTCCTCTGGCTCAAAACTAACTGGGTGCACAAAGTTTGTAGAAATGCTTCTGTTATGCCAGCAGTGTCCCTGGGAGAGTGACTGAGCACACTTGACTCTGCCATGGGTGGAAGTTGAAGAGCCTCTAGACCTTTGAGGAGCACTTGTGGTTTGTTTTGTTGTTGGTTTGGGTTTTTTTTTTTTTTTTTGTATATATCAGCTGTTTTTCTTTTCCTGCCCATCCCACTCCTCTTGCTCTCTCTTCAGATATTTATTAACAATGAATGGCACGAGTCTACAAGTGGAAAGAAGTTCCCCACCTACAACCCTTCAACGCTGGAGAAAATTTGTGACATTGAGGAAGGAGATAAGGTAAGTGTTGTTGGACAAGCAGTGCAAGGACATTTTCCAGGGGATTTCTTTTCATAGGGAAGCACACAGAGGAAAAGCTGGCTTTTAACAGCAACATTCAGCTGGCCAGCCTGAGCTGGAGTGTGGGGCACTGGATGTGCTGCTCAAGAATTACATGGGCTAGGTGGCATCAATCCTGTCCAGCTTGTCAGAGGCACTTTCCCTGGTAGGAACTGGCTGCTGAACACTGTCAGAGGAACTAGACTGAGCATCATTCTTGTGCCATAGACTGAAAAGAAGTAGCCAGCCTGAGGAAATAGCAATGATGGTGTGTGCACAGGATTTGGGCCCTGTGTTGGGGTTGGTTTATACCCTAGCTGCAGGGCAGCCTGTTGGAGATAATGAACTGGAACTCCCCCTTTTTTTAAACACAACCTGAGTGCTTGGGGGAATTTAAGCTTGGTCATGCAAAAATTGACCACTTGCTGCTGGAGATGTGGTGCTGCTTTTCCAGCTGCTGTTGTGGGTTCTGGCCTCCTGCACAAATGTGGCAGCTCTCACTAAAACCAAACCAGTATCTCAAGAGCCTTAGTAGTCTCTGGCTCTCCGTGGTGTGCTGTAGAGTAACCTGAGATGTAACTGCTTAGGTTTGTAACAGTCTGAGGTGAGAAACAATCACATGTGGCACTTTTTCTGTCCAAAGCAGCTCTTGTATGGGCCAGCTGGTCTGACCTATGGAAAAGAGCTGGGCCAACATCTGGCTTTGTGCAGGAAGTCATGGGAAGGTGATTCACAGCTGCTGTGCTGTGCCAGGGCTTTGGGAGCTCATTGCTATGGGCAGTAAGTGTTGGGCAGCCTGGCCATTTCTGCCTGCACTCAGATCTTTTTTCTTGGTATTTAAATTTGTCCAATGCTTGTGAGGCAGCCTCCAAGACTTACTGCCACTGGGGATCTGTGCATCTGTGGGGCAATTACACATTGAGGCAGAACCAAACATGATGTGTCATTTCTTTATCCTGACTGGGTAGGACACAACTGTGTTTAATTGCAGTGGCATGTAAACAGTGGAATTGAAGCTGACTCTGATGCAATTGTATTTTGATAGGCAGAAACCATGACGTGGTTATTGTTCCTGATCTAAGTGTCTCCTCAAGCAGCTACAGTGTACTACATGAGCAGTTTGCTTCTTAATGTTGGGTAAAGAAAATTGTTATACAGAACTAACAGGAGGCCAGTTTTGCCTCCTTGAGATTTGTCCCTGTGTGAATTCAGCTTCTAGCTTGCAGGAGGGTCACTGAAGGGTTGGTCAGTGGAGCTCTCTCCCCCTGAATACTCAGTACAGGTGACTGATTTCTTAGTAGAAATTGCAGCCAAAAATGTTAGCTAGCTGTGCTTCGGGTGCTGAAAGCCTCTTCTATACATCACACCTTTTAAAACAATATTTTACTCTAACTAGATTTTTCCAAGAAACTGATTGGTGATTAGACCTGGATCTGGATTAATTAAAAAGCCATGGGTGACAACCATTCCCAGCCAGCTGTTTGCCTTCTGGTGACACTTGACCATGTCCCACTCTTTTCTGGCAAACTAAGGTCCCTGAGGCTTCCCTTGCTCTGGTTCATCCCCTCCTGGGGCTGTAAGTGCAGTCTGCTGGAGTCACCACAGGAAGTGGTGAGTTGTGTTTGGTGTTTCCAGTGCCTTGTCCCCATGTGCCACTGGACTTGCTGTGCTGGCCAGTCCACTGCAGGGGTGGCAGTTCCTGCTGCTGACTCTGGCTTCAGCTGTGCTCTGCCATTGTTTGGCTCTGCCTTCACAGCAGGCTGGGAGCAGAACTCCCCTTCCCAAGCCCTGAACAGAAATCTGCCCCTCCCTGGCCATGCAGAGTGTTTTGCTTAGGCTGCACGTGAGGGGTGGAAATTTGGCAGCTGATATCTCAGCGATGACAGTTTAGTCTGGTGCTGAAACTTGGCCAATGCTTTATAAGCCTAGAAGCAAAGGTTTTGTTGTCTGTTCTTTAGTTACAGAATTGTCCTTGATGAGACAGTTGAGGGATAAAGAAAAGTCTGTGGACAAAGAAGCCCTGAAAATAAAATGGTGGATGTTTCCACTGGATGTTGAATACCTCACAAATAAAAGCTTAGTGTCCAACTGTTTGCCAGATTGGTAAGGGAAAAGGAGTAACTCTGGTGCTGTCCCTAACACTTGGAGCCAGGGTTTTTCCTTCTAGGAGCTTGCTGACATCCATCAAGGGCAGGGGAAAAGTGCTCCTTCCTCAAAGGAGTGCCCAGCTCAGCTACCACAGAACGTGGGCAGCAGGTCCACAGCTGTGACTGTGAAGTCTTTGTGATCATTTCTAAACAGTTCACTCTCATGTGGCCCTTTGAAGGGTTGTGAGAGGAACTTGTTCAGAGTCAGCCTGTCCCCTCCAGATTGTAGGTTGAGGTAAGACCACAGCAGACTTGCAATGCCCTCAATAATGATTTTGGACATCTCAGGCTGTTAGGATGCTGTTTGTAGTTGTTTTGAATTCAAGTTTGGAACTTAAAGCAATTCAATGTATGGACTGTTTGCAGGGGAACAGATCAGGGGATCTCTTCTAACTGAAAAACCATGACATGCTGTATCAAAAGAGTCCCTTTCCAAAGATGTGCACAGGGGAGGCTTTTTGAAGAAGGCAGTAGGTGAATTGAAGAAAGAGGGTCTCCAGTGGGTGTGTTCCATTCCTGGCACATCTCCTCACTGGGTCACTCCAGGGCACCCTGAGATTGAAGCAGAGCAAGGCTCTTTTGTAGGTGTTTTCCCCACTCACAGAGCCAGTGGGGTGATGGTCTTCTCTGTGCTCTGCAACCTGCTGCTGGGACAGGAGAGAGGGAAAGAGGATGGGAAAGAAAAAAGGAGCAGCAATGAGCAGGCCTTGAGGTAGAGAAGGAAGATGGACGAGGCAGCTTAGAACAAAGAAGAGTGTTCAGTTTGTTTGGGGGGAAGGTATGTGGTTGTGTAACTGGGGGTTGTATCATAATTCAAACACCCCAGGTGGGTATGAAAGTTTGCAGGCATTTCCCAACACTGTGAAGACTCTGCAATCTTAATATTCTTAGTGGAGCTTTTTATGTAATGCTCAGTAAATCTGTTACAGATCCGAGTGGAGCACCAGGATGCATGGATCTCCTCCTCCTGTGGTTTGTGCGCCACAGGGTGTTCCTGGCACCCTGACAGTTCAGAGTCACTTTGTCACGCCTTGTGCCTACCTATTGCAACATGCCTGCAATGAACATGCCATTCAGACTCCCCTAATGCCTAGTCATAACAGGATGGATTAAGAATGGCATTTCAGCCTTCCTGAAGAATTTCCTTGTTTTTGCTGGTCTCTTAGGCCTATTGAGGCTGGGCAGGCTCTCAGGATATCACTTGGTGGTGCTACCCTGAGGGTGTTTAGAGAAAGCCTGTTTGCCTGTGTGACAGTAACTGCAGGCTCTGAGCCACTATTTGTCCCCAGAACATCTGAGAAAGATGGTTGTCTTCATTTTTGTCTGTACAGGAGCTACAGCAGGGCTCATGTGCTCCCATTTTTAGAGGCTGAGGAAGATCTGGGCATGCACTGAAGTCCTCTGCCTATGCAGTCATCTCACTCCTGTTCTGAGTGCCAGGGTGGAGGGAAGACCCTCAGTACCAAGGGCATTGTGCCACTGCAGACCCAGTTCCCTGCACATCAGTGCTCCCAGCCTGGTTGCAGAACTAATTGCTGCTAAAGGAAGACTTGTTTAAACTTGACAAGCTTATGTTCCTTTGCTTGCTCTGTCTCATAAAATATTGCCTTCTTTCAGCTTAAGCCTTCATTCCAGCAGGCAAGATGGGGGATGCATTAGTGTGCAGTGGCTGGTGGTGCCTTCTGGCTCTTGTGATGTGCCAGGCTGAATCCAGACCAACTCCAGCCTGTTGTGTCTGTGGTGATGGGCCCCAGGCAGGACTGCCTGTCTGTGTTCAGTGGCTCTGGACACCTCTGCCCCACCAGCATCCCTTGCTGGACCAGAGTCATTCTGTGACAGCAAAAGTTTGCTCCAATGGCTTCCCATCAGTGCTCTTCCAAAAGGATGGAATTCTTTTCCTGACAGTATAGGTCACACTGTTTCAAAGCTGTGTGATCTCTCCGTAAAGAAACGGAGCCAAATTTAATGTAACGTGCCATTGCCTTGGGTGATGACTTGCAGTTTTGACCATGAGCTTTTTAAGAAGGCAGTGTGTCTCCCTACAACAGTTTTTCTTGATTGAGCACCACACATCCCCACCATGAGAGGGGTGTGGCCAGACCTTGTTGGATCAGTGCAGAGGTGTATTTCCTAATTGTATCCAGACAACACTTGAGAAAAGGTAAAGATGAGAGCTGGTGAAGTGCTGAGAGGAATGATCAAGGTCTGAGCCTCCCTCCTTTCCCACCCTTTTGAGTCATATATTGCAGTGAGGTGCAAGTTCTCTATCAGCTGAAGTGAGGCTTGGGCTGTGCCAGACCTTACATAGAGCAGGAGTCTGTCCAAAGCTTTATCAATGCTTGGGGTTCAGCCTTGGCCTTGTGGATATTGGTGGGCATGTTCCCACAGATTCCATTGGATTGGGAGCCCTTGGCTTCACTTTTTTAATCAATGTGTATGAGGTGAAGGGAGGAGTCCAGGGTGTACTGTGGCCAGAGCAAATGCATCACTCCAGGAGTGATGGAGTGGGAGGAAGGGGAATTTGCTCTCCATCTGATTATTAGCTTGGTTAAACAGAGTTGGGTTTGGTCCAGAGGATGGTGAAGCTATTGGGAGAGGAAGGGAGAATGGCCTTAAGTGTGTATAGGGGAAATGTCTTTGTCATAGCACTGAACAGCAAAACCTTTCCCATATGGTAGAAGTGTTCTGGGAATGTGTTCTAGGATCTAAGGGAGATTTTTAGTGTGTTAACTGCCTTGGCATGGGCTCCAGGGGAACTGGATGGTGGGATCTGAGCTGTAATTACTTCCCTGGGTAAAATCTTGATCTCATGGGGGATTTTCCTGCCCACACTTGTTTAGAGGAGGCTAATTCATGTAGGCCAGTGGCCTGTCATGATTCTTCATCCTCCCCCGGTGTCACATCCTGTATTGGCAGGAACATGATTCTGGATTATTTTATAAACAAGTCAGTTACATTAAATTACCCTTGAAAGACCCAATTGGTATTCAGAACTCAAGGTTGTTTATGAGCCCAGGCCAAACATAAAACATATTCCAGGCTTGAATTCAAATCCAGGAGTGAAATGAAAGTGGTTTTGTCGGACAGCTTGGTTTTGGCCACCACAGCATCAACTAGGAACCAGCCTGGGGGGTTTTCTATGCCATTGTCCAGCTCCTTCCTTGTAACCTGAGGTTTTCTTGTGTGTGTGTTGTGTAGCCTGATGTGGATAATGCAGTGGAGGCAGCAAAGGCAGCGTTCCAGAGGGGCTCTCCCTGGAGACAGATGGATGCCCCAAGCAGAGGACGACTCCTGCACAAACTGGCTGATCTCCTGGAGCGGGACAGAGTCATCCTGGCAGTGAGTACTGGGAGCAGTGATAAGCCAGCAATACTTGCTTCATAACTCTGCTCCATCCCTCTGGTGTATCCATATCTACCTAATATTTTTCTCTCCCTTCATGAAGGGCAGAAGAGTCCATATAGGAGTCATGACTTTGTTCCTCTTTCTGCAGGATTTTAGGAATCTTAGAAGGCTGTCAGTTCTTCTACATAGCTGACTTGTGCAGAACATTAGCTAGTTGTTGAAGTGATTAAAGAAATTAATATTTAAATTTTAAAAGCAATATTTTGTTTTAACTATCATTGATGTTTATAACTGTCTCCCAGCTCTTGTTAAAAAAAAAAAACAAACCAAAACCACACCAAAAGAACCGAATCACACCAAACCACCACAGCTGACTCATTCTTTATTACAAATATGCAGGTAGGTTTGACTTCTATACAAGTTCCTTCCCTTAAAATGTGGAAGGCTGGAAAGAGAATCTTTGGATATCATCCAAAGTTTAAAATGTGTGCAAGTGGGAACTGCTTCTTCCCCTATTGAACTTACTAGCTCAGGAAAATCTCTTTATAGCTGTGAAGCTGTTTTAACTTGGACTTTTGCACTGAAGAACTATTGCTAATGATTCCATGATCCTGTCCTGGAGGAGTCCTGTTGGTGCAGAACGGAGGGATAACAAACTGACTAAAATGTGCCCTGTTGCTGGAAGCCTTTGGGCTCTAAAGGCCTTGTACATCTTTCCAAATGGCACTCACAGATCCTCAGCTTGGGGCTGCTGTCCATCCACACCTAAGCTCTTGGATCTGAGCACTCTCCAGTTCAGTGCTGCACTTTTATCTTCAGGGAAGGGCATTTATGACATTCCATGCTGTCAGATGTGCAAGTAACTGAGCCAGTGTCCTGCTGAGGTCAGTGGGAATTGACACCTGTGGGATGTGCTCAGGAACCTGTGTGACTATTTTGAGTTGGGTCTCTTTCCACAAATGTGTCTTTCAACCACATGACAGCTTTCAGTTTCTGCAGGGCAAACCCAAAACATTCAGTTCTGATGGCAGTTCTGGGCAGCAAATAAAAAGGAAGAAAAAATACATATATATGTGAATGTGTGAATAAACCCTGCTAATTTTTTGTTCGCTTTTGGTGTGACTTTGGAGCATCCTCTTTTCCCTTAACCAGAACACATTTCAAGCTTTCTATTGCACTTCTGGTTTGGGAGGGCTTGTTTGGCATTGCTGTTTGCACTGCAGAAAACCAGCCCTGGCTGCCTTGGCTGCACGCTAAGCCATGACTTAAAAATCAGTTGTTTTAGCAGACATTCAGTGGATAACAATCCTCACCATTCCAAGGGGAATGTCTGTTCCAGTGCTGTTTGGACCCTAATGTCTGTGGAGGATGACAGGGTATGACTTCATGTGTAAACAAAGATGTTTCAATCTACCAAGGGATAGTACTTCCTTTATGGATGTGCTGGCCATTTGCACCAATATCCCATTTAATGACCTGAGTGGAGAACAAAGCATTCCCTGAGCTAATGTCCAGAACAGTGAGAAGGGCACAGGCTCAGCCTGGAATTTGTTTAGAGTTGATCAGCTTCAGTGGAGCAACTTCTGCCTTGCCCTGGGCTCAGCACAGATATGAGCCCAAAGGTTACTTCAAGAGAACTCTGTAATAAGTATGTTTATCATTGGACAAAAGAGGCTTTTCAGAGGTTAGGAAGTAGAAAAATTATTTTTTTCTATTAGAAGGGAAGTAGCTCTGCCTGATTCCAGTGACACCATCTGGACTCCAGAACATCTGTGTTGAAAGGTCAATTAAGGTGAAGCCATGATACTCACATTGTTTCTGATCAGTGCTCCAGGCCCCAGCCCTGTATCCCACCCACACTCACCTTCTGGAAGGTGCTCTTTCAGCACAGCCCCTGAGCAAAACAACTCCTGTACAGATCAGAGTCACTGTATCTGCTTTCCCTTCTACATGATTTCTATTAACAAGATCATTCTCTAAGTATAAGAGAAAAGCATTGCATGTCTTCAGAACAAGGCACAATAAAGCTGAGAAGAGGGTTTTATAAAAGCTCTTTCTTAAGGAAAAGACCCAAAACATTGACTTGTCTGACAGTGCATGCGACTTGTGGTTTTTTTTTTTTTTTTTCAGACTCTGGAAACAATGGACACAGGAAAACCTTTTCTGCAGGCTTATTTCATTGACCTGGAAGGCTGTATAAAAACACTCCGGTATTATGCTGGATGGGCTGATAAAATTCAGGGCAGGACTATTCCAGTGGGTGAGTGCCTTCAGACCCTGTTTTAGAGCTGGGATGGGATCAGGCTTGAGGGGGAGGGAGATCCATGGAAAGAAGGCAGGCTTCTGAAAACCTGCAAAAATAGCCTGCACTTCCTTTCTATCTCAGGATTCATTTTAAGTAGATGTAGATTGAAACTAATGGGAGAACTTGGTTAATAACTGGATAGATCTCTGGAAAACAACATGTGAGCTCTTCTGTTGCTTTTTTAACAGAGAAACTTTTGGTTAGAGCAGTCACACAGAGAACACTTTGGTCTAGGTATAGAAGCTTAAATATAGTTTTGGTGAGAACTAGTTATGAGAATGGATGTCCTTGTGGCATGATGGGCAGTGTGGAGGATTTTCAAATTCAGCCTCTTTTGTCCCTGCCTGTGGGTGATCACTGAGGCTGTGTTAAGGATAGACACTGTAGAAAGAAATTAGTCACCAGAGGAAGGGCTCTGGAGGGCTGAGCTAGTTCAGTCTGTGCAGACAGCAAAGGGAGCCATGTCAGTCATATAAACTGAGATTTGTCACTTTCATTCAGAGTGGTGTATAGCTTTGCTTGTCTGGACACTTCCTGTTTGTCCTGATTTGAGAGCATTTTCAAAACCCATCAATAGAAATGTTCTTGCTTTCTGTCACATCTTCCGACTGAAACGAGGTGTTCAGCAAGAATGAACTTGAAAGGCAAATGTTCTTGTGCTTTCTCTTTGAAAGAGTAACAGCAGTATTTTAAGGAATGGTATTACTTTAGTTCCCGAGTTTCATCTTTTTGTGATTTCTTACCAGGAGTGCAATTCCTGTTACACTGAACAGGAGTCCTGCAAAAAATGTGTTTTAAAACCCTCTCCTTCAGGGAGACAAGTGTTTTGTGTTTTTCAGTAGAACACAATCTGAATGAAATTTGTTTGCTCTTCAGTGTGATTAAGAGTTATCCTCCCCTCAGCCTCAATACAGAATTTGCAGAAGGAACTGAGCCCTGGTTTTAAAAGGTATCCTGTGTAACTGTGAGTGGTGTTTGGCTTTCAAGCTGGCACTTATACACAAGACCTGTATCCAGATCTTCATCCACTTGTACACAGATCTTCATCCATCATGTTCCAAGGACATCAGTCAGGATGAACCGACACAGTGTTCTCTGTCCAAGATGGGTTCAGTTCTGTCCCCAACCTGTCAGTGTGCAGTTGTCTCACACACTTTCTGTGAAAGTGAAGATTTTGACTGTTTTTTCCCCTTTTACTCTCTTGTCTTGCAGATGAAAACTTTGTCTGCTTCACCCGGCATGAACCCATGGGTGTCTGTGGAGCCATAACACCAGTAAGTGACAGTGCTGGTGCCCTGCAGCTCCCACAGAACTGGAAATTCCATGTGCACTCCATCCTACCCTGCAGCCATTTGCTGCCTGGTTAAGCCCAGCTGTTCTGCAGTGAACTCCCATCTCAGTGGCCTGATGTAGTTTTGTGTTTTACCCCCATGCCAATTGCTCTTGGCAACAGAAATGCTCTGCAGTGGAAGGGTGGGTCTCCTAATCAGATGCTCTGTTGCTCTGTGAGGCTGACACCAGTCACCAGAGACCAGTCAGAGCTCTGACTCTCACACTGCTGGGACAACCATTTCGTCATTAGGAGTGCTGGCTTTTTGCTGCCTTGTGCTGATGCATAGTTTTGAGTTTTAAATCGTATCCATTATCAATTAATTATGTCTGGCTGCTCTCTGAGCTTTCTGGGATTAAATCTCACTGAATAGTTTTCTTTTCCTTGAGGTCTCATTCTCTGCTGAGGGGACAGTGTGGCTAGCTCTTGGAACGCCTCCAGTGTTAGCATGTGTTGCTTGCTCTGTTTCAACAGACAGCCAGGAAGAACTTTACAGCTCATGGGAGACAGATTGTGTTCCTGTCTGGTTGTAAAATGCTTTGAATGTGGTATCCTACAATTTGTGAGGCAAATGGTGCTGTGTGAAGATTCTCTGTTTGGATACAGCATCAAGTCTGCCAGAACTCAAGAAGTGTTTGGACAATGCTGTCAGACCTGTGGTGGGAGCCTTGGTGCTGTCCTGTGTAGGTCCAGGAGTTGGAATTTGATTATCTCAGTGGATCCCTTCCAGCTCAGGATGTTCTATGGTTATATGGTATTTGGATCAATAAGACTTCATGGAGGATTTCAATTTTTGAGATAAGGTTAAAGACTGAAAGAAATGCATGTGGGACATTGGGAATACCAGGTCTGGACCAGATCCCAAGGTATATGAGGAAATCCTGTTTTTTCCTTCAGCAGGACTGAATTTATACCCCAGATGATGAGAGGACATGGTTCCTGGTAGTGTCAGGGTGAGGTAAAGTGGGAGGTTATCAAACATTTGTCTTCGTGACTTCACAGATCTTCTGGCTGAGCAAGCAGTGTGACTGCTGGCGAGCAGAATTTATGACTTAAGATCAAAATCTCAGGTTCCTCATACTAATCACCAGTTAAAAGGTATTTCCCTGTCATTCTCAGCCACCTTTGGCACTCAGCAGTGCTTTGGAAACTATCCCTTTAAAAGCCTCCATGCAGGATGCTTTGGAAGGCCACTGTAGGGGACAGAGTGGGACTTGCAAGATCTCAGGATGACCCCAGACCAGCAATAAATACAACAGAAAGTACAGAACCAAATTTGACTTAAGTTCAACACTGTGTTTGTATGAAGAATGATTGGGGTCAACAAAACCACATCTGTCTTCAGTTTACTCAGAACCAATCTTCTCCAATTTTTTTTTCCCAATTTGATCTCAATAATACCAACAGCCTGTGGTTTTGTATATTCCTACTTGATTGAAAAAGATTGTCACTGTTCTGAGTATGTTTCCCTAGAGCAATTAACAGTCCTCCCTTTTTCCTATGGCTTGACTATATTTAAAGCAGTGTTTTTAGCAAGAGAAGTTCTTAGGAAGTACAGCATATGGCTGATTTTTATCCCAAGGTGATATCATGAGGCAGCCCTGGAGTCCTTTACTGTTACTTTCACCAGCCACTCTGCAGCAGAAAGCTCCTAATGGAGCTATTTCATGCTCTGAAACTGTAGAAAAGTAGAGTAGGTGTAAATGGCTCAAGCTGCACAGTCAGGCCTCCAAGAAAACTTAGGAGAAAAAGACAAATGGGCAAATTATGGGATGGTGGTCATTGGAGAAGATCACTGAAATGGAACAGGTCTGGGAAAAAGGGTGAAGCAAGTTGAAGAATAACAGTTGAGATTAAATTCTGCTTTGTCTCAGGGTTAGAACAGAACTCATGGCTCAAAAGCTACTCTGCTAATTTATTTGTAAGTGTGAATTTGTGGATTCCTGACATACTTGGCTTCTTTGTTGATAGCTGAAGGCCCTTGGCTTGAGTCTTGACAAGAAGTCCCCTTGCTGTTGGCCTGCTTCCATCATCCCTGAAGCAGCATTAATTATTTTTAATGAATAAATCCTTTCTGCTGCCAAATGACCTTTCTAAGATTCAGTGTGAGCTAGATTTTCCACTTCTTGCTTAGACTCCAAGATCCCCAAATACATGACCATGAAAGAGATTAGCACAGAGAAAACTGATGTGGACTGGTTCCTAATTCCAAATTAGAAAACTAATTGGAAAGGAGCAATTCATAATATGAAGGGAGTATAAGACCTCCCCTAGATTTCCATGACTGACCAACTCACTGCAGTTTCCTAGTTATAAAACTGGAACTGAATGATATTATAGAACTTCTAGCTACTCAGCCAATGCTTAACAGAGAAAAATAGGGTTTTTTTCAATGAGTAGTTGCATTCTGTAATTCCCCACATACAGATGCTGTACAGAAGTGATGCATCAGGAAACTGCCTCCAACACAGTTTCTGTGGAGAGCCAGAATCCTACACAAAATGTGATCAAACTCCTTCAAAGAATGAGGTCACATCGTGCAGAAGGTTGTCCAACTTACAGGATTAGTGTGAGGACTGCCAGCAATAACAGGGATCTCAGGGGGAAATCAAGGAAGTTATATTCCTTAGTCCAAGCAAACACAGGATTATAAACAGACTCTTCTCTTTGTGGCTTTCCTCCCAGTTCCTTTCCTCCCTGAGCTGGGTAAAGTCTGCATGGAAGTGAGTAGGTGACTGCCAGGCTGATCTGACCAGTGACTTGTGTTCTTGCAGTGGAACTTCCCGCTGCTGATGCTGGTTTGGAAGATGGCACCAGCACTGTGCTGTGGAAACACTCTGGTCGTTAAGCCAGCTGAACAAACTCCACTCACGTCGCTCTACATTGGCTCTCTGATCAAAGAGGTGAGGAAATCTGAACGGCCCATCGAGGTTTTGTTCTCTTAAGGTCATAGGCAAGGCTGTATTTTGAATTGGCTGTCCAGATTTTTAGTTTTAAAGAGTCTGAGCATAACAAACAGACTTCCAGCTTTAATAGCCTCACAAAGGAAGGTGAGAACAACCTGTCTTCAGTCTTTTTTTACAAAGGCCTTTGTGACTGGCTGGGAGGTGGTAAACATCACAAAACCTGTGATTTTTTTCTCCTTTCTCAGGAAGCTGCAGAGAGGAAAAAATGATGCTTTTCTTCCCCTACCTTGTCTTCCCCCCTCCCAAATGAGGGAAAGACAACAGCTCAGTTTTATTAGACAATGGAACAAAAAAAGAGTGTGATTAGACAGCAGTGTTTGTTTTTAAGTGGGATAATTCAACCAAGACAGAGTACCCTGGGAAACAATTCCTCATAATTTCTGTGGTTCACAGAACAATTTAGTTGTGTCTGGCCTGTAAATTCAACTGAAATAAAGGCAAGATGATAAGTTGGGATTTTAAAATGGTGGTTTAGAGCTTGTCAGGTGGGATCTTGTGTGCCAACAAATCTGTTAATTGTACAGAGAGGGTGGGAGGTGCAAAGACCCTTCCAGCACTGCTCAGTACATCAGCTTCCATAGCTGTGGGTGCGACTGACTGAGGAAAACTAAGGAGTTGTAGATGGGCTTTCACCTCTCAGCTGTAAGTCTGAGTTAAATGATGATTTTGTCCTTTCTTGGCTTAGCCTGGGAGAAAATAGATATTTTGGTAATTGACACTTAGGGCTCTTCCATCAGAAAAGGAAGTGGAAAAATAATACCAGTTAAGTATCTGCTACAGTTACTTGGTTTAATGAGATTACACAAGATGAGTGAGTGAGCACAGGGTGCAGTTGTCATGACTTCTGGTGAGCCCTGCCACACCACTGCTTTTTTTGACTCTGACATGCAACTCCCAAACACAGGCATAGTATTCCCCCCAAAAAAACATTATTCAATTCTGGTAAAATTAATTTTTTTCAGCTGAAATTCTAAGTTGTCCTTCAAGGCAGAAGTGTAATTAGAGCAGAATAATTTTATTTGAAGATGCTTCTTTCTCCACCCAAAATTAGCTAAATTCTTTGCAGTTTTTCAGAAAAATGAGTTAAAGTTTTTTGGTTTTCATCTTTGAAAGTATGCAAAAGATGTTACCACACACACAAAGCTATGTGCTATGTTCAATGAATTAATTTTTGGCCAACCAAAATATTTTGGCTTTCATTTTTGCTGAAAAACAGAAAAAACTTTTTGGCTCAGGATGTTCTCAACCAATTTTTTGCTTCCTTGTGGCTTTGCTGCTGACTCCAAACACCATTACTTGCACAGTTTGACATGTAGTATTTGCTTGAAAACTCATTAGCCAAGATGCAGACTCCATTAAATGCACTTTTGTCATTGTCACATCCATAGAGGAAATGAGACTGCCCTTCCAATTTATGAAAAGAAAAAATGGAGGAAATATTCTTATGAGGATTATTTTTTTGCAAGACAGTACACAAGCAATTACTTACTTTTTTTCTCTCTATTAAAAGTAATTTATTGAGATTTTGTATTAAAAAATCTTAGGAAATGAAGCAAATGTGTTATATTTTGCAATTTCTAATGAAATTGCAGAGAAAACAACCTTGTGCTATCAGTAGTAGGGGAAGGCTAACTTAGAAGAGCAATAATCCTTGAAACTCTTATTTCAGGAAGTAAAACCAAATCAGTCCCTCAGTTCTCCTTTCACTAGAATTTCACCTGAAGTTTTGCCATTTGTCTGTTTTGGCAAAATTACTAGTTGGCTAATCTAGGTTGTAAATGTGGTGGAAACTTGCGTAAGTCTTGTTACCATCTGCTTTTGTACTCCTGTTTTATTAGCCCCATCATCTAGTGAGATTTTACTGACTTCTTAATCCCTCTGGTCCCTGAAGAACCACAAATGTCAACCTTTGTTCAAAACAAACTTTCATTCATTTACCCCTTGGCTGCAGCTGCACTGCAGTAGCTGGGGGCCAAGTTTGGTCGACAGACTCACTCTCTTTTTGACTTGAAACTGAGACTTCTCCAAGAATTCTTACTGAAACTTGGCATTTCCTAAGCATGGCTGTTAGTTTCACCCAGCTGATAGCATGCAGCCATGTTACTGGAAAGTCTGGAAAAGAGGGGTGAATCTGGTAAGAGCTCAGAGGAGTATAGTACAACTAATCCAGGCTTCCTGGGAAATGAGCTGTGCTCTCCAATTTTCTACAGAGCTGTTTTTAATCTCTGCTTCAGGTGGGTTTCCCTCCAGGTGTGGTGAACATTGTGCCAGGCTACGGCCCCACAGCTGGAGCTGCAATTTCTACCCATGATAGCATTGATAAAATTGCTTTTACTGGATCAACCAAGGTAGGTGATGGATTTCTCAGACACCTGCTGTTCTTCTCTGCATTCTCTTGTAAACTGTCATCCATATAAGACTGGAGCTATGAAATGTCAGTGATTTCTGTAGAACCAACGCTTCTTCCAGCACATTCCATGTGACAAGATTTCTCAGAAGTGTTTGGTATTTGTCTAATTCAGATCCTTGTGTTTGTAATAATCCCACATCTCTGAAAGCTGTGGTGCCAAACCACCACATTTCTGTGAGAGCTGCAAGTAAAAGGTGCTCTGACGTAAGGGAAGGCTCTCCAGGGCAGGCTGGCAGTAACTTTACATCATGTCATTGACCCGATGGAGTTTCTGGGCATGTTTGCCTGCCAGTCCTGCCCTGCAACTGGAAAACATGTCAGTCAGAGCACTGAACAATTCTTCCTTGGCTTTAGTTACCTCTGAGCAACTAGGACTTAAATAAAAACATGGCTTTGTGCCCAAGACCTTCTCTGCTGATGTGGAGAGGATTAATATTTGAACTTCATTCTGAGACCTGCACAGTAAAGCACCTTCTATTTACAGGGAAAAAAGCTAAATAGATGTGTCTGGCTTGCTTATGAGGGAGTGGCCACAAGACCTCTGCACTGTCAATCACCTACAGCCATCCTCTTCCATACCTACATGGGAAAAGTGCAAATGGCTTGGCCAAGAGCATGGAATTGAGCACAGCTGAGACATGCAAACAAATCTGAATGCAGTAATCACTGCTGAAAATTCTCAAACAAAAGCTTGCTTAGAAAAGTGAACATTTCTCCACTGAGTGCTTTAGATATTTCTTGCAGTAGATCTGCATCTCCAGAATAGAGGCAATGTCCAAAGAATGGAAATGCTCACACCAGTGGGGGCAGCTGAGGCGAATTCAGCCTCTTACTTCTTTGAGAAACACTATTCTTGTTGAGCATTTGCAAAATTCTTCCATTCTGATGTCTGCCCTCATAATTGCAGAGTGTGATGTGAATGTATAATGATGGCAAATTACCTTGAAAGGTGTTCTTGGGCAGGAAAGGTAACTCCAAACACTCAAAAGCTGCAGCATTTACCAACACTACCATCTAGTGGCTTTGTGCACATCCTGTACTTATCCCATAGGAAAAGGTGTGCTAAGCCTCTGTTTCTGTGCAGAGATCATGGGAGCAAACAGAACACAAATTAAAAGTTCACAGTGAGCTTTTACTTTCTTGATAGTTGGTCTAATTTCAGTGTTTAGTCAGTTACATGCTCCTCTCCAAATCCTAGATCAGAAACTTTTAGTCCAGCTTTTAGTCCAGATGAGATATTAACTGTGTGAAAACAATAGAGCTTATAGACTCATCCAGCCCACATGGATCTGTTTGGGTTTTTAATGAAAAAGGAGTATCCAGTGGATTAGTGGCAGAAGGAAAATCTCAGCTGCTGGAGCCTGTAGGCAAAAAACTCCTGTAGACACTGTGCTTGTCTCCTAATCCATGGGTGTGCAGGAAACACCAAGGGAGACAGATCCTTTGCTAATGCATGTGTAATTTAGAAGTGTTTTCTTCCCCCTCCACCCATCTGTGAGTTCAGCTGCATCTCTGCAGCATTTGCAGCACAATGCTACTGTTTCTGAGCCAGGAAGTAAAGCTATTCAAAATATATTTTGACTTAGTTATTAAGCCCCAGCTTGGGCTCAGTGCCAGCTTGGAAGTACTGATTTTAAACTCCATGAGAATTTTCCCATATAGCTCTTTTCTCTTAGGTTATTTACTTGCTCCTCTTTCGTCAGCCAGCCTGCAGTGATGCTTCTTGTGCAGCTAGGATGCATCACTTATTTCTGCTGTCTCTCGGCCTAAACTCTGAGTGACTAGAGATGATCTCTCCTAAGTTCAGGAGTCATGCTTGAGTAACAAGGGCAAACCAGGAGAAATTCAGACCTGTAATTGCCAGCCAGCTGCCCCATGCTTTCCTTCCTCATAGTTCCACTTCAGGGCAAGAGTAGTTTTAGTTAGAATAAAGGTAAGATTTCCATGTGCAAAGGTGAAGAAAACAGTTATAATATGAGCAAATTCAAATAAGATATTAACCTGCCCTAACAACTATAGGTCCCAAATAGTTTTAATTCATACTGTTTCTAACAAAATTAGATTACTGAACTCTGAAATCAGAGTAAATCCTCCCCTTCAGACTACAGATGTAGCCCTCCCACACAGCCTGTCCTTTCAGACCTGCCTAAACCAATCCTTAATTCTGGCGCTTTTGACCCAACACATCACAGCAGCAGGAAACTCAAACCATTTCAGAATGTTCTCCCTGACCTCTACCTGCTTTAGCTGCCATCCAGGCTCTTCCACTCTTGTTGGAACCACACTTGAGATTTTTAGGGGAAACAGCTCATGTCCTGTTTGTGTCTCACTATTACAGGTTGGAAAACTGATCAAAGAAGCTGCTTCTAAAAGCAACCTCAAAAGGGTGACATTAGAGCTGGGAGGGAAAAACCCCTGCATTGTGTGTGCAGATGCAGACTGTGAGTATGGGCTGCTGGGTGTGTTTGCTGTAAGAGGATTGAGGGTGGTGGGGTTTGTGTGTTTCTGCTGTCCTCTGGCAGCCCACAGGGCTGGTGTTTCCACCCCAGAAGGCTGGAGGAAACCTCTGTCCAAGGGCAGGATATTGTTCTGCATCCTGGAGCTCTTCCCCAGCATGAGGATCATTCCCATGGTCCATGTTGCCTTCCCTGGGGGTGGCTGCAGTTGCAGCTAAATCTTGCACTGTTGTGTTTGCTGTTTGTGGGCTTTCTCTCTGGTTGACAGTGCTGCAGAGCCTGAGCCAAACACTGGGGAAAGCAGTTTTCTGCTAAGCAGCCACTCTGCAGCCATTCCTGAGACAGGGGAATTTTGTAGGACCTGAGCTAATCCAGCCTTCACCTCTACCCTGGTGAGGTGAAGGCTCATTTTGTGTGTTCCATTGCAATTTTGTTACATGACTCAGTAGTACTAGGAGATGTAACCTGTGACCACCAAAATGGTTGGAAAATCTTATTTGGCTTCAAGAAAATCCTCTCCTGTCCTGCACAGCACAGGTTGAAAATCAGAGGTATTTGTGCCAGCTGCTAATAGGGAGCATTGCAAGGAGCTGGCCAAAGCTGGCATGCTGCTTTCTGAACAATCACAACTGAAACTGGTCTTTAAGACCCGATGTATGGGATCAAGAATTCTCACAGCAAGAAAAACTGGCCACTGCCTTCAGTGAGTCATTGTAGAAGAAAGTGTCAGGAGCTATGGCTAACTAGTCCTCAAGACAAAAGGCAGGAAGGGAGGTGGATACAGTAAAAGATCTGGTTTGGGGGCAGTGAGGCCCTGGGAGTGCCTTCCATGGGTGTGGACCATTGTCAGCATTTTTTAAGGAGGTTTTCCAAAGGGAAAGGAAAACAAGTCTGGAAACACTGGAACTGTGCATGTGGTAACACTTCTCCCTCCTGGGTCATCTCACAGTGGACTTGGCAGTGGAGTGTGCCCACCAAGGCGTGTTCTTCAACCAGGGGCAGTGCTGCACCGCTGCCTCCCGTGTCTTCGTGGAGGAGCAGATCTACCCCGAGTTCGTCAAGCGCAGTGTGGAGTTTGCCAAGAAGAGACTGGTTGGAGACCCCTTTGATGCCAGAACTGAACAAGGGCCCCAGGTAACTGTGTGTCTCAGAGCAGTTGTTGTTTGATTTTTGGTTGTGGTTTTGTATAATTTTCCTTGTGTAAATATTATCCTTACGGATGCAGTCCCAGCAGAAGTGCCGAGGGGTGAGTAATGTATCATGGCTTTATTTTTCCTCTCTATTTTAAATATCAATTAATCACAACTGTTGAAATGTTATGTTGTAATTTTTTAAAAAACACAAATGTATTTAATTCAGTTCTTATCCAGCTTTATGAAGGGGCTGTCTCCCTGGTGCAGTAACACAAAGCATGTTGCAGTGAGCCATAGCTCTGTGCAGAAGAGTGCAGCTAAATGGCTATTCAGCTCCTTGGCTGTGTGGGTGATGACAAGTAGTTAGAGCCCAGAGACTCCTGAGTCCTCACTTTCTCTCTCCTCCTCTGCTGCCTTTCTGATCCTTTGGAGAAGTTTCAGCTGAATTAGGAGGAAGAAACATGCCAAACTGCTGTCAGAACCAGCCTCCTCAATAGTTCCAGAGCCTTCCTCTTAGTTTTTCCTTTTGAGGCAATCTGAGTTGTGCTGGAGAGCTCTGGGGGAAGATGATCCTTAGGTCAGATCTTCTAACAAGCCCACTGTTTGGTACCAAAAATAAAGCAAGGTTCCCAGAAACCTACAGCTAGGGCCTCTTTTCTCAGTACTGCACTGTGGGTTTTTCTTCCTTGATGGTGTCTGTGTAGGATCCCTCAGAGAAGGGGTGGCTCTGAGGACATCTGCCTCTCCTTATCTGGATCAGAATCTGTACATGATTCATGCATGGCAAAGCCCCATTGCTTGCCCTCATGCATGGGGAATAAGATGATGTACATCCCCTGCTCATGCTGAGGCTGCATCTAGCCCTGTAACTTGCCTAGAGATTTCGAACTGCTCAGGAGTCTTATGAAAAAAACACCTCATCAGTGTTCCCAGCTCTTGCCAGGCTGTCAGAGCAATTCCAGGATGCTGTGGCACAGCTCCATCCTCTGGGATCACTGCTGTGGCTTAAGAGAGACCCTTTGCCTACAGCCCTGTAATTAAGGGCAAGTTGGAATAGCAGTGTCTGGTCAGATTTTATGGCCCATCTGTCCTTTTTTCCTACTCTGGCTTACCTGTTGTACTTGTAGGAGAGAGAGCACACCCACACACACCTGAATTTCTGTGTATGCTACTGTCAAGGCCAGGATGGGAAGGTGTTGAGGGAGTGGGAGGAAACTCTAAATCCCAAAGCTTTTGTGCAGTTGCCAGTTCAAAGCAACAACCACTTCCCCTGCAGCTATGTTGTGGGCACATACAGAAACTTAAGCAGAAGAGAGAAATGATGCAGTGTCACAAGGACTTAAAAATACCTCCAAAAGTAGCAAAGTTTTAAACCTGTCCACAAGTTATTCTTCAAATGTGAAGCTTGCAGATAATTTTCACCCCTGTTCCTGAAGTAACCTGCTTGGCTGTGAAGGTTTTTGATCTTGAACTGATGGATAAGGGAAGAATCACCAGGAAAAATAATTTGTCTTCATCTCCCCATCAGATGATTCAGCCTGTTGCTTTCATTCTCCTTTGGTGTAAGTCAGGGTGAGCATATACAACAGCATTAAAACAATGCTGCATAGATCCCATTGTGGGATGGTCACTGGCTTAGAAGCCAACCTTCAGGCTGACAGTGGTTGTAGCTCATGATCTCTTTGGTCCTGCATCAGCTGTATGTGATGACAATCCTGTTCCACAAGAACTTGATGCCAGCTAGTCCTGGAGTAGTGGTCCCATGTGCAGTTGTTTGTTTCTACATTGCACTGCACTAGATTTGGGAACTGGCTGATTCAGGTCTAATCCAGCCTTTTTGGAAGTGAAGAAGAAAAGTTTTACTCAGGTCAGTCCCCTGATGTGGATTACTGTTCACTGGCATAGATGCTCATGGCATGGCAGTGGGGAAAAGACTGTGTCAGCTGCAGTATTGGGTTATGCTGATATAAACTGTACTGCTCTGATTAAAATTAGGTCAGCTTTAAGCAGCATTAAATTTAGACAGAAATGAGGCATGCTTCTGATGAGACTTCTCCAAAACTCACATGTGTCTGGCAGTGCTGACTGGCTGGAATTCAAAGGACACCACAAGAAACCTGAGGGGTGATCAGGCCTGTTTGAGCAGAGTGCCAACCTCAAATGCAGACCAAGGGCAGTTTTTAACTTTGGATTCCTGGGAACTGTATCACAGGAAGCAATAAAATAAATCTGCACAGATGGCAAACTGGTTAACCAGTGCATTATACAACTGTGAACAGCAAACTGCATTAGATGAGACTGACATCCTGGGGCACTAGAACAGGGGTTAGATTAGAGCAAGACTAGACTAGTTCTGTTATTTTAGAAATCCCAGTATTTGGGGTACTGAACTGAAAGACCTAGTATACAGAAACAAAACAAGCACTAATTGTGGCACTTGTTAGCCAGTAATTATTAAGCCAAAGGCATATAATTTGATTTATAAGACAGTGAATATTTTCCTTATACTGTAGACATGCACTTTAGGATTAAAGTGTGAAAATAAAACATTTAAGTAGAAAGGGTTGTGTCAAACAGCCTGTTGAACCCAGTTGTGGGCTATTTTGTAGGATTACAAATACTAGGTTTGCACATGGAAAAAATTCTCTTTGTGGTCTTGACTGAAATGAAGCAAGATATGAAGATTTGGGGGTTCCCAGATTTTCAGTATTGCAGTGATCCTTAGAAGCTCCCTTCTCTATTGAATTAGATGAACAAATAGTAGAATTTGCTTTACCAGATCATGTGTTTTTAATAGAATTCAATGCTTGAACCATAAATAATAGTGGAGTAGGGGACAGAATTTAAACAAGCCTTGCAAGCTCTAGTTACAATGACAAACAGTTCCACCCTTGCATGTCATTTTTACAAATGTTTTCTTTCCCCAGTGTCTTTTCATCTAACTGTAGTTTGCCTTGCAACAAGTTACAGCTGTATAAATATCCTTGTTTTGTTTTCTGTGATGTGAAGTGGATGGACTGGATTGGTCTGGATCACAGACATGCCAGGATGGAAAGCACTTGCAGATATTTTCGAATTATTTACACTTGGCAACTAAGCAACCAGACAAATAGACAATGTGTATGACACCTGCCAAACTCAGTGTGACACTGTATCCTACAGGAGGGCACACATTTCCTGGGGCAGTAGCATGAATGAAGAGTGTCCTTGGGTAGCACCTTAACATGTGAGAGAGCACAGGCACTTAGACCATGCTGCCCACAGTGCATGTGCTGCACACACATCTGTTTGCCTGGAGATGTGCTGGGCTCTGTTTCCACTGTGTACCAGAAGTATCCCAAGGACACCCTCCTGCAGCTTTGATATTTGTCTAAAAGCATGAAAACTTGGATTGTGTGTGGCCAGGATTAACTAGGGACAGGATATAGTCTGTAATCTGGAGGAGTCAAGTGTGGAACACTCCATGTAAACAGTCCCAACTGGCAACTGGCCCTGCTGAAATAAAACCAGATGCCTAGGGAGGGGAATTGAGCCAGAACAAGCATCTGGAGATACCTGGCAATCAGAATAATCCCCCAGGCTTCCAGGACACCTTGTACCAGTGGGTGGAATCTTTTCTTTAATCACCTCAATAAATTTGTCGAGCTTTTTGTTGGGTTTTTCTTTTTAAAAACATCTCTGTAAGTCTTTTACCATCTCCAGCATGCTGTCATGAGGGGTTTCATCACTTAATTCTACATCATGTCAAGAGCTGGGTCTATTTGTTTGAAACGTGCAGTTCTGCAGCTCCCTGCTGCACATGGAGCATGGAAGAAGGATCAGAAGTGATTGGAAGTACTGTGGGCTTCTGCACCTCTTCCCAGCACAGGACACACTGAACCTGTGGAGTACATGATGTGTCTTCCAAGTCCTGGTGCAGCTGTGCAGCTTCAGGGTCCTGTCACTGGACTGGCCTTTCCTCACCCCTACAGAAATCCCTGGGTAAAGGCTGACAGCAGCACTCACTATTTGACATTACTCCATATTTATGAGGAATTGGAAAAGGTAGTTAAAAGTGAGGATACAGCTCCCAGTGCAGAGGAAAAAAAATGCAAGCTTATACCAGCTCTAAGAACTGTGAAAAATGATTCTGATTTGAAGCAAGGCTTTGGTGCAGCAGTTGTTGTGAAGTCATCCCATGAACAGGGCTTATCTTTGAGGCTGTCCATGTAGTGTGCACTGTGGAAGGAGATGGAGGCAGAGCTTGCTGGGCTCTTCTAGCTGGGGACAGAGAGTTGGAGGTGAAGCTCCACACTGCAGCAAAACTGAGTTGATACTTCTTATATCCTGGTCCTCCCTTTCCTGTAAAGATTCTGTTGCTGGTCAGATTCCTTGCTGAGCTTTCTAGTCTATCTCAGGCTGTTCTTGTGCTGCTACTGAGATTTGGAGGTCAGCAAATCCCAGGGCTCAAGGGGGGTGAGCTGTGGGACAGGAGGGAGGAAGGGAAATGCGGCAGCAAACTGTTAGATCATATTAAACTGTCACATGTCACTTCACCTTTGGTCTTCTGTGCTCAGAGCTATGCCCATGTTCTGTCTTTCTCCCTGCTGACTGCCACATCCTAAACTGAGCTGTAAACTGGCCCAGTTTGACAGTGCCCTGCAAGTGTGCCCCTGGGCCACATTCCATGACTCCTCTCTGGAACCAAGATAATAAAGGTGCTGCTGTTTGTTTCCTTTCTTTTTGTATCTGACAGATTGACCAAAAACAGTTTGATAAAATCTTGGAGCTGATAGAAAGTGGGAAGAAAGAAGGGGCTAAGCTGGAGTGTGGAGGTCTTGCCATTGAAGATAGAGGCTTGTTTATAAAACCCACGGTGTTTTCAGAGGTCACTGACAACATGAGAATTGCCAAAGAAGAGGTACAGTACAAATGACCTAGAAAAATGCTGCTTCAGAATCAGAAATAGTGGTGATGGAGGGGGTTCTGTTTGAATCCTTAATTTTAGTATAACTAAGTGAGTAAAAATAACTGACACTGTGGCAGGCTGGAGCAATTATTTACCCTGTAATTGCCAGTGGCAAGGGACAGTGTAATGTGTGTTCTTGCTCCACTACTTTGTAGAGAAGGGGTTGCTTTATTGCAGAAAGGTGGGAAAAGAACTCTGGGACCTGATGCTGGTAAGGAGCAAAGGAACAGCCACTGAAGTTCTCTGTAGCAGCCTTAGCATTTGAAACAATCCCAGATTCCATTCTCATGGCAAAATTCCCTGAGACTGACTATTTCTTTCCTATATGAAAACATGGTCAAAGCTAGCAAAGTGCAGATCTAATACTCTGGCTTTCGTTATTCATATGCAGAAATGTTGAACAAGCTGCATGTGATTAGATCCTGTGATATTCCTTTGAAATAGAAGTTAATCTACTTTTCATCATGTTCCCTAATGGAAAATAAGTAGTTGCCAAATTCTAACTGGCATTTGTAGTTTATAGTTTAGCTTAGTGCTTTTTATGGAGCTGCTTGATGTTCACTCCTGGCAAGATGTTTAAATGTCTCAGATCTGCCATGGAATCTCTAAGGAACCTGGGAAAAATATCAGTCAGTCAGGGCATCAGTTACATGCTAAAAATAGAGAGAAAAAGAGCTGAAAATCCCATGACAGACCTTTTCTTAATGAACTGACTCCAAATCCCAAGCCATGATTCACAAAACTTATCCAGTTCCATTCATTGGCAGTTTTGTTTCAAATGCACGTTGATCCTTTGCCTAGGATTGAGGCTCCACGTAAGAGCCTGGATACCCCAAATCCAAGACATTTAGAAACCCTTGTATGAGCTTAAAAGTGGCCCCAATGAGTCTGTATCTCACATTGAATGGGCTTTATTGTGCTGTGAGAGCCTGCAGACCAAGAAAGGGCTCCACCTTTGATACTGTACCTGATAAGAGACTCCATCCCAAAATTTGGGGAGCCTTCTGTATGGCTGTTGCCTCTACTGGCAACCTGGGAAGCCAAGTTTGTGGTCAAACACAGACGTGGTTAATGCACTGCATGCAAATAAAATGCATACAGTGACAGAATCAGGATTAAAACCAAGGAAAAAAACTTGCAGTCCTTGAATAAATTAATTGTTACTTGAGTACACTCAGCTTCAAAGTTCAAAAGGAGGGCTGTAAATGGAGTAAGGATGAATCATTTGTAACCTGTCCAGATCTAACTCTGCTTATTTTGATTGTTACAGTGATCCATTACTTGTTGGATCTTAACATTTATTAACTACTTAACTACTACAGCACATCACAATGCTTCTTTTGAAGTTTAATTAGTAGTTTTTAAGACACTCTATCAGTGACTCCTAGAAGGCTAAGATATAAGGTTTTAAATATATTACCCAAACAGAGCATCTGATTCTGATTACTTCAAAATTATCATGGTTAGCAGATGCTTTTCTGTACTAAAGTTCAATTGATATGTGCAGATTTTTGGGCCAGTTCAGCCAATTATGAAGTTCAAGAATATAGAAGAGGTTATAAGAAGAGCCAACAGCACTGAGTACGGACTCACGGCCGCCGTGTTCACCAAGAACCTGGACAGAGCCTTAACCCTGGCTTCAGCTCTGCAGTCAGGAACAGTCTGGTGAGCAGCCTGGGAACAGAGGGTGGGCTGGGGCTTTGTTTCCTGGCAGGGGAGAGGGATTTAGGACTTGCAATCATGCTGGTAAAATAATAAGGTTGTGGGCTCCATCCCCATATGTGCCGCTCATTTAAGAGTTGAACTTCATGATCCTTGTGGGTCCCTCCCAACTCAGAATATCTGTGGTTCTCTAGATGCTGGAGGTAAGATGTATTAGTAGCCTGCCTAATTCTTGATGTTCTGCTCAGAAGCAACACCCATTCCTCAAAACAGGGTGGTGAGGCCCGGACAGCATGTTGAAAACATGACTCTTTTTTCCTTCACTCAAGGTATTTCTTTGTCAGGGTTGTAGAAAGTTCCATCAGACTTGATGCCTTCTAAAACCCTGTATGTAGCAAAAAGCAAGTCTCATGATCTTTAGCCAGCACCATATGGGATTTTGCTGCACAAACGAGTATGGACAGTAGATGGCAACACACCACTGTCACAAAGAAAAGCAGCTGGTTTTGCATACAAAATTTCTTATTTTATATTAGAATGGTTTTAAAGACAGAATCCCGGTTTTTTTCCCCACTCAAGACAGGAAGTTGATCTGGTGTCTGATTCTGATGCAGAGGATTAATTTCAAGCGTTGGCACCAGAAGAATCAGCCTCAAATATTGACATAAAAATGGGGTGTTGGGCTTTGAGGGATACTTGTGCTGAACACACATGGAGGTGCACACACATGGAGGTATGGCACAAGCCATACCTGTGGCTTTCATACCTTCAGTCATTTGATCTAACTGAGATGCTGGGGAAGTGTCTGCATCAGCTTTTTCTACCAAGTATCTATAGAAATGGGCCCAGTGTTTTTATTTTACTGTGACACAATTGTCTGATACAGTCCAAATGTTTTCTATATCTGGAAGGGGATGCTGGGGCCTTTGAGTGTTTAGACAGCTTTCTGAGTAAACATGTTCATTTCAGAATGTTCTTAATACACTGGGGAATAGCTTAGACTATTTATTTTAATCATGACTCTGAACATGGCATAAATTCCAGCTCAAGCATGAATGTCTTTGCCATTAGAGGATATGAAGTGAGATGTAGGTTAGACTGAGAACTACTCAGATGTTATCTGTTTCTGCAGCAAAAGAGGATTTTATTGCAAAAATCTGATTTCTCATATGAATTGTATGAAAGAGAAAGCTGAGAGATTTCAGCCTTTTATTGTATTGTTGCTGTTGTCATCATCTTGCTTTTCCTTGGTATTGAATTGTCTTTTTAAAATTGATGTTTTTATTGTAGGATCAACTGTTACAATGCGCTCTTTGCTCAGGCTCCTTTTGGTGGCTTTAAAATGTCAGGCAATGGCAGAGAACTGTAAGTTTTGCTCAATATTTTGTTTCTGTGTGGGTGGTGAATGCAGTAACATTTGTGACTGTGAAAACACTGTTGAATTTACTTTTAAAGTTTAATCGGGCTTGCAGCAAGCTCCACAGGGAGGTGCTAAGGCAGTAGAGCGTTGATGTAAAACATTCCTTTAGGAGCACCTTCATCTGCTTTATAAGCTTTTAATAGCTCCAGTTCAGTCAAGTCCACTTGGAAGCACTTTTCTATACCAGTTAGGTTTTTAGATGAAGGGAGAAGTAGGCCACCATGGCTGGGGACACTGGTATCCACCCCAAACCTGCTCCATCTCTCCATGGTAGTGTCTGTGCCTCTCTTGACTGCTGTATCATTGCTGTATCATTGTTCAGCTGGGAAGGAATGATCTCCCAAATCATTCTCTATCCCACCTTCCAAGCTTGCTGCTAAATTACAGAAGAACCCTCTGTCCCTCTGGACAGCCTGGCCTGTTACATTGGGGCTACCAGACACGTCAGCTCTTAACAGTTACTAAAGCTGAAATTTTTAAACCAAGGTCACCCCACGAGTTAGACACAGAGCTGAGACATTATCTTAAATCTTAATTTTCATCTTGCATAGGAGACAGGTTTTCTTAGACCATTCAGCAGACTCCTCAGAGGAATCTAACACACTTTTTCTTTCACAAGCCAGATTTAATCCCAGAAACCATTTCCAGTAAGTGTTCTGGTACATCTGTTGCTCTGAGACATTCAGGTGCCTCATTTGCTAAGCATAGCAAATAAATGAATCCTCAGATGGGACACAGATATATATTGAGACCTTATGGTTTGCTTTGCCTGACTGCCTGGCTAATTAAAGGATGTCAGAGGTTTTCTCATGGGAAAGGCATGGGAACAGAGACAGAGCCAGTTATCACCAGCCAAGACACAATGCAGTGGTGGGCTCTCTCATCAGTATGCATTTCTGCAGCAACTGCGCCCTCCTGATGACACGGTATCTTGTAGATAGAAGCTTTCTTTTGGTGAAAAAAATAATTCCTTTAATTGCTGTCTAAGTACCAATAACTGTATGTACCTGGCTGTCTCTTGTATGGCTTCTCACAGCAGCACTCAGTTTGCAGTAGGCAGAGTCACAAGTGTCATCTTGTGGGTTACAGTGACCAAAGCATTCTCTTTTCTTTCACAGTGGGGTGTAATTGTTTGTACTTATGTGCATTTACTTGGTGGTTATTAGAAGTGGTGGGACAAGTGGATAGCTGGTGTAAATTGTTCAGATCTGGTTTTAATGACCTGATGTCAAAGATGGACATGTGTGCAACTCTCTTCTCTCAGGGAAATACACATTAACATTCAATAACTGTTTGTCTCTTTCCTCCTCTTTTCTTTTGCAGTGGGGAATATGCTTTAGCAGAATATACCGAAGTGAAAACAGTCACTATTAAACTCTCCCAGAAGAGTCCATGAAAACAGGGGGCCTAAAATGCTGACACTGAATGTGACACATGGGGGACGTGTTCAGAGCAAGGGGGAGGGGAGGGAAGGAAAATGGAAACACCTGTTTTTATTCCTCTAGAAACACTGAATCTACTGGACTCCATTTTGCCAACGGCACTTCAAAAACTGATTCACTGACCCTACTGGCAGTACACACTTGTACTCTACAAGTCCCTGGCTGTACACCTGCCTGCTCCCTGTGACTCAAACGTTGGACAGTCACAGTGTTGGCAGGATATCTGCTTCCAAACTGTACCCCTGAAGGACATGGACATCACTGGCATGAGAGAGACTGCTGGTACCATCAAAGGTACTGGCAAATTCCTTCAGAGGCACTTGGGTTTCCCTGGCAGGGATGGACTTGAGTAGTAGGGGTTAGAACAACTTGACTGGAGTTGGTGGAGTTTGTGTGAAGATTGGAATGGGAGTGCAAGCTTTCATGGAAGGATCTGTAAGGAAATTCTCTTTGAAAGAGCTATCATGGTCTCTCTAAAGATATGTGCATTCTCCATACTGGTGATATTCTAGCCCTGAATGAGATTTGTGGGAGTTTCCTAGAAGACTCCTTTGGGGCCAGTATGTCACCCAACAGAGCCAGATTCTCAAGTGTCCTTGGAACCTGATGTTTGGGTGTGCACACACTACACATGCTGCAAATGCAAGTTCCTGACTTGCTGACCCTTCTGGCTCCCAGTGAGTCACAGTTGTATCTCAAACCTTCACTACAGCACTTTTCTCAAGAGGATTTTGCACTGCACTTACCGTGGTGACACCGAGTTGGATGCTGAGCATGTAGCATGGTAGATACCCCACAGGAAACACCCCATAGCAGTCCTGATCTGGGGAGGAGCAGAAGAGCTGCAGGAAACTGTCCTGCACTCTGTTTCTCTGCAACTTTGAGGCTTTTTGAACATCTCTTTGTTTTTTGAGCCAGGACTATTACTGTGAGAGTAGAACTTGCCAGCTCTTCACACCGCTTCTTTATCTTGTATGAATGTAGCTTAAAATACATTCCTGGAAGTGCAGTGTGAAAAGGCAGGTGCTCCCAAGCACACCTTGAGTGCTAAAGAGGAGGGTGTTCAAGCCAGTTACCATGGAATAAGCTGTGACTGGACTTCAGTCTGTCAGCAGCTTCACAGCCATTGTCCTTGTGAGTGCTGTCATCTTGTGGCCAGCACAGAGTAGCTGTAGATCCTTTACTGAGAAAACTGCCTTGGATTGTCCCTTGCTCACAGCTGTCCATGGAGTGGCTGTCACACGAAGTTCATGCCTTAGCACCTCCTGCAGTAACATCTTTGCATGCCCAGACATTATTATGAGATTAATTATGCTGAGATTAATGGCAAGCCACAGGCTATCTTCAGTTCCTGGGTTCACTCTTTCCTTCCTCCTCTCCTCTTGACTCTGCTGGAGAGCCCTGGCAAAGGCACAGCCAGTCCCACGTCTGTAGGAGCTGTGAGTGTGCAGGAGTTAGTGGTGACAGCTTGTTAGGAAGTTCAGCTGATCCCTCTGGGATTGTCCTCTGAGAACAAACCCACGGAGGTTCCTTATGGCTTATCAGCAGGTCTCCGGTAGCACTGATAAGGATTGCTGCTCCAGGTGTCAGAGCTTGAAGCAGAAATGCAGGTCTAACCTCTCTTCTCTGCTGCAAGCCAGGATTTACCCAGTACCTTCCTTTGTTCACAGATAGGCTCAGACAGCAACAAATTCTGTTGCATGAGTGGAGCTTTTTTTGGAGGAGGAAGGAAGGTGGGTGGCGATAAGTAAGGGAAAAAGTTTGCATGAGCCTAAACTTCCTTATTAGTTGGTGAATGTTGAAATTGCACTTCAACATCACTTCACTTCTGACATGACATACCTCCAACAGTGTAACCAGGAGCCTGTCCTCCCACGGAGTGTGAGGCAGGTAAATCTCCCCATCCAGTGATGAAAATGTCCTCCCTCCCCATGAAAGGCCAAATGGGATCATTGTAAATAAGTTTCTATTTTCGTAAGACACTTAAGAGTGCAAACATCTTCTCAGACAAACATTTTAGTCTTGCCCACCTGAGGGTTTCCTCAGTAGGGAGGTGAGACAAACCGTAAAAATCTGGTTATCTTGATGTATCTCTGTATTTTTGATAAACAGTGATGGAAACTAAAATAATCTGAAATTCTTAAAATCCTACTCTTCTGACTTTATATGTATGATATATATTTAACTTTTTTTTTCCCCTTATCAAGTTTCTAAAAAGTCAATGTATCTCTTCTTGTATAAATCAGGGTTTGACTCTACACACTGAATTTTCTAAGTTATATAACACTAGACACTAACTTTAAAATAATTCCTTAGAGGGTATGTATATTCCTCCATTGCACAATAAGGCTTTCATATGAATACTAGTTGTTTTTTTAAAAGAAAAGACTATATTTATAAATTAGGATACAGTTAATCTAATGTATTTTTATAGCTAAAGGTACATGAAAATGTTATGTTTAAATCTCATGTATATATTTAGACTATGGATATCTTTTTTGTAATAGTTCTTGTTCCTAATAAATGTTTAACTTTGTGAAAGGGGTGTATCTGAGGATTTAGTATCTCACTGGGGGGGACTGTGAAGGAATCTGCACTTGGATTAATTTTTGCAATTTGGTAAGAATTAGCCAATTTAAGGCGTAAAGTACGAAGTGTGGTCAGTGCTCTGCACATAAAAGCTTGAGTTGTGCCATTTACCCTAAGCAGAGGGAGGAGAGCAGAGCTGCAGCTGGTAGGGGCAAGCACAAAGTTGGATGGATCCTCTTTTCCTTCTGAGGTGAGCCTCAAAATGAAGAGTTCCAAGACACCGTGGGTCCTGCAGCCAGATGGGGCTTCCTGCCTCGCTCTGGCTGCTTCCTAAACCCCTTGAGACACATCCACCTCCAGTGTGGCTCTGCTAAATGTGTTCCCAGCCCATTTTTATTTCTCTCATCTGCAATGTAGATACAGAGCAAGAACATTCCATTGTCTTTTAACTCTCTTCCCATCTGATGTGTGAGAAATTCTTATCGGCTCCCTACACAGGCCAAGCCAAACTCCTCGAATTTTCCATTCACTGACAGCATCACTCAGAAGCTTTCAGACTCCAGAAAAGGGAAGGCTGGAGATACAAAGGCATTACTGGCAGTGAAATAATCAATGGAGATACAAGGAAGAGTGGGATGAGTTTCGGGGAGGGAAAAAGGGAAAAAATAGCTTGAATATGTGGGTAAATTATTGCCAGAGGAAATTAGAGGCTCTATCATAATAAAGGAAAAAGAGTTATTTTAGGGTGTTTTCAAACATTGTGCTAAAAATGGTGTAAAAAAGGCCGAGCTAAGAGCTGGGCTGTGAGGCATGAAAGGGAGCAGCAGGCTGGGTAAGAGGTGGAAAGGTGCTGAAAACAGGTAAGGCTGTTTTTTAGCTGTGTTAAAAGTCAGAAAGCAATAGTATTGGTACGTACTTGCTCTCTACCTATGGCTGCAACTGCAGGCAGATTGATGGGGACCTGAACACAGGGAAAAGCACCGGGGAACATCCATCTGTGTCTCCACAATCACCCAAACAAGCCCCCAGGAAAATCTCGGGCTGCCGCAGCCGTTCTCGGAATGCAAATCCACCTCCAAGTGACCATCAGTGACCCATTGCTAGGTTAAAAAAAATCCTCCGTGTTTAATTTACAGAATGACTACGAACAGTAAAGCAACAGGCACGCAGAATTTTTTTTTTTTTTCTTAGTTGGTCCGACGGGCGGGGTAAATGGGGCAGCCCCTGGCTCGTCAGAGGTTCCTGGAGAGGAATGGGTCAGCCTGGGGAAGGGCTGCGCACACCAACATCTGACTCCTTCCGAAGAGAGGGGGCAACCTCGCTCTGCTCTCCCCACGAGCGCCAAACTCGCCGCGATCCGGGGAAGGAGCAACCTTAAAGTCCGAGCCGGGCTGGGCGCTGCCGCGGTAAGGCCGGGCCCTGCGGGGCGATGCGCACCGCTGCGGGACGCTCCTGCTCCGGCCACCGCCACTCCCAGTCTGCCTTTTCCTAAAAAAATCAACTCCCCGGAGCCCAAGGAGCTGCCGGCCGTGTGGGTCGGGTCTGGGGAAGGAGCTCCATTCTCCTCCGGGCCAGCCCTGCCCTCGGGGGCAGGCGAGGGGCCGAGCCGGGGGACTCGCCCTTGGCCGCGGCGCGGGCCGGGGGCCGGAGGAGGAGCCGCTGTCCCGCTCCTTTCGCTGCCGGGCTCCCTCCGGCGGGCGGCGCCGGACGGGGAGGAGGAGGCGAAGGAGGAGGAGGCGGAGGAGGTGGCAGTGCCAGGAGCGCCGGCCCGGGACGCTGGAGGTACCGTGGCTTTGCTGCCGCGTCTCGGGCACCTGCCCCACCGCCAGGGCAGTCGGTGTGGGGGGCTTGCCGGGGCGTTTCAGGTGGAAATGAGGGGGAAAAGGCGTTTGTTTTTAAAGAAAATGAAAGTTGGGAGGGAAGTTTGCGGGCGCAGCGCGGCCGCCCCGCCCGGCGGGGAGGGAGAGCGGCGGGATCGCTGTGAGGGGACGCCCCACCCCGGCTGCTGGAAAGCGGCTGGAAAGGGGCTGGGAAGGCTCGGGAGAGCCCCCAGAGCGGCGTGTAGAGCCTGGTGTTTCCCCAGGCCCAGGTGTGGGAGAAGGGGATGGCTTGGTGCTCGCTGCTCGCCCGGCGAGGAAGGATGCGGGTCCGCCGGGCCGGGGTCGCTGGGCTGGCACCTGAGCCTTCCCTGTCCCGGGCCTCAGATCCCCGGCGATACCCAGCCCCGGTGCGGTGTCAGAAACAACAGGTGGTTTGGGTAAAGTGCTGAAGTTTTAGCAGGGCTTTTTTAATGGATTAGGAAGTGATTTTGGGCAAGCCGTGATGTTTCTGAGCGTCTGGTTGTTTTTAGGCAATGGACAGGGTAGGACTGGGCGGGCTGATGAAGGGGAGAGCAGAGGTGGTGGTTCAGGTATGGGCAGGAGCAGGTGTCAGGACTGGGAATGTGTGACATGGGATGTAAATCCCATTTGCTCGTGTTCAGGTGTGTTCTGCATGGTCTGTCTGTCTCCTTCTGAATGAGGTTCTGCAGAGCTTATAGACTCCCTAAGTCAAATCCACAGGTGGTGTTTGCACGTGTTGCAGTTGTGTGCACTGTGCTTAAGGTAAAGCTCTGTAGGGGTTTTTTAAATTATATACAAAAAGATGCTGAAACCCAGAAATCCTGCGTACTCGGGCACTGTGTGGCAGTAACACATACAGCTACAGCATTCAGTTACTTGCAGTTAAAGGGAACTGATTGCTACAACCACACCAATATTTTTCCTAAAAAGTATTTTTCCTTTTGCTTTATACTAGGGAAATTTCAGCAAGGGGAATAGGCTGAGTAGAGAGCTAAAAATCAGGAGTGGGATGGTTTTCAAGCCTCAGGGGTCCAGCTGACCCCTGTTCAGTGTTTGTTGTGCTGTTGCTGTGGGTGCACATGGTTTGTCCCCATCTCAGAGCAAGGAAGTGCATCAGAAACCATCATCTGCTGCAGAGCTGGGGGTCACAGTGTGCATGGGGAAGTGTTCCCTCTCCCTGGGGCTGCTCAGGGGAGGCAGTTGCTGGAAACAGCACATCCCCTCCATTGCCAGAGTGAACACCCTGGACAGCTCTGGGGAGGTGTGAGAGCCTCCCTGACAGCTCTGCTTGGCTGTCCCACCCATGGCATGCAGGGATGTGTGGTCCCAGTGCAGCATCTGCTCCTGCCACTGTGGCCAAGAGAAGCTGAGACCAGGAGAGAAGCTGAGTCTGGTGGGGCGCAGCACGTTCCAGGGCAGAATTCAGTCCTCCATCAACAGTGCAATTCACCAGTTTGTGGGCTTGGATCTGGGATTAGGGATCACCTCCATCTCAGCCTCCTGCAGCACCCAGACTGGGGCACAGGGGAGTGAGTTTTGGCTCTTGCTGCCAGGCACTCCGAAGTCAGGGTCAGCAGAAGCTGAGTGCACCTGAAGTTCAAATATTTGCTTAGAAACAGCTGAAATAGGATGCAGTGATTTTTAGTGTTGTTGGCTGGTGGTTGAAACCCAGTGTAAGGAGGGAGGAGCAGAAATCTTCCCGGAGAGTGGTGATGGATCAGCATATTTTTATATTCCCCATGGCCTTTGATCCCAGTTCAGGAAGCCAGCTCTGCTCAGGGCGAGTCAGGGCTGATCTCGGGCCTTGCTGGCCGGAGTGGGAGGTGGGTTATGAGCTTTGATGGGCTAGAGCCTCAAATCAAAACTTCATCATCACACACCAGACATGAGAAGAGCCAGTAAGAGTCAGTGGAGGGGCATCATCTTACATCTGGGAGGTGTTTGCTGACTGAAACTGAAAGCAGAAAATGAAGGAGCTCTGATGCTGTTTGGACAAACACTGCAAATTCTCCAGGAGTTTGAACCTCTGTACAAAAAGGTTAAAGGATGGGTGTGCAGCTGTGAAAAGGGATGGAGTTGGAAATGCCTCGGGAGGCTGAGCTGCTGCCTGTTATACCAGGCAGTTCACAAGAAGCCAACCTTTAATAGCTCCTGAGGGCCTGATTTGCCTCTCTGAATGAAGAAGCCTGATGCTTCCAGGGTGGGAGAGTTCTCAAAAAGGGCTGGACAGAGGGGACAGGAGCTGGTATGTTTCTCTTCACCCTCTTCTCTTTCCTGCAGTGGGTTATCTCAGTAACCACGTCAGTATTTTTTGGTTTCTCACAGTAATACAAGAGCTGTGGTTGTCTTTGTGGATGGGAGAGGTTTTGAGGTTGCATTTAGGATTTTTCCAGCTGCACTGCAGGGTTTCAATGGTCTGTCTTCACACCAGCTTGTGGAGAATCTGAAACTGCAGCTGTGACCCCTGCCCACCCCCATGTCCTCTG
The DNA here is from genome assembly GCA_030060385.1 of Muscicapa striata striata. Lineage (NCBI taxonomy): Eukaryota > Metazoa > Chordata > Aves > Passeriformes > Muscicapidae > Muscicapa > Muscicapa striata. The sequence continues at coordinate 856,702 of JAREIS010000125.1, forward strand.
CCCAGAGACTGAGTAGCTTTGGTGGTGAAAAATTAGGAACATTATCTTTCTGTAGTGCAGAAATTGTTAGTCCCCTCTGTTAATTCACGTTATGCTCTTAACAAAGCTATTATGAAAATAATTGTATTTGTAGGATGATGTATTTCTGCAGTGTGACATTTGGATAACTGTGCTAATAGTGGAGAGGAGTGAACTACTCACTATTTCTACAGCAGAATGATTAATTTGTTTTGTTGTTTATTTTTAAACAGACTAAATGATGTTTCTTCAGGACAGTGCTCACTAGCAGCCTCTGCTCCTGCATTCACGTGATGGGGATCATCCAGCTCTGACAACTCTGCTCAGTGCTGTGGAAAGTTTGTCTGTGGGACCTTCACAACTGCGACCCAGAATGTACTGGTGTGTGGGAACAGAGGAATCCACTGTTTGCAGGGAGAGCAACATGGATCCACAAAATGGTAAATTGGAGGATTTATTTCTTTCCTGTTCAGATTGAGAACAAAAGGTTCTAAGGGAACTCAGTAGCTAGCTACCACTGGGCTTTGATAAGGTTTAAAAATGTGAAAGTTTTTTGAGTCCTAATCTTTGAAATTTGTGGTCTGGAACAAGGAATTTTACTTCCAGGGGGAATGATGTTGAACTATGGAGGTGGTAAGAATAGCATTCCCCCAAAGATGGATGTTCTCCAAAGGCCTACGGAATTAGTCAATGTATGTATCACGTCTCACCAGTTCCTAAATGTGTTTTACAAGATCTGTGCTTTTTCAGTGTGTGAATGCAAATATGTTCCCAGTCACTGATGCAATGGGTATTCAGGGTATGAAAGCTGCTAAAATCAGAGCATCTCTTCTCAGCCTGAACAGATATTAACTGCTCCAGTTTTACCCTCAGCTCCACTTCAGTGGCTTGCAATGATTTCATGTTGAGCTAGATTAGAAGGTTTGTGTTTATGTAATAAAGAAATTCCCCTTTTGGAAGGGACATATGCTTCAGGTTGCTTCCTGTGAATTTTTTTTTTTTTTTCCTGAGCAGGCAAATTATTTTTGGATGCTTTCTCTCGCTGCAACCCTCAGCTCCCAGGCACTGCTGCCTTTCTCTGAGTCAAACCCAGTTATGTTTCTGCAGCAAGAAATAGCCTCCTGTTCTTGTGTAACGGTGTTCCCCCCTTGCAGCAAGTGCTTCATTAGGAGGCAGCATCTGCGTTTGAAGTGTGGGAAGAAGGTGTGTTTGACGCTTTGTAGTGAGTAAGCAGGCTCCAGCAGAAGCTAATGTTTTTGCAGCCTTATTTTGGATTTTATCAGCAACTATGAAGCAAAATCTGATAGTTTATTCAGAGGCCTCCTTGTCTTGTTTGAAGACGTTTCTCAGCAGCGTCACAGGGAGCTCTGGGAACTCTTCCCTTTCTCCGTATGTATTCTGCTTGTTCTGTGATACTGATTTTTCTGTTTGCTTTAGGTAATTAACATTGTACCTTTCTGTAACACTTGGTTATTGAATATTCTTAAAATTCTTAAATTCTGCCTTCTGAGTTTCTCTCTGGAAGAAATTATTTCCACTTGAATACTAAGCTATAAACCATGAGAAGAATTTTAATCTGTGCTAACGGTTCAGGATTGCTAAATTTTTGTTCTGCAGTAGTGATCTGACAAGTTTTCTCACTGTTTAAAGATACAGTAAATAAATTATTGTAGGAGTGAATAACAAAGTGAAAAGTGGAACAGTTATATTTTCTACATTCTGAGTTCAGTTTTTTTCTGAGAACTTTATTACACGTTGCTGTTATGTAATTATATTCAGTTAAACTGGTTAGCTGGAAGCATGCAAACCTCACTGGTAGACTCTTCTATATGGATATATCTGGGTTATATTAAAATAGTCTGCAGCCTTGGAAAACTGGGAAAGGGATTCTTGTAAAGCTTAAGATCCCTGTACAAAGCACCAGTACTGCCTTGGTGGATTTGCTCTTTATAAGGGTATTGTACATGCTTAAACTCATTGTTATTTCAGGATTGTGTGGGTACTGCCCAGAATGATTGTCATTAGCTAACGGGTCCCCTCCCTGGGTGAGCTGGTCCTTGTGTTACAGGGGCTGGAGCAGGAGCACGGTGACTCAGTCAGCCTCCCATTGTTTACACCCCTGTTGGAACAATGTGGATGCAGCCTCCTGCTCCCATTCAGTGGGAGCTGCTGGCGAGGGGAGTGAGATCCCATATCACTCCTTTAATGCCGGCCGCCTCATTAGCGTTCAGAGCTTGGAGTCTTTTTTTTTTTTGGGCAGGAGGGACCAGCATGTGGCTGTGGGGAGTTTAACCTGAGCACAGTGGTGCCGGGGGCTCCAGGATGGGTCAGCTGGATCAGCAGAGCTGGAGGCACCTTCCAGCAGATCCATGTGCACCTTCATTATCTGAAGCCTTAGGATGTTTTAGGAGGTTTTTCTTCCTGGCAGCTATAAAGCCCTGGCCAATTGTACATGGAGAAAAGGTTCACAGCATCCTTGTTAGTTAGAAAATGTAACACAGGGTGCAAGGGCTCACCTTGTTCACGTGTCTCCTGCTGTTGCTCCTGGTTGCCAGTGATCTTCTATATCCCAGCAGCATGCCAGCTTTTCCCAGCAGTGGGTGAGCTGTGTGTCAGAACTTGACCCTCTGCTCTCCAGGGATGGGGCTGGGCTTGACTTGGTGGTGCTGACAAAGCCCTCGGAGGAAATTTGTCACCAGAGCTCAGGATGAGCCTCCTTTGTGGGTGCACTCAGCATCTCTCAAACCCTGCTTCCCCTCTCCTGGATTTGTTCATCTTGTCCTAATTAAAAGAAACTGAGCAGGAATATGGGGGTGGCTGCAGTCTCTCATGAAGTACAGGGTTTGGTTTTTTTAAAAAACTTGGTTAAAGAGCTCTGCATAAAACAGAGGAGGTGGCATGATGTGAATTTTGTAGGAAGCACAATGGAAGCCCAGAGGGATCACTTTATGAATGTCTGGAAAAGTATACATTGCCTTTCTATGGACTGATTGATTTCTTTGAATCTTACAAAAATTTCACAGCTAGGATTTAATTCTTGCATAGTTTTCTAGGAGACAGTTCCTCAGAGGTGTAGGAGAACAATCATTGTCTTCTGAAACATAAGGGTACTTCTATTAAAAAGCTAACAGTGAATTTTATTCAAAATCATAGAGCATTCATATGCCACTGGTGTGTCTCAGAGATTGGATTATCCTTCAAACATGCCAGAGGGTGTCTCTTCTCTCCTGCTAAATCCAGAAATGAGCACTGAAGAGGGGTGTTATGGTGGAAGGTGTCTAACATTACATAATTAGGGACAACAATGCCAAGGAGAGCTACCTGAAACTTTACAGTAGCTTTGCAGATATTAACCAAGTGCACCTTGACAACTTGTATTGAGGCAAATCAATTGTAACTTGGTGACTTCCCACTGTCCAGGGAAGCACAGATGGACATGGACAGTGTGTCTGGAAAAGCGAGCTAAATATTATATGAGGGACCAAACAAATAACCAGAACATATTACTCAAGTTGTCATTTGGAGTGAACCAGAGGCCCCTAAAGCTGTGCTTTGCAGGTGCTGTGGTGACCCTGCAGTTCACAGGGCTTTCTGTCTTTTCAGAAAGAAGCTGCCTACAATGGCAGTGACCTTTGCAACCCCAGCTGAGCCATGGCTCAGTTCAGATCTGACTCACAGGGAGAGCTGCTGCCTGCCCTGCTGCTTCCTGAATCCTGGAAAAGGCTCTGGTGTGAGTAAGGGTTGAACTGGAAAAGTCAAAGGGTTGTTTAACAAGAGGGACTGCTCAGGAGCAAGTGCAATTTTATAGGGAAACTTTCACAGCAGTTTGAGTGGTGGCAGTTCAAGGCTGGCCGAGGGCAAATGGAGCAGTTTATCCTCCTGGAACACACTTTGTGCCTCCAGCTTTGCTCCTGGTAGGCATCAGGGCAGGATATGTGCAGAGGTGGACTTAATGGTCCTGATGGGTCCCTTCCATAGAATCAGAGAGTCATAGTTCTCTGATTCTGTGATTTCCTTACAGTTCTGCACCATTGTTGCCTTATATGTGAAGGGCAGGAACTTACAGCTTGAATAACTTAGTTTAAAAATCTTTCTTGCTGAATAGAGGAGGAAAGGAAAATCAGCACCATTGATACCAGTTTGTTCCTCTTGAAATCACCATGTAAACTTTAAAACCTTCCTATAAGCTGTGTGTGGGGACAGGACCAGCAGCTGGGCCTTGGGGCACATTCTGCTGCATAACAGGGAAAAAGCACTCACAGCTCTGTCCTGCTTTTTCCATCCACACATCACCCTCTAGTAACATTACCCTGAGTGTTTTATGACAGTGTGAGAAGGGTGAGAAGGACAAGGAGAGGATCTGGGAGGTGAACTGAGCACACAGAGCACTGGAGAGCTGCAAAGTGTGTAAGTCATGTTAAGTTCTCCATAATCAGACTAAATCAGCCTTGAAGGTTTTCTGCTTTTCTCCCTGCTTGTTAAGCTGTGAGTAAATTCGAGTCCAAACAGCAAACTGAAAGGGTTCCTATGAGCTAAAAAAGCAGAAAATAGAACAGGTTTTGTGTGTGAGTCAGTCTCACTGCAGAGTGCCCTGCAGAAGGAGAAGTAGGAAATGCTCAGCAGGAATAGGAAGTACAGCAGTAAGGCAGTAATAGGCTTGTATTTTTAAATATTTAAATAAACTCTTCATACAGAAGTGGTGCAACCTCACAAGGGGCCAAGGGCTCCTGCAGAAGGCTAGTCTGCAGCTGAGCATGCCTGTGGTTAAACCTGCCCTCCTGTGCAGAGCTGACTGTTACAACATCCCTCCAAACCCAACCTGCATTTCCAAAAGGGGCAAGGAATGCTGAGGCATTTAGAATTTTCCTGACACAAACCATCAAAGCCAGCCTGCTCTTGAACTTGAGGGCTGTGTCAAGGGGGGCAGAGCTGCTGGGAGAGCCAGTGGTACAGCAAAGACCTTGGGAAGTTAATTGAGCAGAGAGGCTGACCTGAGAGACAGTTTGATTTACAGGCAGCAGTAAAATATTGATCTTTATTTGAGCTACATCTGGAATTATCTGCTGCTTTACAGCTTTATTTTTACACCTTCATGTTAAAATGTATTTGTGTTGTATTACATTGAACTGTAACTTATGACAACTCTATCAAGAAGCCTGGAAAAAAACAAAGGTAAGGTAATGAAGAAAATCCTTTGCCCTTAGAACTTGTACACAGGGAGTTCTTTACAATGTGTCTGAGGTGTGATGTATGAGGGAGCTTTCAGGTGGGGGTCATGGAACTGCTGTCCTCCATTTCAGTGGGAAAAAAGCAATTGATAGTGTTCACACCAACTCAGCCTTTACCAAGGCTGTAATTGATGTACTGTTTTGACAGACATGTTGCAGCTGATTTTATACTTGCATTAAGAAAATGCTATGAATTATGGGATTTTATCCTCCCCAGAGCCTATGGGAGCCTTATCCAAAACCCATTAAATTCTCTGCACTGACATAATGGGATCTTCAGGGATTCTTACAGCATTAATTCTGTGGTTTGTTTGTTTTTCACTGCTCTGATCAATAATGGGGCTGCTAGGGCTGTGCTTGCAGAAGGCAGTGAGCTGGGAGGAATTGTTTGCATTGCAGATGAGAGATGGGATGGATTTTATACCATTCAACTCCCAATCTGCGATATAAAATCATAGAATCATGGAATTTTTAAGGCTGGAAAAGACCTTTAAGGTCATTGAGTCCAACTGTTCCCCCAGCACTGCCAAGCCCACCATTAAACCATGTCCCCAAGTGTCACATCCACACAGCTTTTAAACCCCCCCAGGGATGGTGAGTCAACCGTGAAGTGTGTCTCTTAATAGGTTCTGTTTCAGATTTTACATCAAGTCAGGCTGATATTTAATTCCTTCCCTTAATCCAAGTCCGTGTGCTCATTAGTGGGTCAGCAATTGCTTATTTGCATGATTATGTATCACCACAGCAGCAGCTCTTTTATGTAAGCTGCTGATATTTTCACAACAGAAGTGTCTCAATATTTTTTAATTTGTGCCTTGCCCTCACTTTAGAGGACCTATTTAAAAAGTCTTTAAAGTTTAGGAAAGGCTCTCACCCTTCCAAAAGCCCTTCTGCAGTCAGAGGGACTCTGGGAGTCAGCAGTTCCTGTTGCTGGCAGGGCTTGGGGTCTGCCATGGAGATGCACAGTGGGAAACCTGGGGCAGATCCTCTCTGTTTTGGCTCTCCCCCTGCAGTTGGAGAGAGCAGCAGATCCCTGGTGAGCTTCAGGAACTTCTCATCTGCAAAGACAAGCCCTGTTAGTGTCACCCAGGGGTGAGGGAAAGGGTCAGTGTGCCACAGGAAGAGTGGTAGGAAGGAGCAGAGACCTGGGGCTGGGAGCTGGAGGAGCAGCTTCATTTCCTCTCTAATAGTCCATGTGTGGATCCTGGGAATAAAGGTTGACATTTCAGCTACTGCTGAGGAAAACTCAGTCCCAGGCTGTCCCCAACTCCTCTCTGTGCATAGCTGAAAGTCATGGAAAAATAACGAACCAAAGCAGTGACTCAAACTAGAAGTCTGGATAAATTTAGCTCAAATATTCTTGGTATGTTTGTGGTCACTGTGGAAATTGCATCACTTCTTGTTTTAATGATCAAAATATTGCTTGGAAAACTGGCATGGCTACCCGAGAAGAGCTCAAAATGAAATCCTTTAAAAGCAAGTTTGTCTTTGGAATTGCTTCACCTGCAGTTAATTGGTTTTGGGGGTTGTTTGTTTTATTCCTGCCTTGGTTAAGGAGTTTTTGGACTGGAGGTTATTGCTGCTTAATTGAAAAACCACAAGGTTTAGAGCTGATACACTCTGCAGCATGATTATATATTTCATAGAAAAGCTCTGTCTGGGGAGTAAGATTCAAAAAGAGTGCTAGTAATTGCTGAAGACAAGACCTCCTCCAGAATCTGCCTGCACGTCTTTCTGTCTTTCACATCAAAGAGCCTTTGAAAATGCTTTTATTTTGGCATCAAACAGGAAAATTTAATATTTCTTTTTACAACACTAATGGACAGGATCCCTTTTCAGCTCTCATACATAGCCTGAAAAACAAAATGCCTGGCTCCTTAAGTGAGCTTGTAATCCTGGCCATAATTCTCCCATGTTTTGCTCCTTGGACCTTTCACACAGTGGCAGGGTGGCAATAAAAGCTGCAAATCAAAGCCATTTGCATGGACAGGACCAGGTTCTTGGATGCCATGGATCAGAGTTTGTCCAAGGTTGGTGGGAAGGGGATGAACTGTGCCTGGCCTCATTTTGCTGTCTCTGCCTTGGAGCAGACATCCAAAAATGCTGTGAGCTGCAGCAGGGTCACATCAGGGACAGAGGAGCCTCCCAGGCAGGGTCCTTGTCCTCCCTTCACTAAAATGGGTGCTGATATTCCCAGGCACCAGGAAGACAAAATACCTCCCTGCAAAGGCAGGCATTTCTGCCACTTGTAGGTTTTGTCACTAGAGTAGGGGAAGGTTTTATGGGTTTTTTTTTGGTAGCCCCATTTAAGCTTTGGTGGCTGGCTGGACCAACAGCAGAGGACTTTCCATCAGGTTCCTCTTCTGCTCCAGGCACAGCTGTTCAGGTGATCCTCCCTCTGAGCCAGTCTGTCCTGGAAACCAGGATCTTCTCTGACTCCTGTGGAAGAAGAGTCAGAAATGGGAAGTTCTCACATTGAGTTCAGTAGAAGCTGGAATGAACCCCACTTCACTGTTTTGTGTGGATTTTTGTTTTCTTTTCCAGACTAATCTATCCATCTCTGGTGTTCTTCCCAGCTCTGCACTTCCCTTGGCTCTGCTGTGGCCAAATTGTTTCTTCAAGTCTCTTGATGCCAGCCATATCCAGTATCTTGATTGCATTTTCTTTTTCTCTGCGTGCAACACTTTTAGTTAAACTGATCCAGAGTGGTTGTCTTAGTGATAAATGAGAAGTGAGGGTAGCAAGGAGTATTTTATTAGTCAAGCAGGCACAGTAAAGAAGCTCATTGAACTGTGTCTAACACATACTAAGCTTGGATTTTGCTGTGTGGGATGTTTGCCCCCTCAAATCTCTTGAAAGGCTTCTTCCTTTAGATGTGTCTCCTGCATCTGTCATTTTTTTAAATAAAAAATATTCTGTCATTCTCAAACTTTAGTCAAAGTAGCTGGAAGGAATGTGTGGGTCAGTGTCCTTGTGTCACACTCCTACACCTCATGACTTTCTGGAGGGACAGATTTTGGCTGCTTCTGTGCTCTTGTTTTTGACCAGCAGTGGGGTTGCAGTGCTGTAAATGGGTTTTCCATTGCGGAAGGTGTTTACATGTGTTAATAAAATGAAACACAAGCTTAGGAGCTGCTTTTCCCAACTCAGAGGAGGTGTGGGATTGCTGGATTTGTCTTTGATGGAGCTGGTAGAAGATTTATGTTAAGAAGAGACCTTAGCAGAGACCTTGGGCCCATCTTCCTCTCACAGCAAATCCCTCCTGAGCCCTCCACACGTAGCCTCAGCCTCTCACAGCTGGCTCTAAAAGCATTTACTTCTTTCTAAAGTTTAAAATACGTGTCTAAGCAGCAGAAGTGGGCCGGCCATGAGTTGGTGCTTCCCCAATGTGAATAATTAATATTTTAATTTTTAGAAGAAGAATTTGGAGCAAATTATTTCTATAAGAGAAAACACTGGTGTGTGGGACTTTTTTCCCCTTCTGGTGGAAGCTTGAATGTTAGGGAAAAGGAGGAAGTTCAGAAGAAAGTTAGCCATGAAATTTTATTTTGTGGAGTTTCAAATGAAATCCAGTCTTTCTTTTGGTTTCATGGCTATAATATTTGATTCAGTTGGACAGGAATTGTCTCACTGGAGACACCTTTCATCATTTAACAATCCTCCCTTTCCAGCCATGCCTGGAAACGAACACAAAGAAAATCCAGAAGTGTTGTCATACTTCTGCATGCTTAATGTATATCTTCCAATTTAAAATTTGGAAAGCAAGAGTGGCATAGTTGGCCTTGCCTGCAGAAGCGTATTTCTGAATGATTCAAGCTGTAGGATGGGAACCAAATCACTGAGGCCAAAAGACAAAAATAGAAACTTTCACTCCAAAGCTGAGTCATTTGTATTTTCAATACAGCAATTCTCTGGCTATTTGGAGCTCTCAATAGATTTTCTTTGGGGGTGGAAGTTCACAGCATCACTGTTCTCTGTGGGCTTTGCTGATCCTTTGCACCCCAAGAGGGCATTGCTGGAGGGATGGGATATTCCCACCTTCTGTGAGAGGCAGTCTGTGCCCTGTGCTTGCTGAAGGACATCCCTGCCCCATTCCCTCCCTGCCTAGAGGGAATCACAGTCCTGCTCCTCTCCCACCAGGTGCAGCCCAGAGCAGTGGAAGTGGAGCTGCATCTCACAACCAAACAGTTTGGAATATCCTGTCCTCTTGTATATCCCAGTCCCTGGTTCCTTTTCCATGGACAGCTGCATCTATCATTAGTGACCCTGGATCTATTCTGCACAGTGGGTTTGTTCTGACTCTCATATTCCAGTGTAGTTCTGTGTGCTCTCTCTGACCCCATTGCCTTGTAGTGCCTTTGTGCAGCCTCTTTTGTACTTCAGCAAAGAATAACCCAGCTTAGTTCCAGTTTAACTTCTTGGACAATACAAACAATTCCCAGTCCCAGGAATTTGGGAGGTGCACACACAAATGCAGGAGCCTGCCCAGATCTGGCAGTGCTGGCACTGCCTGGATACTGCTGAGTCCCAGTGTTACCAGGATTTGAGGCTTTTCTGTTCCCTCTTCCCTCATTATCCTTTATGATGAAGAAATGATTGTGTAAGTGTGGAGCTAAAGCCTTTGGAGGCGTCTGTTTCTCATAATTCCATTCTGGAGCCCAGTGTAAAGGCAGGAATCCAGAGCATTTTTCCACCCGGGACTTAATATTTTCCTTTCAGGCTTGCATTAACAAATTTTTATTTTTTTTTCCTTGCAGGTTAAAAGTGTTGTAAATAGAAAATTTCCAATTATTCTGGTGATAATTGTTCACTTTACACAACTGTACCTAAAATTGTCAGCGTGCCCTGGGTGTTTGCCGGAAAATGTTCAGTGCAGATCCACACAATGCATGTGTGGTGCTGGCATGTAAACAATTTCCAAATACTTCCAGAATCTGCAATAATAGGGGAAAAGATCCCTTCAGCACTGGATTTTTGCCTTTGAAGCATTTCTCAGTGTTTCATATCTGGTTTCTTTTGGGTTTTTAAGTCTCCTTTTGGGGCAGTGAGCATTGATGGTGAGCTCTGTTGTAGATGTGGGTGGCTTTTGTGCTTAATACATAATCTTTTCCAGTGCCTTTGGCAGGCAGAGCTTAGTGCAGAGCCACTCCTTTAATTAGCTAAAATAATGGATGTTTGGGGAAAATGGAACCACAGGAAACAGGCAGAAAAAGTGTGTGGAGGGCTCTCACTGTCCTGAGAAGCTGGCACATCCCACTTGTTGTGGGAAATATTAATTAGGGTCAGAAGGGCCATGACCCAGTTCTGGCACAGACTCTCCAGTGGGGATTTGGGACTTCCCAGATAAACCATCTTGTTCTCAGTGCCTTCTCATAGAGTGGTTTATTTGTAGCTCTGGCTGGTTTTGAATCCTGACAGGAACATTTTAAAGCAGAATTGGTTAAGCCACATATTTCACCTCAATCTAGGAAAGGTGAAGCAGATTGCTGGGTTCTTGCTGCAGGATGGTTTTGAGACAGGTTCTGGCAGTATGGTCACCAGAGATCTTGGTCTGTGGCTTTTTCTTCTAAGAAATTAATTAATGAAATGAATGAACAAAGTCTTTTAACCTTTTTTTTTAGAAAAGGAAACCTTGAAGTGTCAGCTAATTAGAGAAGCAACACATAAGATACCTTTGCTTCATAAAGCATTTTAACCCACTTGGTCTGACTGAAAAATTCATTTCTTTGTTTTTTATTGAAAAACCCAGGGTTTTGGGTTTTATTCCTGGTTTGGGATGGGATTTTTTCATTATCTCAAAAATTTCCAGAGGACTGAAAATTTTTTCTTACCCATGTAAATGGAAAGTGCAATGTAGGGCAGATGCATCTTCCTTTGAAATCACTGGAGGCTTCCTGTTGGCTGCTGCTCAGTTTGTTAGCCTGAAGTTTTCCAAAGCAGCACAAGATCCATGAGTCTGTTGCAGAGACTCAGAAATAACTTGGCTTTCCATTAATTTTGCAAACCAGCTGGGCAGAGCTTTTGTGGAGTAGCATTGAAAACTGTTCAGTGACACTGGTGACTTTTGGAATGTGTGGAGGTGCTGGCTTTAAATATTCAGCACATATTCAAGCTCATCCCTGCCCCATTTTTTACCTGTGCTGTAGCAATGCTCAGAAGTCAAAATGGCAAAAGATTAAGCTGGTGCAGGTTAGCTGTAGCCATCTGGTGCTGTTGAGGAATTAATGTCTGAGCTGAGCCCAGAGAGGCAGCCTCCCTGCCCACCCCCATCCCCACATCCTCTGCACCAGAGGCTTGGATTTCGCTGTAATGGGACATGGAGATGAAAATGTCTGTCAAGGCTAAACCGTGGTAGTTAATTCAGACAAAGGAGCAGCCAGCCAGCCATTCCATCCAGTGGCCACTGCAGGAGCTGCTGGTGCTGGAGCAGAGGTGGGTGGTTATCAATCCCAGGAATTAACAGCTGAATTGGGTATTGTTGGGTGGGATGCTGTGTTAAAGCATCAGCTTGGTTTGCTTCTGTCTCTGGAAATACCTGCACACATTATGACAAGGTCAGTAGCTGTTTTCAAGTTGTATTATTATTGTAATTCTGTTTTTAGCTTCCTGATTTATCCTGGGTAAAGCATCTCATTTATATCTTTCTCTGCTAAATAAGAACATCCTACCTAGTTGCAAAGAGCTGCTGATTATCAAAGGGCCTAATGCATTTACAGACTCTTGTGAGTTTATGTGTCAGAGATGCAGTGATTTGGGCTATAAAGACAATAATTATCTGTGCATTGTGCTTTGTTATGCAGCTGTTTGCTGATTCACAGCACTGGACCTGCAAACCCTCCCCTTTTACTAATGACAAACTGTCAACTTAGAAATTTTCAAGGGTTTTTCTTCACCTGCTATGATAATAAGGCCTGTGACAGGGTTTAACTACACATGACCCTAAAATTCTCATTGTACTCTTTATTGCTAAAAAGGCTTATTTTTATTTTGTTTCTCTGAGCTGGGTCAGCAGTCTGTTGCACTTTAAAAGTGATACCTTGTGCCTTTTTAGTGGCAATAAAATAACACTGCTTTTTATTGAAAACCTCTGGTTTCATTGGGATATTTTTAAAAAAGAAAATTACTCTTGCCCTTAGGTTTTATAAAGGATTGTTACAGAAAAGCTAAACATAAAAGGTATTTCCAAAGTATGAATCATTGAAATCAAGAGAGAAATAACTCCAAAGGTAGTTGTTTTTGGATAGCCTGTTATGTGGTGTGAGGAATAGATGATGGATGCATTTTTAGTGTCAGCAGATGCCTCCCCTTTTCCCCTCACAAACAGCCTGGGTTTGCTTACAGCTTTTTTTGTAGAAAGCAAGAAAAGAAAAGAAGCTGTGGATCTATGGAGAGGTTAAACAAATATGATGCAGAGATGCAGAGGCTGCATATTAGGGGATAAAGTCTATGGATTTATTTTCATAGATGTTCAAAGGTGTGAGAGAAAAGAACCCTCCTCAGTTCAAGTAAGCTTAATTTATCTGCTTTTTGGTGCTGCTTTGGGGCAGTGCTCTCAGAGAAAGCTGTGCCAGCACAGCGACTGCCCAGATCTGTGTGCAATGAAGCAGAAACTAAAAAAGATGGCACTGGGAGTGTAAAGTTTATGGAGTTTCTTGGGTAGTACAGGAATATCCAAGAAGTCCTGCTGGGATATCATCCCTTGCTGTACTGGTTTGCAAACAGCAATGTGCCTTGTGCAGTGACACAGACCCTGTTGTGCAACGTGCACGAGCCGGTTCCTAAATCCATAAAATCTAAGAATTAAAAGCACTTTGCTACATCCAGGCTCAAGTGCTCAGAGTGTTGCACAATCAAGTCCAAAACCAGAGGTTCGGTTTTACTGAGCTCCAGTATTGCTCTCCTGTCAAGGCTGGGTGTGGGTGAGGTGACTCTTACAGAAAAGCCATGAAGAGCTCAGGCAAGGAGCAGGAGCAATGTAACATTAAAAGCAGAGCAGAATTTCTTTGGATTTCAGCCCAGATTTCTGCTAGAAATGGCTGGTGCATGTATTGGCAAAACTTTATTCCCAGCCTACATGAGTGCCACTGCTGATGATAGGTCAGTCATGCATCTTGTAGAAATAAAGCAGTCTTTAGTCAGTAAAATGTAGTTTTCCTCATTTATTTCCCCTCCCCCCACTGGTGAGTATAAATTAAGCTTATAGAACATGCTGATTCTTAATTTGCCCTAGTATTTCAGAAGCCATTATATCATTTACTAAGTCACCAGGAAGTCTTTTCTGAACTTGATAATTTTGTTGGTGAGATGCTTAGCTTTGCCTTGGATGGTGTTTGTGTTTTTTGGGAATTTAGGAATGGATAGCCAACCTTCTCTCATTTAACCTCTGAAAGCTCTACTAAAATCTGACAGCACCATATGAGTACAGCTGTTGGTTGAAGGCAAACCTTTTTATCTGTATCTCACCAGTTTTGCTCTTTTCAGGCTTTCAATTGATAGTCACAAGGACTGTTTTTTGCTGGAGGCCTTTGGCAGTTTCTTCCCTCAGGCCTTAGGCAGGAGGTCAATTTACTCTGCAGAATGGAATCATAGAAGGAAGTTTTGGTGTAAGAAATTTGAGAGCTGGGTAGCATTGTCTTGCTGCCAAGGGTATTTAATATAAAATATTGGCTTAAAACAGTAGAATTGCCCAGATTTCTTACACTCAGTGAAACCTTTTTTGCATTCTACTTGATGAACATTTGAATGTTCAAAACGGAGCAGTTTTGATTAGATCAATAAAAATTTGCCCAAAACAAGACTGAAATTGAGTTTAAGGACTAAAGTGAATATACTGAAGACTCTTCTGGGAATAAACTCTGTGGAGCCAGCTCTGACCTTCCAATTCTTGGAGATCCCAGAGTTCTACACTTAATTCATGGCCAGCACATGTTCTTCCAGTGCTGGTGGCACCAGGGGTTGTTACTAAGCCTTTTCACTACAAAGGACTTGAGAAGTTGTAGGGGGCCCAAAAATATAAGGGGGAAGCCAAACATATTGGCTGAGTTGTTTTGTGAAGTAGTCATTTGGCAAAACACAGAAGTGTTCTTGGGATTAGGGTTGAGCAGGCAGAGTTCCTCCTTCCCTCAGTTACAACCCTGTGACCTTTTTTGCACTGGTTAGATTGGGGCAGCTCCAGCAGGAGAGGTGAAAAATTCTCCTTTAAGAAGAGTTCTGTGTGTGGAAGGCTGGCTGGAGACCTCTCTGCTCAAGGGGGATGTGACACCAGGATCTGATGAATCTGACTGTGAGATTCTTGTACCTCTACCCTTCCAGGCCATGATTTAAAATCAAGGAGAGATGGTCCTGCTCAATTCTTTGGCAGAAAGGTTGTGCTTTTACATCTGGAATGGCTGCACATGTGGGCCTTGAGTGACAGTCCCCAAAATCAGGATTGAGGCTGAAATTGAGTAAAATTTGTCCCTCCTTTGTGCAATTTGTAAGAAGCAAATTGCTCTGCTCTGTCAGCCCTGGTTTGCTGGGCTCCTTGAGCAGGAAGCTGAGGAGCTTTCCAGCTGTTTTGTATCTTCAATGTGAGGCATTTTTTCCTCCAAGGGGAATTCCAGAGCTTCTCTCTAGGTTCAGGATTTCATCACAGGGTGCCAAGTGGGGAGGCTGCTTGTTCCAGTAACTGCAGTGTTTGCTTGGATCTGTACTTCTTGAATTTTCTACGTCCAGCTCTGGGTTGTTTTGACTGGAGAACTACTTTAAAGTTCTCCCTTCTATCATCTTTTACACATACTTGCCTAAGAATTTTTTTCCTATCTTTGGTGTCCATGAAAATGAAAATTAAATCACATGTGATATTCTTAGTGATCCGTTATAAGTGCGTGGTCTGCTTTAAAAGAGTGAACCAAATTCCAGAATAATTTCTTTTCCCATGTACTCCCTAAAATTACAGAATTATGGAAGCACTACACCCATTAATGTGAACTCTGAGATGCTGCTTATTGTGCTGTAATTTAATCCCACTTTCATGGGCCTTGATTTCTGCTCCTTGTCCTTCACACATTCTGTATCATCTGGGAAAGGTTATTGGTGAGGGCACATTTTTAATGGCACGAACCTCTGGAGCCATCTCCGATGTCTGAGTGATTTGAGCTTCGTTTAAATAATTGATGAGGAGTGTTAGTCAGAACCTACTGGTGATTCAGACTGCATTATTCAAAGATATTTACTGACAGTTATAGATTGCTCCAAATTTACTTCTCTTTCCAGGCTGCATTAGACTAGGTCCTGTGTGACATATGTGTCTGCTAAAAAAAATAAATCCCTGTTAATACATGTGAAGAACTGTAGGCTTAAAAGCTTTATTTAACCATTTGCAAATAAGCAATAATAATTCATGATGTTTTAGCAGGGAAAGGCATTTTGTTTTCAAGTGGAAAATGCTTTTTTCCTCCATCTTGCTTGTTATTCAGGAGTGGACCTGAAAACATCTTGTGTTTCAGTGACTTTAATGCAGCTTTCCTTGTACTGGTAGTTGGGGAATGGTTTGGTGTTGACTTCCTGCCTGCTTCATTAGCCACCTACCAAAGCTTCTTCTCTAATGGCTGCAGCTTTTAATCTCTGACACTTAAAAGCTCTTCTAGCTCCCAACACCATTTAGGAAAAGAAAGTCTGGTCTAGGAGATTCTCCAGAACTGATTAAGGTGACACTGGGCATCTTGCAAAATCTCCTTTTATCCTTTTTTTTTTTTTTTTTTTTCCGAGTGAATATATCCAATTTATTTTATTTCACACTTGCAGAGGTGCCTAAAATTACAGTTGAAAATACTGAGGACTGTGGGAGGACAGTGGGATTTTATTAGGCTGCTGTCAGGAGTGAAGTGTGACTAAAGCAAGGCCAGCAATACCAGATTTGCCTTTCAGATTTCTGGCTTTGTCAGAATTCCTGCAGGTGCCAGTCCCATGTAATTCCTTCTCTTCCCTGGTTCCTCAGCAGGAGGAGGAATGTGCCAGGCAGATGAAGGGTTCATGTGTCCATGTGTGTGAGCTTCCACACTTTCCTTTGGAAACCACCTCTGGAGCCATTGGGGAACTTGCTGTCCCTCTCAGTTTCATATCCCTGTTGGGAAGTACTTTAACATCTTATCACTTTCTTTTATCACGGTCTTTTTTTGGTTTTTAATTGTGTGCAGTATATATTCCACCAACTTCTTTAACTCCCAGGATTCACTGACCTTGCAGCTGTGCCTGAGTAATGAGTAATGAGGTACTTCTCCCTGACTTCTCTTTCCTGATTTTCCTGCAGGAACTGTGGACATGGGTGGCAAACAGTCCACAAGTGGCGACGTCTCTGTCATCCAGACCCCTGTGACAGAAAGCATCCAGGATGCCTACAAAGCTGGGGACACCAGCAAGGCCCAAGAGTTGATTAGGTTGTCCTGTGAGGAGACTGCACTGCAAGTGGAAAAGGTTGGGTTGGGTTACTACTCTCTCTCAGATTTTATTGGCAGAGATGCCAAAATTTCAAGATGCTGCTGTCTTCTGACATTTTTTTATGTAGAAAATCTGTTTGTGTGGGGCTCTGCAGAAACATGCTCAGGGACACAGTTTGCCCTTGAAAAGAGAGATCAGGAAGATGAGAGAAACCACAGGGAGCAGTGTCTGCGGGAGCAGGAGGCTGTGTGAGGAGGGGTGCTGCTGCTGTGGTCACCAAAACAGGGAAATGCATTTTTCCCTGTAAAAAGGAAGCAGTTATAGACTTAGCAAAAAAGGTATTCCCCCATCAGTGCAAAGATGGTTAATGGCCCCCTGGGAAGATTTTGCTGCCTGTGTGTGGAATTTTATCACAAACTCAGTGGCAGCTTCTGCACTGCTCTGCCTTCAGAGCCCTCCTTTTGAGCCAGCTTTGCACAGAGCTGATGTGAGTGTTTTGGGACGGTCCCTGCATATCAAGTCCAGTCATACTGGCCATCTCCAGAACAGGTAGTACTGCATTTTGCAGCTAAGCTGTGCAAATGCTTTTTCTATTGGTCCATGAAAAATGGGTTTATGCTCACTGTTCTGTGCCTCAGGCACTTATGTGATAAAACCATACAAAAAACTGTAACACAAACCCCAACAAATTATTATAATAAATTTATCAACAATGATTACAATGGCTGGTAGTGTTTATGACATTACCAGTTAACCACAGTGACAGTGGCCATGCCTTGGCACAAATAAACCTGTACAGCTCTAGAAATGCTCTTTCTCTGCCTGCTGCCCTTAACAGGGAGTTTCTTCTGCTGTGTTTTCTTCACCAGTGTCAGCTTTTAGGCATTGCAGCAGCATATGGAGATCTGCAGGCAGTGAGGTACCTGCTGAAGGAGGCGTTGGTGGTGTTACCAACAGAGCCCAACGATGATAATGCTGCGGTGGTGGCTGCGTATTTTGGGCACAAGGACATCGTGAAAGAGCTGCTGGATTCCCTGCATGGTAAGCCCTGGGCTGACCCTGCTCCTCCTCAAGTTTTTCAGGAGCTGTGTGCTACAGATCCAAGCAGGCATTTGGGTTTTTTCCCATTCCTTGGAAGGGGAGGGATTTAGTCATGGGAAAGTGTGAGGAGAGATCAGATCTCTGCTGTGCTTGAAGAAAACTTCCCCCCTGGGGAAGAGAAACACATACATAAAAATAGTCCATGTTTGCAAACTGAAGTGGAGGAAGATGCCATTGAGACATTTCATTCCTTTCAGGTCTCACAGCTGGGTAACATCCCAGATCCTACAGTGAAATTAGGGGATTTTCAGGATGCAGCATCATCCCACTGCTGCTCCAGCAGTCTCAGGGGTGCTGGCAATAAGTGGCCTGACTGGCCAGGGACACTTTGGGTGCACAGCTGACACCCACTTTGTTCTCTGCTTGACATTTTGTTTTGACTTTCAGGGGAATTCCTTCTTTAGAATAATCGTTATATTTTACTTAAATTTTATTACAGTAATTATTGCAAAGCAGAGACGTTTTTTGACTCAGACACAATTCCTAAGGGAGCAGTGGGGGCGTGGGGCAGAGCACAACTCTGACTCAGGACCAGGAGCTGTTTGGGTCCTTGTTGCTCACTCAGTGTTCTGTGAGCTTGGCAGCTGCTTCTCCTGGGGACCTTCCATGCATTTGGGGTCCAGAAGTCCTGCAGAACATCTGGGGTGAATCTTTGACCTCAGACACTGCAGTAGCACAAGAGCTAAGCTGGCTTCTGCAGTATTTAACCTGAATATAGCTCTAGCTCCTCACTGGGCCTAAATAGTTGCCAGTGGCCTCACTAAGAACGAGAATAACCTGTTGGGAAACCTGCTTATTTGGTATCCTGTTGGAGCACTGGTAAGCAAAATGAATGTTCCAGTTTATGGGATGCAATTAAATGTAATATTTCCTTCAGCCAGAAAGGAAGCTGAATAACCTAGTAGCAAAAATTAAACTATTTTAATTTAATGCATTGAGTAATGAAAAATGACTTAAGTAGTTTCTGGAAACTTAGTTTAGAAGTAACCAAATTCCCTCCAACTCTTTCTTCGGGGAGGTCAGGGGAGGAGCTCTGCACCACCAGCAGCTTTCAGAAATTTTTATGCAGGACCTTCCAACTGTTTTCTTGGGGAGTTACATAGAAACCAATCACAGGGCTCAGGTATAAATTGCGTAAATTTGCAATTTGGCCGTTGCACTGCAGTGATTCTCCCTGGAACAGTGAGAACTACTTGTGGCCTACAGCGTTAGTGGAGCCCATTTTTTGTAGCAGGAGAGTGAGGGATTTAGTGGAGTTGATAGGAATGCAGAGAGAGATGTAATTTCCACATGGATAAGCTGCAGAAAAGCATTGACATGTAAAACTTGGGCTCGTGGGTGTTCCTGTAAGTGTTTCAGAGAGGATGTGAATTTGTGAAGTATATGGAGGTAGTACAGGGAATCAGGGGGGATTTGGGGACTGTTTATTGTTAGCAGAAATAATTTAGTTACACGCCCAGAATTAAGCATACCTAGAGGAAAGTGGTATTCTACAGGAAAACATTATTTCTGAAAAAAAAAAGCAGTTTGAGAATGAACAAAACATCAGCAAATTCATACAAAAATCAGAACATGGTGTGTTAGCTTTCAGCCTTAAATGACATTTGTCTAACTTTACTCTGAATTAACAGTAAAGAGTTGACCTGAAGTGAAATATTTGAAGGGGAAATGAAAGATTTTGTGGGAGACTTCAGGTTGCAGCAAAAACAAGCTAAAACAATTCTTTTGTTGTTGATTGAAGCATTTATTTTTGTTTTATTCATCCAATGACATGAAAACTCATCTGGTTTCCCCCATTCTTTTTATACTCTCTTATGAACTTGAAGTGGCCGATCTTGGGTTTTTGGATCTGATGTCTGTTTGGATCTGGATGCAAAGACAGTCCTGATCATCCCTGTTTGGGGTCAGATGTTTATTTATCTGCTGGTGTTTTAGCAGAACTGGTAGCAGCAGTCTGTCAGGGACAGACAAAAAATTTCCCCCATTAGCTGGGTGGGTAAAGAAGAAAATTTTGTGCCCGTCCAGCTTAGGACCCTTCTCTGACACACTTTTGCAGTGTAACCTGTTCCTTTAGTCCTCAGGAGCTTCACCCTGTCCCAAACCCCTTTGCACAGCCATTACCTGTAAGTATTCCTCACACGTCACGTGCCGGTGGCACCAACTAAACCACATTTCGTATGTTTTTGGTAGGTCCTAATACTTGCCAGCAGCTCCTGAACTGGATGCTGGCCATAGCCTGCCAGCAGGGCCATTTGGACATTGTCAAGCTCCTGATCCGTGCCTACAGTGCTGACCCAGAGAGTTGTGCAGTCAGGAAGAACGAATTCCCCGTCCTCATCCGCCTGCCCCTCTACGCTGCTATAAAGGCAGGTGGGTATCTGCACGCTCCCGCTTCTTGCCCCTTTTCTGCCGGATCTTCAAAGGGTGGGCTGAGCTGTTCACACACAGGGTGGTGTGTCCATGGCTTGTCTGGAGTTGGATTTCCAGCAGGATGAATGAAAATGAAATTGGCCCTGAATCTTTCGACTCAGCCAAATTGGAGTCACTGCCTTGTGAAGTTAGATTACTGTAAATACTGAGAGGCTGAACTTTCCTCTATAAACTCCTAGGGAAGAGACCCTTAAAAACCACAATCCTTGCAAGTAAAAGCGTCATTGTTATGGGCACTCTGGCACACATGCTTGATTTAGGCTGAATAATTTGCACTTCAAAGCACAGCTGTGTGTATAGTTTAATAAGATGGGAAAAAAAGAGAAAAAAGAAAGAGCCTGGGCCAGCACTTTTACACAGTGTCTTTGCTGTCTCAGTTTGACCAAAGTGAATCCTGCCACTGGAGGAAACAGCCTTTACACAGTTCAGTTTCCTTTTTGAACACCCCCACAGTTTTTTTCAGAAGTGGTTATTTCCCAGGATTTCTGTTCAGCTCCTTGCTCGTTCATTTACATGAGGTGAAGGGAGCAAACAATCTGCTTTTCTCCAAGGGAATGAAGATGTAGCCGTGTTTTTGTTGCGGAATGGAGCTTTCTTCTGTTCTTACATCCTGATGGACAGTCCTGAATCCAGCAAACACCTTCTGAGGAAGTATTTCATTGAGACAGCCCCACTACCAGGTAGTGCTCCAGCAAAAACAGTAAGTAACCATTTATCTGCCTGAGGAGATGTTGTTTTGAAGGGGCATCATGTTAATATTTGATAATTGTCTTTGCATGCCATGTGGCTGCTGATTCTTCTCCTCAACTAAGAGCCTTGTGGTTTGCTGCCCTTTTAGAAAGCCATGCATGTGGCTTTGATGCTGAGTTACAGGGTGTAAAACATCAAGGCTTTGAATGGCATCGCTGTGCAAGACACAGCAACAGCTTCTGTAGGGCCATTTAAACACCACTGTGTGAACCAGAGTGTGCTAGGGAGAGGAAACACCAACTTTGGGCTCAAAGTCTTCCAGAGAAGAGCTGGGCTGCTTCTAGCAGAGATTTCCTCTGTGCCCCCAGGGTCATCACTTCCTTTAGGTTTGTGTTGTGCCTCCTGGTTGCAGGGGGATGTCACAAGCTCTGTGGTGTCCCTGAGTGTTGGTGTGGCACAGAGCTGAGCATGGGAACCCTTGTGTCAGACAGTTAAAGTGAAAATGGTCTTGGGTGGCTTTTTGTTAACAAAGCAATGATCTGCTGAGTATTTTCCCTACTTCATATCCCCAGCAGTAAAAAAGTGTCTCACACTGATATTGTTACTACTTTATAGGGAAGCACACAGTATTTTGTATTACTTATACTATTCTCCAGCAATTTATAATCAGACATTTTTAATTTTCCCCCTCAACATGTAAATTAACCCATACTGAATAGGAACATCAGATCCCTGAGCTTTCAATGCTTACAGTTTTCATCAGGTCACAAAAAATTTGCAGTGAAAAGGTGTTCCTAATTAATCCAGTTGAGTATCTGTCTGCTCAGCTTGTAGCATTGCAGGCTGTTGGTTCTGCTTTGGTGTCAAGTAAATACAAGGAGAAGTTTTAGCAGCTTTACAAACTTCTCCATTCTCTCTTTTTTTGCCAGAATCCTCTCACTGGGCTCCTGTTGATACCCTAAGTGTTAGACCACATAAGTGAACTTGACTTCTTTAGGTTCAATCAGTAGATTTAGAGCCCTCCTTGTGGTGCTCTTAATTTTGTTGACAGATAAACAAAGGGAATCTGAATTCTAGATGTGGATAAGAGTTGATAAAATCTCTCTCAGAAGAAAAAAAGAAATCCAACTGGATAATTCAGCTTGAATAAACTTGGAATAAATGTTTGAATCACAGGGAAGAGGTCTGTTTTCCATGTGAATTTGCTGGCAATATTTAACTTAGCTGCTGTAAAAATGACTCAGCTTCGCTGTTGTCACACCCTGAGTAAAGAAGAAGAGTGCAGTCTTCAAACATCAGCTAATTGCCAGAAGGGCCTGGTTTAAAAACGAAAAAAAAGAAAAAAAAAACAGAGAAAAAACACAGAAACTTGACCTTGATTCTCCTAGTAGCTGTTTATTTTTAATATGTTTGCTTATTTAATGCTTTCTCTTTGAATTCATTTTGGCAGCCTGGGACAGACTGGGGAGGATCTGTCCTAGTTTGTGTGCAGAGCTCAGATCTTTGGAAGTGACACTCACACACCCTGATAACTTTTTGAAACACAACTGTGGCAGCTGCAGACAAACTGCCTCGGTGCTCTCTCCTTGTCTCAGAGGGTTCATCCTGAGATGTTTTTTGCACTGGGAGGAAGCTAAGCTGGATTGTGGGATGTGTGTGGCAGCCAGCTGGATGTCAGAAAGTTCTCCCCTTGGACAGGGAGGGCAAACCAAGCACTGATCATTTCAGAGTGAGCCCAGAGCTTCAAAAGGGTTTGTCTCTTCTGTGCTATCTCTGAGTGGAAACACTTGAGCTCAGCTGAGCTCCAATCGATTTCACAGTAGTGAATGCAGAGCTATGCATGAAATGTGCCTGAGAGCTGCTTTTGGCTGCCACTCCTTCCAGACAGACCTTGCACCAAACAGAGCTGCCCTTTCTCAGACGAGTTACATCTCATTTTTCTAATATCTGCTTCTCCTTTTTTTGTACTTTCCTGGCATATTATTATACCCTCAGCAAGCCACTGTTTTGCTAAAGAGAGGAAGTGGTCCATTTTTACAGGAACAGGTAACAAATGCCAAAGAGAGCCTTTGCAGTGAAGTGGCCAGGCACAGATTGCAAACTTCAATAGATGTAGTCAGCAAGGAGATAAATGTAACTTTTCCAGTGTGTCAGTGTGAGATATATTTAATTTTTCCATTACAGGCCAGAGAAGAACTTTGTCTGCTGTATTTTCCCTAGGAAATAGTTTACCAATAATTTTATATTCAAGCATACAAATGTGTGGGGGGGAGGATCCTCCTCTCATTTCTTTATCCTGGTAATCTCACTTACATCACTATCAGCACAGAGCTCTGCAGCAGTCCCACACAACACTCAGAGCAGGGTTGTTGATGGAGGGAGCAGATCCCTGTCCTCAGATTATCCCATCTGCAGCAAGAGTGAGGTTCTGATGGAGCACGTCACGTCATTTAGGAGAAATGCACAACAGCCTTTCTTAATCACCTTACCAGACAGCCTCAGATTTAAGTAAATATTTTTCATATTTATAGTTGATCCTTTGCCCAAGAGCAGTGGGGTTTCTTGCTGCTGCACAATTTCCAGTCCTTTGCCTCAGTGCATCCCCTGATATTGCTGCAGTAGATGATTTCAATTTAGTCTTCAGGGTTTGTATTGAGAAATTCTTCCTTTGGCAGGAGAGGGGCATCTGCAGAGGTTTTACTTGGCCTTTTGAAGAGCAGTGAGCTGCCTGCAGTCAACCCTGAGCTAACATCCTCTGAACTCTGTCCCTGGTTTAGCACAGAGTTCACCACCAGCCCCAAACAGAGAAGGGTTTGGCTGAGCCCTGAGCTCTGTAAGTTTGGTGTCACAGAGCTTTGGCATCAGAGAAACAGCTTTTCTGGGAAAACAGTGGAGAGGATTAAGTATGAGCTGGGGAGTAAGTCTCCTCTCTTTGTGGCACTGCTGTCAGGATTTCTTTCACTTCATTAACATTTTCACTGCAGAGTCCTGAGCCAACCAAACCCCAAACCAGGTTACTGGTACCAGCTGAATTTGGCCTACTGTCCCTAGTCAGGTAGAGGAGTTTGGCTGGTCCTCCAGTTTGTAGAGACACTGCCAGTCCTTGTCTCTGGATGGGGAGGAGGGCACTGATGGCTGGGATTCAAAAAGCTGCCTTGGACACAGGACACCAACCCGCAGCACTGATAACAGGTGCTGGATTTCACAATCTTGTCTGTGGTTTGAGAAATCATTATCTGCATTCTACAGGTATCTCCTTATCATTTTAAGTACCCTGAGGCCATGCCTCTGCATTTTTGAGGGAAATGATACACAGCAATCTAAATGCAAAGTAGAGATGGGTCATCAGTCTGCAGCACATACACAAAGTCCAGCTTGCACCCCCTAAAAGAATGCTCTAAGGTTGTTTTATTACTGCACTGATTGGTATTTTCAAGGACAAGTACTTTTTTCCTAAGCCAAGGGATTTGTTATATGTGTTACAGGTAAGAGAAAAGTTCAGAAAAGTGCATACTGAATTTAAAACAAGAGTTTCTAAGCAGGAAGCTGTTATATGCAGACTTTGGGAAATGTAGCAGTAAAGCAGGGTATTTTTGGTGTGAGAGTGAAGGCTTTGCAGTGCAGCTCCCATTGGGTGCTGTGCACTTTGCAATGACAGTGGAGACTCTGCTTAATTTGATTTCCTGTTGCTGCTGGCTTGCTGTATTTTACAGGGGTGCCTTGTGGCATGGCAGTGGATGTAGCTTTAAACAAACAGCTGGAGCTCTCTGCCTTGGTTTCCCCAGTGGCACAATGGGCATAATATTTCCATTCATATTTGCAGGGCTGTCCTGAGGCATCACGAGTGAAGGTTTGAAAAGCACAGTGTCTACACTAAGCACAGCTACTGTCAATATCTAAAAAGTGCATCTGTTTGTACTTACCCTTTGTTCCATTCTCCAAAACATTTGAACTGTCTGATCTACATGACCAGTCCTGAGTCTCAAGCATTTGAGATAGGCCTTTGTTTCCCTTTACTTTCTCTCCCTTCCCCAAATACATTCCTTTTAATTCTAAATTTGGGGTTAAAAGTCCAAAGAGCTAAATACTAGGGATTGGAAAGCAAATTAAATTTGCTGCCGGGTTCTTGCTGCCTCCTGGTGGAGAATTAACAATCATTCAATTGAGGCTGGTTTTGGGATGAGTTATGGCAAAAACAACAAATTTATGAAACTGTTTTGGGAGTATAATTTTTTAAATGTGCCTTTCAGGGCAAGGATTGGAATGCAATGAGGTGATCTTGAAGCTGTGGGTTTTTTCCTTGCATTAATGACCACTGTGTGTTCACACTTTCTCCTGTCCAGCCTGGACCCTGAATAATATGGACTGGTGAAGAAGTCCAGGTCTCCTGCTTGAGCTTGGTCATGGTCTTTGGAGTGAAATCATGGAGCAGATAGTGCAGGGGCTGCTGATATCCAGGCATGATTTCATCTCTGAGTCAGTTTAATTCCTAGAAGCAGATTGGAAAGTGAGCAAAATGTTTCTGGCAGTGCTCTGCTCTGCCAGATTCCCAGTGGTGTAGCACAGGCTGCGACCAACTGGGATTTCACTAATATGATTTTCTCTTCTCTCTCTGACACATGCAGGCTTTGTGTGTGAACTGGTCAAACCTCAAACTGCCCTGGGTGGATCTAGACTGGCTGATCGATATCTCCTGTCAGATAACTGAGCTTGATCTCTCTGCCAACTGCCTGGTGTCCCTCCCATCCGTGATCCCATGGGGGCTGATAAACCTTCGGAGGCTCAGCCTGGCTGACAATCAGCTGACAGAGCTGCCCAGTGTGCAGTGCTCTGATGAGATCATTTGTACAAGGTGAGAGCTCCACTCAAAGCTGAGCCTGCAGGGAGAGTGGGCTCAGCTGGGCTTGAGGGGGGCTGTATAAGGGGAGAGCACATGGCAGGAGCTCCTGGGTCTGTTTGCTGTCTGCTGTGAGGTTTCACTTAGGGTTTGCCCCTCTGCATCCTCTATGTTTCCAACTTGTTGGCAGGACAGTTGTGGGGACTTTTATTCCTGTATTGTCTCATGTTGCCTCTGCTTTTCTCCAGCTCTGGTGAGCCCCATTCCTCTAGGCTGGTTCAGAGTGACATTTACTGGCTGATACCAATGGTTTGATCTGCTGTCTATCCAGACCCCCTCTCTTCTCCTTGGAAGGGTTAATTTTCTAATTAGGGTTCTATGCTTTGCCTTGTGAGGCACATTTCAGCTGCTTTCATTCACATCTGAAGCTGTCCTGCTAAAACAGATGTCTGTGGCAACAGGAGGCTTTGCTAGTGTTTTACTGATGCCTGACTGAGATTGTTCTGTACTCACAGGTTACTTGAAGTGGATGTATCCAGCAACAGGCTCTCCACTCTCCCTACTGGATTCCTACATCTTAAAAACCTTAAAAAACTCATCGCTTCCAAAAACTATATGGAGAAGTTATTTGACGAGGAAAACAGTACGTACAGTCCTGTGTTTGGCTTGCATTTGAAGGCTGGGCTGTAGGGAAGAACCCAAAAATGTTAAAATAATGGCTTAAATGGCTTAAAAGCTCTCATGCTTTCATACCAAGGCCACAATGTTTCATGTTTTCCAGCAACTAATTGGATTGGTTTAAGGAAGCTGCAGGAGTTTGACATCTCTGACAACAGGTTGGTGGAACTTCCAACGGTTTTTCTATACTGCTTCAAGTCCCTAAACATACTGAATGTTTCCAGAAATCAGCTGAAAGTGTTTCCAGATCCCTGGGCCTGCCCCCTGGTAAGTTGAACTGCTCTGACAAAGTCAGAGGCTGAAAAAGCTCTTGAAACAATGCAAAAAAAAAAAAAAAATTGACTGTGATGCTTAAAAAGCTGTCAGATGCTTAAAAGGCTGTTCTGTGGGAGTGCCCCTGCCAAATTTGGTTTTTGGGTTTCAGATCCAGTCTTTCTGAGGTTCCACCCTGTTCTCACCATGTTGATGGCATTGGTGGAAAAGTTTTAGCAATGTGTCTTATATGGATAAATTAATTTTCTCTGTAGCTCCTCTGAGCAGAAGTATTGTTAAGATCATTTTACAAAACATACAATTATCACCAGAGGTAACTTTGCCCAAACCCATGGCAAACTAAGACATCTGTATCCACACCCATCACTGTGACTTTATTCCTCATTTTTACAGGGACAGCAGGGGAACAATATCCTTTGGGGAAGTGTTTGTTTGTGGTTGAAAAG
The DNA here is from genome assembly GCA_030060385.1 of Muscicapa striata striata. NCBI lineage: Eukaryota > Metazoa > Chordata > Aves > Passeriformes > Muscicapidae > Muscicapa > Muscicapa striata. Next base: position 883,821 of record JAREIS010000125.1, read on the forward strand.
CAAATGGGAGTGGGTGATTTTCAAAGTAATTTTTGGAATACTTTTTGCCCACCAAGGAACTTGACCAGCAGTTGAGTGCAGCTCCTTAGCAAACCCTATGTGCCTGCATGCCTGGTAATTTATCTAGATCAAGATATCTTAAGAGACCACCTAGAATTGATTTATTAAAGCTTTTGACATGTGACAGCTGATCTACCACATTTTTTAAAGAGTTGATTACTACTCTGTAAATGTGAGACTTTTTATATTTTCCAGAAATGTTGTAAAGCATCTAGAAATGCACTGGAATTTCTACCTGATGCATTGACCGTTTTCTGGAAAAATCACCTGAGAGAAGTGGATTTTTCTGAGAATTCACTAAAAGAAGTTCCAGCAGGACTCTTCCAGCTTGAAGTAAGTGTCATTTCTTCATCGTTCTCACATTATTTTTTCTAATACTGACTCAGACCTCAAACTGGCTGCCTGGTTAAGGTAGGAGCCTGTGTGCTGGTTTGGACTGGTGCAATTGCACAGAGCCCCTGAGCAGGCTGTCACCCCCTGAATCACCACATTCAGGCCCTTGTCCAGTGAGATGTATCTAATTTCTGACACAAGTCTTCTGAGAACTCTCTGGATGTCTGTGGTTTGCAGAATTTGGGAGCACAGTTTGGAAGACAAGCCCTGCATTGTAGCTCCAAGCTCCAGCCATTGAAGTATTGATGTACTCAAGTGCACTCACAAATAGTTGTGCTTTTTCTTGAAAAAAAGTGTTGTGCAATTAGGAGTTAGTCTTTCTGTCCTGAAAATAGCGTGTGTGAATGTTCTAAACAGTGCTACTTGGTACCTCTGTAATCTTAAAGTTTGTAGATAAAATAATTATTTCCTTGGACACCACAGATCCATGGGTTTATGTCAAAATTCTTCAGAGTTTCTGCTTTCACATGATGTTGACGTGAAACCAGGCAGAACTTGGGGTTTCCTCCAAGCTTCCCTGCAAGATTGTGAAGCTCAGGGTTGTGGAGAGAGAAACAGAGGAATCTGTGCAGAAGTTCCATGCTTTTCCCTGCTGGCCTCTGGGGGAAGGATGCAGAGGTCACGCTTCACATCCAAGTCCAGTCCTGATCTCAGGATCTGCTGCAAAGGTGCCTTTTAGTCCTGCTGGAGCATGAAGGTTGAATTCCCTCAGCTCTTTCCAGTGATCCTTGCACATTTGGCTTGGCTCTCTGGTGGCTGTTTGTTTCCAGTTGGCATTTCTCCTGAAACAGAGCAAATCCTATGGGCTATTGTCTCCAAAACTTGGTTTTTCTGAGTGCATTGAGAACCATCCCAGGGAGTGGGAACCACCATGGCAGATATTAAACACTAGATGGTGCTTCCAGGGCACAATTCCTGGGTGCTGCTGCTCGGAGGATGCTGAGGGGTGCAAAGGCACCAGGACAGGGGAGACCTCAGTGCAATCTTTGCTGATGTTTTCAAAGTAAGTGAGCCTTGGCTGCCCTAGATAGTGTCAGGTCTTGTCTGTATCTCTTCAGAATTATATTTATAAAGATCAAGTATTTTCAGTGCCCTTAGGGCCAGAGTGTGGTGAACAAATAGAAGGTGAAACTCCATGCCTGGAGGAGCCCTGGCTTGGGCTACTCCTTGATTGTAGAGTTTGTGTGGGTGAAGAGGGCTGTGCTCATGCTCCTGCCCTCTCCAGAAGCAGATGTGGGAAGGGGGAGAAGTGGAAAGCAAAGTGTTCCTACAGATAATATATAATTTTTATGTAGCAACAGCAGTGAACTGTCTTCTCTCTGGAAAAAGTAGACAGCAGAGGATGCCTGTGACTTGAAAGCACATGTCATGGAACAGTAATTTGTCACTGTAGCTGCAGTGTAGTTTATCACTGGCCTTTGCATGGTTTGCAGAGGAATCTCAAGACTGGGACCAGCTCAGCCCTTAATACCATGTGTACTCCAGAAATGTGGTGTTTAGAGAAACAGAAACCTCCTCAGCTTTCCTGGCTGTGCCTTCTAAAGAACTGACCAATCCATGTCTTAGTTCTCTAGACTAGTTTGCTTCTCCCTAGTTTGCTTCTTCTGAAGACACTTAGCCTCCTCTGGGTGGAATAATTCAGGTAAGACTCTGGTCAGCTTTTCCACATCATGACCTGACCAAGGCACCTTAATCTGGATGCTGCAGTTCCTTCACTCAGGTGTCATCTCACACCTTTTTGCATGCTATGGCAGCAGCTTTGAAGGAAGTTTGTCTGCCACAGTTCTGTCCCTTCTGGAGGCCTCCATTCTCACACTGAAAGGCAGTAAAAATGGAAAAATTAGAGAAAAGAGGCAATTTTAAACATCTAGAGATCTCCAGAGTTTCAGTCATGAAGAACCACAGCCAGCTGAGTCACTCATTTCCCCCCATGCACAGAACCACTGGAGAGAAGCTCCCCAGGCACTCAGCTCCCTGGGGGGTGGCCTTGGTCACTGTTTGGGCCAGTGGGTTCAGTCAGTGACTGAAAAAGAACACCCCAGTTAGACCCCACAGAACACAGTTTGTGCTAATTCTGGGACATGCAGCCTCCCTCTCCTCCTGCCCCCTGCCCAGGGGTGTTTTGGGGAGAAATCTGAGGCATTGTGCTTGCACAGCCCCATGCTGACACTTGGAGAGAGCCCCACAGCAGGAGCCAAGGGCAGGCTGGGCCCTCCCTCCAGAGGAGCACCAATGATGGTAAAAGCATTGGTTGTCAGGATTCAGTTTGCAGTTTTTCAGTTTTCCCTTTCCTTCAGTGGCTCACTCTGTCTGCAGTTTTGTATTCCCTTCACCTTCCCCAAATCTCTGCAGAGCCCAGTTCTGCCCCTCTCCATCACTAGAGGGAGCGTTTGGCACGATAATTCCCATTCCTGCCTCTGCTGGTTGTCCATTGCTTATGTCGCATGGACACCTCATATTTTTCCAATCTAAAAAAGGGGAGGAAGGGCAACAAACTGGCTTTGTAAGACACTGTTAATCCTGCTTGATGAAAAGGGGCATAAACCTTTTATATTAACGTGGAGCACATAAAACATTTAACACACTTGACACTGGAATCTCTGCTGGTAAAACATGATTTCCATGGGGTATAATTCATTAATATTGCTGTACTTCTGGCAGGAGATAATTCAGCTGACATTCTTCTTTATCTCAATTTTTCAATTGGGGGGAACTTGCTGTATAAACCTGGTTGGAAACTCTACAGACAACACTGGTTTTCAGTGGAAAACTGGATTTTCAGCCAAATGAAAATGATTGTTTGAGCCTCAACATTATTAAGGGCAGATGGAAGAGCATAAACTTTACAAATCTGAATGGGAACTGCATTTCTTTTTCTTTTATATTTTAGTTAAAAAGGAGCTCTTATGTTTAACTTGGTATTTCCAGCTAAGTCCTATCTGTGTGGTGTTAACTGTATGGTATCAATCAGCTTCACTTGTTTTTAAAATTCCTGTCTCTGCTGAGAGGGGAAAGAAAAAGGAGATATGTAACTTGTATAAATCTTGGAAAGTGAATATAAATCCTGTCCATTTATAATAGGTATGTCATAAAAAAGCAATCAAAACTTTTCCTTGTGTGAAGGGGTTCATGTTTTGCACCTTGATTTTGTGCATAATGCCACAGGTGTGAGCCCGCTCTGACACCAGCTTGTACAGACTAATTTATTACACATGTAAGTAATCCATATGTGGCATCCTGTGTTGGTAAATCAGGCTGTTCTTTTCCATTTGGAAAGGTTTTCTCACTAAAAAGTAAGATGTCCTCTGGCATGGGCTGTTTCCAAGTGCATCTGTCAGCAAGTGGAGCAATAATCTCCCTGGAGTGAGTGGTGCTGCTCCGTGCAGAACTTGCTGGGGACAGGGAGGAAACGTTTGCATGCTGGGCAGCACGGACAGGATGTTCTGATGAATAAGATGTACTTTCTTCGTGTTTCTGTTATTTAATAGCCACTCTTAAAAAGCTCTTTCTGTGTGTTTGGTGCTCTCTAACTCCAGGCTATTCCTCTCCTAGGCTTTGGTGTCCCTGAAGCTGCTGGGAAATCAGTTAGTTACGTTGCCTTCACAGGATAAGTGGAATTGCAAACAACTAAAGTCGCTGGATCTTTCAAAAAACCAGCTTGGGAAGTAAGTGTTTCTTTCAAGTTTTGGCTAAGAAAACAAAAGCTGAAGAAATAACAGCAAACCAAATCCCTCATGTAGCACAAAGGATGTCAGGAGAGAATTAATCACCTGCATGGAAGGCATTGATACCCACATACCATGTCCCCAAGTATATTGTGTGTCTGTGACAGTGATAAATTATCCTTTGCTGATTCTTTGGGCATTTAGCTCACTGTATCATTTATTAAGTAGATAGATTATTGATAATGGCAGTTTAATTTCTGAGCATGTAGGAATTTCTTCAGCCCAGTGTGTGGTTCATCACTACAAATACAAGTTTGTGGGGAGCATATCTTAACCATAAACCATCTGGCTGGACTGCAGTTATTAGTTAGTGTGGGAGTATTGTTTTGGAAAAAATGAAAAGTCTTTGTTTTTTAAATGGAAGTATAACCAGCTGCAAGTTCATAGAGAAGATTTCCAACCTAAAGGATTCTGTGATTCTAAGACTGATGTTATTAAGATCGTCCAATAAAAGAGTGATGTTCTTCTGTTTAGAAATTCCAATAGGGATGTTTAACATAGAGAGTTAAAGGTCCTTTATCATCTCTGAACTTGCACTGAATTGTGTCATGCTGATATCCTCTCATTTGGGTGCCTGTCCAACATAGTTTTTGGAATCCTTAGGAGTTTCTGTGTCAGTTGCCAAAGACGAATTACCACTTTTGAATGTCCCAGTGCATTTCCAGAGTCATTCTGGTGGGTCATCTTGTCCGAGACTCCCTGGGGAGGGCAGGCAGTGGCAGCAGGTCGGCTCTCCAGCGCTTCTGGTGAAACTCCTTCAATTTGCTGTTTGACAGCCACTTAACCCTGACACCCATAGAGCTGGGGGTCAAGTGCTCCTGCCCTGGGAGCTGGGAGCAATGCCTTGAGGATCTCTGTTGATTTGCCAGGAGAAAACCACTGGGCTGGACAAGTGTTGGTAGAGTCTGCTTGCACAGTGGGTTTCAATCCCATCTCTCCAGAGCAGGTGGGATCCTGTGAGAGCTGTGAGCGGGGTCAGGCTCTTCCCATGTAGCTCAGCACCTTTCAAAGATCTTTTCCCCACAAGTCCCTGTTTTGTTTGGCCCACAGGAGTGATGAGGGATTTAAAACGAAGAGGATCCCCTTTTTCACCACGAAGAACAGGGTGCGTGGTGGCCCCGAGGCAGGTAAGGCACACAGCGAGTGCTGGCGATGCCAGGTGAGCTGGGAGGCAGCAGGAATCTGCAGTTTGGCTGGAGGGAAAGCAGAAATTCCTCTGCAATTTAAAGTGCAACTGCATTTCATTAAGAGGAACTATGTGCAGATAAAATGTTTCTAAAGAAATGATGCAGCTGGTTGGTACCACCAATATAGAGACGTGGTGTGAAACCTGTTTCTTTTGCTCTTTCATGAAGGTTATGCCTTATAGCCAGAGTACTAAGTGGCATGTTGAAGGGAAATTAACCCATAATTATCCCTGTGGCTCTTAGGATTGTTTCTGTTGCTGACTTTGTAAATGGCACATTTTCCCCTGCCTGTGATTTGCACCCTCAGTGTGGGGCAGAGCTGATGAAAGGCAAGTGAAATCCCAGAGAGAACAAAGGGATATCTGAAAATATTGCACTGCTTCCTGCTCTCTGTGGGATTCATCTGCATCTCTTTTGTTTGTTGTTTTATTTTAAAGCACTTGGGGAGTTTTCTCATTCTGGCTGCCTGCAGAATGCCTGGCTCTAAACATTCCTTGCCAGTCACAGAGTGGGATAGAGCCGGCGTCGTCCTGACGCACATCCGAGCAGCCCTCGTCTGCTCGTGGGAGGAACAGGCCTTCCTGCAGCAAATCCTTCCCTCAGTCCCCCTGAAAGCTCTGCCTGGGGTAAAATTGGTGAATGTACCATGTGCAGCCATAGCTGTAGGTTAGGGCTGGAGTTCTTCACCTCCAGGTGAATGTCCTGAGAGGCAGAGGCTCTACCTGGACCTCCAGGCAAGGCTGATCCTGCCTCGTTTTCCTGTCCATGGAAGTGGAGGCTGCTGTGCTGAGTAAGGTGTGTGTGTCCCCCAAGGGGCAAAGAGGTTGGTCTGTGCTGCTTCACAAGCAGGAAATGGAAATAGAAATGCTATGACATTGTTGGAATATGGAACAGCTGGAGAAGGAGTCTGAACCTTGTGAATCTGTGGAGTCTGACAATATCCTCAGAGCTTTGCTGTGAAGTGCTGCAGCAGCGTTTCCCAAAGGGTAGAGAAGGGCAAGGAGCAGCAGGCAAAGGCAGCCCAAACCAGCTCCAAAAGGGAATTGCTGTCCTAATGGAAATCTCTACATGCTGCAAACCCAGCATAGCCCCCTGCAGAAAGCAGGAGAGGATGGGCCCTGCATCAGTAACATCTGAACAGCCATGGCACATTACACCCTGGTGCAATCTGGAGCTGCCTCAGGTAACAGCGGGGCACAGAGTGACCCACCTGGCTGGTGCCACGGGTGAGCAGCCACAGAGACAGAGCTAAGCCAGCTCATCCTTTTCTCTCTGTTCCTCTGCCAAGTATAGCTTGGTGAGATGAGAGGATGTGGCCAAGAATTTAAACATCAAGAGAAAACAGAAGCTGGAGTACATCAGCTGCTCACAGAAGTCTCCTGGTGAGGTGGGGGTGGACAGGTTTTCATATGATTTACCAACAAAGCTGTTTACTTAAGTCTAGATTATTTAAAGAGAATAATTTATGGATGCTCACTATACTTGATTGATAAGTCTGAGAATAACTTCTTGCACATGTATATGTGGTGTTGGTAGCATTTATTCATCCAAAAATACATTTTCAAGATGGAATTTGTTTCAATTTTTCTACAGTTCTTTAAAAGAAAATTTGAGCTAAAGCCAGAGAAATCATAAATAACTCATGAATAAATAATTACAATTCATAAACACCTCGAGCTTGCTTCCAATATAGTACACTCCTTTCCACCTGGGACTCTGGTGAATTCAGAGTATTGCTGCTATTTTAGGAGTTTGCTCCTATGTGTCCAAGAGGAGCTAAATCTGTCTGTGCCTAGGTACCTACTGAAGAGCAACAATGCAAAGTTTAAGTCCAACGATGAGCCAGAAAGGAAGTGAATTGCATCCATGAATAAGCCTGCTGTTCTCCTAAAATAATCCCAAAGATGATTTTTTAATTTGAAAACTCAAAGGCGGACTGTGACACTGCCCACACCAGACAGTCCTGTCACGTATATGAAACACCCCTGCAGACAGTGGGACTCTATCTTGCTCCTTTTCTGATCACAGCTTGGGCTGGAAGTGCTGTTAATATTAGACCTGGGGAGTTTTCTCCTGAGAAAACCTCTTCCATTTTTTTTTCCTCTTTTTGATGAAGTCTAATTACAGTTCCTCACATCTTCTCTGTTAAGGAAGAGAATCTTGGTGGAAGTGGAACTGTCCCATCCCTCAGGAAGGGAGGGTCTTGTATCTCAGGGAGTTGTTTTGATTGACCATGGAGGCAGCAGATAGTGCTGGTTGTATTTTCCTAATCAGACTCCAAACCTGGCTGGTTTTCCTCCATTTCAGGATGCTCTTTGGTGGATAAATGTGACACCCTCAGTACAGCAACACAATCCATGGCAGCTTTTTGTGCTGCTATCCTAGGAGCCATTTCTGGAGTGAAATGATGCTCTTTGGAACTTGCAGAGCTTCCCTTTGTTTGAACCTCTCCAGCAGCTACAACTCAGCCATACAGTTGATGCTCTTACTGCTTGGGTTGCTCCCAAAATACACAAGATGCTCCTTGGGCATGGAGGAAGTTCTCTGAGTCCTTCTGTCTAAAACAGAACAGAGAAGCAAACACCAGCATGTTTAAGAGACAGCATAGGTCAGTCTGTCAGCTGCAGTTTGGATTTTCTTCTCTGTTGTTATTGACTTTGATCCACCATAAATTACTATGGGATGCAATGTGGGGGCCTGAACATAAATTCTGACTGGCATCTGGCTTTTCTCAGGTAATATGGAAAAAACATATTGAGAACCAGCTGTGCCTGGATGTGCCCTTTCAGTGCCGTGTTAAGAACCAGTTGTGCCCATGGGTTGCTCTCTCAGTGCCAGCTGTTAGGGTGCAATAGAGGCAATTCCCAAGATATTATCATGTATTCAACAGCAGATAAGGTGCCACTCATCCCCTGAGCTGTTTTGGCAGGCTTAGAGTTCCTCCCTCAGCACCCCATAAGTCCTGGGCGCTGTCACCTTCCAACACTGTGATTTTAGGGCATTGAGATGTGAGCACTGGTGTTTAATTGTCACTGAAGGCCATTTGCTGTTCTGCTCTTGCTTGGTGGTGGCCCCTGCCAATGGACATGACCTCATGTCCTGCCTGCAAAATTCAGGTGAAGCTCTTGGTTCAGAGCCTTGATGCCTGTTTTGTTGTTTCTTTTTTTAAAGGTGCAACTTGTTTCCTGTCTCGTTCCAGGTCCTTTTTTGGAGTTTCCAGCATTTCTGAGTGATTCTCTGGAGGTTCTTTATCTGAACGACAATCAGCTGGACTCTGTCCCGCAGTCCGTTTGCCTCCTGAAAGGTTTAACAGAGCTTTATTTAGGAAAGTAAGTCCATGTCCTGGAAAAGCTTTGCAGCATTATTTCCATGTTGTTTTAGTGACCAGTCTCCTGTGGAACCCCAGCCCAGATGTCCAGTGCTTTTGAAGTCAGAAGGCTGGAAATAGTCAGCCCCTTGTTAGAGCTGTGCCCATGGTTTGCTTTAGATAAGGAAGAGGCTGGTCTTTTGAGTTAGGGAAGATGATCTAACGCTTTGAAAACAGGCCTGGGAATCTAATGTGCCTCTAGTTCATTCTGGCTTTTTGCTGTCAGTTTCTGTAGTGTTACATTCAACAACTCATCATTTTTGCCTTTATTTCCTCAACTGTCCAGCAAAGATGATTACATTTGTCTGCCTCAGAGGATAAATGGAGGTTATAGATCACTTTTAGGATGGAAATTGCTATTAAAGTGCTGAGTAGTCTTATTAAAATGTTAATGGAAGATTTCTGCAAGGATAGAATAGCGTAATCTGAGAGTCCATGAGAGCAGCTACTTGCACACAAAGCCTGGTTGTTGGTAGATTTATTTGTTTTTGTACAGTAACCCTGGTATCCGAGAGCTTCCTCCAGAACTTGGACAGCTGGCTAATCTCTGGCAGCTGGATATCGAGGAACTAAATATCAGTAACGTTCCTGCAGAGATCAGAAAAGAGGGTAAGGCTGATGCTGTGTATTCTTTATTAAATGGACTGAACATGCAAAAAAATCTTGTTCTTTTAATGGTCAGGAGCAGGAGCAGACAGTGAATGCCTGAGCCCTCCTTGAGGTTAACTGGAATTGCACAGGGAAACCTCCTACTCGTATTTATGAATTTGATAATCAGTGCTAAGCTCCAGCTGTAATGATCAATTTAAGACAGATCACAGTTTAGAATGATGACTTATAAATGCAGCATTTCATTTGCAGTATGCATAAATTCAGTGGCTTGCTTCCTGAATGTGGATATTTTAGGATATTTAGATGGTCTCTCTAAAGACTGAAGTGTTTAGGATCAGCAGTCACAGTCCCATTGAAGTGACTTTATTGTGAGCTGCTGGGTTTTTGGATCTATTACAATTCTGTCTTCTTTTTTTTTTTTGTGCATTTTAGTCAGAAAATCCTGTGGGAACAAAGTTATTAGGAATTACTCCTGCTCCAGCAGTATAATGTTGAAGCCTCAATCTAACTTTATGGAAACATAAAAGTAGAGGGAAAACCTGAGTATTTTCCAATACTAAATTAGTATTTTATGTTTCCTTTCAGCTTCTGAAGCGTAGGAGCCCCAGCATTTGTTTCTCCTTACAGTGCTCCTTTGTGGAGCCTGCGAGCAGTGACCTCTTCCCGGGGTCTCTGTCTCAGGTTTGTCCGCTGGAGGTTTCTATGTTTATGCAGGGAAGCAGGAGTTGAGCTGGTGTGCCTGCAGCCCTGGGTGTGTGCCTGCAGCCCTGGGGTGTGTGTCCCTGGGGGTTGGTGCTGCCGTGCCCAGCCCGTTCTCTCCTGCAGGTCCCAAGACGGTGCTGGCGTATTTGCGGGCGCAGCTGCGGCGCGCCGAGAAGTGCAAGCTGATGAAGATGATCGTCATCGGCCCTCCCCGGCAGGGCAAGTCCACGCTGGTGGAGATCCTGCAGACAGGGAAGGTGCCCCAGGTGATGCACAGCGATGCCACCATCCGGACTACGAAGTGGGAGCTCCCCAAGCCCGTGGGGCACAAGGCTAAGGTGAAATGCAGTTGGAGATCTGCAGGCCTGGTGGGATGGGGGAGCCCTGCAGGGTCCATTTGGGCTGGAATTGTCCTTTTGCAAAGAGCAGCTTCCATTTATTTGTAAGTGACGTGGTTTTAGACCCACTGCAATTCTGTTTCATTTCCAGTTGGTACTAGAGAGCAGTTCTGTTTTCCTGATTAACTGTGTTCTAAAGAGAGCTGTTTGTTGGCTGGGCTGAAATTCTGGCTCTCCCACCCCAAGTGGACACTAATTTTGAGAGAGTGTTTTAAATCAGCTTCTCTGCAGCAGATTGTCCTTTCATCTGGGACACCAGTACCTAAAGCTGAACTTCCTTGATACCAGAACTGTCCTAGGTGGAGAATGTTGGTGGAAGGTGTGATCCAGGGATGTCTAAGGCATATCTCAAACACCCAGATCTCAGATGGCTGATTCATGGAGTGTGGTTTACTGAACTCATTTGGAGAGCACTGATTTAATCCAGGCATTTGTAGGTGGCCCTGTTCTGCCTGCAGAGTAGCCCAGGGATTAGAGGATGCAGAATTGGTCCTGAGGTCTTGTCAGAGCTGAGGGGGTGCAAAGACATCACTCCCCCTTCCCAGATGAGAGCCATGACCACCAGACTGTTTTGGAAAGGGGCAAGGAGCCTGCTGAGTTCAGCTGTTCCGCAGCAAAGAGTGCTAGGCCAGAGACAGAAAGAAAAGAGCAACATAGGCTGACTCCTTGAAGGGTAGACATTGATGGGAGAAGGGATTTTTGCATTTTGTGTTGAAGAGCAATTGAATAAAAGTGTAGACAGCACCAGAGACCTGGAGTGGGATCAAGACACTGAACGGGCTTTTATCCCTATCTCTGAGTCTGTCTGTCCACACACACACTCACAGCTGAAGGTCTGTTGGATGAACAAAGCAGTCCTTGTGCTGGTTAGGGCTTGGTTTCAACAATATGGAAGTTCTTCCAGCTGTTTTTGGGAGACTTCACAGGGATTGCACAGAATCAGAGCCCTGCTGAGATACTGAGCTCCTGGCTGAACTCTCATAGGGTAACTTCCACATGGGATCAGTCAGTACCTGGCCCCAGCCCCCTAAACAGAGCCCACTGGGTATTATGTGATGCTCTGAGAATGGTGGCTGGAGGAAGGTTTGGTTTTGTGTTCAGTCTTGGGGTTTTTGACTCCCCAGGGCCTAAGTGATTTAGGGACAGAGCTTCCCAGGTATGCAGGTACTTCCTGCTGCAACAGGGAGCCTGAATGCCATTGAAGCAGAGCCAGGCTTCCTCTTAGTGCTGTCATGGGGCTGCACAGAGGAATGGATGCAGGGATACTGGGAAGAGAGCCAGAGCTGGAGAGGCCTCCATTTAAGCATTCCCCCAGAAATCAGTGAGTCTGATTCACAGCAACTGTGATTCTGGCCCATCTCTGGCGTGGCACAGACGTCAGAAGCCTGGGAGCAACATGTAGGAGGTGTTTATGGAAGTCTTGAGAAGCTTCCCATCTCCTGAGCATCTCCCCTCTGCTTGGCTCAGCTCAGTCTGAGCTCAGTGGAAGTGATTTCAGCAGGGGTTTCCTGCTCCCCACAGCAGTGGCAGATAAGCAGCTTCAGTGGTCTTGTTGAGCGTGGCCCAGGCAAGGATGGAACAGTTTCTATTACAGATGCAGTGAAATGCAGGGCTCAGAATGAGACCCTTGTTTGTACTGGAGAATCCACAGCGTTAACTGGAGTTTTACCAGCATCAAGGGCACCTCTATCGTTTTAGCAGCAAGTAATTAGTCTTGATTTCCTGTGGGGAAGTAGTAGCCATGCTTAACAATTGCTTGTTGATTTATCTTTCCTGAAGGCACAATTAGGACATTGAGCCCCTTCTTGTGTCATACATTATGCAGGCGTAGGTTTATACTTCAGCTATTATCTCCCAGTGATTTACTGCCACGGTTTGATTTGAACACTTCTCTTTGTCTAAGTAGGTTGATTCAGTGGAGTTCAATGTCTGGGATATCGGAGGCCCAGCGAGCATGTCTACAGTCAATCAGTGTTTCTTCACAGACAAAGCATTGTACATAGTGGTCTGGAACTTGGCACTGGGGGAAGAAGCTGTGGCAAACTTACAGTTCTGGTTGCTGAACATTGAGGTAAGAAGTCACTGGTGGGCTCTGGGATATCTATTTATCAAGTAGCAGCTCAGCACGCAGATATGTGATATTGCAGATTCATTTTGCTCTGCTTTTAAAAGCTCCCCAAGCTATGAATTTTGCACAGCATTTGGAACTCATTTTCCATTACGCTGTAGGCGTATCGCTATATTTAATGGTTTAAATTTATCATTTGCTTTGTTCTCCCTCACACACAGCAGAGAGCGAAACAAAAGCTGATTTATAAACCCTTGCTAAGTAAGGCTGAACATACTTATTTTGGAATTAGTGCTTGACCACACTGTGCTCCAAGGGGGGTTTGAAGCATTTTCTTTCTTGTGTGGGTTAGACACACATTAGTCTTGAGGTTATATTTTTAACACTTTAGATTCAGGTAAGCTGGAGAGTATTTCCAAAACAGTTCCCATTTAGACTCAGAGCTGCAGTGAATTCACTGCTGTGGATTGATTTTTTTAACACCATGTTCATAATTGTTTGTAACTCTTTATTATTTGATAATTGTTCTAACATTAAATGCACAAAAATTGGTGCTTCTCAGAAAACAAACATCTTTTAATGTCCTTAATACATCCCAGCAAACACATAGTAACATCAGGAAAAGTGCAGAGAAATATGATCATGATGGTTAAAAGAAGGGAAAAATGAAAAGGGCTGTATGTAGACATGATGGGAAAAGGAGAAAACCACAAGAGAGTCTTTGTTCATAAACCTTTACAATAGAATTGGGAAAGAACAAGTGAAATTGTAGCTTTGAAGCAAACAGTGGGAAGTATCTTTAACGCACTGGATGGCAAACCTGTGGAATTTACTGGAAGTACAGTGTGCTGGGGGTACCAGAAACTGGAAAGACAAACTGGTGAATGGAAACTCCATCAAGTGCTTTTAATTCTGAGATACTCCCTTGTGCTGAGGAAGTCAGTGATCTGCAGGCTGCTGGGTACTGGGAGAACACACTGGAGAACATCTCTATTTCTACCCTGTGCCTCTGCTCTCCATGAGCCTCCAGGCAGCACCATACTGGGGCAGGGGCCCCTTTGGTGTGGCTTGGTGCAGCCACCACTCCTGGGCTTGTTTGGTATCACTCAGGCTGGGAGATTTCAGTGGGCATCATAGGAGGGAAATGGATTGCCTGCAAAGAGGGAAGTCATTCTGCCTCTAAATATTCTTCTGGGGTCAAAATCATTTGGATGGGCCAATGATCCCTGCTTAAGCCTGTGCAATCCCATTGTATTTGGCAGCGTTTTCCCTGAGATCTGGATACATTCCAGGGTTGTATTACAGTAATGGAAGGGTTGGGAGAAACCACGAGATCACCTAATCCATTCCTCTGCTCTGATTCAGGATTAAGTAGATGGAGACTTTTCTAGAAGTTTATCTCATCTCTCCGTGCTCCTCCAGTGAAAAAGTTTGTGTGACTTTCCCAGGTATCCATTCCAGACTTTAACTAGCCTTTTTCAGGATGTCAGATCTTCTGGCTGCAGGTTAAGTTAACTTTGTCTGGGCAGACATGGTTCCCTTCATTTCACTAACTCACAGCAACTCCCTTTATACTAAACGCTGATGTAAAAACCCGAAGTGACAGTTTCCTGCTCTGCAGTACCAGCAGGTGATTAAGCCATGCTCTGCAGAACTTCTGCAATACCCAGATCACTTCTGGCTGTTGTAAAGCTGCTATGACAGGTTGCCTTTATTTTATAAATATATGTATATTACATTTTATTAGTATGTGTGACTCCCTCCTCTGAAATATTATACTTTTCACCTGTCCTCGCTGATGTAATCTGGGTGAGATCACTGTCAGTGTTTTCTCTTGCAGGCCAAGGCTCCAAACTCAGCGGTGTTGGTGGTGGGAACACACCTTGATTTGATTGAAACAAAATTCCGTGTAGAGAGGATAGCAACCCTAAGGGCTTATGTCCTGGCTTTGTGTCGATCTCCCTCTGGATCCAGGGCCACTGGCTTCCCAGATATCACCTTCAAACACCTGCAGTAAGTACTTGTGCCTTTGTGGAGTTCAGTCACTCACTCTTTATTTTATGACACTTTTAACAATTTTGAGATACTTGATCTCCTTGGCAACGGAACCGATTTAGAGACTCGTCAGCATTGCATTTCATCTATTTTTGACTGAGATAATGTATTATAATGAGAGAGAAGGTCAGTGTTGCTCAGGGGGCTGATGATGAGTCTGAAAGCTGGAAGCTCCAAAGTCATGACCTTGACCAGCCTGTTTACTGCTCCCTCTTCACTCAGATTTCTCACTGTTTAATGGTGACACATTAGTCACAAGGGGAGAAGGTGCAGATTGACTAATTAATGTTGTGAGAGCGTGACTGTCACAGGGTGGGTGCCCGGGGCTTTGCTGAGGGGAGGCTGTGGGTGGTACCTGATGTGGGAACAGGGCTCACATGGCACCACTGGCTGGGCAAGGAGGGGTCAGTCCCCTGAGCCCCTGGCAGTCCAAACCTGTGCCATCCATCTCCAGGTGTCACAGCAGGGGGCTGGGGCTGCCTGGGAGATGGATGTCACTCAGGCCACGCATTCTGACACCGCTCCAAGAGAATGCCCTCGGGAAGAGGAGGCTCCTCTGACTGGGAGTGAAGCATGTCTGTGAGCCAGGGGCTGAATGTGGATGCAGCAGGCTGGCACCAAACAATGTGAAAATGCCTCTGCCTGGGGCAAGAGCAGGTGGCAGCTGGCAAGTGAGGAAAGGCACTGTGATGAACCCAGCACTTCCCATCTGCTGCCTGGCAAAGGCAACAGCCAACCTCCCACACACTGCTCTGCAGGCACTGCTCTGTCAGGCATCCCAGCCCCTGTCAGGCATCCCAGCCCCTGTCAGGCATCCCAGCCAGCTCTTCCCCATTAGAAGGAGCACCAGGGACCCACTGTGAGGCTCAGACTCACCATGAGAAGGCAACTTTGTGTTTGTGTCACCTCCAGCCTCTTTTCCCACCACCTCAGTGCATCACAACACAATCTCAATCATTCTTTCTCAAGGGCACTTTATTTTACCCTGACAGACATCCTGAACATTTCTCTTCACCTCCCTCTCCCCTTGCATTTCTTCCCAGCCTGATTTCATACCTCCTTCCTCCTGTGCCTCCCCACACCCCATCATCCACCTGGAATATGCATGGTATTAAGCTCTGGGGCTGGAGGAGTGTGAGGAGTGTGAAATCCTTGTGTGGGTGACTCTAGATGCTCCCATCAGTGGTCAGGGTCATCCAGCATCCCAGTGAGTTGCACATTTCCCAGAGAGCTGAGGTTTAAGATAAAGTGTATTTCATTAGAGAAGGATTTTCTGTCTGCCATGGGAACATGTGTAGGATCACTTAGAAAGACCTTTTGTTGGGGAAAGTGAGATAGAACTGTTCTTATCCAGCCCACAAAAAGATTAAAACTAGTAGGAGTTGAAGAGAGCAGGTTTTTAGCTGTTAAAGAGATAATGAATGCCAGCTTTTAGGATCTAAGCATCAATTCCCAGATGGCAGGATCCAGCTGATCAAGGACCGGAATGAGGGTGGGAAAAGGTGTCTGGTAGTCATCATCCTGCCTCTTTGATCTGGGGCAGGGAGGACTGGACTTGTCTCCAGAGGCTGCTGGAGCACAGAGTTTTCCTCCTCCCCACAGCCCCTTCCAGGATGGGTGTGGCTCTGGAGGGACAGAGGGGTATGACTTTGGGTCAGGCTGCCAGGGATGTCCCCAGACATCCCAGTGCACAGGATACATCAGTGCAGTGAGTGGAGCAGGCAGAGCAGAGGTTGGACTGATACAGATGTGGCCTAGTACATCTTTTCCAGGCGACTCTGTGTTCTCTCCAAAGTATTCTAAAAATACTCACTGACAGCCTTCCTCCCATTCAGCTGACACAGGAAATTTAAAGTCAGTGATAAGAGAAAGTGAGCCTGGAAGGGAAGCCAGTGTGCTGATAAGGTTTGATAACCTTCCCCTTGCCTGACTTTTGCAGTGAGCTCTCGTGTAAGACTCTGGAAGGCCTCGAGGGACTGCGGCAGCTGATTTTTCATGTCACTTGCAACATGAAGGATGTCGGCAGCTCAATTTGCTCCCAGAAACTTGCAGGGAGATTGGTGAGAACTGGGCTGCCTTGGTGATCCTTACCAAAGCAGGGCTTTTTGAGGGGCTTGGGAGGTGAACTTCAGGAGTTGTTGATGCAGGAACCATGTGAATATTTAGGATGGCAATCTGGCTTTGGGAAAAGACAGCACTAAAAGATCCCTGTGAAAGGAGGATGACAGCCAGTTCATCCCTTGCTGGCTGATACTGATCCTGCTGGTTTTCTCATGTGGCCTGCAGATACCAAGGAGTTATCTCAGCCTTCAAGAAGCTGTCCTTGCAGAACAGCATAGAAGAAGTCAAAATGATGATGTGCAGTATTTAACAGACAGACAAATAGAGCTGATGATCGAGCAAACACCTGGAAATGACATCAAAGATTATGAAGACTTGCAAACTGGTAGGTCAGAGCAGACCAGTAACTTCTTGAAAATTAATATGTATGTCCAATTGAAATATTCCACAAATAGTAAATACAAATTACACCAGTGTAGAGGTCACTTTGGAAACTGGTAAGATATAAAATCAGTAATGGGACTTTGGGGACAAGACTGGGAAGTTTCTAAGGTGGTCTGAGGTTACTGATTTCATTCTTTTTTTTTTTTTTTTTTAGCAAGCTGTGTCTCATTTCTAGTCTGTGTAGAGTGAGGGTTGCCATAGTTTCAAGTCTGGCTTCTCTGTAGGGCCCCAATCTTGTGATCTTTATGGAGGCCTTGCTCTGCAGGAGGCAAGGAGAGCCCTTCCCTGTGAGAATGGCAGGAGGAGGGTGAAGGGGGGGTGTCATGGGGACAGAAATACTGGCTGTGAAGAAGTGAGATGTGGGTTTTACAAGTGGAGTGTCAGATAGCAGCACTCCTCAGATAGATGTTACTCTCTTGGCTTGGCTGCGTGCTGGCTGTATCTGGAATGCATAAAACTGCACAAACTGCTTCATAGTCTCACCCTCCTGCGCTGTGGTTTCCTAATGCTGGTCTATTGCTAATCCCCAATTCTTTACTTTTTTGCAGCCATTAATTTTCTCATAGAAACAGGGACACTACTGCACTTCCCAGACACGAGCCACGGCCTGAGGAACCTCTACTTCCTTGACCCTGTCTGGCTCTCAGAGTGTCTACAGAGGATTTTCAACATCAAGAGCTCCAGGTCTGTAGCTAAGAATGGAGTCATCAGAGCAGAGGACCTCAGGATGCTGCTGGTTGGGACGGGTTTCACCGAGCAGACCGAAGAGCAGTACTTCCAGTTCCTGGCCAAGTTTGAGATCGCCCTGCCTGTGGCCAATAACAGGTATGTTGATAATTAGAGAGGTTTAGTCAGGCTGGAGAAAAATGGCCTTTTAGTCAGTGGATATTAACAGGCTTTGCCACTCTTAAGTGGTTGTCTTGACAGGGTTCTTGTGCTGAGAAAATATCTGAGAGCATTCAGCAGTGTCATGGAAGGCACCCATCCATTTGGGCTGTATTTCCTGAATTGGGCATCCTCTGAGCCAAACCAGCCCTTGTGAAAGCTTTCCCAGAGCAGTCTTTGTCCACTGGGTGCATTGAGGCTGGTGACAGGCTCAGCCACCAGCCCGGAGGGCAGTGACACCGCCACCGCCGGGGATGTGGCCATGAGCAGGTGGAAGCTGTAAGGGCTCAGCCGGCGCAGCTGCAGCAGGGAGAGGATGTGAGGCCACGGCTGCCAGGCCTGAAATATAGATGGGCTGGAGTCATCTGTTTGCAGTGAAAGATCCTCACTTCAGTGTGGCAGAAAACTTGGGGTGATCAATAATTGTGTCAACCCTGAAAGCAGCAGCATTTTATTCGTGGTGAAATCAGGAAAGCATAGCTGCAGCAGCAACGTGATTTACTTGATTTTTAACCTCAAGAGGTGTTGATCAATAGTTTTCCTAGAAATGGACTAAGAAACCTCATTCTCTTTAAATGTTAATGAGTCCTCCTCCCCTCTGCCCCCCAGTCCCTTTTCCTCTGGGCAGAGTTCCCTGTGATTTTTCTCTCTCCCATCTGCTTGGCGACAGCCTGTTGTTGGGCTAGCGGTGAGACCAGAGCTGTATTGCACTTTTGATGTGGCATTTGCATTTCACTTCCTTGCCCTTGCAGGACAGCGCGGCTGCATCGCCCCGAGCCCCTCGGCAGCTCTGAATGCCAGCACAAGTGCAGCATTCTCTGGGCTGTCATTATGCCTGTCACTTATCCAGTCCCGGATGCCAACAAATTTTCTCAGGCTTAACGCAGATAAAGCAGCAATGTTTCTGCTCAGTCCAAAATGCCTTTTGGACTCCTTGTCACTATCTGCCATTTTTCACCAGGGCAATTACATTGTCTGTGCCTCGGGAACAAGGAAACTGCTTTTTCATGGCCTGCCCAATGTTTTTCTGAGCGATCCAAGCCACATTAGCAGAATATTCTTCCCACTGATGGGCTGTAGCTATAGCAGGTTGGATTAATTTAATGTACTAGCCAGACACAGAGCAGTTATTTGTTACTGTGCTGCTGCAATTATTGTCTAGATTGCCAGATAGGGTTTCTGTGCAGTCAGTAGAGAAAGCAGCTGCCAGTTTCTGTTCTGAAAGGGTGGATGGGGGCATGTTTCACATATTTTCAAAATTTGCATTGGCTGTTGTTCAAGAGCATCGAATCACCATCTGTGTTATAATCCACTAGATAGTTGTGGCCCAGAAGGGCCTCACTGGCCCTTCTTACACTTTTAGACCTTTGCTTGGATGTGCTGGGGAATATTTATTGGCTGTCTGATGATGCATCCACTACTTTTACAGAGCAAGGCGTTTTAGTTTATTGCACTCCGCTTTTCTGCTTAAGGTGCATGTAACTTAGCTGTGTTCTGCTTCTTAAAATACAGTTACAAGCATGACCATTCTTACTGCAATTTATAATTGAAACTTTTGCCAGTTTTACATTCCAAAGATGTTTCATGGAACAGATAATTTGATCATGCAGTATGTCATCACGTGTGACATATGGAGAGAGCTGTTGTCTAATGATGGCTGCTTTTGCTTAGCTGATAGTTCAGATTTTACAGCATGCTGCAGCTGCTAGAGAGAGAACACGAGAGGCTTTAAAGCAGTGGATTCTGACCGAGCATTAGTTCTGGTTGTGTATAGTCCCTGCCAGTGTTATTTTGGTCAGGTCTCTTGGCCACGTGCCTTGTTGCTGCCATTGTGCCCGTCAACGATGAGCCCCAGATGCCAACACATTTTCTCAGGCTCAACGCTGATAAAACAGCAGTGTGTCTGCTTATAAGCAAGTAACATTTTAGATTGTACAGGCGTCCTGGGATGTGTTTGGTACAGAAGAGTGTTACTGACAAGAGATTTACTGGCAAGTATGGAAAGCCATAAGCTCATGGTTTTCAAAACAGTTGCAGTGTTCCAGGACGTTTAACTTCCCAAATACGAAAGATCAGGACAAGTGAATATTGTGGGCTTACTGGGAGATC
This sequence comes from Muscicapa striata striata, assembly GCA_030060385.1. Classification (NCBI taxonomy): domain Eukaryota; kingdom Metazoa; phylum Chordata; class Aves; order Passeriformes; family Muscicapidae; genus Muscicapa; species Muscicapa striata. The sequence continues at coordinate 903,887 of JAREIS010000125.1, forward strand.
TGAAAATAATTGGAAAACGTTGTGGTTCCCTACACTAGAATGACTCCCTTACTGCTGAGTGGTCAGGCACAGGTAACATCAAGTCTCCTTTACACTTGGGCAAGGTACCTAATAATCTGATTGCAGGGCAATCTGAGCTAGACAGGTGATTTTTCTGCTGGCAACAGTCTGGCAAAGTGAGCTCTTGCTTTAGGGGTTTATCAGGGATGTGGCAGAGATGCATCAGCTGCAGGGTGGAGCAGCAGGAACCTCTGTCATGCTGACCCATGAGGTGCTCTCATTCTGGGGCTGGGTTGAGGCAGAGCAGCCCAGTCCCTGCAGCGTGGAACTCCTTTCCTCCCCTTCTGGGCTTACAGAACCTGAGCTGCTGGAGGTTGTTTTTGCACTGATCCCCTGTCCCACAGCTGCAATTCCCTGCTTATTACCAGGGCAGAGTAGTACAAAAAAAAAAAAAAAAATAGTAGTCCTGACATCACAGCTGTTCTAATGACTCTTATATTTTAATGCATTTAATTTGTGAGTACACAAATGCTCATTACATCAATTTTAGCCCTTTCCAGTAGCCCTGGCTGAATTATGTAATGTCTGTTTTGCCTCTGCTTGCTTTCATAGTGTAAATTAATTTCTCCATGTATTGCTGCAGCGCTTTAGTCTAAAAGCTTTTTTATATGCAGTAGGCTGTGCCATTAAAAATCTCTTTGGAGACTGAATCGCCCTATTATCTGGTAACAATGTAGTTACTGTTAAAAGCTGTAGCTAAAATCTGAGCTGTTGAACTTGATGTGTTTCAGCTACCTCCTCCCTCATCTGCTTCCTACCAAGCCAGCGTTAGATATCCACGGGCTCTGCCACCAGACTGCAAACACGGTCCAGAGGGTCTTCAAGATGAGTTTTGTTCCAGTTGGCTTTTGGCAAAGGTTCATAGCCCGGATGCTAATTAGCCTGGCAGAGATGGACCTCCAGGTAGGTTGCTGTGTGTGTCTGCAAACAAAAGCAGACAGCTATAGTGGTGCAGTGTAAGTGGGATGTCTCTTCACATCCCGCTCGCTTCTGTCACAGACTTCAGTAACATTATTTGAGTAAACAGGGAGAGATGAGGCTCTGCCCTGAAAACCTGATTCTGTTTTTACAGTAGGTGTCACTGAGAACAACAAATTTGCACTGGAGAGAAAACCTGAGTTCTCCACAGCCTCCTTATAGCATGATCCCTTGGAAGGTCTCAGTTCCTCCAGCATCTTCCAATTACTAGTAATTGGAGTTCTGCCTGCTTCTCTTGTCCATGACCATTCCACCAGGCCAGACTTCCTCACAGCTTTGCCAGAGGAGATCTGCAACAGCTCCAGCAAAGCCAGATATCTGAATCTCTATGAGTTTAAATGGGAAGAAAATTACAGGACTGTTGCCTTAATGAGGCACCCTGTTAGTTCAAGTGCTATGAATGACATTAAAGTAGTGTTTGCAAGGTTCTGAGAGCCAAGTGAATTTTGATGTTGTTGCAGACGTGTTTGCAGCAGTTTATATCTGAAACTGTAGTAAATACCTGCAAAATATTTATAGTACTGCTCTGGTATCTTCTTAGCAGCTCTCCATTAAACTGTGGTCTGTCAGTGATGTACAGAACATGGAAAACATGATACCTTCTTTTGGAAGGTCCTCTGTGTTCCAAGCTTCTCAAACTATGTAATAACTTTACCTCTTTTTACTGGCTGTCTTGGCAACCCCCTGCTTACATCCTCCTGGGCACTGCATAATCCTAGAGCACCTTTCCTAGGGGCTTCATCCAGTGCTTATGAAGGGAGTGGAAAGGATGCCAGGCGTCAGACCTGTCTGTAGGCAAATAAATGTTGGAGCAATGAGTACAGCAGAGTCCTGCAGATTAACTTCTTGGTTTTAAAACAGAAATACATTTTGTTTTAAGTGCTAGTTTGAAGTGTCTTGGAGAAGAGCCATCTTCCTCCCACTAAAACAGGTGGAAAAGTTAACTCTCTGCATTGAGGGCAGGCTTCATCATTCACTAGAACATTTAGTACTTTAGGTTTATAAGACTTTGGTGAATGCAGAATAAATACAGCAAATGTCACAGTTATAGAATTAGCTTTGTGCACTGATATGAAATTGTTCTTTTTTGAGTGGCATGAAAAAGATTTCCACTGTGGAAAAATCAATTTTACCACGTGTATTTCCATTCCATTGCAAAATTTTATACGAGCACAAGTCACTTTTACTGGAAAAGGTACAACAGCACCTGTGAAAGCCAAAAAAAGAAATTACTTTCTTGCTTGATTAAAACATCCTTATGAGAAACTTCAGCAGTTTAACAATTTTCATGCTTTCCTGCTTGCTTCAGCTCTTTGAAAACAAGAAGAACACCAAGACAAGAAACAAAAAGGTGACCATCTACAGCTTCACAGGCACGCAAAGGAACCGCTGCAGCACATTCCGAGTCAAAAGGACTCACACTGTTTACTGGCAGGAAGGTCTGTTCGTTACCTTTGATGGAGGCTATCTTAGGTAATTTGTGTTCATAATGCAGCATGTGTGACAGGGGACTAATAGAGTGTATGAAACACATCAGCTGAATGGAGATGAATGGGCCTGACCCAGGCTATGTGCTCACTCATCAGGAGAAGAGGAGGCTCTTCTAATGGACATAACTCATCTGGTAACAATTGCTGACAAAAATGATGAGTAATTGATTATTTGGCAGGTCTGAATGTATCAACCTTATCTGTTATTGCAGCCACAAATTGAAAAAGGTTTGAGAACAGAAAGTGGAATTCAGAGCAGGGCTCTGGCAGCTTAAAATCATGTGTTTTCACATGCAAAGATCTCCTTACCTCAATGAGTTTTCCACTGAATCCTAAAACTCCACCACTGTGTAATCCATGGAGGTGCTTCTGTGCAGCAGAGACTGTGGGCAAGTGCCTCAACCTGGCCAAGGCAGAATGTCTGCTGGCTGTAAGCCTGAGGAAAACCTCCTGTCCATGTTGTTTCACAAATGCAGAATTTAAGACTTTTGCTCCTTCAGTCCCTGGCAAGACAGGGAGGAACCAGTGGTGCTGTTGCATGGTTGGAGGCCAGAAGGAAACAGTGACCTTCCCAAGTTTCCAAGCTCACTCCACAGGCTGGAATCCTGAATTCTGGACCGTGGTAGTGGTCATGCTATGTATTTCAGGGAGTTATACTTTCATGGGAATTGTGCAAAAATGATGTTCATAAACTTTTCCTAACGGTTTCTGGAAATGCCATTATTATTCCACTGGAATTTTATTACTGATTTTACAACTCCCGACCTTCCATCATTCTGTATAGGGCATTTCTGTCAAAAATCTCCATCATACTCAGCTTGCTCAGGCCACAGTTTTCCCTAGGCCTGACCTTCTATAGCACTTACCTTTTGTGAGGAACTGGCATTTCTGCACAAGAATTCTCTTCTGAAAGTAACAGACTGAGTTGAAAATCACCCTCGAAGCTAGATTGCTTTGTGTTTCGATGACTCATGAACTGTGTGTTATTATGTAACTCAGGTTTCCTGCCAGAAAGAAAGTTTGTTGACACTGATACTTCAGAAAAGCTTCACAGGTCTGTCTTTTGGCTTTCTCAACAGCGTGGAGTCTTCTGATGTGAACTGGAAAAAGAAAAAAAGTGGTGGAATTAAAATAATTTCCCAGTCAGAAGTGAGAGACTTTTCAGCCATGGCATTCATCACAGATCATGTCAACTCTTTGATAGACCAGTGGTTCCCTGGTAAGAGAACAGCAGTAATTTTCTGTGCAGTGTTACATCTTTTCAACGGAGGTTCTTTGACAGAGCTCTCCAGGTGCACAATATTGTGTGTTAATTGAAGACCCCTCAGGCTCTGACAGTCTCAAGCCTATAACATTTGATAAAAGCTAATAAACCTGCAGACAGATCAAGATTAGTTGCCAACACCCTTTGGTCTAGACATTGTGTCTTTCAGTCTGTCTGTCACGGCAGCACAGGTGAAACATTACAGTTCAAACAGGATCTGTAGGAGTTCAAATGACTGGTCCAGTGCTTGTAGCAGGGGCAGGATTTGGCCCAAACTGCTTCGTGCTGTCCCTCAAACTCATTTTGGCATCAGCTGGGATGAGGATTTGCCCATCATTTCTATGGGTTTCATTTCCTATGAGTTACAAAATTCTGATGTGAGAGACATGAGTGAATATGGTACCAAGGACTCCCTGCCAAGGTAACTTCCTTGAGTCCTGCAGCTGCTTTTCCTGTGCTCAGCACAGATCCTGCTGTTACCCAGCAGGCTGTTTGCAACCCCCAGTACACTTAGTTTGAAACCAAAACAAAATCTGAAGTGCTCTTTGTCGTCCTACCCTGGTCTAAAAAGCAGTGCCAAAGTCTCTTAATTGGAGACTCTGTGGAGGAAACAGTGGTGCACTCTCACATACTCACGTTCTACATGTTCTGAAGTTAAAAGAACGTTTTATTTGCCTTTGGATTAAAATAATGCTAAAATTAATCAGTGAAGCTTGAGAAGAGCCACGACTTCAAAGGCTGCAGCCTGTGTTCACCCTGACTAATTGTGGGCATTTAACAGAGCCTGTCACCACAAAATCTCTCTGTAGTTATGGGAGAGGTGTGAACTTCCCAAAGGCTTAATCGTGGTAGAATTCCACATTTCCCCTGGAGGGGCTGAACACATTGCCCATGAGGGAGCCCACAGGACTTGTATTCCCAGCCTGGGTGCCGCAGCTGAGTGCTGAGCTTGAGCTCAGTGTGCTGTGCCTGCTCCCAAGCCCATTCCCACCTCAAGCAATCTGGCAGTTTGCAGTCTGGGAAGAGACAGAGACACCCAGCAAGTAGAAGGGTCTCTCCACTGCTTTATTCACATACTTCTCATTTTTGCTGGTCCTGATTTGCCTTGCAAGCCTGTGCATTACCTGTGACCAGAGCAGGGTGAGTGTTGGGTTATAGCCACAATCCTGTCTCCCCAGCACTGTCCCTGTATACTTTGCAAAGTTGTTTCCTATTCCAGTCAATACCCTGCAGCAAACTGCTGCTGTGTGAGCGTGACCATTTCCAGCCAGTGCACCCTGGTTGTGCTGCGGACATTGGAATGCACTCGGAGCTGTTGTTCCTTCTCAGCTCGTGTGAATGATATTACTTCCTGTTTGTTTGCTCCCTTTGAAGCCCTCACAGCCATGGAGAGTGATGGCACATTGCTGATGGAGCAGTATGTGCCCTGCCACATCTGTGCAGCTGCCAGGCCGGAGCAGGGCGAGGGCGGCGAGAGGGCGGAGGACGTGCAGTACTTCAACATGGAGGATTGTGTCCTGACTGCCATCGAGCTGGACTACATCACGTGTCCTAACCACCCTGACATCCCTGTGTCTCTCCAGGAGCTGGTCCCAGAGCTTTTCATGACTGATTTTCCTGCCAGGTAATGTGTAATAGCCTTTGTTTGAGTTTCAGTGTACCTGCATGATTTAGTTGGGCCCTTTTCCTAAGTGGCCTCTGCTGGAGGGATGTACTGACCACAGGGAACAAATCCATCTGCTCTCAATCCGTGCTCTGGCAGTTCATCCTGAACTACACCCCTGGTGTTCAGCAACTTGCTTAGACAACAGCTGTGTGCTGACCGAGTCATCACACCAGGGCTCCTTTGAGATAGCTGTGGTGCCATGTGAAAGTCCCTTTTTAAAGCCACAGCTGTCCTGCATTCCCTAGAACTCTGGCCAGGACTCTCTGTAGTTGGAGCCTTTCTGGGATCCCACAAAAGGAGATATTAATGTGGCAAAACGAAAAGGAAGTGCTGCTGCATCACAAGATTGGCGCTGAAATGGTCTTCATTTTGTAAGGGCCTGTAGGTGGGTGAGTTTATGGACACCACAGGAGGATTCACACTGAGCTGGGGCTCCTGCTCGGCTGAGGGATACTGCATGTGCTGGGAGTGTGGCAGCCCTGAACAGCTGAAGGAGCTCTTCCCTAACCATTGCAGCACTGCCAAATCTTTAAGCTGCTTAACTGCATTCCCAGATGGGCTCAGTCTTAGACCCCTTATTACTCAGTGTGCAGAGCAGGAGACCTGAGAGCAGTGTCCCCTTTGGCTCCCGCTCTCTCAGACCTTTGAGTGCTCAATACAGAATCACGAGACCTCTAGACCAGCCTGTCCTGTTGGCTGCTGTCAGAGCTCTCTGTGCTCTCACTGGCCCCTGTTGCTTTGTTGGGGTGATTTTTCTGGGCAAACACCCCATCAGCTCATCACACCAGCCCTCCTCACACTGTTATCTCCTGCAGATGTATTTGGCGGGTGCAAGACGAGTGGAGATGTTTGAAGTGTGAACAGCTGTAAAAGTAGTCTCTGGGAGAGTGGGGAAATGATGAATTGCAGCCTGAGAACACTAAGCTGATTTGAATAATCAGGGTTCAGAGTGTGGGGCTGTTCATAAACATCCTGTCTTGCCTCAGTGGAAAAAAGAGGAACAGGAGGTAAATGAAGCAAAAAAAAATCGTTAATACAGATAAATAGTACAAGTACCAATACCTGTGTCATCTGCTTGTAAAAGGAGCTTATGTGCTTTCCAGATCTATTTGATTCATGTGGGATAAATTAATAAAAGCCTTTTGTGCTTCTTTGCTCAAATTACTTTTTTCTGAGAGAAATCTTGTTGTACAATGTGAGCCAGCATGGAGGCCACTGAGATGACCAAGGCAGTTTAGGTGATCCAGTCTTCTTGTTAGATAAGGCAAGAACCTATTAGGCATTTGTGAAAATGGAAATCACACTAAAAACATGAATTTACAATGTCTTTGAAACTTTAATTAAAAAACCCCAATTTCTGTTTGGCAGACTGTTCCTGGAAAATAGCAAACTGGAATGCAGTGAAAATGAAAACAACGTTCTTGGCCAGGGTGGCAGTGGAACTGTTATATATCGGGCACGATACCAAGGAAAACCAGTGGCTGTAAAGAGATTTCAGATTAAAAAATGCAAGGGTTCTCCCACTTCAGCTGCAGGTACAGTGCACAGATTTGGTGTCAGGAATCTGGGAATCTGCAATCTGGGATCCCAGGACCAAAGAGTCTGCAAAGTGCTGACAGTGCCTGATTAAACACAGCATGGAAATAGATAGCAAAACTGATGGGTTTCAGTGGAGGAGGAGGAGGATGCATCTGAGAATTCTTCATGAGCACTTGTAGTGATGAAGGTCACTGGCACTGCAGAAGGCTTCTCTTCTGCAGATCAGAGGTAGGATTTATAGGGTAAAAAGGCAGAGTCCTTGATTGGGAAGGGAGCTGAGATTTCAACTCTTGTTCCACACTGTTTGGCCATGAGAAGTGTGGGTCTGCTTGGGTTTGTACTGAGGACTTGTGGGTCTCCACCTCTGAATTAGTGTTTTACCCTCTCTGTGCCAGCAGCTGGAGATAGCAAACTGGGAATCCTTCTGAGTCCACCAGCTTCTCCAGGCAGGAGAAGCTCCTCTATCTACAACCTTGGGAAAGGGGAAAGTGCCTCACCTTCCTCATTTATGTCAGGGAAGGATGTGGTGAATCCCTGAGCTGAGGAGGAAGCCAGCTGCTGTTCCAGTGACAAATAACCTTGGGGAAGAGCCGACCTGCCTGAGCAGCCTGTGGTGTGCTGTGGCAGCAGGACCATTACTGTGATGGGTCTCTTCTGGCAGGGAAGCTGTAGGGAAGAGCCCTTCCAGCAAAGGGTCTGCAGTGTGCCATCTACACACAGTCCCTGCTGGGAGAAGCACAGCACAAGTGTTCCAAAGTCATCCAGGGGATATGTGAGAACAGCATGTGCCAGACACACCAGAGCTTGTTGTTTAAGGACCAAGGGAGCTCTTGCTTCCTGAGGCCCCAGATATATCCTGCTTATAGCCAGTGTCTCTTAGTGGCTCATGCATCAGCATAAGGATTCAACTTAAAGCCTTGCTGTCAACATAATCCTCCTGCAGCCCTTGCTGGGTGATCACCTCCCAAAGAGTTTGTGACTCATTCCCTGAGCTGGGCAGTGAGAAGGGGGTTGTGTCTCTTGCCAGATACCATGCTGAAGCACCTGCGGGCCATGGATGCCATGAAGAACTTCTCGGAGTTCCGCCAGGAAGCCAGCATGCTGCACTCCCTGCAGCACCCCTGCATCGTGTCCCTCATCGGCATCAGCATCCACCCGCTCTGCTTCGCGCTGGAGCTGGCCCCGCTGGGCAGCCTCACCACTGTCCTGTCTGAGAACTCCAAAGGTAAAGCCAGCCCCTCCCTCCACTCCTCTCCCAGTGACAAATGGTCAGATTTGCTGGAGGGGATTTTTCTCCCCCCAGACTAAGGGAAGTGGGAGGGAAGGAATTGTTCTTGTATTGTGCTTTTGGGAACCTAGTAGAAATTGATGCTCCAGATCCCACTGCTTTGGAGACCCGACTTTTCAATTTCTCTGCAAATTAATATGGAGTGCATCTCTCTTCAGTGCTGCATGGATGGTACTTTGTTTTTCACCCTGAAGATGGGTGTCTGGTACTCTAAATTATCTCATAATTATCTATATTGCTGTCATTGTCAAATGAACAACACTAATTCCAAGATAAGTTGATGCCATCTGACCCTCTCGGCACCTTGGCTTCATGTCAACTTTCAGTCAAACACTAATTCTCACCGGAAAATTTAGTGGCCTAGAAGTGAAAGGGTTTAAAAAAAGAATTTAATAGGACTGAGAGACACATATAGTGACATAAAAAGTGTCGTTTCAAATGGTGGCATTGAGTGATGTTTCAAAAGGTTGTCAGTTGTTGCTCTGGAGTTAGAAGGATAGAGGGGGAAGAAGCAGCAGTTACGGCAATTGCAGGAACTGGAGACAGGCTGTTCCTTTGTGCCAGGGTCCTCCTTTGTGCCGCTGGGACACATGCTGACACACAAAATAGCCTACCAGATTGCCACAGGCCTGGCCTACCTGCACAAGAAGAACATCATCTTCTGCGACCTCAAGTCAGACAACATCCTGGTGTGGTCCCTGGACGTCAGGGAGCACATCAACATTAAACTCTCCGACTACGGCATCTCGCGGCAGTCGTTCCACGAGGGCGCGCTGGGTGTGGAGGGCACCCCCGGCTACCAGGCCCCCGAGATCCGGCCCCGCATCGTCTACGACGAGAAGGTGACTGGGGGTCTGTGGGGCAGCCCTAGCATGGCACTGGGGGGCTCAATTCCCTTATCCATGCATGGGGGTGGCACTGGCTTTCCCACTGTGGCCTTCCTTGCTCTCCTCTCCACCCACCAGCAGAGTCTTGCCCTGATTTTCCTCCTGTTTCTGCCTTGTTTCTGGCCCCAGGTGGACATGTTCTCCTATGGGATGGTCCTGTATGAGCTGCTTTCTGGGCAGAGGCCTGTGTTAGGTCACCACCAGCTCCAGATTGCAAAGAAACTGTCCAAAGGGATCCGTCCTGTGCTCGGGCAGCCCGAGGAGGTGCAGCTCTACAGGATGCAGGCACTCATGATGGAGTGTTGGGACACTAAGCCAGAAAAGGTACAAGATCACCCTACGACCTGTGTTCTCTGCCCTCTTCGTGCAGCTCTTTGAGCTTGCTTCTGGTGCAGCACAACAGCTCCATTGCCCATTTACCCCTCCTGCTGATTTAGCCTAGAATTTCTGTTTACTTAAATGAGAGTTTTATGAATGAAATGATGACAGATTTGTGGCTTTACACATCTGTGATGACTTGAAGGTCCCTTGATGTCGATGGCAGTCAGGCTGCTGATTTCACCAGGGCAAGACATTACCCATAATTTCTAGAAAAAGCTCCAGTGTCATGCTGTGAGTGCAGCTACAAAGACTTCAAAATCCCCAAGATTATAAAAGGAGGTATGAGGAAGAAAAAGCTTCAAAGTGCAAGAAAAGGATTATGCTGCATTACATTCTTTATTAATTTCAATTGGTGTTTTAGAGCTGCTGTCCTTCAAACGAAGGTTTGCCTGACTCTCAGACACTCTACACACTGTCATGCAATGGGTCAGCTTCCAAAATTCATGAGCCTGAAGAAATGAATCAGTCAAATGTGTAAGAGGATGACATACCAAGCTTTAATAAATAATCATAGAATAAGAAAATGGTTTGAGCTGGAAGGAACCTTAAATATAATCCAGTTCCAGGGACACCCAGCCTGTGCTTGTGCTTGGGATTGCCCTGATCCAGGGGCAGGACCTTGTGCTTGGCCTTGCTGAACCTCCTGTTTATTATGGTTCTCCTATTTAATCATGTGTGACGTGTCTTTCACTTTTCCTTCCCCCTCAGCGTCCCCTGGCCACCTCTGTGGTCGGGCAGATGAAAGATCCAACCTTTGCAACATTCATGTACCTGCTGCCCTGTGGGAAGCAGTCTTCTTTCTTCTGCTCCCTGGGCCAGGAGTACACGGTGGTGTTCTGGGATGGGAAGGAGGACACCAGGTGAGACAGCTCACATTAGCAAATTCTTTCTTTTCTTTTTCCTTTCTAAGTAAAAAATTCTTCAGCATCTTCACTTCTGCCTCTGAGAGGGAGGTAAAGAAGGTGAAAGTGAACTTGGAAGAATGCCAAGAGTACGGTGAACACTGTTTTCCCAAACTCTTTTAATTGGGAACAGTGGTTGCTTTATAAAGGATATTTAATGAGCTTAACTCTGCTTCAGTTAATATGAGGAGAAGATTAGGGCAGTGTAATGATTCACACACACAGGATGAAGCATTTGCACATGAGAACAGACGTGTTCTGCCTTTTCTAATGAGGCCATTTAACACTAAACCTTTCCTAATTGAGGCTGCAGTTCCATCTCTCTTCTGCAAAGCAATTAAGCACATGCTTAAATCCTATTGCAATCATCGGGAGTTAACCACATGCCTGGAGCTGTGTGTGCATCCAAGTGTGCACTGCCAGTAAAATGTGTTCTGGACTGAAGGCATGTGCTTAAAATGTTATTAAATTGTGTCTGAGGTGATGGCATTTTGCTCAGCCACATGTGACCTGCAGCTAGTTATGTTCATTTTTATGGATGCTGCTGATTTTTATAGTCTCAGTCTTATTTGGAAACGTTCACAAACTGATCTGAATTTTATATTAATGTGTTCATTATTTGTAACCATTAAGCTAATGGGAAAGGCACGTGATTTGTTGCTGAACTATTTGCTTTGCTATTTGTGGTCCTTGATCAGTTGTTCAGTGCAGGCAGTGTAACTTTTCCTGCTGAACTGGTGAAGCACATGGCACTCCCAGATGTGTTTTGAATACATGGATGTTGTCCAAATATTCACAGCAATATATCTCAGTGAATCTGCTTCCTGACTGGACAATCCACTTGCTGGAGACTGCTGAATAACAAGTTACTCACATCTGACAGATTTCAGGATGTGTAATTGCTTGTGCCACAGTTGGTAAAACATCTGGGACTCACAGATGTGGTTGTGAATATCCAGTTATTGCTCAAACATCCAAACCCAATAAACTTCCCCAAACAAACAAAATCCTTTTAGCTACAAAAAACCCTTTTAATTAGTGATATTTATAAATAATTTTATTAAGTTACAGATCTTTGCTCTGTAAAATCATGCACCTCTGTTTATGTACTGAAATAATAATGAAGGCAGATAATAGTGAGGCAGTGAACTTGGAGAGCAGATATTCCCTTGAGAACCTAATGGGCAAGATGGGCTGAGACTTCCCAGCTATTAATTACTGCTGTCCAGCAGGAGCTGTTTGTCTCACAGCTCAATTGCAGGAGCAGACCACATATGTCCTCCTAACCCTGTGCAAAGTCAGACAGCTGAGTGTAAATCTTCACAGAAGTAGTTGCATATCTGCCCCCAAGGAAGAGCTGTGGCCCTTCTTTCTTCTCCTTTGCAATGAGAAATTTACAGTTTGGAGGGGTGTAGATCCTTGCAGCATCATCCACATCTGGGCAGTTGTGTTATGGCTTGGCCACAAGGTCCACAAGTCCCTCAACCCCATGCTGGAGGAATGTTGGCTGTATGAAATTGGTGCGTGCTCCTTTCAGGAACTACACGGTGGTGAACCTGGAGAAAGGAGTCATGGAAGTGCAGAGGATGAGCTGCCCAGGAATGAAGCTCTGCTGCCAACTCAAATTTCAGAATGCCCTGTGGGCAGCCACGGAGGTGAGCATTGCCTGTGCCCCCCTCGAGAGGGGCCTTGTTAGGGGAGACACAAACAGAGAGAAAGAGCCTGTTAAATTAGTAAAGCCAGGAGTGTGCCAGACAAAGGGCATCTCAGATGAGCAGTGTGAGTTTGCATCTGCTGTCTCCAGGTGTTTTGTTTCCACCTGACACACAGATCCAGGCTGTGCCTCCCAGAGACCGGAGCGATTGTGGGAATCTCGGCTTTCCAAGGGGAAACTCTCAGGGTTGGAGCAGTCTGTACCCAGGGATTTATCTGGGAAATGTCCTTATCTGTGAGCGATAAAGGGAGGCAGGGACACAAAACATGTATTTAAGGGTGGGGTTTTGAAAGAAGCCTGAGGGATTTGGAGGTTGGTGGGAAATGGGTACCCAAGTTTTGTTTTCACTGTGGAAAATTGCAGCTAAAAAGATAAGAGCGAGAGAGTGTGACTGATTTATCCCCCAGAGCCTCTGTACACCCATCAAAATGGGCTGGTTAGTGTCAGCCAGTTCTGACACAATTAATTCACACAAAACAAAGAAAAAACAGCCAAAAAAATAAATGCACCTGAAGTTCAGTGTTTTAGAGTGGGGGAAAAAAAGGGCACACTCACTAAGTAAATAATTTGTGTTGGCTGTTTCAGTCTGCCCTGGCATAGATCTTTTCTCCCCATAAGAAAATAAGATATTTTGACTTTTTCTGTTCTCAAAGAGATGTGAAGTTCAAATACTCTTTTTTTTTTTAGTAATAATAAATATAGAAAAATTAAAATTCAAAGATCTTAAAGCATTGTATTTCCACCATTTGGATCAGAATGAAAAGTGTTGCTGGTTCCCAAACTGGGTGCTCTTGGTCTGTCTAGTAGATTTAGGAGGTGTGGGGCAGGTGTAATTACACATAAAATGTAATGCCTCTTGAATGTAAAGATTAATGAAAAATAAGATACAACCTGCTTTAATTATTGTTTGGGAGTTTTGAATTCAGGGTTGTCAGATGCTGCTTTTGGATGTGGTGATAAAACCTCTACAATGCTGGATTTTGGTGACTTTTGGATAATGCATATATTGTCCACAGCCTGTTCTGGGGAACGCAGCACCTGCTTTCTACCCAGATGCCAAAGGCTCTCCATGGAAAACAGAAATTCACACTTTGACTATCAAGAAATACAAATAAAAACCAGTTTTGGAACTAATTAGATCTTGCTCAAGGTATCAAGATACAAAAAGCAGGGAGGTCATTTGTATTTATAGAATTGTATGTGCTTTTTCACAGGACCAGAAGATTTCTGTGTATGGATTGCAGGGCATGTGTCCCTTAAAGACTCCACAGAAGGGTTTAGACACTCCTGCCACAGTGAGCTGCTTCCTAGTGGTGCCTCTTGTCAAAAGGGTAAGGAACAACCCAAAGGAAAAGGGGCAGTAGTGAGACTCTGCTGCTGGCCAAGCTGCCACACTCAGCTGGTGCTGAAGGACTTTGCAATGCCCAGGAACATTTTGGCACTGCAAGGAGAAGGTTTCCAGGTCTGTCTGCCTCCGCCGGAGGACAGAGGTGGGGGCAAGAACCTGAGTCAGGGGACCAAAGCTGGCACTTCCAAACCTGCCGGGGAAATAGTCAAAACAGATCAAATTCCTTGGCAATCCGTCTGCGTTTCCACTTCACTGGAACACAAGGTTTAGGCTGATCAAGCAAAGTAGAGAAGACATGAAACAATAATTGCAGGACGTGGGTACATCCGGCCTCTTGTACCCAGTTTTCCTGGGCTATGTGCTGTCATTTGTGTGCACAGTCATCCTTAAATGTTATCTGGGCTCAGGCACACTCCTGTTTGGTTTTGAATGAGAACACTTAGATAATACAGCTGTTTTGGGTGATGCTCTTATGGGTAACACAGATAATTAATCTTATGGGCATTAAGACAAGTTATATGTTACCTGCCTAGCCCTGGAATTGCCAACATCCTGTTTCTGGCAGCAGCAATCTGACCTGAGTGCCTATTGTGGGCAAGTCTTGGGAGATGTATAAAAACTGTTTTCGAGCTAAATTACCTCCGGTTTGTTTACAGCCACCTCAAGTGAAAACATATAATTATGTTCCAACATTACTGGTAGCTGTGTAGTCTTTGCAAATGCCAGCAGACTGGGATGTGTCTGAGAGCTCAGCATGAGGCAGCTCTCGGAGCTGCTGGCTTATACCAGGCTTGTCCTGAGCCATTGTCCATTTCTGGCTCGTCTGCTGGGATTGCTGCATGGGCTGAATCTGAGACAGATGGTTTGTGTAAGGTGTGCTGCTGCACTTCCAAACATGGTGTAAGTAGGACTAAAGTAGGGCATCGATGTAAAGTTGGCACAGGGCTGGACTTCTCTGCGTCTGTTGGCTTTTCTTGGCTCCTGGACCTGCAGCGTTTGTCCGCTGTGGAGTTTCATTTCTGATGTGTAGGGCAAATTTCTTTTTCGTGCTACCTGAGGTTCCATCCAGGACAGTTGAAGGAGTCTTTTGGTTTCAGCTTTTCCACTGTCACACAGCTTGCAAAGCCATTCCTCAGGGGTTACGAGTGGCTTTATGTCTCCTGGTTTCTATTTCCAGTTTGTGGCTTGCCTAGAAAATGTCATAAATAATGCCAGGCCCTACAATAGCAATATTGAGTCTAGACACCTCCCTTCCTCCCCTAACCCTGCCCAACCTTCGAGAAATCCATCTCCCTTCAGCTCACTCCTTAGTTTATTGGACTTACTTTTTCCTCTCTCCTTTCTATGAATGAGTTTGGCAGTGAAATGGCCAGAGCAGCAGCCTGGGGATGTGCAGACCAGGCTGGCAAGAACTAAACCAGCCAGTTCTTCCAAAAAACCTATGTGGAAAGCTTACACTTGTCACACTCACTGCCTGGCCAGCAAGCCCTATCAGAGCTATCACAGTCATTGCTGTTCAGTGGAGAAAAGAATTGCATTTCCCTGGGAAGAAAGCCTTCAGCTGGTGAGATGTGAGGTAACTTTTAGTCAGAGAATTGCCGAGGGATGTTGCTGGGAAGGGGAATTCTTTACGACTGCCTTGGGAAGGCTGATCCAAAAGAAATAGTTTCCAAAACTTGGTTTCTCATCCAAGGGAACCATCATGGAAATTTGAAAGCAGGCGAGAGGGGCCCAGAATCTGAAACTCACCCGCCAAGGAAAAGTCTTGTACAATTTAAGCTTTTTGTTGCATGCTTGTTGTCACCAGGATTATTCTTTTTTTGTAAAGAGAAGAAAAAAGAAAACAAATTAGCAAATGAGCAGGTTAGAAAGGGCAAACCAAGACACATTCTGCCTTGTGGAGGGAGAGAGATGTGGAGGGAGAGAGAAGCCTAAAATGGGTGCAAATCTTTGGCCTCGTGCAGAAACCTGGAGCACATGGAAACAAAAGCTGCATTTAAAGGCTGCAGCCAGCAGTGCCAGACCCTGCAGGGATGAGAGGAGGAGGAGGAGGTGACCAGGCCCTGGTGTAGCATTTTTTGCCATTTCTCCTGACCTGCTGGCAGCAGGACAGGACGTCTGGAGCCGGCTCATCCCCGCACATCGCAGCCGGCACGGCCCCGCTCGGGGCCTTCCTCCTGGCACAGCAGGGCTGCTGGCAGCCCAGAGCCTTCAAATGCACTTCTGTTGCTGTGTGTTTTTGTTGGCCCTTTGTGGAGCCCAAATGTTGAAAATGAATTCTGAGAAAGTTACTTAAGGTTTCTGGAGGCTGCAGCCCTGCCCGCCTTTGGTCACTGCTGGAATACCCTGATCAGGAGAGCTCTGCCTCACTGGCACTGGATAAAATCTGTGCCATCTGTGGGAAGGTGGTTTTTGACATGGTCTTCTATGAAATTGGTCATTCCCTCAGCTCAGTCACATGAGGGACTGCAGGTGAGAGCATTTCTCAGCATTTGAGTTCCTACTTCTTGTTTCTTATCTCTTTGAGCAGTAACAACAGTGGTTGGATAGAAACACGTCCTGATAGCCAAGATGGAGAGAAATAAATGCCCCAGTGGAAAAAATATCTTCCAAATTTGCTTCCACCATTGTTCCATCTCAGACAGGCCAGAATTTGACGTTGATATTACTGGTAACAGCAGAAAGGGGTCCCTGACCCACCTCTGCCTGGTTATGGTGCTGACTGCTCAATGCCAGGGAAATTTGGCCTGTGGAACCCAAAAGGGAATAGGGATTCTGTTCTGTAGTAGCTGACACTAATCAAGGAATTCAAAATAATTTTTTCTGAAGACTATGCTCAGATAATTCAGCGTTATCAAATCAAATGAGACAAAATTATAATCTCTGAATATTTTAATCATGTCCTGTGTCACACTGGGAGCAGTTCAGGTTGACATATCCACATTACAGTTAATATCTGACGTTCCCATTGCAATTTAAATTCTCCAATTCTAGTAAGAAATGCCTTCGTGCAGGGTCCTTTGAACTGAAAAAGTTGGATCATTTTTCCAAAGAAATGTGGGCTGTTCTGCTTTGTTTTATTCAGTTTTAAATAATTGAACTCCCTTCCAAAAAAAAAGTAACCCAAAACCCAGCTTGTGCAAAGCATTGTGCCATGATCCAACCTACTGATGCAACTCCTTGGCAAAGCCACTTCCAGGAGCCTTTGCACCAGATCCACATGGCAGCAGGGATATGGCACTGAGCACTGCAGGTCGTTGGGGTTTCTTTTAATTAGTGGTTAGAGAATTGGGACTGGACTGAGTTAGTCCAAGCCCCATTTCACAACTTTCCACTTGCTTTCCTAGTTTTTCCCATTACAGTAAAATTCTGCTGTGATTTGGATTAGTCATAGGGGCTCAGTGCTCTCGTGCTTTTACTCATACTTGGTGTGCAGAGAGTTTCTCTTTGTCCAGGACTCTCAATGAGCCTTGCAAGCGGAGCTGTCAATTAAATAACACTTATCTTGCACTACCTGCCCCTCAATAGCTGGAGCAAGTCAAGATACTGATTTTTCTGGGGATTTACAGCCTGGGAACTATTGTCCAGGCCCAGCAGAATCCAGATCCCTGTAAGGGCACAGGGATGCCTTAATTTAATCTTTGCATTCCCAGGAAAGGGTGACTCTGAGCCCTCAGCCCATCTCACTGGCATCCTGGGCATGCCAAAGGCAGGGCTTTCCTCTGTGGAGAGGCTTAGGAGGGGTGAGGTTGGGTCAGCTGTGTGGTGCTTTGTCTGGTTCTGTTTGGTTTGCTGTGCTTAGTCCAGGCAGCAAAAAAGTCCTGGGTAAAATGGCCTTTTTTTAGAATTTATTGCTCCACAGGGAGGAAGTAGAAAGGCCTTTGAGGTAAGTATTGTTTTATCTGCTTCACAGATGGGGGAGTTTCTGGTAGAGACCCAAGGTCACAGGCAGTTTTGTTCCCAAGAGATCCATATTTCCCAGTCTGTTTAGCAGCATTTTGCCCCGCTGGGATGAGCTGGAGGAGTTGCTGAGCCATGGCCTTCCCAGCAGCTCCTGGCACACGAGGGTTGCATGGCCACGGAGCTGGAGCTGTGTCCAGCACATCTGTACATTTAGGACAGGTTTTTACCAACCTGCAGAATTGTTTGTGGCACTTGGCAGGTGCTTTGCTGAGCTGCTGCTGCTTCTGTGCCCTCGGCTGGAATGTCTGAGCTGCCAGGAATCCCAGACCCAGAGCACATCCCTGGGAGAAGCAGTGGTCTCAGAGCAGCAGACTCTGGATGTGGAGCAATCACTAGATGCTCTTGTTTGTGAGAATATTGGCTCCCTTTTTTCATTTTTACTGCATTTCTTCCATTCCTCTCCTACCTACATTGATAGCAATAGCTTTACTCCTTTTTGGAAGTGAGCCGGATTTCTACAGCTGGATTCCTGGGATCATGATGGCTGTCTCTGAACATACTCCAGCTTCAATTTGTTAACCTTCAGGGCAGGCTGCCAGGTCTGTCTGTCCGCCCTTGCCAGTAAAGAGAGAGGTAATACTGGGTGAAAGGAGTGGGGCTCTGCAGCAGCTTCTAGGGAATGACTTTTTTATGTTGCTGTTATCGCTGTTTTGGGGTAAGTTACTGATGTTCTTGCAGAATGTGAGAAGCAGGCAGAACGTTTGGGATTAAAAGCTCTTCTTTTACAGAGAAGTAAAGAAATAGGAGAAAATTCTTTGCTGTGAGGGTGGTAAGGTCCTGGCACAGTGAGGCTGTGGCCTCCCTGTCCCTGGAAGTGTTCAGGTGCAGGTTGGGTGGGGCTTTGAGCAGCCTTGTCTAGTGGAAGGTGTCCCTGCCCATGGCAGAGGGATGGAATGAGATGATCTTGCAGGTTCCTTCCAACCCAACCATTCTATAACTCCATGAAATTTTTCTCTCTTTCTCACAGAACTCATACATGGTGCTGGCTGGCTTGTCAGATGGGCTGGTAGCTGTGTTTTCAGTGTCCCAGGGCCTGCCAGGGGACAACTGCTCCTACCTGTGCTCCCACACAGCAAACAGGTCCAAATTCCACATCTCGGACGACGACCCACGGCAGAACCCGTACCCGGTGCGGGCCATGGAGGTGGCCAACAGCGGGGCCGAGGTGTGGTACAGCAACGGCCCCGGCGTGCTGGTCATCGACTGCGCCGCCATGGAGATCAGCAGGAGGCTGGAGCCCTTCAGCCCGCCCTCCTGCATCGCCTCCATCGCCTGCACCTCTGAGTGCCATGGCGAGGAGGTGGTCTGGTGCCTGGATGACAACAGCAACTTCCTGGTGATGTTCCACGCCACCAGCTACCAGCTGTGCGCACGCTACTTCTGCGGGGACTGCAGCCCCCTCAGAGACATGTTCACCATCCAGCAGCCCTTGGCTGCCATCCCAGCCACAGCCCCCCTCAGCCACGGGGCTGTGGAGAACAGCCCTCCAGGGGACATGGGCATCATGTACAGCCCAGACGTGGGTACCCAGATCCTGAACCACCAGGACTCGCTCACAGATTACTGCTCCGTGTCTTCCTACTCCTCCTCTCCTCCCAACACCGTAACCCGCTGCCCCTCCAGCCTGCCCAGCTCACCCATGAGCTCTTCCAGTGCACCCTTCTCCACAGATTTTGAGGAGTCTGAGAAATTCCACGAGCTGAAGGCTCCCCTGGATCATGATGCTTCCCCTGCAGGTGACAACACAGAGCATCTCCAAGCAGTCAAGATTCTTCCTGTAAAAGACCTCATCTGGATCCCCAGGTAAATAGGTCACTCACCCAGACAACTTAGTCAAAATCCCTCCTGGCTGAACATGAGATTAACTCAGGCTGATTCAGCAGTTTTTGCATTCCCTGTATGATTCACCTGGCCAGAAAGTCAAGTTACCATTAAGAAATTTCATTGCCTTTTGAAAGTATGCAGTGTTGAGCAGAGTGGTCATATGGAAGACCTTGCTAGGTTGATTTCAGCAGAATGAGAAAGGGGTGGTCAGACTCCAGGCCGTGTTTCCCCAGCTACTGAGGAAACAAAGAGCAGCAGGCAGTGTCCTTGCTTGGACACAGGCCTGGCAAGTCCTGCTGACTCCTGTGGAGCTGATGGGAGCCTCTGGGAAGCTGATGTTACTTGTCACAGGATCTCTCACTGCAGTGGATCCAGGATGCCCCCATGGCATCATGGTGCCCCCTCCCCTGCAAGGCATCATGTGGCTGCAGGTGGGCAAGGAGCAGAGGATGGATATTCATCCAGCAGGGATCTCTCTCAGCTGACAGCATCCCCAGTGCTGAGGATGTGACACCTCCCTCGTTTCTCTTCCAGGAGAGGAGGGGACATCATCATCATCGGGCTGGAGAAGGAGTCGGGCACCCAGCGGGGCAGGGTGATGGCGGTGCTGAAGGCAGGGGAGCTGGCTCCCTATGGGTGAGGCTCACCGGGCACACCAGGGGCAGGCTGGGGGGCAGAGGGGGGCTCTGCAGGCCCTCAAGGCTCTTGGGAGCTTTCTCTTGGCTTCCAGCAGCCTCTGAGGAGCTCCCAGTGGGAGGACACAGAGTTGCTGGTTGCACGCTCTCAGAGCGGAGGCAGACAGCAAGGGGAAGACACTGTGGCTACAACCTGGTCTCCAAAATCCACAGAGAGTGAACACCCCATAATGACACAGACAGGACCGTGTACAGTGTGATGGAGTTGGCCTGATCCTGCCTGGTGCTGGCTCCCTTTGCTCTGAGGGCACCTGGCAGGAGGTCAGAGCAGCTTGGCAGGCTCAGAACAAGAGGTGTATTTATGCAGAGCACGGCGCTTGTCTGTGGCTGCATTCACGTGGGTCAGGTTGATGCTCTGGCTCTAAATGAGCACCTTTGTGCTGTGGGCAGTGACAGGCCAGGGGACGGCTCCTGGAGCACAGGGGAGAGCGGTTGTATACGTTAATTTAAAATGTTTCATACAGGGAAGGAGAGTCCAAGGAAATAAATAGCTGCTGGAGAGGTGGGGGTGTTCCTGCTGATCACTTAAATACCGGTCTGGGATTGTACTATTTATGTCCAAACAAATGCAGGTTAAGCAGTGCTAAGGATTATAAATGATCATTTATTACCACCAGGCAAACACAACAGGAGATCAAAGGGTCCTGCCATTCCCTCTACTCTGAACTGTGTCTTTATCAGTTAGCTGGGAGGAGAGAATTCTCTTTATTGGTCACAGGTGCTCTTAGGTTGGTTTTGCTTAACCCAGATTGAGTGTGGAGTTCAGGCAAAGTGATACCACATCTCACACCTGACTGGACCAGGCACCAATGGCCATTGACCCTCCCTGTTTGAGCAGCAGGATAAGGAGCAGAAGGGGAGGAAAGGGAAGGGGCTGCTCAAATGGCAGAGCAGAGCAGAGAGGGGAAGAAAGGGAGGGGGTTTTATAGGGGGAGTTTGTGATAAAAACTAGCTGCCAAGGACAGTCTTGTGGCCAGTGCTCCCAGCTGGACACCTTTCTGGGGAAAGAGTTTGGGACCAGCCTTCCCCATCTGCTATGAGAGTGGTAGAAGGAGCCCAGTGAAGGCTGGACTCCTGTCCCTTGGACTCTGTGAGGGAGAAGTGTCCTTGTCTGCCCAGCCACCTCCCTCTGAGGTACCTGCAGGGCCAGCTTTGACAGAGACCCAGAAGGGAAGCACATGTAAC
Organism: Muscicapa striata striata; assembly: GCA_030060385.1. Lineage (NCBI taxonomy): Eukaryota > Metazoa > Chordata > Aves > Passeriformes > Muscicapidae > Muscicapa > Muscicapa striata. The sequence goes on from JAREIS010000125.1 coordinate 925,071, forward strand.
ACAGACCACACAAATCCCTGAGTGCTGCCACAGCTGTGCCTGCTGCTCTGGGCTCAGGGCTCAGACCCTGAGCTGACACAGGCAGCTCCATCCCACTTCCATGGTTTATTCCAGGCTGTGGAAGCTCTCGGCGCCCTGCCAGCTGTGTTATGATGGAGCTGTTCTGAAAATGCCCAGCTGGCAGGAGGAACAAGAGTCTGTGGATTTAGCAAATCAGGAGATTAGCAGCAACTTCAAATGCCACGGCAGACTTAAGCCCCCACCTGCATGTTTAGGCACCTGAATCCTTTAAAAAACTTTTTCCCATGTCACTGAGCTGCTTGGTTTTGATGTGATACAGTTTCTGATCCCTCTCTTTGTTACATTCTCCTTGCTGAAGGATTTGCAGCTTATAAAAAGCTTGTGTAGCTGGAAGGGAGGCTCATGGGCCAGTGCTGCACTTGCAGAGCTGCTCTTCCACACAGTGCCCTTCCCTGAAATCAATGTCCTTCCCTGTAATGCCCTTCCCTGTGATGCCTTCCCCTATAATACCCTCCCTGCCCTCTGCTCCCTTTCCCAGGACTCTGGTGGATGCAGCTCTGGTGGCAAAGGACACGGTTGTGTGCTGCTTTGAGAACGAGCACACGGAGCGGTGCCTGGCAGTCTGGAGGGGCTGGAGTGCCAGAGACTTTGACATTTTCTACCAGGCCTATGAAGAGCTGGGCAGGCTGGAGACCTGCATGCGCAAGAGAAGGTAGTGCCCGTGGGAGCCCAGGCTGGGCGGGAGACGAGCGCCCTGGACTCGGGGACACGGCCAGACCAGGGCTGATGGGGGACTGTGTGTGTGGTTTGCTGCTAGTGATCACCCTGGGGTTCCCAGAGCCCCATCAGGGCTTTGGGGAATGAAGCTGCTGGGACAGGCCTGCGAGCTGGGAGCTCTCGGCTCCCCTGCACTGGTTGAGAGCAAAGGCAGAGGTGGCTGCAGTTCTGCTCATCCCCCCATTTCCAGTTTGTTCTTCCCCGTTTTGAATTCCTTCCTCACCTTCGGCATGCCCTGGCTGCTGCTGCTGCTGCTGTTGTGTTATGTGTGTCAGCCAGGAGAGCTCCGTGGGCTCTTCCCTGGGAGCCTGAGCACGTTTTAATCCTGGCTGGCACTGTGGGCTGATTCACCCTGTTCCCAGCAGGAATGCATCTGCTGGAAACCCTGCACTGTGGGGCTGCTTCCTACCTCCCTGCAGCTCCATTAGGGGCTACTTCAGGTGTAGTCCCTGTGCAGAGACACCCTGGTGTAGGAACCAGTGAGAAGCCGTGGCTGGCCACTGCATTTCTGGTTCCTAAAAGCTGTAGTGGTGCAATGTTCCTGTGAGGGAGCCCGAAACAACCTGCCAGGAATGCTGCACCAGGAGTGAGTGAACTGGTTCATGGCACTGCTGCTTTGTCAATGGAGCTGGTGAAAATCAAAGCCACTGGGTGTGACAGATATTCCTGGTGGAAGAGAAGGAAGCCCCCTGACCAGGGAGGTTTATAAGCTGTCTCTGCTCCACTCCTTTCTCTTTGGAAATGCACTCCGGAGCAGCAGGAACACAATAAGCTCAGTTTGCCTGTGTATCTGTGCAGCTTCTGCCCACCACAGCTTGTATTTTATCTTCATTAGTGGCCTGGGATGCTGTATTGGCTCTGAATCCAGTTGCACTTAATTATCCCAAGCATGTACAGCAGTGTAAAAAGTGCCCCCAGCTAAGCACCCTGTATAAAGGTGTACAGTTTGATTTTGGACCTTTTTTTTTTTTTTTTTTTTATCCCAAGAATCTTGTGTGAGCATCGGCAAGGCTGGCCAAGGCCGAACGGGCAGGTTAACCCTCTGGTTCACATTTCTGTTGCAGGCTGCTAAAATATCTTCTTCAGAAACAGAATGTATCCTAAAATAAACTGGTTCCTCCCCAGGATGATACTGCATTGGTGGTTTTTATTGGAAACCCAGCTGGCACTGGGTGTTTGGGGTTTGCAGCATGGTTCAAGTGCTTGTCATGATGAGCACAGCTGGAATCAGGGCTGTGAGTACAGACTCTCCATACCTGGCCTTGCCTGTGGCTGTCACCCTGTGCCTCCCAGCACCTCATGAAGCAGGTAGGGCAGCACCAAAACTCACCTCCCTTGCCAGGACACACTCTCTGCCTGTTGTCTCAGGGCTGGGGTGAGGTCTCACGGTCTCCTTCTCCAGCTGCCAGATTCCTTTGACTTGCAGGAACTCTTCCCGTGATACCTGAAGCCCCAACAGGAGATAAAAGGCTCATTCTTTCATTCAGCTTTGCAGGTTTCCTTTGAGGAAACACCCTGCAGAACAACCACAGCAGTTCCTTATTGTTCCTCTTGAGCAGAACACCTTGGGTGCTGTGCTGCTTCCAAAGCCAGAGTGGGCTTGAGCCCACCATGGGCTCCCCAGTGCCCATGGGGGAAGCTGGAGCATATCCCAGCCCTTTGGTGGGCCCTAGCCAAGGCCTGGACACAGAAGGGCCTTTGTTCTGCTGGACACCATGTTGTGGGGCTGTCAGTGCACAGCACCCTTCCTGACACACCAAGACATCCCTGCTCCTTGCCAGGTGGGTCAGGGTGGTCAGCTGGGGAGGGAAGGGAAGGGGGTGGCACCTGGGTTTCACAGGACCTGTGAGAGAAGCTGCAGTGGTAGGTGGGTGCCGTGCCCCAAAACCTCCTGGGAGCAGGGCTTGGTTCCTGAAAGCAGGTGAGAGCCTGACTGTTGCTACCCTGGAATAAGAACAAAATCCCCACCTTCAGCAGACCTGAAACCTCATTAGCACAAGGCTCCATTAAGTGAGCACTGCACGTGCAACAGGAATGATTCCCCAGGGGCAGAAATAAACAGACATTAAAAACAAAATTAAAACAACTCCCACCAGTTCAAACAGTTTGAGATTTCAGTGCTCTTTTCCATCTCTCCCACCAGCAATGCCTGCTTTCCTGATGGCAGGTACAGGTGAGGGGCATCAGACATCCTGGGGGAAGGGATGGAGTCACAGCTAGGAAAAGCCCCCAGAGCCCAGGAACAAGGGGCAGCATGAGCCCCAGGCATGGGTCTGGGGGAGCTGCACCTATCACAGTCCTCACTATTTTATTTCAGCTGATAAAAATAAGCCTAAGCAGGGCCTTGGTGGGGAAGATTATTCCTTCAGCTGACTGAGGAGAAGCAAAAAAGCAGCTTTGGGTTTGTTTTGTCAAGGCCAGGTTTCCCCCAGGCCATCCTGGGAGCAGCAGGAGCACAGGGAAGGAGCTTAGTGTTGGGAGGGAAGTGGATATTCTTGGATTGGATTAACCCCCAGCACCAGCAGTGGGAGGGCAGGGGATGCCAGGGCTGTTAATTACTCATCAAGGAAGCAAAGAGAGATGAACAGGATCTGCCTGGGATTAACTAAGCCCAAAAACCCATCCAGCTTCACTCCCTCACTCACCTGCCTCCTGAGAGCAGAGAGCCACACACGTCCCTGGGTCTTTCCCTGGAATGCTCAGGGGTCCTTTACCTGCTTTGAAAGGATTATATTCAATTCCCAACTGGATACTGATTCCTATTCCTGGTTTGGGCTGTTTCTTTGCTGGCATCAGTGCAGTCAGGCCTTGGGATGAAGAACAGCTGTGCCCAATACCAGCACCCAGTGTGGGGCATGGCCTGAATATTTTTTGTGGGGAAGCATGATGTAGGGGCAAAGTACTGGTTGCATCTCATATCCAAGAGCCATATCCTGATGCTCACTGAGGACATTTTGGGGCCCCAGCACCGTGGGTGCACTGACCCCACCAGGCTGGGGTTGTCCAGCCCCAACCTACCCCTCCATGTGCAGGAAAGCAAGGAGTGTTATAGCTCATTCTGCTAGGAAAGGAAAGAAGGGCTGGCTCTGCCTTGTTTCACACAGTGCCCTGGACAGTGGGCAGGAATTGTAGTTTGATGTATTAGAGCAAAACCCCATCTCTTGTGCCCCCAAGACAGGGTGGGGGCAGGTGAACACTGACCAGCTGGATGCTCCCCATCCCACACAGCACCAAGGGCTCCCAGCTTCAGTGTAAGGAAAAATAAGGTGGTTTCTAAGGGAGGTGGGGAAAGGGCAGCACTGGCTGCTTTGTATTCTGCTACTGAAAGAACAGAGGAAATTAGTTTTCTTTAAGCAAGCTTTAAAAGGACAGGAAATATCGTGGCTACTTGAGGCTGTCCTCAGCTTACCCCGGCCAGCGGCGCTGGGATGGGAGCTGGGTCGGGCTCCAGTGGCTTCACCCAGGTGGAGGAGGTGAGGATGGGGCTGGGATGGAGATGGGAGTGAGGATGGACTTTTGATAAAGATCAGGGTGAGGATGGGGCCAGCAATGAAGCTGGAGGTGGAGATGAAAATGAGAAGGATGGGACCAGGCATGGGGCTGGGGATAAGAATGGTGCCAGGGATTGGGCTGGGGCTGAGCTCACCTGGGACAGGTGCTCAGCACTGGGGGAATCACTGCCAAGTGATGCTGGCAGGGGCAGAAGGGCAGAGCACATCCCCAGGCCATGAGTGGAACATCCACAGTGACTCAGGTTTCCCAGGGCCATTGTTCCTACCCCAGCACTCAGAACCATCCTGGCAGAGCCAATCCTGGCACAGCTAACAGCCTTTATCTGCCCCATATCCCAGCCTGTTTGCACTGGAAGTTTGTTTTATCATGGAAACACTTTAAACTGTGCCCCTTTTGGGAGCCCTCTAGGTAAAAAGTCAGTAAAACACAAAGCTGGTGTTACTCTTTTGTCATCTTCTTCTAAAAGGTGGAGCCGGATCCTGGCAAAGTCCTCTTGACACCCCCAGCCAAACAGGAGGGACCCCCAATTTCCAAGAGACTCCAGCCCAGCCTGCTGGAAATGTTGGAGCTGATTCAGGTCAATTAAAGTTGAGGTTTTTATTGAATTAAAGTGTGAAAGCAAACACAGCCAGCCCAGCATTTGGGCTGTTATTTTTTTGATGTTAATTTAATTTTTTTCACTCCACTCATAAAAGTGATTTAGAAGGTGGCAGGGATTCCTGGGCAGGAGGAGATCTGGGAGACAGTTCTGGAGCTTGGAAAGGACATGGACACGCTTCTTACACCTGGGAAAGTGTGCAGCAGCTCAGACGTGAGGAATAAAAGTGCTTCTGGCAGCAGCAGCCAGGTAAAATCCAGGAAAATGGAAAGGATTCCTCATGAGATGCACTGCCTTGGCTGTGGAGCCCAGGTTGTCTCCAAGGCTGCCCAAGCCTGGGAAGAAGGTGGCTTTTGAGCTCCAACTGGGATCAAACCCCTGCATTTGCTCTGGTGAGCACAATAGCTCACACTGGCAGAGTCCACTGGGTACAAAAACATTAATTAGAACAGATCCCACATGGGCAGTGTCCCACCAGCCCAGGGATCACCAAGGCCAGAGCAGAGGAGGAGCCTGGTGGGGCCTGGACCTTCTCCCCATTTTTAATGCCACAGCAAAATTTCCTTTCCAAAAAGCTCCCAATTGCAGCTGGCTGTGCGAGCCGAGTATTTTTAGCAAGTATTCATGCAGAACGGCTCAGGATAATAATTTGCAATGTAAAGTTGGAGGCTTCCACAAAAACTCAGAGTAAGCAGATTTGGGTCAGCAGGACTTTGTGCTGATTTTGCTGAAAGGAACCATCCAGCCAGGTCCAGGGGAGCTGCATGGAGCTGGAGCTGGTCACGGAGTTTTATGGGTAATAAACCCCCACTGTGCCCACAGGACCAAAACTTGAAATCCTTCCATGGACTGTGACTCTGCAGTGTTACAGAGAAATGTTTCACGTGTAAATAGTCACATCCAGCACAACAGTCACCAGGAGTAGCTGCTGCCTTTCTGGACTCACATTTTCCTCATCTCCCTTTGCCTCTTTTTGCCATCATTGATCCTTGAGCAGAAGGGAAAACCTTTTAGAAAAGAGCATTAATAAATCCAGCTCCTCACCCAGGGGTGACCAGAGAAGGTGAAGGGTTCAACACCATGTGCCCAGGGGCTGCAAAGCTGTTTGGGTGGGAATTTTATTGCTGTGAGGATACCCATGGCCAACCCAGCATCCAACCCAGGTTACCTGCACCAGATTAATGAGGGGAAGAAGTGTCTCACAGGTTTAATTGTTTTAATAAAGAAGAGAAGCATCTCTATAGGTAGGACATGACTGGGCACCACATCCTTCATTTTCAGGATGACACCATCTCATTTTCTCACACCTATCTGGCCCAGAGGAAAACCCTACATGATTTTCCTGCTTCCTCAGCACAAAGCAAAGTTCTGTTGAAGGAAACAACCGGAGTAAATTGAGAATGAAATGTTCCAGCCCTAGAAGGGATTTTTGTCAAGCGTGGGTTAGCATTTACCAGCTGATGATTTCCACCTCTATCCAGTCCCTTACAACTGGGGCAGCAAATGCCACTTATTTTAGTATAAAATGGGTTTATGTGTTTAGACTCTGTCATAAAGGCCTATAATTAAAATTTAACTTTAAAATGGACTACTTTTAAGCTGCAAGTCCATAAAATATGTGATCAATTGTGATGTGAGGCCTCAAGGGCTGCCTGCAAGCTTGGTGCAAAACTCACTTTTAATAGAGATTTGATAACAGAATTAGAACTGCAACAACTGAAAAAAACCACCCCAATACCAGATGGGTGCTGTTCACTAAATAGCTTTTTCCAGTTGCATACATTCTGCTTTTACCAGCTGTTATGGGCTAAAAAAAGTCCAACATAATCATACATGATAATAAATACAGTACAAGTACAGGGCTTTTTTCCCCCCATTTTGCTGCCATTCTTTGTGGTTCATATTCTTCAAGCTCTTTTCTGTACTACAAATACAAGTTGCTTTTTTTTTTTTCTTTTTCCCTTGTGTGAAGAAACACCTCTGCAATCCCTAAGATTCTTGCTTTGGGACTTAATTTTGTCCTCACACCAATACTGAGTGACTCCTAGAGCTATTAAAAAAAAAGTGCTCAACCCACTTAATCATTATTTTTGCTGTGTTCTGAATACACAAAACATTAGGGCACCATGCAGCCTTGTCACTGTATGCATTTGAAACACACACTTACGGGTATTTTCAGGCAGCAGAAGTACTTTTAACATTTTCACGAGGAAAAAGTCAAAACCAGGGAAAGGCACAGCTCATCAGCACCAGAGCCTGATGAATGGGTTGGTTCTCCCTTCCCCCTGAGCCAAGGTATAAGCACTGAGCTCATCCCAGGCCAAAACACAACACAGAGGTGAAAACCCCCTGGAAGAGAGAGATCTTTTCACTCTGTGCCTAAGCTGGGTGGAATGATACGGACTGACAACGTGAGCAGCTCCGATTGCAAATAAAAAAATCTTTATTGCATCTTGGAAGCAAGTCTTAAAAAAAAAAAAAAAAAAAAGAAAAAGAAAAAAAAAAGGAAGGAAGGAAGGAAGGAAGGAAGGGAAGGAAGGAAGGAAGGAAGGAAGGAAGGAAGGAAGAAGGAAGGAAGGAAGGAAGGAAGGAAGGAAGGAAGGAAGGAAGGAAGGAAAAAAAAAAAAAGTGAAGGAAAAGTTTTCCATGCACCTACATCCTTGGGACTGTCACCAGAAAATGATGAACACAGTAAGACACAGACTATGCTAGTTGCAGTTCAGACTCCATACACGTGTAAACAATGGTTATTTCTTCTACTGGAATAGCAGTTGCTCAGTAAGTTCCCTTTAAACATGGCAACAACCACCTAACCCTTGGGTTTTCTCCATTCCTTCACTTGCCTCCACTTCCCAAAGAGTAGCTGAAGTGGAACTGAGGGCAATGAGATGAAATGGGGCTGGAGGATACAATAGAAAAATATATTGTTCGCTGGTTTTTATTTTTTATTTCTGCTGAGCAGGATATTTACAGGTACATAGATCCCAAGAGATCATCAGCTTCAATGACAATGTCCAGTCACTAAGTCTCAGTGTACAGGGTTCCCTATCTGGCTTTAAGGCACTTTATTTCATGTATTTTCTCTTACCTTGCTAGATGTTAACTCACAGGGATCACACTTTCCTTGTATTCAGCCTCCTCATCCCCAGTTCCTCTTAGAATACCAAAAAAATTCCTAAACTCACTGAATTAATTCCAAAAATGTTAAGAAATTTGAGGGGGGAAAAAAAAGATTCATGAAAAAATATTTTAGAAAGTAATCTTTGGAGATCATTTACTGTAAGTATGATGTACACTACCTTATCAGTGAGAAGATGCAATACATTCCTAATATATATATATATATTTACACACACATATATATATATATAAAATATTAAAATGACTAACAGATACTCAAGGAAAGGTCAAGAACCTAAAACAATGGATATTAAATAAATTAACGGTCTAGCAGATACAGGGGGAAAAAAAAATCCCAAATCAAAACTAGTAATCAAATGTAATAATTGTTCCCATTAACATCACGTGACGGACCGAACGGGATCGATGCGATGGGGCGCGGGACACTCGGTGCAGAGGAGTTTTCCAAGGAGTTTTCCCAGCTCTCCTCAGGGATCTTGGATTGTTCCTTGTGTGCTGTGGTTTGGCTGCCAGAGGTTCCCATTTCCCAGCCCCTTCAGCATTTCCTGGTCGCATCGCTCAGCCCCTGGACACAGAACCCCCCTCGGATTCCCCGCACGCTCCGTCCGTCCGCGGACCAAATATCAAACACAACAATTTCTACAAGGACTAATCACGGCTTGTGCTTACTTCCTTCCCTCGCCTGCCCAGAATAACTGGAGGTGTATTTTTAAACTGAAATAATCAGCTATTAGGGGAAAAAAAAAAAACCCTCCTGGGATTACCACCCTTTCTCATTGCCACAGCGACTCAGATTTTCTAACGCAATTTGAAAATTAATGGCTAATCCTGAACCAAAGGAGCAGAATCTTTGCACGGTAGCAGTCACACCAAAAACATTTAGACACAGCATTTTGTCACTTGGCTTTGCACGCTCAGGTCCACATTTACAGAATCCCAGCCATGAAGATGGCAACAGAAACGGTAGGAAACAATATTTTGTTCATAAGGAAATTCTAATTCAAGTCAGATTTCTGCTGATCAGATAACTCTTAAACAACTATTTTTTTCTTTTTTTTTTTTTTTTTTTTTTTTTTTTGTTTGAAGGCAAATATTGATACAGTTTTGTTCAAAACCAAAAACACAACAACAAAAAAACCCAAGGGCCTTGTTCTTCTCAAAACGAGCGCTTTGTAAGAAAACAACAATGATTTCTAAAATATATCCTGTGTGGTCTTTTAAAAGTGAATTATCAAAAAACATTTTCCCAAAAATAAATTAGATAATTAAAAAAAAAGTCTTTTCCAGCATAGCTGGACATTAGGCTGTCCTCACTGAGCCATTAGTATTGCTGCTTTTCCCAAAATTTGGGTCATTTTTTTCAAACCATATTTCAGCCAGCTGTTGTGTGGACCCATAAGTTGAAGCTTTGGACCCCAAGCACATTTTATATTGTTTTGGATCAAGATTAGGGTCACAAAAAACAGGGTGATGCACATGAACTACTCCAATTTCTTGGCTTCTGAAAGTTTTTAAGCCAGCTTGAATGACTTTGTTAAATAGATCTACGTCTTCAAGGCCCCAACCTTGGATGGAGACATCAAAGCCACCCGCTCGAAGAAGGTCACCTTTGTAAATACAGGTGATACCAAAGCCATAGTTCCTCCAGAAACCTGTTTTCTGAGTGAAGGCAAAATGATTGTCACTAGGAACCTTTCCACTATAAACAATCTTTGGATCATACTGGCTAAAAATGATGGGAAAATACACTTGCTGACCCAGAACTGTATTGGCTCTACACCGCTGGAGGAATTCTGTGGTAAACACTAAGTCAACATCACAGAAGAAAAGTAAAGACTCGTTCTGGAACTGAGAAGATCCGACTTCCAGAGCCAGTGCCCTTGAGAACTCCCCTGACACCGGCAGAACCTGCATGTCAGCCCTGGGGTATTTGGAGTGGTAATCTCTCATCAGCTCTATCTGCTTGGCTTTGTCAGGGTTGGAGTTGGAATTGAAAAGCAGGACAACCAGCTTGACGTTCTGGTTTGGAATGAGGCACGTCTTTTCAAAATTCCCCATGAACCTCGCAAACATGTCGAACCGTCCGGAGAGAGGGATCAGGATGTTGATCTTCTTGTCTTTGAGCTCCTTCCTCTCTGCTTTGGACCTGCTGAGCTGGAAGGGGACAAACATCTTCAGCGAGTTGGAGAGGAAGGACAAGGACCCAGAGTCCTGGTTGATTTTGCTGGCCAGCTCTTTGGCGTCCATCTCTTCGTGCTCCATGAACTGGATCTTGCTGAAGGTCTGCTGCAGGTACGCGTGCCTCCTCACGGGGACCGTCATCTTCTTCCCCTTGTGCTTCTTGTAGAGGAGCAGCAGGTCCAGCACGTACTCTGCTCCGTACATGGGGTTCACCCTGCGGTACCCATACTGTATTTCCTTGAAATCAATGATTCTGCCCCGCGTCTTGGCGTTGGCGTTGATCATTTCCATGACCTGCATCACGATGTCATCCAACGCCTCGCGCTGTGACGAGTCCATCCCTCTTCGCGGCGGCTGCCCGTCGGCGCCTGAGTACAAATACTTCCCAGTGAGGAACTCCCACTCCAGGATCTCGTCCCGGTGGCGGGGCTGGAAGCGCATGAAGGAGGGCGGCATGCCCAGCTGCAGGTCCTCCTTGTGGATTTCGGTGTTGCTGTACTTGCTCATGAGCACAATCTCGCGGTGCAGCTGCACGGTGCGGTGCCGCAGCTCGGCGATCTTGCGGCTCAGCATGTAGCTGTGCAGCCTGTACTGGTACGGGGGGTTCTTGTTGGGGTGCAGCGTTATGGCTCGGTGGATTTTGCTGTTCCTCAGGTCTCGGATGTAGCCTTTTTTGTTCTTCTCGTAATTCTCGTAGAACAGCTGCTGCATCTAGAACAGAGAGAGAGAGAGAGAGAGGAGAAGTCAGGCAGTGCTGACCCTGTGAAAGTTTGGCCCACGCAACCCCGCTGGGAGAGAATTCCCCCTCGCTCACAGGGCCAGAGGGCTTTCTGAATAAGCTGTTCTTGGGTTTAGGCACAGGTTGTAGCAATACCAGCTGCTATTCAAGGAAATTAAGAGGATTATTCATTGTACACTGGTGAAAGAAACATCTATCATGGATTTGGGATTACTGCAGCCCATTCTAGAGGTATCACCGGCGGCCAAACAATTCTGCACTAAGTCGATTGTAAGCTCATTTCTTCACAACAACACACCATCACCAGGAAAATAACACCATGAAGTGTTCACTACAAAACTCTCATTATTCATTTGTTTCCCATTGTTTTAATATCAATAATAAAGAAGAATAGAAAGGGATGCCATGTACATACTAAGCAAATCTGACAACACCTTTTCCATTATATCCAAACGCCATTTAGGCATTAAAAATCCACGTTTAGGCATTAAAAATCCAGGTGTAGGCATTAAAAATGCAGGTTGCTGAATGTTTTAGTCAAGATGCCAAATACGTTACCTCAACTGCTGCAATGCAAAGCTACAGCTCTCACTTTAAAATATGAATGGACAGTAAAGTGCACCTGAGATTCCTAGAGTTCCAGAAGTGAGGTAATACTGGATGCATGTGTACAGCAGAATAAAAACATCCTTAACATGGCATTTGCTGTTTGAAAACAAGAAGATAGTGAGCTGAGATTAGATTCACAAGTCCTAGGAAAGCAGACAAACCAGCTTTACAGTCCTCAGTAGCTCAGGCAGTAGCTGATATTGTGAAAGACAAGCCAGGACGATAAAATGGAAAGTAAACTGATATAAAAACCCTGAGACCAAAGGTATACATCAGCTTAGATGGTGGAAGTTTAAAAAGACCATGGGCAGATTCTATGTCACAGCACAAATGTCATCAACCTGCCAGAGCTGACACAGCACCTTTGTTCAATAAGGGATCTAATCTCCGTTACTGGCAGTGGAATCTACCACAGAAAACACAGCAATAAAGCTTGTGTAAAAGGGCAGCAAAGAGCCAAACTCAAAAAAAGAACCAAGGAGAATGCCTCAAATATGATGGCAATCCAGAAGAACACTAAAAAGAAAATCACCAGCAAAGAAACCTTCCTTTAACCAGCTGCTCAGAGGCAGCGTAAGTCCTGTTTTATTAGGCCTTCAGTTGCATTTTTCCCATTATTGTGGACAGACACTGAATCTCAGGGATAAACTTACACCTGGATTTAATTGCTGCTATCTTCCCAAGCTGGCTGTGTGCATGCTGGACCTGACATGGGGCGGATCACTGCCGACAGCACGGAGCAAGCTGAGCCTACTGGGAGCACGGATTTTAATCTGAGCAAATGTAAATCACTGCAAAGGAGTGAGGCAGGGATTCCAGCCAGGCTGAGAAAGAAAGGACATTTATTTTGTGGGTCACTACCAGTCCCCCACCCCCTTCTCCTCCAAGTTCACCTTCTTCCCACTCTCCCCAAGTGATCCCTGCTGCGTGCACGCTGTCTGGGAGCAATCCAGGCCAGAGGATGGATGGATCTGCACAGCAATGCAGCCAAAGGAGAACATCTTGGCCATGGCCCCTTGGCAGGCCTCAGATGAGCTGCCTGTCGAGATGTATAATATCCCTTTAGAAGTCATGCAAGATTTAAAAGAGCGCTACGGGCAGAGGTTAGCTGGTCTAATCCCACATCCAGCAGAGTGATCCAAACTGAATGAACCTTGTGCTTTCCCAAGAAACACGTTTTTTCCACTCACCCAAAAGACTGTTCTTCATTTGTATCTCTGTATTGTTTCCTCTACTAATAATGCTTTATTTTTTTTGGTCACTTTGACCCTCACTGTTGCTGTGAAGGGCTCTGGGAGACCTTAAATCACATCTACTTAGGGTCAGTTCTGTGAGCACCACTTATTGCAGTGGAGAGCTCTCATGGGAAGAACAGGATCAGTCCAGCACTGCAGGACCCACTTATTTCACTGACAACACTGATCTATCCTCTAACACCATGCATATGTAAAACTAGAAGTATTAAATGCGTATGGTAACCAATTTCACTGATATTTTAACAACTATAGACAGAGGCTTTTCCAGGAGTACTGTGCCATCAGATAAAAATTTTTAAATCATATCATTAGGCCGCCATTTTTCAAAGGAAATTTGACAATACGTTTTAATTTCAAGTCTTGTTTTGAATTTATAAGACAACAAAATCAGGACTGTGCAGGCTGAATGCATTTACTCCAAAATTGCTACCTAGGGCATTCTGAAGAGGAAACCATGACAAGCAGAAAGGCTTTCAGATTACACAACAAAGTTTTAATAGAATACTGATGGGTAGGAAAATGTTATGAAACTTCCCAATGGAAGTAAAGATAGGAACCCCTAACAAATGGCACAAATCAAGAAGCTTATTTTAAAGCTCTGGCTTGCCACTCAGGAGTAACCTCTTAGGGTAGACTGATTACCTTCTAATACTCCTTCCTGCACCTTCCCAAAACTAGCTTGCTTCAAAAACTGAAAATAAAACATATTTCAGCAAGACTTTACTGGGGCTTCAACACAAAGCAATTTACAACTGAAACATCTATTAACAGCCACCTTGCTCCAGCCAAAAAGGTGACAACTGCCCAAGCCTCGCTCAGGCCAACCCTGCCTTGCAGCTAATGAGAAGCACCACAGTAGCCAGGCTTTTATATAATCCTATTTTTCAGGAGAATGCCCTGCAAGGCTGGCACGTTCAGGGTTTTTCCTAGGAAGTCTCCACGACCCCCCTGTCCCCTCATTCAGCAGGCTGCAGCAGGCAGGGGGTGTGCCAGGATCCCACAGCTCCGATCCCCCTCGGGGAGTCAAGGCACACCCTACACCAGCAGGAAACACAAAGGAGGATACTGGAAGGGGTTAATCAACTCCTACAGAGAGTACAAGGAATTACAAACTGTTTTTTCACAGAGACACCAAGTGCTGTACACAAAGTCCAAGTGGCCAGTGGCCAATGGAGTGGTTTAACCCTTCTTGGGCCGAGACCAAGACTGCGACCCAGTGCCACAGAAAGGTTGTGACGTCCAAGGGCTTTGCCCCAGAAACCAGCCCCACATGGATTGTCTGCTCACCCACACCTAAAAACCTGAGGGATCCCCTAGAAGCAGATCCCCCAGCAAAATTCATCCCCCAGGATCCCCCAGATGAGAACTGTGCTGAGGGAAATGAGTGTGTGGCACAAAGTGGCAGCCACTGCCTAAGTGCAGATATGTTTCCTGAACCACTGTGATTCTGGTCAAGGCTAACACGAATGCTTAGCATTGAGTTGCATTGCAACAGTATAGGCTGAAAATTTGGGAGCACCAGTCTGTCTCAAGTCACTATCTGTAAACTGCTTCTGGGGGATCCTGGGGGAATTCAAGCAAAAATTCCTACATGGGAATGAGCAGTTCCCTCCATGCTGTTTGACAGCCCCACCAACACTGATCTGCTCAAATCATTAATGCTCCCCAGCACTGGGTTCAATCACTAACAAGGGCAATGCCCAACTATCAGAAATCACTGCTAATATAATTTCTTACCATATTTGGGTCCAGAACACTATGCTAAATATCACCAATTAGCACACGCTGGCTTTCGACTCCATGTGACACTGGAAAGCCATAAGGAAGATACAAAATCATAATTAACTCTTGTGTACATCATCAATAGGTGGGTGGAAGAAGGCCATAGAGAGAGGAATACCTGTGATTTATTTGCTCCTCCAGTCACTAAACACACACGTGGGGACTGACACAAGCCCAGGACATGCACGTCTCGCAGACATTATGTGCCAACTTCCCCATGCCTGTTACCAGAGCCTTCAGAACTGAACTCTTGCAAATTCTTCTTCTAGTGAAACAGGTTTCTCTATGATTCTTCTTTTTTTTTAAAAAAAGAACCTTTCATGGATATTAATTTTGCAATGATTATATTCTAAGCATGCTTTATTCTAGTGCAGAGCACTGAGAGCATAGGGATACAAAGAAGAGCTACTCTTTATTGACCACTATTTACTCTAGACCTGTTGAAGCCTTAAAAACCCTAATGTTCCCCAAACCATTAGAGACTGAATGTTTAAACTGTGGTACAGCTGTTGTGGGCACTGCTGGCTCATGTCCAAAAGACCAACTGAAAGGAGAGAGTGTTACGTTCTTCGTTTTAAATGAAGAAGTCTTTTGCAGGCCAAAAAAAAGTGTACTGGAGAAAATGGACTTTAAAAATAAGACCAGTTTATGCAGAAACTGGCCCACAGCCATGGATTAGCCCCCGAGGGCTTTCTCTCACAGCTACAGATTGTGCTACCAGAGCCCAGAAAACACAGCCCCACAAGTCTCATGAAAAGCAATCCCGGATAAGACGTTGTATGGCAGGTTTCGAACGCCCAAGATGGGCTTTAAATACAAAGCTCAGCTAATTAAAAGCCTGAATGATGGTTAATGTCACCTAGCTCAGAGAACATCTGTCAGGAGGAGATGGGGATGTGGGTCCCAGTGTGGAGCTGTTCTCCTACAGGAGCAATGCAGGTGCTGGGACAGCCCCTACCTGCCCCGCAGCTCTGCAGCCAAACCCAGGCTGGATGCTCCTGTGCATCTCCTCCTTCCAAAGATGTGCCAGAGCTGGTGCAAGGGGGCAGCTCCTGGTGGCTGGCTGAAGTTAAATTAAAGTCTTTCTGCTCCCACATCCCAAGGAACTGCATGAAATCACTGTAGCTGCACTACCACAATTTTGCACTGATTAACCACAACAGATCTCCAGTTTTCTGGTTTATAAATCACTGATACAGCTCAATTGATGAAAAATTTTGCCAAGGGAAAGGAGCAGCAGGGCTTTGTTTACTGCTGACTTCCTTCTTCTGGAGGGGAAGACTGTAGGGACCTCCTGGATACAACTCTGTGTATTCAGGAGTTCTTTCTGTTTAAATCCTGGTGCCTATATCCCACAGCTAAACACTGACACAAGTGAAACCATTCCTTCAGACAGAGTTATTATGGTGGAGACAAACACGGGGAAGTAATGGATAAACACTCATTTCCAGTGAACTTGGCCACTCGTTCATGGCTTTAACCTCCCCAGTTGCCACTACAGGAAAGGATGCAGGAAATGCCACTCAGTGCTGCAAGATCAGACTTCCCTCTCAGCTGGCAAGTGGAGCCCTGAGCTCTGGAGCATGATTAAATGATGTGATTCTTCAGACAAGTTACTTCTCACACAAATTTCATCATGTACTGCTGCTTCACGTTTGCTTTGTTTCATAAAGAGAGGCAAGAAAATCATCCTGAGCAGTCAGTACTCAAAGTTTCCATGGCTGGTGTAGCAGAGGCAGATCCAGCTGTGACCTCTGGGTGCAGTAAGCCCAGGCATGCTCTGAAGCAAGAAGTTTATTCTGTACAACACAAATGCCTCTTCTTATATGATCCTAAGTGAAACAGCACTGGTCTCACTCGAGAGCCTTGCAGTGCCTCCTGCACCACTCTCCTCTCCAAAGTATTCCAGAAAGGAAGCCAAGTACTAAAGCAAGTTTCAAGCACAGCAAACTCAAGGTCATTGAATTCCCAAGGAATCTGTGAATTAGGAGAGTTACTGCTGGAGCTCAAGCTTTTGTGAACCATACCAAGTAGCTGTTTAATGAAACAACTGTTTTTCTCCCAATCCTTTCTTGTTTAAGCAAGTAGAAGAGCTTCAAAATTACTTATTCATTTACAGTTTCTCAAACCAAGTAGCCTTTAAAGTATTTCCAGCTTGGCAAAGGAAAGAAGAAAACCTGCAAAAATGAATGGGTCTTCAAAACTGGCATGGAGTACCTCACCTCTGACCCTGAGCTCGACGACCTCATTACCCAAAACCTACATGTGGGAGCAGTCCAAGGCACTTGGGAACTGAGATCCTCCAGCTAGGAAGCAGAGAATTTCCCTCCTCCTGGCCCTGCATTAAGCTGAGCTTCATCCTCTTGGTCTAAATGAGGATCAGAAACCAGATAAAACAGAACATGCAGTTTAGGATATTTAGATTTAACTGTGCAAACCTTAGGAGAGCTGGATGTGATTGTGACATTTTCGTCCAAAAGGTTCTGATTTGACAGAAACAAAAACAAATAAAATACCACTAAATATTAACAAATGTTCCATGCTACAGCTATTAAAGAACCAGAACATCGTAGGTGCAAATGAGTAATTGTCATTGGGATTGCCTGAGAAAGTGTAATCAAAAGTTGCTTCTAGCATAATTTCCAAATTATGAGTGCTGGTGCAAACTGCTGCACAAGGCTCGCCCTTGCTCAAGTTAAGGCTCTGACCCATGGGGCAAATGATTCAGCTCTCCCTCTCCAGCCTCTGTCCCAGATCCAAACTAAACCAGGGATACAGTGACTCGCTGCTGATTGCTCAGTTAAAGGCCAGACTCAGGGATGATGCCAAATTACTTGCCCACTGAATCTACTGCGTCTCAGCATTTCTTTTCCTTGTTGTCAACTCCACACTTTTACTCTACAGTACAGGCAGAGCACATGAAAACTTGGTTTTCATTATGAATTTCAACAGGCCCACAAAAGCCAGAGCCACAGCCTTGAAGTCTGTATCTGCTCTTTCTCATGCAAAGTGTTAAGATTCCAGAGGAGCAGCACATGACCCTTGGAGGGGAGTTTCTTGGAGATGAGAGCAGAAAGCCTCTGACACCCTGGCCAGTATTTTTTGGATGCTAAAAACAGAGTTAGAGGGATGCAGTCTCCTCTGAATACAGACTACAGAAGAGAAGACCTCTTCTGGACTGCTGAGTGATTTTCCACCATGTGTTTTCAAGAAGCAGTAATGTAATCATTTAGAAATACTTTTGTTCATGGAATTCAAAGATTCCTATTTGGGAGCAACTTTCCACATCCAGTGGTTTTGTAGGAGCTGTGAGCCATGATGGATGATGAGCCTGGTCCACTTGGCAAGGCTACCAAAATCTGCTGCTTAAAGGGGAGTGGAGAAGAAACCCTTTGCTTGGAGACATTTCAGCTGCAGCCCAGGCAGCCACCCACCATCTCAGCACCAGTCCAACATCAGAAATCCAAGCTGGAGCAGTGCAGCCTCTCTGCCAGATTGGATGGGGACAGCAGAGATCCTGCACCACACAGCACCCCAGGTCTAAAGGTCTCTGCCAACATCAGATTCTCCAAGAAGCCTGGGGGAAAGCACTGGCTCCAGTGGGTCTGTCTGCAGCATCCTCCCTCTCAGTCCTGCCCATATGTGCCCACAAGCACAGCTTTCTGTTGCTGCAGGATGTTTCAGGAACTTCCACCCCAAAGTGAACACAGTCACATCAGCACAAAGCTCTGAATCTCTCTTGAGCCTTCACAGGAGATTACTGTGAATTTAATTAGGCAAAGATTCAGTCTCACAATAGCTGCAGTTCTTCCCTGCATGTAAAAAGGTGGGGGTGTATTTAAAAAAAACAGATTCATTTGCAAGGCATTTATCACTTCCAGCTTAAGCAGAACCATTTTCAATGAGGAAGGCCACAGCCCCTTTTACACAGCAACTAACCATGCCTGCTGTTTCTGATCCCTTGAGAAGATTTGTGTCAAAAATACATCTTTTGGAAAGGGACAAGAAGGGAGCTGGAAATGTTGAATTAATCCCCAAGACAAGGCCAACTGGTCAACTGCCTGTGTCAAAGCTGCAGCCCCTGAGACCTGCAGTGCCAGAACAGCCTCCAAGTGAGAGAGCATCTTCCATACCTTCATTTATAAATCCCTCTGCATTATGTTTTCCTAAGAATTGATGGTAAAAGCACTTCTCTGCCAACCACATCAGTATCAGCTGATGAAAACTCACAGAAAACTGGAAATATATAACATTTCTGACTCCTTAGCAGGTGAACCCTCCCCCCAGATGCCACAACAGCCTCTCCATGGGTGCTGCTGCATTGTGCCTCAGCCAGGTGAGCAGCTGGAAGAAGGGATGCTGTTCAGGAGGAACTCTTGACACCTTAGCCCCCTCCAAACTGCTGATGGCCTGTCCCCAGGAGGTGGCAGCTGCACACCATTTCAAGCTGGTGGGGTATCTGAAACACAGACCCAGCCAGCATTCAAGTAACACTCTGAGAGGCCTCCCTCTGTCCCTTGGTCCTGCTGGACCAGCAAGGCTCTGCTCGTGTCTCACAGGTGTCACCTGGTTTGCAGCAGCACAGAGGACAGGATGATGGTGAATCACTGTGCTGACTGCATGGCACAGCCATCCCTCCTCCAGGCTTGGATTTCAGTGAGTGCTCCAACATGGTGCTCTCTGGCTGCTTTCCCAGGGCCATGCTGAGATATCCGAGGCTGGCTGCTGCTCCGAGCAGGGCACAAGGCAGTGCTGGGCTTCCTGCTCAGGTCTGCTGTCAGCAGTAATCACAGTCACAGAAATCACAGAATATTACAAGTTGGAAGGGACCCAGAAGGATCACCAAGTCCAACTCTTAAGTGAATGGCCATACTGGGATGAAACCCACGAGCTTGGTGTTATTAGCACCATGCTCAACCAGCTGAGCTCATCTCAGCACACCCCTCCATGGCAACCAGCAATGAAGCAGAAACTCAAATTCAGCTGGATTTAAAAGAAATCTCCTTTTACTGCTGTTGGTAGAAAACCAGAACAGGCTATGGAGTTCCTTAGAGACCTCCAACAAGAAGCAGTGCCCAGCACAGACACAGGCAGAGGGTTTCACTCTGTAACTCAGGCAGAGGGTTTCACTCCTCTTTCACCCGCCTGTGAGCTCAGAGCAGTTCTTCATCTTCAATCTGGTTTTTCAGCCAGAGCCACCATTTCTGGAGCTGGTTTGAAGACTGCCTACAAGGGCCTGGACTCAATCACCAGCTTGTTTCACACGGGGAGCAGCACAGGGTGACGGCTTCCAGGGCTCACCAGAGCTGCACTGTATTGTTCTCAAGTGTCTATATGAAATGTGTGCACTTTTTTTTTACCCCCAAAGAATTGTTTAGCAATTGCTCAGAGGAGGGGAGGAAAATAAAGTCACAAACCCTTGTTTTATGTGGAGAAGCCACATGTTTCAGTCAGCCCACGAGGATCCACAGCTGAGCCCTGGGGATAGCAGAGCTTTAGAAGGCTGTGATGGTAACAAGCACCGTGCAGTAACGCCGCTGCTGCAGACAGAATTTCCACAGTGAGATGATGATTGCACAAGCGCTTCTGTAGTGCTTGTACCATTACCACGCACGTCTTTAAGCCTTCCTGCTCCTCTGTGCTGAGTTTAAAAACAAAATCTGCCCTTTGTCTCACTGGAAAACATATGTACATCATCCAGTGTAGACGTGGCACTGCCAAAACCATTCCATGACAAGGGCTCTGCCTCAAACAGCTCTGCCATTTAAAATAAGTGAAATACCAAGCAGTTTGGTTATAAAAGATACAGCTCCTTGATCAATAAGGGATCAGCAGGCAAGGTTTTGCCCATTCAGAGGGCTGATAAATCTCTCAAGAACTTGCCTTTCATGCCCTGTAACCCAAAAGCACCATAAATTGTGCATTAATAGCTCTAACTACAAAGGTCACCTAGTTTTATTGCTTGCTTTGCTGAAGCACAAGGGATAATACAGTTAAAATAACTCACTTTTTAGGAGAAAGCAGTGATTTACTAATTACTCATTTGGATAGGGTTGGCAGGGTGGGTGCAGATTTAACACTCTGGAAAGAGAAATGGTGAAAGAAGGGAAAAGGGGGTGAGAGAAGGGAAAAGGTTCTGAAAGAAGGGAAAAGCACTGCTGCACATGCACAGCTCTGGGACCAAGCAGCTCCTCTGCAGCTTCACATATGCTCAGAACTAGAAGGAAGGCAACATCTTTCTAGGCAGTCAGTTTTTATTGTCCTCCTGTCAGTGGAACAACTTTCTCATTATTAAAACGAGCTGTCAGGCAGACTGGCATTTCCCTCCTTGCCGTGTCCAAGTCAGCCCGTTCGTTCAAATATGGTTAAAGATTTCTCACAGTGTTGCTGGCTAACTGTATATGGTCTGAGGTTTTCTGGAAGTTTGCTGTCTGGCACAGCTTGGACAAGGAACAAGCAGTGTTACTCTGCAGTGCTCTGTAACCCAAGTGCCTCTTGCATTACACACAGTCTGTCAGAGCCAGGGGTTCACCTCCACGTGGGTGTTTAAGCCTTGCTGATGCTCACCATCCATCATCCAGCTCTGACAAAAAGAATATTCAACAGCTCCCTTTGTAATGCTCTAAATTAAAACAGGAGATGTGGATGCCGATAAATGCAATTATGCTGAATGTAAATGCATTAGAAATGGAAAGGAAAAAAAAAAAAAAAACTGACTCAAATACTCCCGAGCCTGGGGAAGGATTTGCTAATCACACAACACAAGTGACCTCTCTTTTGAATATTAGCCACACATACAAGGAGGTTTTGGGTCTTTCTTGTGTCTTTTGCTTTCAACCAGGAGCACACTTTGTTCTGCTGGCTGCAACCAAGCTGCCACAGGTGCAGTTTTGGTAGAGCAGACCTGGCTCCAGAACCTGTGCCCGTTGCCTGCAGCCACCATGGCTTGGTCCCTCCATCCCTCCAGCTGCCAGCCTGCAGCCTACAAGCCTCAGTTTGCACCCAGCTGCTGTTTCCTTTCCCTCTCCCTTGGCCACTGCAGCCTTTCTAGATTTGGAAACCAGGTAGCCTGGAGGAATTTATAACTTTCATTAGTGACTTTACCATACTCCACTGACATTTTTCCACTCATCCGGGAGAGAGGGGCAATGGGAGATCTCCTGGGTGGGTTTGCCTGTTGGGTCAAGGTCCTGCTGCTTCAAGCAACCTCATGTGTGCTCAACAGAGAAAAGCAGGGAGGGAGGAAAAGCCATTGCTGAGAGTGCAGAAGGAGCTTTAGCCAACAGATGGAGAAGGCCAGTGGAGTTTGCAGCTTCCTTCAGCAGACAGCAATGCCTTGTCTCCTTATGACCCATTTTTAGTTGCTGATCGAGGACATTTCAGGGATTTGACTCATGAATAGCAAATGACTTGTGCTGGCTTTGCCAAAAAGCCTTCTCCTTGCTGCAGGAAGCCTGGGCTGCTTTGAAGTAGCTCCTGAACCAAGACAATTTACAGCCTGACAGCTTAAAGCTGCACTGAAATGGACCCTGGTGCCCTGGGGGTGTTATAAATCACTGTGCTTCAGAGGCAGGGAGGGCAGGGTGCGTGGATGGGGACTCTGTGCTTCTGCTGTCCCACAAAGGCACGGCCACGAGGGAGCCAGAGCCCTTCAATGGGGCTTTCAGAGGGACACACAGCACTACTTTCTGCTGCCCTTTCCTCAGAACTCTCCTGAGATATACTTGTATCATCTGAACTGCAGGTTGTTCCCGAGTTCAGTGTGGTTTTGAGCTGAGCTAATCCGGGCTCTGACGTGCACCCCATGAGTAAATAGGTGCTCCCAACTCCCAGCCAACAGCAGGCTTGGAAACCTCTGTGAGAGCAAGCTTTTGGGAACAGGCTCAGCTGGTGGCAGAGGGATCCACTGCTGATTGAGTCCTGGGGGCTGCACCTTGTGTCAGAAAGCAAAGGGCACTGACCCATTACTGGAGTGTTGAAATAGCAGCACTGCTCAACACAGCTCATGTGGCAGGGCCCAGAGGCAGCCCCAGAGCTCTGGGTGGGAGGACAGCTCCCACTCTGCTCAAGGACACCCGTCAGGGACGTCCTCCATAGCCACAGCCTGATGTGGGATGCCCAAGCCAGCAGTGCTTTTCCCTAAAGCCTACAGAAAGAGCTTTGCATGTACCCCAGGATTCTCACCCTCATTTCATGGCTGCTTTGCCCATCCCTGCCTGGGGGTTTTCCATCCCAGAGCCAGGGAATGTTGTGCAGGCTGCGGGACTGTGCTCTTCATCAAGCCCTGCCTTTGCCTCGTCTTGATGTGAATGCCAAAGTCAAATATAATCCACCCACCCAAACCAGATGTTAGAAACCTGTCTGTCTCTCTTCAGCTGTCCTCTGAGGTCTGGCCTCCTGTCAAATGCCTGAGGCAAGAGTTTTCTTCTTTATTTTTAAGGCAATGATAATATGTTCAAAGGCTCTTTCTTCTGTTTGGAGAGAGCAAGTCTATACCTGGTACAGAAGTGCTTCAATACACACCATCAACTGACAAATCTCTGTCTCTGAGAGAAGTTTGGCCACTTGACTTTCAAAATAGTTGTTTCCTCCCTTCACAGAAATTTTAACGTCATTTCAGTGGTGCCACAGGAACAGAGGCAACAAATCAAGCCCAATCTCCTCAGTGTGCCACCTTTTTATTCAGCAAACTGTCAAAAGAGAACTTTTATTTTCCCCTCTGGAATGGCACTTGTTCCTACAGGTCTTTAAGCCAGAAGAAGACAGAGATGATTTGTTTTCCATGGAAACAGTGCACCGTTGGGTATTTCCCACAGATACAAAAGGAAAGGAGCAAAGACAGAGGGAGAGTAGAAGGCAGAAGGACAGATCAGACCAGAAGGGACAAGTTTACAGCACCCTTGTGTTTTCTCATAGTAGTTCTTAAGCAAGAACCTCTTTTCGGGTACTTTGTGTCCTAAAAAAACCTCAACACGTAACAAGAGTCTGTGTTGTGCAAAGATGAGAGATGGAAAGCATTATGCTGACCTTCAAATGTAGCTCAGGGGCCTGGTGCATCACAGACTGTTCAGTATTAGCATTATTCAGAAAAGCACCGAAAAATGCATTGCAGGATATTGAAGAAATCTATATCCGGATATTAAAACTAGTATTGAGCAAACTGTGAGGAGTGACTATCACAATATGGTCAGACCACAAGCTTAATGAAGCCTAGGAAATAAAGCACCATGACTAATTTGAAGCACATTAAAAGAAATCACATACAAACCCCACTAAATCCTCCAACTCCCAAGGACACTTCTTTGCCTCACTCGGAAGGGGTGAGGACACAAACATATGTGATTTACACAATGTGTTGTACTGCCCACTGCTTTATGCTGATTTCCTACCAAAGTACCGCCTGTTCTTGAGGACTGGGATTCCATACTTGGAGGATTTCTAAGAAAGAGGTTTTATGGCTGGGACTGAAGTGACGTGGCCAGAACGTGAGGACCAGCACTGCCTGCCTGACGATGCCTCCCACTAGAGCAGGCAGTGTCCCCTGGCAGCAGGATGAGTGTCCAGCAGAGAAACAGCAGCATCTTAGTAAATGTACAATGTTATTTGCAAAGAGTCAGGAATTGGGTCAAAGAAAACCTTCCTCTCCCTGGAAGTCCAGCCTCCTGGGCTCCCTGCATGTTGGATTTCTCCTGTGATGTAGCCCTCCTGTCCACTGTGCATGGGAGAGAAACCACCCAAGCCATGAAACGTCAGACTCACCATTTTGCCAAAGGGTTAAAGTAAAGGCAAAATGAAACAACCCCACAGCATCAAAAAACCCACATCACAACCCAACCCTACCCACAACATCCTTCTCATCTTCATCCCTCAGACAACTCACATGGGTACTGAGACTGGAACTGCCTTGAAAGGGCATTTGTCTGCCCTGCTCTGGGCTTGCTTTGTGTTCCACAGGAGAGCAACTAGACAGGGATCAGACAGCTCATGGCCACGAGACGTGTGTGGTCACAAGAGCTGATGGCTCACTCAAGGTGGCAGCAGGAGCTGAGCACTCCTGCACAGACACCGTGGTAGGTAGGAAATGGTGCAAGAAATGCCAGCCTGGAAATTCCCTTACAGGGAAAGAGAGATACTGGAGGCTGGAAAAGAGCAGATGACAGCAAGAGGTTGTAGTTTATGAGAGTAATCAAAACCACTGCTAATAATTTGTGCCCTGAATGCTGTGGAATGCCAGGAGGAGTGAACTTTGTGAATCATGATGCAGGTTTGTAAGAGATGCACTAATTCATGCCACTACTGAATGATATCAAATCCAAATGTCAAATCCACTCCAAAGCCAGTGGTGACTTATCCAACTCTAGATTTGGTTTCTTTCTTCAGTTCCAAGTTACAGAAACCATTACCCTGACATAATGGTTTAGGTTTTAATAGCATGAATCTTTTGGCCATAACCATGAAGAAAAAAACAAAACAATAATAAATCCGTAAGCCTCAGTGGCAAGCAAAAGAATGTAATCTTGATTCTCTTGCCCACTAAATAATTATGCTTCCATCATGCTAAAATAAAAGTCTACATTGTGCTTTTTGTTAATAAAAATAGAAGGAAGAGCTCAAACTGTCCATATATACAGAATTATAAAACCAAGCCATATATCAACCAGACCAAAGTATGTAATCAGGACATAACAAATGGAGTTTAATACTCAGCGGAAACCACAGCTCTGGAAGACATTTAAAGGAATATTTCCATTTTCCTAGGTACTATATCAGGTTCTTGGCCAGACAATTTTGATTGCACTGTACTAAAAATATAGTCCTAGTTTCAGAAGACAAAAATTTTCGAAGCATGACGAAATGTGAAAGGTAATTGCAATGCACCGCTGAGCTGTTTTATTACATTATCTAACATCTTTAAAGAGTAGATTAGCTCACAGTGCAAACATTCTGGTTTCCCTGATGTTTGAGTCCTGGCAGCGACACAAGCAGCAGGAGGAGCTGTGCCTGAAGACAGGAGAGTGGTGCTAGTGAGCTTCTGGAGCAGCTTTCCTGGGCAGAACAAGCAGAGCTTTCCATCCAAGAATGTCGTGGAAGAGCTGTAGCCCCTTTGCTGAGGCAGTCTGGGAAGATGCTGGGAGAGGTGTGTGATCTCCTGCCAAGCCCTCCTCAGCAAAACTGAAATAGCCAAAGGTTTATCAGCACCATCTGGGTCTCACTGCTGACAAAAACCAGGGGGAGCTGATTTAAGAAGCTGCTGGAGCCCACAGCCCCACTGAGCTCTCAGCAGTGGTCAAGAGCTGCCTCCCCCTCAGCTGCCTTCATTTTACCCTAATTTCTTCCTACCTTCATTTAACCCTAACTTCCTACCTTCATTTAACTTTCTACCTTCCCAGAAAGAACAGCACAGTGCTAATGTGATAACACCTTAAGCACTAAGGCTGCCCCAAATCAGAGATGCTCAACTTTTAGGAGAAGGACGAAAGCCTGGTGAGAAACAGCAGCTGTGGAGAGAGCAGAAGGGACTCACTACACCTGCAACAAATAACTCACTGCAGTGGATGGGATTTGTGCTCCACAAATCCCTGTTTACCTAGGAAATCTGTATTTACAACGGCTGTGTTATGTTTTCCTTCTACTCCCTTTGCTCTCCTACCTGTTACAAACAGGAGCAGGGGGAGCCCTCCCTCAACCACTCCATTATTCCCAGAGATTCTCCCTTCCTCTTCACTCTTTGGCTGCTTCATCCAAGAAACAGCTCTGGTTATGCAACAAAAAGCAGTGAGAAAGAATAACCACTAACCAAACTTCTGCTTCCTTTGTGCAGCCAGGCTCACAACTGCTCCCCTCTTCAAGCACAGGCTAAACCTTGAGGAAACCAGCATGAAGATGGGTCCAGCATGGCATGGGATGCAGGGAATAAGAAAATGTCTCTCAAGAAGGCAAAATGGAGGAGAATTTTTTAGGTCTTTAGTCAAAAGCAGACAGTAGCTGTATGCTGCCATCACCTAGTATATGACATTGCAGTTTACTGCTCCATAAAAGTCAGCTTTGAGCTCAGTTTGCATCCTGAAGGCTGTCTGCAAGCAGCAATTTAAATGTAGGGTTTCAAACATGACATTACAAAACTGAAGACCCATTTTAGACGAGATTGAATGAATTGTATTTTGAATGTTGTTTTTTCTAAAACATGCACAACCTGCCATAAAAACTAGTGAGAGAAACTACAGCCAGAATACGAGGTGTCAATGGTCAAGCATAGCCTCATTAGAGGGTGGCCAAGTGATATTTATTTAAAGTGTTACACACTATGAATTAAACATTTATTTTGTTTCACCCAGTAAAATATCTGAACCTCATTTTGGCAGCTATGCAAATTCTACCTCGACTGCATTGATGACTGACTTTCTTCTTTTGACTTTCATGCAGTCTCTCTTCTTGTTTTAAGAGAAAAACCTAAAAATCAAGAATGCCAAAAATGCAAACATTTGTGTATCAGCCCGTGGTATGCAAAAGCAGGACGAAAGCAGATCACCACTCACGACATCGTCTCTGTTAAGGTTGCAGATGGAATTACAGAGTGATAATTAAAGTCCTGGGAGACTTGGCAACCTTATCCTGCAAGAGTGACTCTTCTAAAAGATCTGGGAACATGGACTTTCTGTTCCTGGATCGATGGCTTAAACAGGGAGCATATTAAACATCATTTGGAGATGGGACCATCAGTTCCTTCCCCCACTAAGGAGACAAAGAGCCTCACAGATTTTGACTTAGAAACCCCTCACAGATCCTCCTGCCCACAGTGGCTAAAGCTAGAGATGACACTCTGCAAGAAGCTCATGTCAGCCTGCCATGAATACTTACCCAGTCTGAAAAGTGTTTTGGCATGGTTTTAACAGAATTGCAGGATTTATTCCATTTGAAATGCTCTCTAGACCACATGGCAGAGCAATGCTGTTCTGTGTCACTGTTCCATTGACTCAGCAGAAGGAATGTGCCACTTTTTCTACCTCAGAACAAACCTGGAGAGCAGAATCAGCCTCTGCTACACCAGGGACAGCAGTGGCAGATGGCAAAATAGTCAAGACAAAAACTCTAACAAGAACTGAAATAGAAGGTGTTGACACCTACTTCCACTGGGCAAAGCAAATTCAGAAAACAAGTCTACAGACCAACATTTACTTCAGTGCCTGGCACAGAATTGTCACCACATGCACTGGCCATTGGAGGTTTTATGACAGATAAAAGCATGAGTGACAAGGTAGAAAAGGCACTTATAAAGAAAGCCCAAATTTGACCACTAGGTGTGGATAGTTACTATCTAATATGGAAATGGGCTTCCATTATTGATTTAAAGGTGTAAGAAGATCCAAGAGCTGAAAACAGGGACAGCACGCTATCAAAGTGGCTGAACTTTTGAACAGTTTCACCAATATGAAAAAAGTGGGCAAGATGATATACTACTGCTCTGACCTAAAAATCAGATCAAAGCCTTTTTTTTTTTTTTTTTTAATGTATTTTAAATAGAGTTTCTGGGAGCTGTTGCACAGAGCATCCCACTTGATTTACATGTGACTGACCATGGTGTCTGGACCAGAACCCCTAAAATAATCCATACAGCTCATTACCTTACACAACTGTCTTTATCTTTCTCCACCTTGTCCCTACCACTCATTGTCCTGAATTAATGAACTTTTATTTCAGAGCTTCAGAAGATTCCACCAGGATAACGGAAGGTTTGGTGTTAAATGTAGTTCTGGTAGCAAAAGATATGAGTGGAAAAGGTCAGGGGACACGGGGGCTTTGCTCTGAGATGTTGCTCAGCATCTCCCACCAGACCAAGTTCCAGGTAAGATACAGACATTTTTTGAAGAGGTCTGGCTAGTTATCCCTGGTGAAGGTCACTGTAGGTCACCAGAGCTGGTGTCAGGACCAATTCCTATCCCAGCACAGATGGGAGACTAAATCCTTCCCCCAGAGCCTTTCCTGCTGCAGTGTGGGATGTGCCTCTCTCCTAGGACCACTTAAGCATCTCTCCCCTAATCAATCATCTGTCTGTGGAGACGATCAGGAATTAACCTTTCCCTTGTCCCTCCGGAGCAAAATTGGATTAGGCTGAAATTCTTGAGTTAACAGGGGCACACCTGGGAGAAACTGAACAGCCTGACAAGTGAGATCAAACGAGCACAGTCCAGGGGGACACGGGCGGGTGCTCTCCAAGGCACGGCCCCGAAGGCAGCGCCGCCTGCTTTTCCAATGGCCTGTGCTCCCGTTCCCTGGGCAGGAACAGCGGGCTCAGCGCACCCGCAGCGTCCAACCTGCTCCGCGGGAGCGGCCGGGCTCCGGGCACTGCCGTGCGCTGCACCTCCTGCAAAATCCATTGCCAAGGCCTGCGCTAAGCCAGCCCCAAACACTGCCAGGAATCGGCTCCGAGCAGCCACAGCCTCCCCAGCAACGTGGACAGGGGACGCCCTGGACCTGCAGGGACACAGAATTCCCCCTGACACTGCTGCACATTTCACACTGCTGTGTGAATCCAGCAATCCAGCCTCAGCCCTGAAGGATGAGTACTGGACAGCAGGAAGTCTGAGTTAAGCTGTGGGCACAAAAAGTGACTTGGGATTAAGCAGCGTTTTGCTTTGCTTAGACTATTACCCTGGGTGGAGCACAGCAGCTGGGCCAGATATCCCTGAAAGGCACTTTGCTGTGCAGTACAGCTGGATCCTCTGACTTTTGTCAGTGCTGGAGACCAAAAAAAACCTCCTGATTTGAGTCTAAAAGAGCAGCAAAGAAGGAATGCTGACTCAGAGTTTTAGCTTTTTCCCCATGTCCCACCACATCCAGCAGTGCTAGAAAGGTGCTATGTTCCCACACCCACAGCAAGAGGACAAGTAATTTTTTGGGCTCACTGAGACACACAGTGAG
Source organism: Muscicapa striata striata (assembly GCA_030060385.1). Taxonomy (NCBI): domain Eukaryota; kingdom Metazoa; phylum Chordata; class Aves; order Passeriformes; family Muscicapidae; genus Muscicapa; species Muscicapa striata. The sequence continues at coordinate 954,607 of JAREIS010000125.1, forward strand.
AAAACGTATCAGTGCAATGCACCAAAACTCAGCAGATTGTCTTGAAAATGCAGCCTGATTTGTGTCCAGAGAAAACCAGCGTTCTGTACCAATTTTTTCCCCTGTCAGAAGAGCTGCCAGGAGAACAGGATGCCCGAGCTGTGCTGAGATGTGGGGAAGCTCAGCAGACAGCAGGATGAGCCTCCCTAAATGAGAAGCAGCAGAACCGGGGGGAAGCAGAGGGAAGGGATGAGAGAAGGAAGCAGATTACAGGCTGTGGCCAAGGCTATACTCATTATATAGAAAGGACATGAAAGGCTTTACTTAAAGTGCCAACGTCAGTTCAATGTATTTATAAGGATTCAAACAAGTCCCACCGGGCAGAACAGCCCGAAGGAGCTTTGTGTTTGTGTAATTTAATGGCTCTTTGTTCACTGAAGTCAAAAAGCAGCTCTGGATTTGGGAGAGTCCCTGCACAGCTCCCAGGACTAAAAGAGACATCACTGCAGAGAGCACTGAACTCTGGTGGGGCAGCCTGAAGTAAAGGGCTGATGTAAAATAAATCCTCTGATAAGAGCAATTAATGCTACCCTAATTATGTCTTTTCCCAGACTCGCCACTGTTCCTGCTGGCTGCCACGAAGGCAACTCCTCCTCCTGGGAGAAACTACAGTGAGGTGGGGACTTTAAAAATACACTTTTGCCAATTTCTTTTCAATCCAGCATACTGAATACAAGATATAAAAAACCACTCTGCAGCCTTTTGTTCTGGGCTGTATTTTTATTACTGGCAAACCCATTAAGCTTGAGGTTTTTCTTATTTTATCTTTGCTTTCAGTTTTTTGGGGTGGGTTTTTTTCTTTTTTGGTAATCAAAATGGCAATAGTTTATTATATGCTCTGAGGTTTCCTGCACACAAAAAGAAAAAAAGGCTGTGCTACTATTCCTGTCTCTAATTCGTCCCTTTTGCTTGCTCTGCTGTGGGCAAGACTTCAAATCATAACCAGCAATTTTGTCTGCCTCCTACTTACCAAAAATTACTGCTGCACCCACTGGTGATTCACAGACACACACATTTGGTACCAGGACATCCATCTGATCCAGCAGATGCCTGGCAGCTCTATCTTCTGGTCATTAAAACATGACAGCAAACCAGCCTAAAAAGTCTCCCTGATAAAGTAGTGGAAAACACACATGCTTTCAAAGGGGTTTTAGGCTGATTAGTTGGAATAATATTTTCAAGCCAAGAGGATAATACTGGAGTATTATACATCCTTGAGATATGTTATCTGAAATGTACCATTCTTTGCCAAAAATGGATGTCTACAAAGGCTATAGCTGGCTATTTCTAAGAAAGATATGGAAAGGGAGAGAAGCCTCTCCTGCATCAATGGATTTAAACAGAAGTCCAGCTCCAGGCAGCCAGGATGTCCCTCAACCTGTCTGGAAGATCACCCTCCACTAAGGCATGGCTCAGCATCTCCCTGAAACACACAGAAGTGCTGCCCAACACCGAGCTGCATCTCCATCTTCCACACGGTGTCTGCAGAAGAACACGCTCATTTGCATCCCCAGAACAATAGAGAAATTAATGAAGATGACTGCAATTCATAGAGCCTTGTGTCTGCAGCAGTGGAAAGGTCAAACAAATTAAGGCTCTGAATTCTGGGCAGAGATCTCAAGCTGGCTCTCTAACATTTGCAACACAAGGGAATAATTAGAAAACATCCATCAGCTCCATTTCCGTTCACAAGCCCGTTACTGTGAACATGGTGATGAGCTGTCCTCTGCATAGCTAGATCTGCTCTCAGATTATGGTCAATTACTTCTCCTCAAGTATTTCAACTCCCAAACACAAACTTCACTTCCTTCAGCTCCCAGATCTCAGACCCGCCGACCACACACAACAGCCCTCGCAGAAGGAGCTCCAAAAGGAGCTGAGCCCCTGCAGGGAACCACTGCTGCTCCCAAGGACATCAAGGACGGGAAATGGTCCCTGCATTAAAAAAAAAAATCTCCAGGTACTATAAAAAAATACAAAAAAGATCAGAGGAGCACCATGCTGAACACACAAAGCCCACATCACCTCCCTCCCTGTCGCTGTGAAGTCGCATTCAAACGCTCAGTCCTCTTTTACAAGGAAGCATCCTGCTGAGCCCAGAGGATGTTTTTGGACTGGGGGACACAAGAAATGCAGCTCACATTTCGTGTCAGCTGTTCCATGTGAGAGCTTGCACACCCAGACATTTCACAGAGCTGGCACAAACTTATTTTTAAGAGACTAGACCAACCTGCCCCCCCTGGGATGCAGACGGCTGCTCAGAAGAGATCTGCAGCTTTGGCTCTGCCTCCCCACTCCAGGCTTTTTCACCACACAGCTGAGGAGAAGACTGCCAGTTTCTGGAAATCTGGGTAGGGATCCATAAACCTGTGCAATGTCTCCAGCTACACTGCAAGGAAGGTGCCAGGAAAGATTTGATGCAGGAGCCTCAGCAGCATGACTGAAAGGAGACAAAATCCTTGCCAGACATCCTGGTGTGCTGGCTTGGGCTGGGATAGAGTTAGTTTTCTTCATAATAGCTGGTATGGGGCTGTTCTGGATCAGTGTTCATGACACAGGGATGTTTCAGTTATTGAGAAGTGCTTTCAAGAGAGTCATGGACCCTTCTGCCCCTCATCCCAGCAGCGAAGGGGCAGGGGGGGGCACAAGGAGCTGGGAGGGGACACAGCTGTGACAGTGACCTCAGCTGACCCAAGGGATATTCCAGACCATATGGAATCGTGCTGAGCACGCAGGGCTGGGGGAGGAAGGAGGGGATGCTCGGAGCAATGGCATTTGTTTCCCAAGTCTGTTTGGCATGATGGAGCCCAGCTTTCCTGGGATGGCTGAACACCAGCCTGCAATGGGAAGTGGGGAATGAATGCTTTGCTTTGCGTGCATTTGCTTCACCTATTGAACTGCCTTTATCTCAACCCTTGAGTTTTCTCACTTTTACTGTTCCAATACTCCCTCTGTCCCACCATGGGGGAGTGAGCCAGGGACTCTGTGGGGCTGGGGCTAAACCACACCACCTGGAAAGGAGAAAAGACATGATCTGAAGAGCTGATTTAATATCAAAGTCTCCTGTGATCCAGGAGAGCTCTCAGAGAGAAATCAAGGGGGAAGAATGAGGGAGAGCTCACATGAAGGATTTTCCCCCATGCAGGCAGGGACAGGACAGGCACCTGCCCCCTCCTCAGCTGAGCTCTGCTTTCTGTGGGGTCTCTGTGTCCAACACAAGCCCACACTGAACCAGCAGCTCCAGTGACGACCCTTAATTCCCCCATTTGAGAAGCCTGGCCCAGGGGAAGGTGTCCCTGCCCATAGCAGCAGGGCTGGAAGGGGATGGTCACTGCAGGCCCCTCCAACCCAACCCCACCCATGATGCTGTGCACTAAACTTGTTTCTCTTTGTATTAAACTTCCTTTTCTGTGTACCAAACTTGCTTCCTATCTCCTGACAGACACTGGGATCAGCAGCACAGTCACACCTGCAGCATCAAGCAGCAGACAGGTCCAGACCTACTTGGATCCAGGGTTCCCAAGAATGGTCACTTCCACTCTGCATCATCTCTGTGCTGGAACGGTCACTGCTAAGCCCACTTAATTCTCTGCCTGGCCCAGTAAAGCTCACAACTAATGCACATTTTTTGTTGTAGCATGGCTGCTAAGGCCAATATTGCTATCTGGCCATAATCCTTCCTAACCCTGTGGAGATCTCTGGGAGATCAGCATGCTGTAGCAACAAGGTTTAGGGGTTAATAGGTGCTCCATTAAAAGCTTGCCCTTGGAAGCTTTAAAACATGTTTTTTCCCAAACATTATGACGACATCCCCCACCATGTCATGGCCTTTCCATGCTATCCATCTGAGCAGCCAGCTGCAGCATTGCCCTTGTCCCACTTTCCCAGTGTGCATTTGTGTCCCTTTTCCCCCAGTTTTTCTTTTAAATTTAATTTAAAATGTTGGTAAGTGCTGGGTTAGCTGAAGCTCTATTACCTAGAAGTGTCACCGAAAGAAAAAAACCCAGACTTTTCTGGTTTTGGAAATAAAAATGCTCTGGCTGCCAAAGAAAAGAAAGAGTTACACCCATGTAAAACTTTCACTTAGGGAGAATTAATACAGCCAACTGTTTTTGGACAGACCACTGGCTAACTACAGTATAAAAACCAAAAAAGAATCCCAAGCCCTGTCCTCTCCCATTGGACTCACTCCAGCTTCCAGCTTCTCCTGGGTTCCTGTTCAGAGGGAAATCCTCTGTTACCTCTGTCTAGACTACTCACCTGAGTGAGTTTTTACTGGAAGAAGTGCAGAGATGCAGCTTCCAGGACCATAAACCTTTCAAACCACACGTGCTAGAACACCCCTACAAGCTGTATTTTACACACTTGCAATGTTTTATACACGTGGCTCTACCATCACCCCAGTGACATTCCCTGCTATGTTATTTCCTCGCTGACAACCAACTCAAACATTTCCATCCCCAAAATGCTTCACAAAATACCCCTTTAAAACAGAAGCTGCATATGCAATTCCTACCATGACTTATTCTGCATACTATTGGATTCTGGCTTGATTCCTGTCACCTCCCACAGAGCCTGTTAAGCTAAAGATCTGTCCAGAAGGACACGTAATCTTAAATGTAACACTGCTGAATACACAGCCATACTACCACAGCTGAGCTCCCAGTCTGGGTAATTAGAGATTTTATTCCTCTATTGTCCAACTGCTGATTTCATTATAGACTCTGTGAAATTCCCCCATTTAAATTCCCTGATACTCATTAGCAATAATTAAGCAGGGCTGACGCAGGAGACAGAAATAAGAGGTTAAAGAGAAGGGAATGACTGGTTTTTTTCCCCCTCTTTTTGGAAATCCAGTGCAAGTAGCTGATTTCATCACTCACTTCACAAACCCTCTTTCCCTCACCCCAGCACTGCAAAGGCTCTCACTGCTTCTCTCACAACGTTCTGGGCTTTCTGCTGCCTGGCTGCTTCCCAGAAACACAGCAAAGAGATTTTAACAGGAACTAGATCAGCCACTCAACCCTTTCTTCTGGGCAAAGTGGTGAGATAAAGAGGTTTCTCTGCATGGACATAACTCTCCAGCAACATGAGCTGATGAAAACACATTAAGATGCACCATGTGCAATTAAAAGCATGCTGACTTGGATTTTTCCACTTAAAAATAATAAAAAATTCAGCTCATGTACGTATCCTTCCCTTCCTCCCTGATTTGCAAGTTTCAAATTCTGAATAATCATTATTCTGAATAATCTACCCACAGGCACAACCCTGAGAAGACTCCTGACTAACTAGGACATCTCAACCCTATTCAAAATTCCCAAATGCTGCTCCAACTTGCTTATCAAATGTCTGATTCCGGCGGCGGAGGAGACAACCAGTCTGTGCACCGGTGGCTCAAGTATCGCACACTGTTGCTCAATTTTGTCCTGGGATTTTTTTTCCCTGATTTTTTTCTGGTTTCCTAAAAAAAAAAAAAAAAAAAAAAAAAAGCAGCAGCTGTTCCAGCAGACAGCTCCCGGATTTCCCTGGATGTGCGTCAGTGGGATGATGCTGCTCCTCAATCTGGCGGCCATCCTTCAGACAGAAGGAAGGAAGACCGTGGTCATATCTAAGCTACTGAAAATCTTGGACATCAGCAGCAAAGTAAGCCAGGCAGACAGCTTTCCACGCTTGCACTTTCTAAAAATGAATCATAAAAAGCCACGACAGTGGATAGGACAGTTTAAGCCAACCAGTCAAAAATAAGCCAAAGCAGAATAGCACTGCCAACGTTGCTCCACTGTGTCGTTTCACATTCAGGAAGGTCTTACCAGCATTTGCAGAGCCTTAAATTAAGCCATCAGCACCAGACTGGACAGCATGTGGACATTCACCACCACTGCTCAGTGAAGCAGTGTGGCGAGCCTCCAAGCTCTGCCTTCCTACAGTCAAAGTGCCTCTGAGCAGTGTATTTTCAAGCACAACTTCACCTTTAATTAATGCAAGATGTACACTAATTCTGCATCCTCTTACCTCCCCAGAAATATTCAATTTAAAGTCAGCTTATTTGTTTAATACTGAAAACCCAAGACACAGCCAGGAGTCCAAGATGACACAGCCAGGGCCACAGCAAGCAGTGGAAATGCTACAAAAGACATTTACACATCTTTGCTGGAAAATCTCAAGAGAAGCAGGATCTGCTCTGGGCCCACTGCTTCCCACAGAGTATGACAAAATCACACTGAGTCAATGTAAATTTGTCATATCCTGTGAGGGAAGAGTTTACCCCACAAGCCAGAAGAGGAGAAGGAGTTGTCAGTGTCTTAACGAGGTGCAGCTGGTCCATGAAAGCAGCCAGACCCCAGATATCTTGACATCAGCTGATAAACCCTAAATGAAACTATTTTGCCTCAAGAAATATTGTGACAGGGTAAAACCACATCCTTAGCAGACGCTTTCTTGACCCCATGCATTGCTGTGTGCTGAGAAATGTTCATGGGAGTCAACCTAAAAACCTGCCAGGTGTTAACCTGACACACTCAGGAGACTTTGCCCAGTAGCAGTACAGAGGCTCACACTGAGTGTCACTCACAAAGCAGGAATTCTTGCCAGGACTGCAATGGAGTGTCTATGCTGCTTGTGACAACAAGATCTGTTTCACTTCCTCGCCACCTCCTGCCTAAAAATTCAGTGCAGACAACAACATCTTAAAGCTGTCCCCACTGCAGACAAGGCCAGAAAACGTGTCTTGCTTCAGAGCCCCTCCTGAGTGACATTCTTCCAGATCAGAATGAGAAGATCCACCCTAGCTAGCCCCGAAAAGGCTCACCACAATCCAGTCTTTAACAAAATGCAACACCAGACCCACCACAACCACAGCCACATTAAGGAGGTGCAAGTGGCCAAACCCAACGCTGGCGTTGGAGGCGATTTTGGCCACTCAGTGACAACCCAGATGTTCCCTGTTCCAGCCTCCCTCCCTCCCACCTCCTCACAGCATTAGTCACTCAGAAGACATCAGAACAAAGCCACATTCAGGCTTGCCAGATCAGGTTTTGTTTGCTTCAAGACCACAGTGGTAGACAGCTGTTGCACACTCTGCCCTGAGGTCTGAGTGAGCTCCTCACAGGATTAATGGAGCTCTGATCACCAAGGACCTCTGAAGGCTCCTGATGGAGCTGGGGCTACTGGCACAGCCTTGAACCCCATGAGCTCCATTACGTGGCCCAAACTCACTGAGAGCTTGGTTCCATCACATTCACATCTGCCCCTCAAAGAGCTGCAGGTGGCTCTCTGAGGACTCTGCAGCTCCCTCATCTTGTCCTTGGAGGGCACCTGCGGCTCATGGGACTCTGGTCATCTTGGTGGCCTTCTGCTAAACCCTCTGCAGTTTCTCCATGACATTTCTGAGCTGAGGGGATCCTATTTTAGACGTATCTCGCCAGTATCAAACATAGGTGGTATGAACTTCCCTCATCCCGCTGGCCAGGCTTCCAGCATTACACACACACACATTAAATCCCTATCTGTGGTACCTGTGACACCAGACTGAAGCACTTCTCCTGTCATCTGCTTTCCTTATTTAAGAAGTGATAGATATGCACACAGATAAAAGCACAAAAATCTGGGTAACAGCATTTTCCTGCCTTGAAGGTGTAGATGATGTCAAATTTATTGGTGGGCAGTCACTAAAGATATAAAAGTAACATGATAATACCAGCAAGTGTCTTGCCCTGAACCAGTGCTGCTTCTTGCTTAAAACTAACTCTAAGGGTAATAAATATATTTAAAGCCTAAGGGCTGTAAACAATTCAGTTTGGAACATTTTTACTTTTAGACTACATATGCACTGGCATTTACGTAATCAGAGAAAAAGCAAGGCAGTTTAATCCATAATGGTTTTTTCCCCCCCCTATAAATAGGCATTTAATCAACAGAAGACAAAGCATGGCATTCTGGAAAAACACTGAAATGATCAGATTTGGCAAGTGAAACCCTGGTCTTCCTTATTTTCTGCATTAATTTAAGAAAAGAAAGAAATGGACTTCTTTCAGAACAGCTGATCACCTTAACAGGGATGTGAAGAGCTGCTGTTCCACCTCACATCTTCCTTCTATGGTTGCCTCACACAGCCAGGACCAGGCACCATCTCAGCCCCTTTGCTCTCACGGGCTAGTTCACCTGCTGAGAAAGGTGAAACTAAACTAAACTAAAACATGGAAGGGGAGGAGGGTTTGGATTTTCCTTTTAAATGGTTAATAATTCATGTGTCAAGTGAAGCTGCAGGAGGAGATAGTAAAGTCAGTATTACTGCATCCATTACCAGGGTGGTTCAGCTTCATCCTACACCACAGCCCAGCTCAACCCTTTCAGCTGACATCCTACAAGAGGTAGTCACGGAGCAGCCCTCTCAAAACAGCTGGAGAGGAAGGACTGCAGAAGGGATGGAGGTGGAGAACACACCTCTCCACCTCCTCCACCAAGCAGAGATGCTTGTCTGCTCTTCCCTGCAGCTTCTCCCACGCTCTCAGAGCAGGCTCAGTTCCAAGGCAGGCAGTGCTGGGAGCTGCAGGTCTGCAGCCCTGGCCCCTGGCACCCATCCTGCCTTCCAGGGAGGGCACTCTGCTGGGAATGCTCCAGCACTGAAGGCAAAATCCCAGTGCCAGCCCAGCACAGGTGCACCTCCCCACAGGGCAGAGTGTGCTGCCCCACACTGTGCTGGATGGGTGCCCCAAAGGGATGTGTTTTCACTTCCAGCTCACCCCAGGGCCCTCAGGATGTCACTCTGAGGGCTCCCATGCACCAGGTCCAGGCACCACCACATCTCCATGCAAGTGCTTTGTGCTCATTTATGGCTGCTTGAACCAACAGCTGGCTAAAGTTTCTTTTACTCCCCTTTTTCTTACGAAAGAAAAGGAAGATGCTGACAGTGCAAGTGGCCACCCAGGCTTTCAAAGCACTGCAGGAGGCCAAAAAGGAAAGTCACCCATCAAGCTGTTTGCTATCCTGATGTCTTCTTACAAGAAAGGCAGTTCCCACAATCAGCCCTATTTATTGCAGGCTGTAATTCTGCCTGGATGGCAGGATGACCTCCTGGATACTGCTCTAGTTGCATATGAATGCATTTGAGGCAACAGTTAAAATTAATGAAGGCAGGTTTGGTGTCTCTCCCCTGCAAAACTCAAGTGTCCTTGTGTTGACATGGATGAGGTGTGTCAGTGCAGAACACACAGATGCTCAGCCTAATGGGGAAAAATTGTGTGTGTTACTGGGCTAAGAGAGTGACAGACCTGTAACTTTTGAGGCCTCAGCCTTCACCTTAAGACCACAAGCCCCAAGAACAAGAGCAGTTTTACTTGGCACGAGCTGGGATGACTGAGCAAGGCAACATGTACATGGAAGGCAAAGGTTCCAATCTCTTCTGAAAATCTCTGCCCTAGTAAGCCAATGGCAGGGAACATATGGCTCTCAGCCATATTATTTGTTCTAGTTTATTATGCATAGCACAATAGAGACAGTAACAAGTGCGTGTCAAGATGTGGCCTGTTAAAAGTGCTGAAAACATTTACTGGGCCAGTAGCAATGAAAAGGTTCCCTACCCTTGTATTACACAGAGAGAGGTTTACCACACACAACCCCAATTTGAATGCATTGCCCAATTTGCAGCCAACAGCCCCAAGTCTCAAATATTTTATGAGCAAGCATCTTGGACTCCTCTCTGATACATGTGAGCAATTGCAACTGGAGTTGCACTGGCACATCCAACAGGCAACCACCAATTGCACAAGGATTGCACAAGGGCTGCGTTCCCCACTGGTTTACCAACGGCCAATGCCAGCCCAAAAGCCATTTCAGAAGCTTCAGTAATGTGTAACAGAATGAGTCAGGGATCTCTAGAGACCATCAAGTCCCACCACTCTGCTCAAAGGAGGGCAGCTTACGTGGGTTGGTCACTCAGGACCCTGCTCAGCTGGGTGTGACTGTCCCCAGGGATGGAGGCTCCACAGCCTCCCAGGACACCTGGCTGCCATGACTGACCACCCTTGCAGTGACAGAGTTCTATTCTTTGTTTAAATGTAATTTCCTGGATCCCAGTTTGGACCTACTGCCTCTCTCCCAGCCCCTGAGGCCACTGAGAAGAGGCTGGATCCATCTTCTTTACCACTCTACCAGGTATTTATATGTGCTGATGAGATTCCCCTGAGCCTGCTTATTCCAGGTTGAGCAGCCCCACCTCTCCCCCCACCTCAGACACTCCAGTCCTCTCACACCCCATTCTCAAGGTGTGTCACTGGACCCCAGTATGGCTGTGTCTCACCTGTACTGGGGAGCCCAGCACTCCAGATGTGCCTCAGCAGGGCTGAGAAGAGAGAAATTCACCTCGCTCAGACCTGCTGGCTCTGCCCCAAGCATCCCAGGGTGCTGCTCCCCATCCTTGCCAGGACAGAGTGACATCTCACATGGAACTCTTTGCCCACCAGTCAGTCAGTGGCCCACGACCTGTGTGAACTCAGTGAAGTTACAAGACTCCTTTCACATCAATTCCCCCAACCCCAGTCCATATTTGCACTCCCACAGCCAGAAAATCCACACGCAAACAGCTGACTCACCCAGCCCATGGCAAACCCTCAGAGCCTCACCCATCTGCACTGAGCTGCCACAAAATGCCACCAGTGTGACACCTGAAAGGTCCTTCCCTTGGGGTAAGACAAGTACAAAGTTCAGATCAGATATGGATCAAAAAATCAGCTTAACGCTGTAATTGGTGTAATTAAATGAACTTTGGAGCACTGAAGGAAGAGCACACGAGGAAACAACACTGTAAAACAACACGTAATGACAGTGTTAGCACAGCAATTACTGTTTGCAGGCTTAAAAGGCAACTGGAAGGTAACAAAGGGCAGGGCAGTCAAATCAAAGCTTGAGACAGCACATTAAAAAACCCCCTCAAACAGCCTTAAAATTGCCTCACTTCAAATTTGCATTCTCTCTCTTGGAGATGATTACAACCTTTGATCTCTGCAAGCAAGACAAATTATATCATTGTGATTAAAAATTCAAGTCCTTCCATCGCCCCAGTAAGTAGGACACACACAGGGCACAGCACCGTGCTGGCCCCAGTGACAAAGGTGCCAGAGATCCAGAGAACAGCTCAGCAGCATTTCTTTCCTGAGACATCCCAGTTTCTGGGCACAAAAGAGTTAAAAATCATGAGTTGCCATGACTTTAAGGGATGCTCAGCTCCTTCATCCAGAGTGCAGAGCTGACCAGCACAGCCAAGCCAAAAGCTGCTCTCCCAAAGGTAAGGCTGAATTGCACACGCCTGTTAGTTGATTTCTCAGTGCACGTGTAACAAAATCAAAAGGGGAGGGGGGAAATCAAATTAATTTTACCAAAACTTAATTGTGAAGGGAAGCCAAACAAACCACCACATCTCTCCCTTTCAATAAAAGCTGCCTCTGTCAAAGCCTTAACATCTTGTAAGTGCATGCCAGCAAATCCATTTAAAGCTCAAATACAGAATTTTATTCTTCTGTGACCACACAGCAAAAGAGATCCTTCCTCCTTTGTCATGCTGGAATGATTTGGGCTGAAAACTGGCAAGAACCAAATTTTAAAGCTGGGTCACTCCTTCCCCCTCCTTTTCATCCTGGTAGGGTCTCAGTAACAACCTTCAGTCTGAGTCAAAGGGGATTAGGAAGAGGTTCAGGAGCAGCACAGTGAGAAAACTAGAAGTGTTACCTTTAGTAATTACCAAAGGAAGACTTTCATGGTGTTACCATAGGAATTAATCCTGATATTAATACTTAAAGCATGAACAAAGCAAGGGCTCTGGAAGACACGACAGGGGGAAAGTAGCAATTTGCCCTTGCAATGCACTAATTCTAATTTGAGGAAAAGAAAAAAAAAAGTAAGCTTGAAACCCCAAAGGAACTTGTGCTGTCTGGGTGAAAGGGTGAACTCAAAAACAGTACCACTTCCTTCCCCATGACATATTCTCAAGAGAGTACCCAAACCTACCTAGATTTTACAAGTGTCCAGAACTTAACTCCTTTTTATACAGCTCCTTGGAAATAAACATCAGCAACATCAAAACATGGTTTTCTTAACCAAACCATGCAAACTACAAGGCAATGAGGCAGGAAGAAAAAAATTCTTTCCAAATTCTGCAGCATTATTATTAGTAAAGACAAAGTTCAGCACCATAGACATGAAAGAGGAGGAAGGTGTCAGACCAGATGTTAAACTGTTATCTTGAAGTGAGGGTCTAGAGTAGGTCTCTCTTTAAAAGCTCATTATTTCAAGAGAGCCTGCAGATTTCAACACCACTCCACGCAGGAACTGTGATCTTCAGTCTCCTTTTCCCTGCCAATTTTCCTCAGTCTTTTGTGTTGTTTTCATAAAAAAGAAAAAAAAAACCCAAAAACCACTGTGCACCAAATGCTGCATTTCTAAACATTACACATTTATTCCCTGCTCTACCAGTCTGTTACAAGGCTTCTTCTAGATTCATTCTCAAACCATTTTAAACATTTGGAATATCTCCCAAGTGGGGGAAGAGCACAGAGCTCCTGGTCGCTGCACAGACAGCTCAAAAGTGGAAAAATCCTTTTAGCAGCCATTTGAATGTTAAAGACCAGGCTAGGGAGCAGAAGACCTTATTCCCTTCAATTTACAACAGAAGGGGAATGTTTCATTTTTCCTGGCATGTTTGAAACAATCTGAATTCTGGAGTTGTATGGTGGCTTTGAGATGTGAAAGCAGCTTGCTCAAGGAAAGAAATAAGACTTTTAGCTCTTATGGAGGAAAGTGCATGTAAATCAGTTGCTGTGATTAAAGTGAATAATCAAATTCTTCAAAGCTTCATGTTGCAGAATACTGCAAAGAAGTTTGGAGGAGCATACATGGAAAGAACAGGAAGAGTAATAGCTAATAAGAGAGTTCTTCAGTTCCAATTTCCTAAAGCTGATGTCCTCAGTACATCTATGACAGCAAAAATAACAAGTCTCCTTTTTTTTTTTTTTCCCTTTCCCTGTTAGCAACAGCTATAAATGTCATCAGCAGCACCAGCAGGAAACCTCCACAGAGGGTAGGATGTGAAGAAATAAGATGCATGCTAGTTTTAGAAACCATTACACTTGCCATTTCCACTGAACTCCTACAGTCACTCCTTCCTGCGAAGTTCAGGGGCCCAAAAAATAAAAAAGCCATCCAAGCAGAAAGAGAAACTGCCTGTGCAGCAGGGAACTGCCCCCAGCCCCCCATGGAGACACCCCAGTCCCATGGCATCACCACTGGACACTGCAGGCAGTGGGAGAGGCCAAATTCCTCTGGGTCAAGAGGTTCAGAAAGTGAAGACTAAGTCCTCTGTTCTCTCCCAAAAAATACAAGATGATTTCAGAGGAAAGACAGCACAGTCCAAAGGACCTTGTTCTCATGTTCCCATGAAAAATCTCTCTGCTCTGTCTTAGATGCAAAAGAGAAAGGAGCACCTTTTTGGAGATTTTGTTATTTTCTGTCATCAGAAAGATACTCAGCACCATTGAATTCAATCTACCAATTTTCTTTATAGATAATGGCTAAGTCTGTAAACCCTACATATTTAACTTGCAAGTCTGTGTGGAATGGGAAGTCAATGGGACAGAGACCAATAGAAATGCTCCTGACAGTTTAAAGAGTGCTCCTTTAAGGTTTGGGGACTGAGGAAATCAACTGAGTACTGAAGAATTACAATTAAACCCAACTCTTGCAAAAATGTCATTTCAAGGACAAACCTACTGCTGGAAACCTCTGAAGAGGCCTGCATGAGCAGCACAAGGAAAATCTGATGCCTTCAGCTTCTTCAAATGCTGCAACTTGCTGCAGTCATGGGGTGTTTTTGCCTTATGGTGGGACAGCAATAACCCAGACTGACTTGAAATGCCTGGGCTCAGCTCCCAGGTACAGCTTTACTCTGGGAAGAAAGCTCCCAGCAAGTGTTTCTCACACCTTCCCACTCAGACCCTGCTTTCACACCGCCCTGCACTGCAGACACCCACAGGAACCATTATCTGTGAGCCTGGAACTACCCACTTTAAGGGAAAAAAAAAGTGAGATCTGTCAATGGGCTGCCAAAGATCCAAAATAATTTTAAAAGGCAGTAATGTCAGCAATGCCACTGAAAAGCAGAGCACTGCCTGCTTGAAAAGCCAGATCTTCACTGAGCACCAGGCAGCCTGACCCCAGCTAATGCAGGTCTTCATTCAGCAAGTTCAAAAATATGGAATTTAAAAAAAAAAGTCAGCTGAGCTGCCTCGTGCACCATGGATTCTGGTACACTGTCACTTTGACAAAGATTCCTTGATAATACAAAAAAGCAGTGCAGCAGGAGCAAGAACCAGCTCCTCACAGTGCCTTTAATTCTCCTGTGGTGCAGTTTTGGAAGGGAACAAACCCTGCATCAACCTTTCCACGTTCCTCCTTCCGTGAATGTTGTGGGGTATGACCAAATGCTTTTTGTTTTAAAGGTCAGAATTTGAAACAGGAACATTAAAGGTTTCATTATCCTTAAAACAGCAACCACTTCTGGGTTCACCTGCAGAAAGTACTTGACAAACAGTGATGAAAAATAAGTTTTCCCAGGTAACACTAAAAATACCAATAGTTCAGAAGCTGAACATGTCACATTTTGAAGGAGAGGATGGTCTCCCCAGCACAGCACAGCACAGCCCAGCCCTCCACCCCACAGACAGCCCCAGCCTAGGTGCAGCTGGACTCCCATCCCTTGTAGCTGTCCCTGGAATTTTGGGAGCTGTTTTATTGAGCTGTCTGTTTTGGAGCAATTCCTGAGGTGCTGGCAGCAAATGTTCATCAGGGCACATCCCCTTGTAGAAGTAACTGTGGCTATGGTACATCAGGAGCTGCTGGCAACAGCCACATTTCAGTGCTTCCCAAAGACAGGAATGTGTGGTTTCTAGTGAAAAATAAAGAGTTTGATGGGTTCATTTGATATCAGCACTAAACAAAGCAAAGATTCCTGTAGAAATCCATAATGACAGCTGCAGGTAAATGAGGTTATGATGCAGCAGAGGCTCCAGGGACCAAAAAGCCTGGATGGGTTAGCAGGGAGAAAAGCAAAGCAAACATCTGCTGCAGGACTAGTGTTTAAATAGACACTACCTAGACTTCAAAATGAGAAGTTTTCAACAACTGAGACATTAAAGGCCTCTGTACTGTCCATACTACTTTACCACCCACTTAAAAAAAGTTGGATAGCATTCCCAAAATCCATCTTCATGATTTAAAGGCCGTTCAGGAGTGTTATGGAAACCTGCCTAATTCGTCCAGACAGTTTTGACAAATCCAAACCAATGTGTTTAAATGTTTAGCAAGGAAACATTTTTCAGGAGATGTAATACCTTTTATTAGACCAACAGATACAAACAAGGAGCCCGAGGGGCTGGGGAAGCAAAGAGACTGACAAGCTTTCAACATCTAAGTCTTCTTTTCCAGGCTGAAGATGGGCTGTTGGCCTGAAAACCTTTCTGCTCAGACTAAATAATATTAGAAAAAATTTAAAAACTTGTTCCTCCTCTAAATTCCCTTCACTTGCACACTTAAACTGTCAAGGCTTCACCACTAAATTGTTAAATGATGAATGTACCTTTGGACTCTGTGCTTGAACACAGCAAAAGGTTTGCAAATCTTTGCTTTAAACAAGGAGAAAACCTAAATCCATGTATGGAAAGTGCACAGTGTCATCCCCTGCCAACCTTTGCTTCCCTGCCCCACAATGTAATGGCAGCCTAAAGTCCTTCACCATCCAGGACCAGAAATGCCCCAAACCTCAGGCTGTGAATGTGCTGGTCTGCCCAGCACTGCTCAGTCCAGGGAACACCAGGAGGATGCCAATTCCTCCAGACTTTAAAGGCTTTCTTGGGAGTGATATGATTTTTCTAATTTTTTAATGGTTTCATTACACTTTTTAATTAATCATTTTAATTAATGATAAGCAGGCACGTTAGAAGTCTTAAATCACTTTTAGCCAGCACTTAGTAAATTGTGTCATTATGTTATAAGCTGCTATTGGGGGAACACAGCTTGGGAAAATTACTGAAATTTTAAATTTTGATAAGCTAACTCTGATATGGTTCAATTAGCAAAGCCTAGAAGAAGACATTTTACAGAAACCAGAAGATAATGAAGATAATAACAAAGACTCAATTTATGCCCTGGAAAGTCCATATTTAAAAGAAAAAGCTACTAAAAGGACTAAAAATATGGACTAATTAACATAAACAGCAATAAATTAACAACCAATAGAAGATGGAATACTAATTAATGAGAATAATGTAATTCAGAAAGGATGAATATTAACTTCTTCGTTTGCTAACAAAGTATAAATAGGTGAAAAAGTTTTGTATCCATGTCTGTGTAGAGGCAGAATTTTGACACACACTCCCACACCTCCTGGCCGAGAATAAAGCAATGCCTTACTTCCTAATATTAAAAGATAGTGTTAGAGGGTTTTTGTCCTTACAATTTTGAAGGATTTTGGTAACAGTTTCACAGAAGAAGTCGTTTTTCTGTTGCCTCATAGCAAGGTTGGGATGGAGGAAGCAGTGGTTACAAAGGTTGTCACCACACACATTGTCATTTCCACAACTAGAAAAGCTGTCATCCCAAGGAGCACGGAGGAGAGAATGCACAAAAAGTCACTCTGGGGCTGTGTTGGGAGACACACAACCTCAGTGGAATGTGCCTTTGGAATTGCTGTGCTGCCCCTGAGGACTGCAGGACCACGAGGGGTGGCTCCAGGATGGGAACATCTCAGCTGCCCCTCTGGCCTTCTGAATGAGTCATTCTGTACATATTGCACAGCTCTTAAATTGTCTGTCACTGTGGACATCTGAAATGATGTCACCTAATCACCACCAAGGACAGCCAGGGGCTCTTCCATGAGTTGCATCAAGGATGTTGCTGGATATGAGAAGCTCACAAGGATCTTCACCAAAGGTCAATTTTAACAGAACCAGAGAATCCCAGAATGGTTTGGGTTGGACAGGACCTTAAAAATCATCTCATTCCACCCCCCTGCCATGAGCAGGGACACCTTCCACTATCCCAGGCTGCTCCAAGTCTCATCCAACCTGGCCCTGGACATTCCAGGGATGGAGCAGCCACAGTTTCTCTGGGCAACCTGTGCCAGGGCCTCCCCACCCTCACAGTAACAAATTTCTTTTGAATATATAACTTAACTCTGCCCTCCTTCAGCTTAAAATCATTCCCTCATGTCCTATCACTGCATGTCGTTGTCAGACCTCCCTCTCCAGAATTCCTGCAGTCCCCTTCAGGTACTGGAAGGCTTCTCAAAGGTGTCCCCACATGTGTCTCTTCCATGGTCTGACATATTCTGGGATGGTTTCACATCACAGACAGCACCACTGAGGACGTGCTTGACAGGCAGGATTACAGATACACCCTGCTGGCCCCATTACTCCCAGAACTTGGCCACCCTACCCAAAAAAAGCAAATTATGCTGCTGCCAGGGGATCCTCTCCAACAGTGAGGCACGGCTGGACAGCTCAAGCTGCAAGAAAACATCAGCACTGTGACAACTGGCTCCTCAATTTCCCTGCTGAAGGAGCAGAGATCACAGTGAGGGACAGGGAAGGAAAGCAGAGCTGTGCCCATCCCTGTGTCTCACCTCACACCCATGCAGTTCTCAGAAGGGTTTGATGTCCCTGCCAAGCAGCTGGCTGGGATTCCAAGGAGAGCTGGAGAGGCTGCCCGGCGTTAGGCAGTGCTTGGGCACTCAGCCTGTGCCACAAAGGCCAGCCTGGAGCACAGAGCTCAGCCCAGCCCTGCAAAAGGCAAAGCTGCAGCACACTGAGCTCTGAGAGCACCTCTGAGGCTCCTCTGCACTGCACTCACCTTCAGGAGAAGCACCAAAACCTCTGCCAGGTGAGGACAACCTGCAGGGAGACCCAGCACTCTTCAGCTTGCAAGACAGGCATGAATTAAAGAGGTATTTTAAACATCAGCTGCCTCCATCCCTCCCTGAAAAAATATGAACCAAAACCAAGACCAAATAGGAGGACGTACAGGCTAACAGTATCCTAAATAAGAAAGGTCAATTCTGCATGTGACTTGCATTTTAATACTGTATTAAATTATACACATTTTTCACTGCACCCCTTAGTAAAAAAAGCCTTAAATAGATGCCTGAGGCCTTTTGGGCTGTTATTAACAGCAGAGACAAGAGAGTTTGAAACACACACCCTGCAGGGATCTCTGTGCACGTATCCAGTTACACACATTTCTCTTTCCAGGGTCTCCTCCTGATAAGTGTCTGGAAGAAACTGAAATTTCTTCAGCATGCAAAACTTCTGGGATGAATTTAAATTAGCATCTTCAGCATTTTATGAATAATCCTTACAAAGAGGCAAATTAAAAGACAAGATTCATTGTCCAAAATAGGCTCTAGGTAAGGTTTTGTCATAAAATTCCTGTATGACTTAAGGGAAATGTCCATTCCATGGAATGGAAACTGGAAATGGAAACTGAACAGGTATAAGAAACTGCTTTCCTATGCATTTAATAAGCCAGATGACAGCCTGTTTAAGTGGTATTACAGATTGGGCAGAGCATGATGTCCCTGCCCTAGGAGATTTGGGGAAAAGTCAGAAATGCCCACTGCCAAAAAGAAAAGCTCTGTTTTATTGTCATGGAGGCAGGACCTGAAACCACATGCTAGAGTCAGAAAAGGGTGAAATAAAATTAATTTTTAAAAAAATTAAAAGGAAAGGAAAAAAAGAAAAATAACTTGTCAAAAGATATTTTATTACCATAGAACCTGAGCCAACTGTACATGAAGGCTTTGCAGCAAGCAAACTCCTCTGCCAGACAGCTGTGAGAACTTCACACTCAACAGACAACCAACCTTGGCTCTAATCACCACCTCCAGTGCTACTCCAAGAAAGATTTGCTCAAAATCTCCAAGTTAAAGACAATTCTGTTGATAATTTATAGTGTTGGGATGGCCAAAGGCACTCCCTTACCCCAGAGGAGAAGCCATGAGGCTTGGTTAACAAAATGAAAAGAAAAAAGCAGCCAAAAAAACACAAACAACAACGACAAAATCCAACAAAAATCCCAACCTCTCTGTGACCTCCAAACTTAACAAGCCAAAAGCCAGGTGACACACAACAGGCAAGTACAGGCAGAGCAGAGAGAGCACAAGGCAGAAGGTGAGGCACAAACACATCCACCTGGAAGGGACACAGAGAGGAAACGAGGCTCTACAGACTGACAAAAACCAGATGAAATCAAACCAAGGAAATACAGATCCTTCCATCACACCTTATCCTGTAATGTGGTGGGCTTGCAGACTGAATTTGTGAAGCAAATATTTCAAAATATGGAGTCCAGGGAGGGAATAAGTGATTCCCCTAAGCTTGACCCTACAGAGACTCAGCATCAGGCTTTTTTTGCCCCCAGCTTTGCCTTCCAGTAGTGGCAAAAATTAAGGCTAGAGGGATGACACCACCTCAAACGGGTGCACATTCTAGGAGAGTTTTGTATGCTGATGCTTTAGCAGTCCTGCCATTCTTAATCACCACTGTGGTGAGAGGAAATGTGTTTGCCCATTATGGCTTACTACTGGGGAATATTTATGGAATGAGCAGCACGTTAACATGTCTTTACTTCCAGCAGTTAAACTAGACTTCTGAGAGTCCTCCCTAATATTGTGGACATTTGCTTCATTGCATGAGACTCTGTGCTCAGTTTAGGATTAAACTGTCATAGGGGGATTTACTTATTTAACTGAATACTTGCTTTCTGAGAGAGAAATTCCAGTTGTCTGCTTCTCAGCTCTATCTAGCCATCAATACAAGCCAATTTCAATTTCAGGTTTCCTGAATGCCTGGATTGAAAGAAAAAGAGGTGAAAATAAAAATCCATTTTTTCACAGGGGAAAAAAAAATCAGCCAAGACAGACAACAACAACAAAACCAACAAAATAATGTAGCAGCATTAAAAAAAACACACATGGTTCTTCCTAAAGGTACTGAGAAGCCTCTTCTGCTCAGTCTTTATTATTTCCAGCTTCTTTAAACACACAAACTTGTCAAAGTCTGACATGCAGAAGGGACTCTTGCAGGCCTGTCTTTTGTCTGCTGTCCAGACTTGTTGGATGCTCTGAGTGGCTGCAGAGTGGAAATGAAGCAGCAGCTCCTGTGGCACAGCCTCAGTGCCCCGGGCAGATGAACACCCAGCAAGCACAGGAAGGCAAACTCCCTCTCAATGGAGTTAATCAGATCAACAATTATTTTCCACAGTGTCGTCATGTTCAAGCATAAACATGCTTATCTTTCTGCTTAAGATACAGCAAAGGCAAAAGCTCTGCAGCAAAAATCCCTTTTTCATGTCTGATTCTGTTGTGGGAGCCATAATTCTCAGTAGAAAAAAGGATTAAGGACATGGAGTAACTTCATTCTGTCCTTAAAACTCCAGCATTTTGAAAAGTGTATGGAATCTGGAAATATTAGTAAAATTTAGGTGAGTTCTTTGCTATTTAAGTTTCCATAATTAATGTAATAATATTTATTTTAAGGGTTGCAGGCGAAGAAAAAAGGAGAACATTATCAAGGTAATACTATAAAAATACCATGTTCCAACTACAAAAATCATTATTAACAACAAGTTTTTAGGAAACAACTCCTAAACTGTTCACTTTTCAAAACTGTTTCTCATCTAAAAAGTCCTTCAATTTTAATATTCACTTCCATTATCCTAACTTAACAGCTGTGATGAACTACCAAATCCTCCCCTTTTTATACAGAAGAAAAACCCACAACACAAACAGAATGAGTGGTGCAGGGCTGGAATGAACACCAGCCTCACCTTCTGAAATAAGTGACACCCAAGTGTCTACAAAACTCTTGGAAAGTTAATAAACTACTACAGGAGTGCCTCTATCTTTGTCAAAAGCCTAATTTTAAGCTGCTGTCTTAAAACTAATACTGATACAGACTCATACCCATGAAATCACACTTTGAACAAATGAAAAAAGTTCAAAGAGCCTGGGTGAAAAGTGCCAGGCTGAGAGTGCTCTACTCTCTTGGCCATGCCAGGGCTTAAGAAGTGTCTAGATTTTAATGAGTCTCCATTTCAGGTTAGATGGGTTCAGCAGGTCAGGTCCATCACCACTTTGGGAGAAGTGGAAAGGCCTCTCAGGTTCAGGATCAACCCAAGCCTCAGTGCTGAGCCCAGCTGGGGTTTTCCAACCAAACACACAGGTCAAAACCCAGCACTGCAGTTAGGCACAGATTAACCAGTCCAAAACCAGCACTGCAGTTAGGCACAGATTAGCCAGTCAAACCCATCAGTGCAGTTAGGCACAGATTAAGCAGTCCAAAACCCAGCACTGTAGTTAGGTACAGATTAACCAGTCCAAAACCCAGCACTGCAGTTAGGCACAGATTAACCAGTCCAAAACCCAGCACTGCAGTTAGGCACAAATTAACCAGTCAAACCCATCAGTGCAGTTAGGCACAGATTAACCAGTCCAAAACCAGCACTGCAGTTAGGCACAGATTAACCAGTCAAACCCATCAGTGCAGTTAGGCACAGATTAACCAGTCCAAAACTCAGCACTGTAGTTAGGTACAGATTAACCAGTCCAAAACCCAGCACTGTAGTTAGGTACAGATTAACCAGTCCAAAACCCAGCACTGCAGTTAGGCACAAATTAACCAGCTGTGTGACTCTATTCAAAGCATGGAAAGTTCTCCTTCAGGAGGGAGAAGAAACACAAATCTAACAAAAACTCTGAAAGCCAGAAACCCCAACCCATCACTATTATTGATCACCAGAAGAATAAACAACCCCAGAACTGCCCTTAAACCTTTAGATATCAGTAGAAAAAGCAGATGTGTCTTTCCACCTTTCCCACCTGCACACACCTAGCCCCAGGCCAAATCTCTTTAAGAAAGCATTTTAACTCAAATATAAAAAGCTCTTGGCTTCATGTTGCATTGTTCAGGTGTTCCCTTTCTGCTGCAGTGCCCTTTGGAGTGTTGTAAAGGACAAAGGAGAATTATAAGATGGAAGAGGAGAGAAACAAGACAAGGCATTCTCATTAAAAGCAGCCCAGCCTCATGTATGAATTGAAAGTTCAGCTGACAAAAATATTTAGCATCTCAGTCTGGTCAGGGAAGTTTTCCACTGAACAGTTCATGCTTCCAGGACGTGGAGAAGGAGGAAAGCACAAGATCCCTTGGTGAAATCCAAGAGGCAGCACCTGCTCACACAGGTGGGTACCAGGTTTAGGCATTGTCCCAACACTGCTCGAGAAACCTGCCAAAATCCAGTGGCCAGGTAAGAACTGAAGCCACTGACCTGGAACTCCTGAGGATTTCCTAACACAGGAGAGTCCCTTTGGTTTGTTGTGTCCAAATAATGTTTTCTCCCAAACCAAAGAGAAAATCACCAGCATCTCAGAAGCTCTTGCATAAAACTTAAGGCTGATATTACCAAAATGCACACAGTCAGATGCCCATTTCTTTACCTGATTAAAAAAATCCTGAATGCCATGAAGCTCCATTAATCACAACCAAAGTGACTGTACCACAAGTACAAAGCACTAACCTTTTCTAAAGTGCTTTCACATACAGCAGGAAGGGCAATACTTGAACCTGCATTAGCAAAAGGAAACACTACAGATATTACCCTCTCCTGCCAGCAATTAAAGAGACTCTTCATGGAAAAGCTGCTCTTTACAATGTTTGCCCTACTTAGCATTAGCTCTCAATTAGTAAGCGGCAATGCTCCAGAGGATGGTAGGAATCCAAAGAAAAATATTAACAGGTAGAGAGTAGAGGTTGAAGACTGTTAAATGAGCTCACAAGATCCTCTGGGTGGCAATAAGAGGAGGAAAACATGTTGAAGTAAACTAAATGCTGCTTCTCAGTGCAAGGCACAGCAGTGAAGCAGTGCAAATCCACCACAGCAAAAAAGAAAAAGGTCCACAAGTCATCTGCTTGCAGGGAAAGACTGAAAAGCACCAGAAATTAAAGTCTGTGGAGGAGATGACCCCAACTACCTAAATATACATTAGACTGTGCACAGGAAAGAGTAATGCCACTGGTTTCAAAGGAGCCAAAGCATGACCCACGAAAATATTACAAAGATTCGTAACACAATAACCTAAATGTGAAGGAACCAGTTAACAGTGTAACTCAGGTATTCTTCTCTGACCCCAGGGCAAGACACTATTTGGCTACAACTTAAAGGGAAAAAAACAGAACTCCCGAGGGACTAATGAAAAAGTCACTGAAAAGTGCTTGAGAAATGTCTAGAACACAACTACAGGATGAGCAAGAAGGAAGTCCTGGGCTCTCCCTTGGGATTTCAAGGGAGGGGAAAAGTAAAGTTTACAGATGTCATCTCAAGTCCAATTACTCTTTTCTATTATAAAAACACCCTGGCCCTTTCCATATAGGAAATTTCAGCATATTTTGCTTTTCCCATCCAGCAGTTCCACACTTTACCAGCTCTTCAGCACAAGGGTACGACAGAAATTTGTTCATCAATAATGTGTATTTACAACTCTGGCATTTTAGATCTCAATTTATGTGCCAGTGCTCACAAGATACTGTTAATTTAATCACCTGTGTAAGTACCAAACCATTCAGTTGGACAGGACTGCCTGAACCACAGCTGTGTTTTCATTTACCTTATAACCTCTGATAAACCTAAGCAAACAAAAATGCTCAAAATTAATCAGATTTATATTTGCTCTGCTCAACTACTACATAAATCACAGGCAAATGATCAATAGACTGCAGTTCTCAGACTGTTAAAAATTACTGAAAAACAAATGCAAAAATAATTAACATTTAGTAGAAGATTTTTGAGTGGAGCCAGTTTAACCAGTGAAAAAGGATTTTCAAAGCATAGGTCAATGCTGATACCATTTGGGGTTGCTTGTTTTTCAGAAAATACTTCCTGTACTATGGAAATCAAATTCTTTAGTCATAATTTGCATGCCTGAATTAACTCATGGCAAACAATGCATAAAACCTCAATGTCTTTATCTAGGTGTTGCAGGAAAGTGTTTATTCAAGTTACAGCATCTTGCAAAAGTTAATATTATACGTGCATTTTACAAGACATGTCACTCAATATATGGAATAACTTCAGTGGTTTTATCTATGTAGGAGCATTTTTCACATCTGTAATTTCTCGTTTCTCTCCTCCACTTAAGCTTCAAAACATCAAGCCTAGTATTGCCATAACAGTGCTAATCCCTCTCTCTGTCAATGGAGACAGCAGGTGAAACAGATAGCCCTTAATGAAATACCTCTCCAAACACAAATTTTCTTCCTAAATTCCCACTTTCCCCCCAAGACACAGTATGTGGAAAGCACTAGTGGTACTTCCCACCAACAGGAGATCTTACATAGTTAATAAAAATCAGACATTTTACAGCTTGACACCCAACCCCTGGTATTTAGAAAGGATTTTATGCATTTCAAAGGGAGATTCCCAGCTCGATAATGGAAGAGTCATTACTGGAGCCCAGTCCTGCAAAAGTCCAAGACACTGAACTTTAATGTCATGCCAATCTTATGCACAGAACAGCTATTTTGGATAATTACAGAAGTTGTAATAATGCCTTTGGAGTCCCATGAAGCTGAGCTCACTCAAGACATGTAGTCTTGCAGGCAGAAATTTTTTCAACAGGGATTCAATTTGTTTTAATAAAATACTGAGAATCCTATCCTTTAGATGCCAGTATTTTATAGTAGTACCTGTATGTAATTATCGACAAGATTTCTAATCTCTAGCTGATGTCCATCAGTATAACCTTGCTACCTGATCAAGTTACACCTATTTACATCAGAGGAAAATACAACCTTATGCCAGGTCATATTTAGCAGTACCTTTTGCAACTTATCTGTATTTCACTTTCAATATAAATATATTTTTTTACAAAATAATCTTAAAGGTCATCTGATACAGCACTTGCTGTTTTGAATGGAGCATTTTACTACAGCAGAATTAATTTGCAATTGTTCGTACACTAAAGACAGTTCAACCCAAATTGACTGGGAGTGTCTGCAGAAAGTTCAAGAGAAACATTTGTCAAGATGAGGCTCTTGGAGGATGCTGCTTTTGCTGCAGGACAGGTGAAGGATGAAAGCCTTGGTACATCCCACAAGCACATGTATCTGAGCTTTTCCTCTCTCCTTGGGAGGGAACAGTCTGTTCTTCAAGCAGGCAAAAAGCAGTGAAAGCCAGGAAGAAATTAAAAAAAAAAAAAGTATGATCAAATACTAAAAGCTTGTTAGCTACTGTGTGTACCTCGGCTCTCACTGACGTCTTTGGTGCAGCCTTCACGTTTTCAAGTCCCTTCTGTTAATTGGGCATGATTAATTCCCCTTCAGTTTTCCAAGCCTGCTTCTGCTTAGAAGCCAATTTAGCAATTAAATTAATCGTCAAATATTTCTTGCCAGAGAATAAAAAAGAAGTTTCACTCGCCCGGGCAAAATGCAATTCCCGGAGGATTTAAGAATTTAGTGAGTGGAACAGTTACGAAAAAATGTAAAAACTGGCAAATCAGACAGCAAAGAATGAGACAGGAAGTGACAGATTTAAGAAAATACCTCTAAAGTAGAGGAAATGAGTTGTCCTTTAAGAAGAAATCATACATATAAAGCACACAAAACAGAGTATTCTTTGTAGACTTGACTGAAGAAGGAAAGGAAAAAAAAAAAAAGAGATAAAAAAAGACACATCCTGAATAGCATTAAAAGCAAGGCAGCTTCAGTGGTCAGCCTCCTCTAGTCAATATGGAAATTTGCATTATTTTAAGAGCAGTGTCCAAAGTCTAGCAGCAACAGAAAAAGTGTAAAAAGAGGGAGAAAAAAAGGCAACTAAATGCATGGAGAGGAGTGACTTGAGCCAGTAAGTGGATACATGTGAAGCAAAAGGTCTGCTCTGTGCACTCTGAAGTCCTAAGGGTCTTGAAAGAATAAAAGGAATTTTTTTTAAAAAACAAAATGCACCTCTCCTGGGAGGGATGTGCTGAGAAGAGCCTTGTGCTGAGTTTCTGCCCAACTGAGAGATTGTTCAGTGATTCACAAACTAGAGGCTTCTGTGGTACCCAAGGTGTTGGATGCACCTTTATGAAAGGCTGGATGGGCAATTCCCAGACTCACAACAGCAAGAACTGCCCAGCTGGATCCACTGAAATCCTGGACACCCCAGCACCAGGTCAGGGAGAGGACTGGGAGCAATCTGAGGACACTGTTAAGGGCTTTGTTGAGTGACACTGACATTTTTAAAAGGTAACTCAAGCCTTGCTTATGTGTACTTAAGTCTTCGTTAAACACCCATTTTTTTGAAGCTGGTTGCTATAATGCAGGAAATGTCACACATAAAAGAGCTTTATGTGAGTGCAAACATCTTACAGGGCAAATTTAACCTCTGAGATTGTGTGCTCATCCCTACAAAAGAACATTCATTGTCCAGACGTGCTCAGTGAGGTTTTGCTGGGGAGGAGGGGGAATGCAAGAAAAAAAAAAAAACTACCCTCACTGCGTTTTAAAACTACAAAAGGCACTTCTAAGACATTTTTGTATAACTACAAGATTCTCTTTCATTATAACATTACCTCCTTAAATAAAAATTTACCTGGATTTGATTCTTAACTTTCGGAATTATTTGTCTTTTACAAGGCAGAGAAATGAGACTAATTGATAAATGTGAAAGCCTTCTGCACAAGGATTTCCCCTGAAAGGGCTGTAGCAGCAATTTTAGCACTGAACTACTCCAAGCAAGCTCTCTGCCTCGTTTTCTCTGGCCATAAAGGCAGCAGCAGTTACACAGAGCAACAAGCCTGCTACTGTAATACATCACTCATCACAGCCTAACTAGCATGATAAAGTGTTTGCTCGTGAGGGGATTGTGTGGCCAGTCCAAACAAAGACCACTTCATCTTGCATTTCCTAGAAATCTTTTTTTCTAGAAGAAAAAAGCTCACATCCTGAGCTGTGCCTATGGAGAATGCTGGGAAGCCTGAGCCCCTCCCCAGCCCTCCCATTCCCACAAAGCAGAGCTGCCTGTCAAATAACTGCTCTGTTGCAGATCCCCCATGCATTTCATTCAGTTATAAATGAAATAATATTATAATCACTTGGGGTTTTATTGCTGTTACCTGGAGACATTGCCAGCAGCTCCCTCCAGCAGTTTGCTGAGTGGATGAGATTTGCAGCAAACCTAAAGCAATCAAGCCAGCAAGGTCATCTTTATTGCAGAGCAAGAAATAAAGGCTACATGAGTCTCACATGATATTTCCCTCCTCATTTCCCTGCTCCTTCCAGCAGCTGCAGCTCCTGAATGCTCATGGGGAGAAGATGTAGAACTGCTGGGAGAGCATCTCCCCATCCCTGACTGTGGGGCACCATCTCCCTTCAGGGAACAGGGGTGCACATATACAGATCTATTTAGATATATTTACATGTGCAAATCCTCATTTCTTCCAGCATTTCCACACAAATAAAAGACAGAGAAACCAACAGAGTGATCTATCATCTCTCCAAA
The DNA here is from genome assembly GCA_030060385.1 of Muscicapa striata striata. Classification (NCBI taxonomy): domain Eukaryota; kingdom Metazoa; phylum Chordata; class Aves; order Passeriformes; family Muscicapidae; genus Muscicapa; species Muscicapa striata. The sequence goes on from JAREIS010000125.1 coordinate 982,219, forward strand.
CTATTATCCCAATAAATCTGCTGTGTTTTGGGCAAGCAGGGATTTACCCAGCAGCAGCTTTGGTTTGAAGTGCACAATCAAAGATGAGCATGCCTCAGCACTCTCTGAATGCCCTTGTGTTTTAATTCCCCTTCAGATCCCATGAATTTCCTACTTCCAGTAACATTACATGGCTGTGAGCTTCACTGGCTACCCTGGCATGAAAAGCAGAGCTCTCAGCCTTGACCTTCAGCCAAAGTGCTGGGTGCAGGAGGGAAGGTGTGACATGGACCCTTCCTCCTGCCCTTTTGGGAGGTTGAACTACATTTCCCATACTTACACCTGGAAGATTTTCCATCCCAGCCTGGTTAACCTGTACATCCAAGTCCCCACTCTCAATGTCCAAAGGACACCTGCCAAAAGCCACCATGAGATGGAGGGTGCTGGCCCTCCCAATGCTACATTGCCTCCTTCAAACATCATTTGATGTCCAAGAGCCACAGGACAGCTCATCCCCAGCCTCTGAGAGCCTACTGGCCTCTTGGCCTGCCTCCTCGGTGGCCACCAAGAGAAAGGCAACGTGGCCACTCCACACTGGAGGTGACAAGGAAAACAGGGCAGATGAGAGCTGGCAGAGCAGCCAGGAAGCTCTCCTAAAGCACAGACAAGAAGTTCTCTCTTTCCCAAGCTGCTTGTGTAAATTCAATTTGCTTTCAAGTTAAAACATCATTCAAAATATGTGGTTCTGCTCTTGCTCACTTAGTGCTGGCCGTGGCAGTGTGTGGTGTCCTGCCACTCACTGCTCCTCTCTCAAAACTCTTGGTGAGTGCTCCAAGGCCAGGGCTGGAGCACACAGTCCTCTGCACCTCCTGCACAATTCCCAGACTCCCAGCTGAGATACAGCAGCCCTTGGGATTACAGACTCCGCACTGCAGCAGATCAAACACGGAGGGAACTCTCTCCACGCTGCAGTCCATCACCTCCAGCCCAAACCCACTCTCAGGGAATGAAAAACAGCCCAAATTGGATCATCCACATAACCACAGCAGCACAGGCTAACAGGGATACTGCCCTAACAGGACACAGTGCCAGCAGCTTCCCTGGCAGGACACGCTCAAATCCACGGGGCAACTGGATCTGAGGAGAACGGACAATCCCATGGTCTGTTTGAAACGTTATAGAAGACACAGGTTGAATATTAATCAGAAAGAAAAAAGTACTGATCATCACCATATCAATGGGCTCAGTTTAGCTTTCAGTGCTCATTATTGTCTGGTGTGAGGTGCAGGACTGAGTCTGTGCAGATATTTCCAAGCTGCAAAGTTATAGCTATGGTTTTATCCCCAAAGCCTCTAGAATAGTCTATCAAACACTTGAAGATTTAAAAACAAATTTTAAAAAACCCAGCTCTGCAACAGCATCATCCAAGTGACAACGCTCAGGAACAGGGTCTGGAATATTTCACAGTGATTCTGCTACATTCCAGCACACACATTTACTTTAGCTGACCACAGAGTGCATGAGCACGTAGCTACATGAAAAGGGGTGCTTCCCAGTGTGTGGCAACCGGGGGAGTCTAACCAGAATATTAAGAGACAGCCATATTTTACTATTATTTACCATCGAGGCACCACAAGAACCACTGCAGCTCCTTTCTTCTGAACATAATCATCATATTGATAAAACTGGCAGCATTCCCAAATTGGACACGGCTTTTTTGTCCCACCACACAAAGAGAAGCAGACACAAAAGACAACCAGTGACGTTATATTGGCTACCAAAGAAAACAAAATCCAAGCCACTGTTCTTCACTGCACGCTCTCTGCTTGGACAGGAAGCAAACATACTCTAAGAAGTCACTTTAAGACCTGTAAAGAGTTGACTGTTTTGCATGGTAACTAGGCATGAAATTACACCAGCTACAATGCAGGCAGCTCAATGTTTTTCCCATGCTGGCCATCAGTCAGGTGCACGAGTGCTCCCACTTGGATTTAACTCAGATGCCACACCAGAACACATCCCATCAGCAACACACTTGTCACTTCCATGCAGGATGGTTTTGCTGGCATGTGGAAGCAGCTGAGGCTCACAGCATGTTGCTTTCTTGGCAGGTATTCCACCTTGCCTAGGGGAGACAGGCATAGGGGAAAAATAAGATTACTGTAGCCCATCAGATATGATTTCCGGCTTTAAGGATTAGAGCTGTGTCCCAGCGAGAGCCAGGGAAAACAGCAGGTTGTTCCTTAGCTTGCACCTTGTAACATTTTATTGTTTACCTGCATTTATTTTAGACTAACTTCCTTTCTGAAGGCCTATCTCAGTCCTTCTCTTCCACCCCCATCACACATCTAGCTCTCCCTTCTCTCAGATTAATTGCAACTAAGATTAAGCACATATAAATTTCACAACATCCTGACACTCCTTAAGGAAACAGTTTCTTCAACATCTGCAAGTGAGCTTTTCCTCCTCCTCCTCAGCACTTCCCACCTCAAAGGTGGTCCCTGGCAAAGGTGAGCACCTGTAAACAGCTCCCTGATTTAGCCAGGCAAGAAACTGGTTCAGGTGGAGCAGCAGCTACAACAGGAGCAACATCTGCTCTGTGAGCACTCAGCTGAGCATTGCACAAGAGCACTTACTTTAGCCTCCCTGATATTGCAAATGCCAAAGGAATCTGGTTCCCTTGTATCTCTACTCACGGGACCTCTGTTTAGAATATTTGAAATTACTTAGGCTCCAGCACATTAATAAGACCCCCGCTGGGTTTCACTCTGGCTCTCTTGCTTTCACCACCTTTCACCTCCAAGAGGCTTTTTTCCCCATTGCTGCACTTTGCTCCCTGGTGCCAGCAAAGAGTCTCCTTTGCACCCCTGCAAGCTGGGCTGCCTCAGTTTTATGAGGAAATCATCTCCAATGATTGCCCTGGGCCATGGTTCAGAAAGGCTGATGCAGAACTGCAGGTTTGTCTGCAGGGCTCCTTGCTCCCAGCTCAATTCATTCCTTCTGATGCCCTCCGGGAACCAGAACACACCATGCTGATTATTTTTGCAATTTCTGCCTGTGACTTTTCTGCCCCTAAACAGGTGGGGAGGGGACATTTCCTGATGCCACTCTAGGAAAAGATCCATTCCAGCAGAAAATGTGGTTCTCCCTCTCCCTCCTGAAAACAAGTCTGCTCCTGCTTCACCTCACTTCAGCCCTGACGGTGGAATTTTAATTGCAGTGACTGGTGAAAGAGGGAGAGGGAAGGTGTGGTTTGGCTGCAGGACACAGAGTCAGGACCTCTTACACTCTGCACCTTGCCCTGACTGTACCTCCTCCTGTGCCCTGGTGATAACCCCGTGCCATGCTGCTGTTCCACAGCGTGGAACGAGCATGGGAAAGGTTTGCAAGGCCCTTTGATGGTAAAGCACAAAATTCTAGACCTGGGGTAACAGTTCCCTCAATGTACTGGGAAATAAAGTTCCTCCAAGTTTCCCTGCAAGCAAGGTCAAAACCACACTTAAAGTTTGCTAGAGAATGACAGCCAGTCTAAAATTAAGCTGAAAAGTTAACTTCTCACCCTCTTGTGAAACAGGCCACAAAAAAGCCTAAATGCATCTTCAAAGCCAAAACAGATCTTCAACAAGAAATACTCCCTGGAGAGGGGAGCAAGCACAGGCACATGTTCCAGGGCAGAGCTGGGTGTTGACATCAAGGGCTGGACAGGGCAGAGCTGCTGCTCTCAAGGGACAGGGACTTGGTGGTGTAAGGGCCACAGACCCACCCTGAGTCACCTTTTGCCACACTCAGCTACCAAATCTCACCATTTATCCACATTAATGGAGCAGAAGGGAAGATCAACGTCAAACCAAAAGAGCTTAACATGAAACAGCACATCCCTCTGGTGCTCTTCCTCCATCCCACGAGACCTATCTCATGGCAATTCAATGAAAAGTTGTTTTTCCACCCAAGCTCTACTTTGAGTGGAGAAGCCAGCAGTGACAGCATCAGAAAGCTATTTGGGAATGGAACTGAAGAGCTGTCAGATAGCTTCGTGGGGTTAAAAAAACCAACACAGAAAACCAAACACAGGAGGCAGGAGATGGCAAACCTCAAGATGTCTGAAGACCACAGGAGACAAACTCAGAGATTCTCAAATCACCAGGACTTTGTCAGTTTACAGAGCCTCCTCTCTCTCCCTCCCCTACATTTCAGAAGATGAGTGTGCATTTCTGGGCAGGACTGATTTCAGCAAAGTGCCTGTGGAACAAGCATGAGGACACGTGCAGGAGGAAAAAAAAGCAACAGTGGAGGCAGGGAAAAGATGGGGAAATTAATCCAAAGGCTGCAATAAAGTTCAAAAATTTTAAGAAGTCGGGTTTTTTTCCATGTAAGTGCTTGGTGAAGGACTGGGGTGCCTCTGTTATGGTGCACACAATGTCTTTTAAGCCACGTCTGTCTCTGGAGCAGAAATTCAACACGCTTTTCCCCAGAGAAAGTTCTATTGTCCTGCAGTTGCTGCCAAATTCAGATGTTTTAATTCGAAGTGTGAAACAGAAGGATTCCAGTCTGCTTTTAAAGAGAAAATCTCCAGGCTACCACTCCATGCCATAACTAACACCAGCTTTGTTCAGGGCAGGACACAGCACAGCTCCCTATCCTCAAAAGGAAAGGGAGGCAACATATAAACAACATATCACTGTACATCACAGCCTGGGAGCTGCATACCTCAAACAGTAACCAGTGCTCACAGTCTGAGGCACCTCGACAGATGTATGGCCAAGCAGCTATAAAAGAGCCTTTGTGCTGGCTGAACCGAAACAAGGCATTTTCTGTACGGGAGACGGCCTGGCCACCTCGCAGGATAAACGGGGTTACACATTTCACACCTCCCCTGCACTGGGGATGCACCAAGGCAGGAGGGAGCAGTGACCCACGCCAGGGACCTGCAGGAGCCACCCTGCAGCCACAAGGAGATGGCTTTGCCCTCACCTCCCATCGCTCGCGGCCCCACGTCAGACCCGCGCAGCCTGGTTTAAAGCGGGGCCAGCCCGCCATTGGGCAGAGGCCTGTCCCTCTCCCTGAGGAACAGGCCGTGCAAAAGATCATCACAAACGCTTGTGATCCACCAGCCAGAGCCCCAGACAAAGGCTTTTCAGGAGCCTCTCTGCAGGAGCCACTCTGCAGCCACAAGAAGATAACTTTGCCCTCACCTTCCATCGCTCGCAGGTCCCATGTCAGAACCGCAGGAATGGGTTTAAAGCAGGGCCAGCCCGCCATTGAGCAGAGGCCTGTCCCTGTCCGTGCAAAACATCATCACAAATGCTTGTGATCCACCAGCCAGAGCCCCAGACAAAGGCTTTTCATCCTTGTGCTTAAGCACCCAGCTGCTGTTATATATATTTTGAAGCGCATTTTTCATCTTCGCCCTAGTTTCCAGCTCTGAAATTAGGCTAATTCTTCAAGGCCGCAGGAGCCGCGGTGTTATTTTTGGCCTAGGGAAGATAAGAAACCATGTGGATGGCTTTTCCTCAGTACAAGCACACACACACAGCAGCAGCAAACTTCAGGATTCAGCCAAACACATTATTCCACAGGATCAGAAGCGGCTTCCAGTTGGGCCCAGTAAAACACAGCAAGAAAAAGTGCAACTGCAAATGGCTCTCGCAGTGACTGCAGTGCATGTTTCAGCTCCAGGGAGGCAATGAGAGGGGAGAAAAAAAAAAGAATATTTGAAAAAAGTCAAAGAAAAATTGTTCTGTCCAAAACCTGGAAGAGCCACAGTTAGCAAACATTCCCAAGGAAGCAAAAGCCCCGCTGCTTTATGAAGATTAAATCTGCTATTGTCTCACAGTTGTTGGCTGTTTGCTTTTTTTTAAAATAAAGTTCCCCTTGGCCAAAGATGTTAGGAAGTATCTTCAATAAGAAAAGGATATAAAAACAAGTATGCCAGTTAACAAATCTGTGATAAGGTTAAACAAACAAGGTAAGGTAAGGTGAGGGTAAGGTTTCTTGACAAATCATCTGTGATAAGGTTAAGCAAATTTCTCTTTTGTCAGGACAGGAAAGATACTCATGCAAGGCCACAATATTTTCACTGACCTGGACAATGAATGTGAGAGGTGTATGTTCTGAGTCACTCATGTTGGACAAGACTTTTTTTCAAGCATATGGTCTGAAGATTGTAGGAAGCCATTAAAAAAATTGGGTCATGCATTTAACCCACTCTGCACCCTCACATTGAGGGGGACTCAATAGAAAAAGCTTTATAAAAAATTCAGACCTTAGATACAGACAGTCCCCGTTGAATATCTATGCAGAATTACACATAATGTTAATTCTCAACAACCCATCTACTAAGAACTTTGTCCTTCTTAGGACAAAGAACATTGCCCTTATGCAGAGATGCTGAGAAGTAGATTCTGTTGTCCCCTGGGCAAGTGTTTTCTCTCTCTGTAAGACAGTAACACACAATTAAAAGTATGGTTACAAAGGATTAAGGCAGTTCAGTTAATGCAAACTAGCACTCTCTCCTGCATTCCTCACTAATACAGTGGTGACATAACCAGCCAAAACACGTAGCTTTAATTCAAATAAGGTTTAAAGAAGTTACTGCCAAGTAATTACACCCATTGAGGGCCCATGAGCAGAGGAACCTTCATTAATACCCCGCTGCCGCTCTCGGAGCGCTCTGCAAACCAGCTGCACCAATCTGAAGTGGCAACCATGAACAAGAGCAGGCAACAAGTTTTCATGAGCAAACTTGTGCCTGCCTTTCAGAAGACACATGGCTGAGCACAGCCACGAGGACAGCAGGCAAGGACACAGAATCCAAGCGCTGGCTGCCTGCTCAGAAGAGCTGGGCAGCCCTGAGGTAGGGGAGCTTTCTGGTAATGTCCTCCTTTATTTTTCTGATAACACGCTTTTCTTTGCAGCTGAAAGAAGGTGACAGTGGCACTTCAGGAACTGCAGGCAGTTTTCTACTATGCTTTTCTGCTTTCTAATGAACTGCTGGCCGAGTCCATACCATGGGTTCCCATTTATTTCATTGCTAATCCTAGCCTCTGTGTAAGAACCTGTGCTTAATCCACAAAGAGCACCGGATGCTTCTGAAGACTGCTTCCAAGAACAAAAATATAGTACTCAGCTGGAGCTCACTAAAGCCATTCAGTAGGAAGGATTAAATCCAGAGACTTGGATGGAACTTAGATCCAGTGGGCATGACCCTACCTGTGCTCCCTTCATTACACAAGAGTGTGTCGTGCCTTTGCCTTTTCCTAAACCTCTTTGTAAGCTAATGACTCCAAAGCACTGGCTCCAGGAGCCTCATGTCACAGCTCTGCACAAACACTCAGGGCTCACATCCATGTGCTCTCAGTATAAACCAGCACAGACCCAAATGAAGCTGTTTGTGGCAATGCTCCCAGGACATCAGATCACCAAGCACAGAAGCTGACCACTGAAGCTTCACCTGCACTGCAGCCCTGGGAGCAAATCCCTGACAGCAGCTCAGGTAAAAGCAGCACACAGGCTGCAAAAGCTCTCTGTAAAAAGGAAAAACTGCTGCCATGCTCACCTGGAAAAGGGAGCTCACTGTAGTGACTCTCCTCTTACCACCAATCCTTCATCAGGGCAGAACACCAAAGTGTGGACAAGAGATAAATGGATAAAGAGACACTTCCTATTCAAAGAGCCTTTAAAAGAATGGTCTCCATTATCTTGGGTCCCTAATAGCAATATAAATTATATGCAGGCATTGATTCTTTTCCTAAAGTCACCATTACCACACAAGCTGCAAGTAACTGGCATGAAGTTCAATGGGTTCTCAAGAGTCCCCCCATAAAAATCTGTCACAACTTTTACTTCTGCTTCATTATTGCAGCACCACTTTTAACTTGCCAATGACGTGACTGAAAAAACACTAACTTACTCTCTCTGTGGGTACAGCAGAAATTTACTTTCATGTAAAAGAACTAACCAGAAATCAACTTTCAGCTTTGCAAGGGCTCCCAAATACACTTTTAGCTGAAACTTTAAGAAAACAAAACCAGTTAGTCCCCCAAACTTTTCCAATTAAGTTCCCAACTTCTTTGTGACACATAAAGGTCATTTTGGTCTAGGCAAGCAGGAAGATAATCCCCACCCTTCAGGCAACTGGGATTTCTGGCAAGATTTTAAGAGGTCTCCAGCTGATAACCATGAAAAGTTCACACCACCAGGAGTCCAGATAAGCTTTAAACACAGGAAATCAGTGTGAAAATGTTTTAAGCATTTTGAAGATCAATTAAGATGGTGTAACAGTCCAGCAAAGTAGAATTGAGTTCTCCACTTCAAATCAGATGGGTTTAGAATACAAAACAGCAACTCTGGAGCTGGGAGGTGTCTATAGGAAATGAGGTTAGACAAATGCAGGGCAATTAACCCTCTGTGCAGTCAGATTACAGACTCCTCTCCATCCCCAGGGCCACCAGACACAGCCAGTGCAGGGTTAAACTCCTGCAGGTTGTCATCTTGCATCTTCCCTGCCCATCCACAGCCTAAAAAGCCACAATCTCCTTCCTGACATGTGAGGTACACTCAGGGATAACACACGGGGACACTCAAGACGTGCAGCTCTCATTTGCAACTGCAGATGCAAACTATGAAAAATGCCATATTCTGCCTTGTCAGCACTGGGGGACCATAAAGTTCATCAAGGACACTGAATTTCAGAGAAGCAAAAGATGAGCTGAGATTTCCTGGCTAGGGTGAGGAGTCAGCTGGTGTGAGCAGCTCTTTTCAGGATCTAAACCAGCACAGGCAGCACACCAGTGACTGCAGACAGTGTGAACTGGGGAAAATGTGACTGTACAGATCACAAATGCAGCCTCAGACAGTGCCCTGTCAGCCCAGGGAGCAAGGGATGTGTCTCAGCACACAGCCTGCTGACAAATAATCTTTCCCAAAACATTAAAAAAGCCTTTCATAGCAGGTTAGTGCTACACACCACTGTGGCTATAGCCACTGTCTAGAACAACTCTGGGTAATTAGCTGTGCTCATTCATTGAAAGTTCAAAAGAAAATTATCTTTTACGCTAAATTTGGTTGTTAAGAGTTTTCTAAAAGTAACAAATAGGTATTACACTGAGACCTATCATATCCATCCATTTAAAAATACAAGTTTTGTTTCTTGTCGGTGACAATTCAATTGTTTCTATTGAAATAAATCAGGCATTTCTTGAAACTCCATACTCCAATTACGGTAGAGGTAGCACTGAAAGCATTTGAGCTGTGTGTTCCTACCCTCCTGTTGGTGACCTCACCTAAGTTTATATTAAGCCCCTTCCCCACATCAGCACTTCATTTCTATTTCCCACCACCAAGCAAGTCTGGCTTTTCTCTCCCATGCTCACAGGCTCTGACACCTCTTTGCTGCTGGTGCTTTAAGCTGCTCACAGAACTTGGCTTTAACAGACTGAGGGGAAAAATGCAAATACTCTCTCCAAATTTACACAATTAACCCTCCCTCTCCCAAGCATCCAGGTAACAGTCACCCTCTTCATAGAGATCAGCTAAAAACTTCCATACTGAGAGCCCCCGATGACAACACTTTGTGTCCCCTTCAGTCAAGAAAGACATTTTTTTTTTTAATCTATTTTTATCACTGCCTAGTCACACAGGACACTTACAGAATTCCTGGTCTTATACAGAGGCATCCATTCACCTTCATCTTTTACACACAGAAATAAGCACTAAAGAGAGTGGAAAAGGAAACTTGCCAGCTCAATGTTTGGTCAGATATCATTGACCCATAGGAGATAACTGACTACAAAGGTATTACTGGGTTTGACATTGATTAGATTATGAATTTTACAGTGTCCTTCCAAGGTCTCCAGTCAGGTGGGATTCCACTACAAGAGGCAGGACAGCTCTGATCACAGCACAAGTACCAGAGTCCCACAATCTGTAAAGTAAGATAAATAAGATTTCACCCTGCAAAAATAGCACGGCTTTCCCATCAGTTCAAATGAAAAATACACAACAGAAAGCTTCTAGTCTCAGACTCACCTCCTTCTGCCTCCTCCTCCCTACTGCTGTTCAGCAGAACAAACTCAAATCCTCAACTATCTTCTGAGTGCCTTAACTAAGAAACTGCCATGATGAGCTATTTTATAAGAGTTTTTTGTCCTGCCATGCTATGAAGGATTAGCCTTTCCTGACTTGTCCTCAAGATAAAAACTAATCCTGATGTCTCCCTCAACTCAAGAGGCTGCACAGATCCTAATTTATAATAAAATCACTGCACTCCAAGACAACAGAAATGGGGAGACAGCAGTACTTCTGTTTGCTGGACTCGTGGCTGAAGCTTCCTAAGAGTCTGCACGACACCATCAAAGTCCTTATATCAGCAACCCTCAGCTTAGGCATTAGGTCAAGTCATCCAGCTAACTAAGGACAGATTAACCATGTGCTCACAAAAACTAGGTCAGTCCCAAACAGGCTCTACAGCCTGGAAAGGGCTCTCTGTGTCAGCACGAATCCCCCAGCCCTCCTCTCTAACAAAAATGTTCTGCAGAAAGTGAGTGGGACCAGACTCAAGTTTTGTCACAAGACTTGTTCTTCATTTCTACAGAATAAACCTTGGCCAACCTGCATTCAGAAGTCAGTAAGAAACCACTCAGTAATGTCAAATTCTCCCTCTTTGGAATATCTGGCTCTCCAATACTCAGTTATTTTCTGAAGTGAAAGAGCCAGGTCAGGACCTGTCTGCAGATCTGAGACCTGTCTCCCATTCCAAACCTTCCAAATCCTCCTAACCCACACCTTGGTTTCACAAACCCAGACTGCAGCCTTTACTCTCTCCTTTGACCTCTCTGCCCTCCTCCTCAGCAAACACTAAAATTAGACCACAGTGGTCACATCACGCTGCCTCCCCCACTGCTGTCGTGTCCCTGTCACATCAGTCATGTATTTCAGTCTCACCCTGAGCCCCATGCATCACCTCCCCTGCCCAGATAATGCTCTTCTCTAGTCTCACCTGTCTGTCCTTTGACAAAATGCCATTCCTCATTACCTTCAGGGAGCTCAATCTCCATCCACCCCCAGAAGCATGGCCACCCACTAACATCTTAATCTGAAGCCAAAAAGACATCTCTGAGGTGTTCCAAAGATAAAATTTAGTGCTGGAGGAAAGATAGTTTATAAACATCTACCCCAAAACTCTGGGCATGCTTGTATCCTCCCTCTCTCACACACACAATTCACATCACAGGTTTCTTGAAATTAAGAGATGCAGTGGGCTGCACACACAGTGAGACAAAGTGTCTGTGCTGTCAGGGTTTGCCAAGTTTCCATGCTCTGACTTCAGAAAACATCCAAGCTTTGAAGGCAGGACAATACACACATATAATAATGTCTGATTTCAGGAGTGCTGCTGGAAGCTCTAGCTTCACAAAGACAAGTCAAATCTTTCACTTCCTGGCTGGGAGTCCAAGGAGAGGTTCATGGAGCAACAACCAACCACCACAGTCCAACCCCACTGCCCCCAGTGCCTGCAGAGAACAGAGGTGCTCCAGAACACCCTGTCCCAGCACCTCCTCACAGACCCCATCCTGCCCTGCTCTGTGCTGGGTGTCACTCACCACCCAGCCACAACAGGATCAATCCCCTTTTCATTAATGAGAGAAGGTTTTCAGAGAGGATAAAGCCAAGGAACTGGAGGTTAGCCATTAACAGCAGCACCTCTTTCCAGTCTTTCAGATCTGATCAATCACTGCAGGACTATAATGATTTTTTTCTTTCCCCCCGCTGTCTTACAGAAAACCATAAACTTCAGTTTTGCCCTTGGGAACATCCATCCCAGAAATGCTACATTCTGGCACTGCCAGTGTATTTGGCAGAAATAATGTGCACTTTAAGGACTTTCTTAACTTCCGTGAATTTCAGAGTAATAATTATGTTCAATTACTCCAGATGAAAGACCACACAAAATGTTAATTCAAAGCCCCCTTCTCTCAAAGCCCCCTGCTATCCCTGGTCACCACTGCCCTACTTTTTCCCCTCACCAACACCCAAAAGGTTGGACCTGCTCTTCCTTGCTCACATTTCCTGGTGTGATCACTGCCCTTGTCATACCTTCTTTTTCACGTATATTGTAAAAAAATCTCATCTCCTTTCAGGACATTTTAGAGTACTTACTGCAGTTTGGAGGAAAGCACTGCTTTCTCCACAGAGACACAGTTGCTGCATCTCACCTAATTTCTCCCACAACCTCAATCAGAACAGGAGACAAAAGAGACAAAACTGGTCATTTATACCTGTCAGAGGTAACAGAAGATGCCCCACTGGATCCACTTGTTTCTATTGACTGTAGGACACAGAAGAAGGAATTGGTATCACCTGAGAGCAGTGTGTGTCAGAAGAGGTTTAAAACTGAAGAAATGAATGAGATACATCAGTACTGCCTTGACTTCTAGCAGCTACAAAGAGCCTGTAATAAAGTTGTGAAGCTGTTAACCACAAATGAGAACAACACTCAGCAACAGCTGCAAAACAAGGCTGAAACAACACCAAGCAACACAGCAGAGATTTTGTAATTCAGGTGCATTTAAGGGAAATATTAGATGCAAAACTGAGATCAACAATACTTTTGGGATGGTTTAAATCACAAATGAAAGAGCTTGTCATCAAAACCAGAACATGTTCTCAGGCTGAAATCCAAGACCCTGCGTGGCACCACATGGCAATGTAGGAGAAAAAACTTCCACGTCCCTGTGATCCACGTGAGACAGACTGGAAGAGCTACTGGTGGGAGAAAAGGGGAGAAAGAAGGAGACTTAAGTAGGCAATCTTTTCCTGAGAATAACACCCAGCAATGTGTCAGAAGCCTAAAGTACCAATATTCACTAGAAATGCAGAATCACTTCTGAGAAAGTTCACTCCAAGCCTTTAGCTCTCCTTCTCAAGAAAATGGACCCCACTCAATATTCCTTCATAAACTCTCAAGCTCCCTTCTGGAAGCTTCAGAGACTTCACAGCTCCATTCTTTTCATGATTGTTTTCTTATCATTTGCTGCATAAACTCTCTGGCTTTAGCTGCTCCACCCTATAGAGCCCTGGGTTTTACAGCTATTTGTCAAACAGCAGCGACAATCCGGGTTTTGTTTCTACAGTGATGATAATCCTTGCCCTGAAGAACTTATATTTAACAGCCATGTCTCATCTGTGACTCACTCAACCTGTGTCAAATAATTCTGTGTCAAATAACAGCTCTGAGCCTGGTCACAGGAGCTTAAAATCCACTGTGGGCTGCAAAGTGCTCCCAAAGCAGCAGCCTGGGTGGGTCAGAGCTCCCCAGAGCCCAGAGAGCTGCAGTCGTCCTAAACTCTGCAAGTGCTGCTGCTTTTCTGGGCTGAGATGACACAGGAAGTCCAAAGAATGGTGGTGTCAATTCCTCTTCTGTGTCTGCTGAAAAGCTCCTGGTGGCAGGAAGAGTGTGAACAAACCCTCCCAAGTCTTGAAACGGTCAATAACCGATGCCACTCTAATGAAGTGGTGTGAGAGGCACTGCAGAGAGCAGCAGTGACAGAAACACAGGAAAGGGGGAAAAAAGGGGTTTTGAGACAGACTGCTGCGAGCAGAAAAGCCACACAGAGCCTGGCGATGCATTCGGGGACACCACCAGAGCCAGGGCCAGGGAAGATGAGCAGCACAGTAAAGACATTGTGGGATGCTAAAATCAGAGAAAGGGGCAGTGACAGTCATGTAGATGAGTAAAATGATTCTGGGCAGGGAGCCCACCACAAGAACAGTGCAGGGAAAAGCCACCCATGGTGAGGACCAGCAGGGCACTCCATGCTCTGGAGATGCTAAGAAGGGAACCCAGCAAGCTGGGGGGTGACTGCAGAGACCTGAGCTTGTCACTTGTGCTGCCACTTGAGCCTCTCCAGAATAGGAAGTGCAGGCTGCAAAGGAGAAGTTTGAGGTTTGGGATTTCTAAGGCCAACACTGTTCTGTCTGCTGAGCCTTGTGCTGTCACAGCTTTTCCTCTGACAGGAATTGTGAAGGATGCAGTGTCTGTGCCCCAGCAGAGCAGGCACAGATAAACTTTTTCTCCATCAGAAGCTCAGTGAAACACAAAATTCTGCAATTCACTTACAGTGGCCTGTTACTTGATGTTCGTGAACATCCAAGATGTGGAAAATGTCGCTTTTACACCAAGCCTTCCTAACACAGCTGTTGTGACAGCTGTGTTTTTTCACACAGCTATTGCTTTATCTGAAATAAAATACCAGGCACATTTCATCTGGGCAATAAGAGGACCAGATCAAAAAAGGTGACAGTTATTTAAATTGAAAGCCACAAGTAAATGAGAGTGGACCTACTTCTTGCAGAAGCTGTGTGCTTTCGTCATTGAAACTCTTCCTACTCTCCCAAACAGCTGAGCCTTAACATCCCACACTCGCGGCTTACTTCTGAACACCCAACAGTTTATACACTTCACACAAGCCAATTTTAAGCAATTCATGGCACTTAGGAGAATCCAGCATTAAGGATAATAACAGAAGCTCATCAAACAAAACTGATTATGAGAAAGCCCCATCTATTTCTGTCAGACAGTATTCCCAGTGCAGTTGTGTGCTATCGTTGGCTATTTCAATCCAACATTTGGTTATGCTGAATTTAGGAGTTCTTTGCCAGTTTCAATAGGACCAAAATGCTGACCTTCATTAACTTATCAAATGCCAGATGCTACAGGCATTCGCAGCAGAAGTTATTTCAACTCTGAATGTCTGTAATAAAAATTTTATGCTGCTAAAAACTGTGGAAAAAGTTACTGACTCTTTACGAATGGCTAAACCACAATGCTGGCAAGACATAAACTAGTTCCAGGTCTGAAAGCAGGGAACATGGAGAGGCACTGTTAGCCCAGAAAATCACCAGGCACAAAAGATATTAATTAAGAACTGCAGCTGGAAACCTCCTTCTCCTTTCTCAGAGGTTTCCCCATTGCTGAACTGTGAACTGAAACAAAGCAACTGCTTTTGGGGACAGAAAGTCAGTGTCAAAAGTTAAACCCAAGTCTTTGCCAGGGAAAGAGTGGCTCAGCAGCAGTATCTGTCACTGTCTGTGACCACACTGTCACTGTTACCACAGCTCCTGTCACGCAGGCAGAAGAATCCCCCTTCACCACATCTCATAAAAGGACAAAGCCGTAGTTGCATCAGGTCGTAAATGTTTGTGTACAGAGACAAACTGTTCAACCTCTCTTCTGCTTTCTCCCATATTTCTAAGGCAGACTCACCAGCACTCACCCTGGTGAAAGTGCAGCTCAAGCCCAGCAGATATTTTCAACCAGGCAGTCTGTAAACACCCAGGACTCACTTCAGGGAGCCCAGCACACCCAGGCAGGAGAAGTCCCAGCTCCCAACAAACAGCAGCAGGAAACTCTACCACAAGCAGGCTCTCTAAATTTTTTCCCCAAAAATTCCAAATCTGCAGGCGCATCAGTGTGGGCAGACCATGAGTTTCAGTAAGAGTGGTGGCTTGTCTCTGCTGATATCAAGAATTGCTGAGCAGGCGCCTGCAGGATGGAGCTGCCAGCGAGTGCCCGGAGCAGCAACAGACTTGGGCTGCCAGGAGGCAGCTCAGCATGCAGGGCTACAGTGCCAGCCACCATGAGACATCTCCAGTTTGGGGAAAACCTGTCACTGTCAGGGCAAACATCTGTCAGCTCCACACATTTCAACTGCAGTAAGAAACACGGTAATTGTATCATCCATTTTCCATGCTGACACCATGACGTACTTGGCTAAAAAAGATAAAAGAGGCTTGGACAGTCAGGACTGCAGGCACTCAAGGCCATTTTGATTTAAGCTTATTCCCTTTCTATCTAAATAAAAAGATCTGTTGCGAATAATGAACGTTCCTCCATTTCCCTCCTTACTGCCGCATTCCCACATTTCTGTAGGTCGTTGCAAGGGAACAAAAAGCACAGAAACCATAAGGCTGGACTGCACTGCTGCAGAGGGAGGTGAGGACTGGGGGCACCCCTCCCACAGAGAGCCCTCCCCGCTGCCCTGGCGCTCACCTCGTAGGACCAGACGCACTGCACGCCGGCGAAGCGGCGCACGCAGCGCCCCACCTCCACGTCCTCGTGCGTGGTGTACATCTCGCGCAGGCACTCGCCGATGTGCGGCACCATCCTGCGCAGCACCTCCCGGCTCATGATCACCCCCGGGCCCCCCATGCAGAAGTTCTCGCCCGGCTCCAGCGCCAGCTTGCCCATCTCCTCCGTGGTGCCCAGGCCGGTCTGCCCCAGGAACAGCGGCTCGCTGCTGTTCAGGCTCCGCAGGAAGTTCTCCAGTTTGTCCCCTTTGATGTAAACGTCGTCATCGGCCCTCATGAACCATTCGTATTTGTCCAAGTAGTGGTCATGCATGTATTTGAGCATCATGAAGGATTTCTTCTGGGGTGGGTAGGAGTCATCTACACCTGGGAGCGGCACGATGGGGATGGGGATTGAGGTGTCCGAACCCTCGCTGGAGAAGAATTCGACCTTGCCAGGAATGGTTTTGGACCATGTTCTAGATTGAAAAAGACAAGAAGGAATAATTAAATGTGCAAACCAGGGCAGGCAGAGAGTGCTACCATAGACTACAGCTCACCTGCTTTACAAATTTTCTTTTTTGAACACCTTGAAAGGTGGTTTTTTTACCACACAAACGAGGACATTCACATGGCACACACAGCAATTGGTACAACATACACAAAATTCTGATATGACAAGCATCTGAGTACCATTTTTGCACTGCTGCATGTTAGAAAAATAATTCAATAGCAGCAGTTCACTAGTGGGAAGCAGGACTCCTAAAGCACACTCAGTTGTGCACTAACAGCTATTGATCACAAAACAAGGAGAACCAATATGGGCCAATAATTCACATATGACTGAATTTACTGCTCCCAAAGTTTCCCTGCAGATTATTCAGCATCACAGCCACGTTCCACTCCCTCTAAGCCTCCCCAAAAGCTCAAATGTGGACTCAGAAATACAGACTTCCAGAGAGTAAATTCACATGAACTTTTAAGGAAACAGCATCCCTTGGGAAACCAACCAAACAGCAACTTCTCCAGATGGTGTGTGGAGAAGCAAAGCACAGAGCATGGAGCAGAAATAACCTCAAGCAGCTTTGTCCATACCAGCAAAGTTCTAAGAGATGCCTGTAAAACTCGTCATTCCCACAATAACGTGGATTGGTGCTACCCAACACCTGCACCTCCAGCAGCTTTCCAGACACTTCAGTGCAGGTTTTAGTGGAGAGGAACAGCACAGAAGAGGAGCCTCTCCTGTGCAGAGCAGCACAGCCACAACATCTGCTCCACACCTTCCGTGCTCCTCTGACAAATCCAACCCATCTGCGTGGGCAAACTGGGTCAGTGACAGTGCAGGAAGAGCTGTGGGATGATTCCTTGAGGCAGAGCACAGCCTCCCCCAGGGAGGATTTTCAGTCACGTAACTGCTACAGCCTTGCCCTCAAAAATTATTAATTTTAAGCTTGCAGTACAGTTTTCCGGGATTCTATCTAGGATAAGAGAAGAGATCACATATCCCTCACAGAAAACTATTTTAGTTGTTAAAGCAACAGGTTTTGCTGCTTTTTATATACAGGGAGAATATTTTATAATTTTATTTGGCGACTATACTCAGAATATAACCTAAAGCTGATGTGAAAACACTCTCAAGGTAAAGGACACAGCATTCCCTCAATGCATCACTGTCACTCTGACCAGATGCCTCTCAGCACAGGCTTCTTGCCAATACCTGAGCAGATTTTGGTCAGCACATACCATCTGAAATTTGAAATCTCAGAATTAGCTATTATATAAAGCCTGAAATGTAAAAATACTTCAGGAGACTTATTCCTTAAGTTCCATTAGAAAATGTAGAGGTATTTAATGAGACTACCTAAACATCAACTTTGACACCTTAACAGTTTCTCATTAATTCCACTGTGTGTAATGAATATCACCCAATTACTTTAAAAGCTTTGTCTTCTGGATTTCTTACTGCCATGGGTAGTGTTTCATAGCAAAAGTTTGGAGCCGAGCTTCCCAGAAGAGCACAGAGTAAAGCAAATGGAAATATTCCCACTGACTTCACAAGAGAGGTGATGAGGCCTTTAATCATCAGCAGTGCAATTAATGCACAGCACTACTGGTTATAAATCATATCCTGTTAGAGCACTGAGAACGGCCCTTTTAAAAGGAGACATGGTCATATCCTGAACTTTCACTAACTATTAAGGAAGTTCTGCTGTTCATTTTCTGACACCCACACTCCACATACAAACCATCCACAGCTCTTCCCATATCAACTCCCAGTCTAAGCTTAAAAGACTTTTCTTCACTAAAGATGCATTTAAATTTTAGTGTCACAGAAAGAAAGACAGAAGGAGTTACTGAGAAATGCAACTCATCTCATCCACTGAGACACAGCTTTGGGTGGACCCAGGACACTCTGCAGACAACCACCAGGTTGAAGTTATAAGCTAAAGTCTTATGGAAATTTCTGTTTATTTACTTTTTTATTAAAAAGCAAACAATATATTTTCAGACTTGCTCTTCATATCCTGAAAGATATGCCCTTATCATGACTATAATCTATGGACAACACAGGATGTCTCCTATCACTCCAAGCTTTATCTCCTTTTAGGAAGTCATCAAGCCCTTCTGTTGATTCCCACTTTAAATTTACTTCCTGCTCTCCAAACAGTACACTCACCTCAAGAACCTGTAATTATTGTCAAGAGAAGATCTCCCATTTAACAGAAAGAGAACTAAATGAATGCACATCCATAAACCCTGGCATGCTTGATTCCCAATCTTCTTATTGCACTAAAGCCCTCATCTCAAAGCCAGTTTGAGCCATCCTTCCATGAGAGCCATATTTAGGTTTCACATTAGACCAAAGGTAAAACAGAGACATTCCTGCATGAGTGAGGAGCACAGTGGGGACAGAAAGACCATGCCCTACCAATACCCAAAGCCCAAGGACCTGTGTGTGACCTGTGTCAGCAGCACGACGTCACTCCAGCCTTGGGATGCCCCGTCAACCACACTGACCGTGCACAGCACAGCCTGACTGAGCCTTTGTGCACCTCCTGCAACAACACAAGCTCTGGGATGAGACAACTCAACGTGCTATTTGTGACCACGGCTTTGAGAGAAACACTCCCACATGGAAAAACAGCCCAAGTGTCTGTGTCAACAGGAGCAGGGCTGGGGCAGAGGCTGGGACAATGCAGCCACCACGGGCTGCTCCTCACGTCGAAGCCACAGCTCGCTGTGGCCCTTCTTGGGGACACAACACAAGGAAAACTGTTTGCTCAGGAAACCTGTTGTTGCACTCAGCCAAAGAAGCCAAACCACAGAGGGTGAGATGAACTGTGAGTAGGTTTTTCTGACCCCAGTTATCAGCAGAACTAACAACTGATAACTGCAGGGATGAATTCTGATCAAAGCTGCTTTTAACTTTTTTATCCAATGTTGCAAATAATCAGACCTGGCTCCATCAACAGCAATTCTGTCGTTTAGTATGTAATATCTGCATTTCTTGCCAGTCCTCCCTCCCACCTCCACTGTAGTTTACCCTGTCTGCTCTCAGGTTATGGGTAGCAACCTGACCCTTCAGCTCCTGAGCTCTTGCCTAAACACCTCCCCACCTCTGTGGCCCCACCAACACCTCCTTCCACCAGCTGACATCGCTTTCCTGGGCAAGGTTTATCCAATATAAGACCTGCAGGCTGTATCTGCAAAAGAATTGTATGTTTGATAATAAAAAAATCCCAATAAATATATTTTTATTGAAATTTGACACCCTCCTTCTCCCCACTGTCCTGTCTCCCTGAGCTGTTTAAAGGACACATTGACACAAAATTTCTGCCACCAGAGACTCCTGTATCTGCACCTGCAGAAACCACCTGGGCTGCAGTCAAAGCCATTTTGACTCTGTCTAGAGAGAAATATCAGCTTGTGAATACAACTGATACTGTACTGAACCGGTCATTTAAAAACCCTGACAGATCCCAACCTTATCTCCCCCGTGTAATCTGAATCTGCTGCTTAAGCAGGAGGATGTGCATGAATCAGGACAGCAAGGCTCTCCATTACCCTCCCCGGGAGGTAAAAAACCTGCACGATGCTGGTGACCTGTTTTTTCTCAGTGCACAGGGCACAGAACTCCACAAACCAGAAGGCTGTGTTGACAAGGAAATCAAAGTGAAAATTAAACAAACACAAACAAAATGAGTAATGCTTCCTCAGAAAAAAGCTCTAAGCAGAGGACACGAGTCCAGCAATGCTCCAGTATTGGTGGCTACCATATCAGTTTTACCATCCCTCCCTCACCCAGCTTTGCACACTGGTTTTCCTACGTGTACCCTAGGCTAAGCAAGTCACAAGCAAACTGGGTGAAAAGATTTTGTCCCAGCTGGCTCCCAGGTACCCATGAAATACAGGAAACCTTGTGCACACCAAGAGTGTGAAAAAGCCCCCAGTATTTTCTAAAAAGTGACCATAACTGTAGTCATGAAATGTTGTCAGAAGTTATTTTTTCATTTAAAAAGAAGCTTAACAGCACAGCTTGCAGCAGGAGCAGCACAGATCTGGAATGTTTTATCCTCAGTTTCCAGTATTTATTATTTATTTGTATTATCTTGCCTATCAGCTCTGCAGACTCGGCAGAAGTACAGCCAGTGGTGTTATGCAGACAGTGCTCCCTTTGTAGAGACCCAAGCTGAGGACTATGACAAAAAACTGTATTTGGCTTTTGTCTGCAGCTCAGGAAGTTCCCTCAGAGGAGATCAGAGAAATCATCTAAAGTTTTGAGAAATAGTCATCTTGTGTAATTACGCTGAAGAAAATCATAATGTGTGAAGAACTCAGCAAGATAACAGACATAAAAGACTGATGTCTTGAATTCAGCTAAATTCCATGTTGAATTAGGGCTAGTTTGCCATAACTGTTCTTCAAGGTCCCATTCTTCCAACATTTGCAACAGGGGAAGCAATGAACCACAGTTTAGGCAGGAGAACTGGGCACAGAAACCAGCACGCTGCTCCTGCACGTGGTATCACAGATAGCACATGGGAGATCACCAAACAAAAGCTGCTTTTTTAAAATTTTCAAACCTCTGCCACTAAGATCTGCATTACAGAATTTGAAATCTGAGGAGAAGGTCCTTTCAGGTTTTTGCAGGATTGCTTTAATGGAGAACCCAAGCAGCTTCCACAGCTCTTTGAGTCCTTTGAGCTAAACTCCTCCAATTTTAAGTGATGCTGGTTTTCTGTCCATGCATATCCATCCACGTTCTTGTGGACAGAGGGACAGAAATGGATCTATCACCCACAGGCACACAGACAGCCAGTGGGTCAGGCTAAGATCGAAGCCCAAATGTCTCAGTGTTTTGGGCCATATTTGAGTTATTTTGGTGGGTGTAGGTGACTTTGTTTTACTTACCCCTCCTCTGTAGCAATGACAGTTGCTCTAAGTGTTTCTTTCACGGCATTCCTTAAACATCCTCACAAATTTTAGGTTACTAAAATTTGTCAGAAATCCCGAGTACATCATGTTTCTGCTGGAGGGTACCTGAGCAGGACAGCGAGTTCTCACTGCTGCAGTCCTGTGGTGTGATTCACACACGAAGTAAAACACGTACTGTGCTGGCATGACATCCAAGTCACTTCACAGGGCCCCCTCCCAAGGGCCAGGAGCTCCACAATCCATCACATCCCCTCACCAGCAACCAGAACTGGGGCCAAACCACCCAAGAGATGCAGATCTGAAGTCAGGAGGGGCACAACAACAGGCTTAGCCAGGTAACACAAACTGCCCCACACCCCAAACCCTCCTGGCTGCCTCTCACTCGAGCACTCGGGTATTTGGATTCCTGTAAGCCACCACCCACAGAGGCAGAAATGGAGCCTCTGAGGGGCATCCATCCTTCTGCCACAGCCGCGGGCATCACTCACGGCGCTCGTGGCACTCTGTCGCTGCCCGGGGACTGTCCCAACCCCACCAGTGCTGTGCCTGTGCTCCTGCAGAGCTGCTGCCAAAGTCCCGCCGCTGACACCTCGCCATTAGCTGCATTCACACCACTCTCCTGCCACGTTTCCCAGGAAATCTAGTTGCTACGCAAATGGAAAAAAAAAAATAGGGTTAACTGCCTGATATTTCTGTTCCTGAGACAGCAGACTTAAATCTTCTGGGAGACTGCTTATTCCCATCCTCTCCTTCCTGCAGCTCTTTTAGGACAACTCCCCTCAACTGCAAAACCATTAGCACATATTGTTGCACTTTCCCTGAACCCCAGCCATCCATTTAACTCCTTCCTGCCCAGCTCTTTTCCTGACTATCCCTTGTCCTTCCAAGCGACACCGTGGCTCCTGCTGCTGCACTTCACCCCCTGGAAGGGAAGCTCTGCTAACCTGGCTGTCAGATGCAATCACTGCTGAGGCTGCAAATCCACCCTCCCAAAACCTGTGGATCCAAAGCTTATTCTCTGCCTCACCGACTACAAAAGCACGACTGTTACAAAGAGCCGGCGGCTCCCGAAAATCCAGCGGGCCTGGTTTGCCTTGCAGTGGTCATTTTGCTCATGATTGATGCTCAGGAAGTGGATTGCTTCCCCTCTTGTTAGACCCTATCTGGATTCACAGCAGCCAGGATCAGCAAATGCTTTCCGCTCCTTTTAGCTGGCTCTGTAAATGGCCTTTGAGCCACAGCAATTTGGAGGTATTCAGCCTCTGAATCCCTAATTCCTTTCAGCGTGGTATCAAGGCTCTGCACACGCTGCCACCCCGGGAATGCCTTGCTAGCAGCTTCCCATTTCACTGGCTGTGCCAGCGATTCAGCTCACCAGGATGCTTTGTCAATGTAGTAATCCCAGCAATTGTCTCCTTGAGTACTTCATGGCAATCAAAAGCCATTTAAGATTTCAGGTTTGTCTTCCTCTTCCCCCCTCCCCATCTTCCCCCAAAGATGTCTTCCTGTCACCAGGACATTAGCTCATTTCTTTCACCAACGGAGGTGAGAAAAACGCATTTAGCCCTACTAAGAATCCCTTTATCCATCTCTTCCAAGAGCAAACATCATCTCTAGAGGTTAAACCGAAATAGCAGTGTAGTAAAAAGCTCAGATCTCCATCTAAGGGCTGAAAGAGCCAAATTCCATTAGCTGAATTTGTTAAGTTGCATCTTTAGCCATTGTTTTGTGTGAGTAGATGTTGCAGATCTTGTACTCTAAACCCAGCTCTGCCACACACAAGACTGTTCAGGAAGCACAGGCAAAATCAGGGACAAGAATCCTTCCCACACCAGTAAAGTGAATTCCTCCCCAAAGAACACTCTGGACAACACAGAGATAAATTTCCCTTTTCCGAATTCTTGATGTGAAATCTGATGGATGCTAGACAAACTATTCTGCCACAAAACCTCTTAAGTGATGTCCCAACACGTCTCCAGCCTCTGTATGTAAATCTAAATTACACAGCCCGTCAGATTTGCAATCCAAAATGCTCCATCCCACATGGTGAAGGAGAACATAACCCCGAAGAAACAGATTCCTTCAACCATTTCAAAGCATTAATCATGCGCTCTCTGTAACTTAATTACAGGTCTACTGCTGGAAGAAGGAATTAAGTTTCCATTAAAACCATCGCTGGTGGACAATATGCCTCAGATTGCCCAAATAAAGCAATTTTACTGCATTTGATGCTGATATAAAGACAGATTTCCTGAAACCAGAGCTGAGCCGGGAAGGATGGTATGATAGCCCATCATACATAGTTTTGCATTCCTGCTCTTACCGGCCAATAGGGCCGAGTACTTTTCAGCCAGGGCAGGCAGGACATGGAGAGGGGTTTGTTCTAGCACAAGACTAAAGATCTTTTATTAAAGATCTGCCCCAGAGCTCCTGGCTGCTCCTTCTAGGGTGCTGGCTCAGCCAGAGCTGGGGTACACCTGAGCTGACATTTTAGCTCTTAACTCTTTCCGATTTCCCGAGCAGGCTTCCCAGGCAGCCTCCCAGCACTGCCTGCTGGCGCACACACCGGAGCAATGAGCATATCCCAGCATATTCCAGCAGAGCAGAGAGTTCCACCAAAGCCACAGACACACCTCTCACAGAAGAGATGATTGTCCTGATGCTGCCCAGGCTTTTGACAGAATTCCCGTTAGCCCGTGGTACTCACGGCCATACCGAGCTGCACCTGGGGACCACGGTGAGCAGTGCACAGAGCAAAGCACCACGGTTGTTCCTGCTCCAAAATCAGGTGTGCTCAGGTAACAAACACACGGCTCGGAGACCCTGGCTCCTGCATTAGCTCAGCCAGTCCGAAGCACGGAGCGTTTCCCCCAGGCTGACTCTCCTCATCCCGTTTCACCACCTGGTCCAGCCTCAGTAGCGGCAGAGAGCCGAGCTGGGTTTGATTCTTTGTTCCCAGATGCCTTTTCTGGGTCTCTTTCCCAAGCACACGCTTTCGGCTTGGCACAGTGGTCTTTGCTTCCCTATCCAGGGGATTACAGCGGTCCCCAAACTTTATTTCTGTTACCGTCAGGCTGTCAGCTCGCTCCACCAGCAGCAGCCAAGGACCGCACCAGCGTGGCGCAGCTGCGCCCAACGCAGAGGCACCGAGGGACGCGCTTTGATGCCCGTGTCTCCGCCGGTGACTGGCACTCAGTGTCCCCCCGCATCAGCGGGGCTGCCTGACTCTCGGGCAAGGTCACCGGGGCCACCTGCCAGGTGGAACCGGGCTGAGCCAGACCCTGCGGGAGCGGCAGCGGGGCTCGCTCGGCCCCTCTGGTGCCAGCCGAGCTGCCCGGGCAGCGGAGCAGCGCTCGGGGCACCGCTCCCGGCTGAACGTGCCCCGAGGCTCGCTCGCACCTGCGCCGGGGAAGGGCGAGCGGTCCCCGGGGCCAGCGGGGACATCCCGGCTGCACGGGCATCCCGGGCAGGGCGGTTTTAGCCCGGGGCGACCGGCCCGAGTCCAGCTGAATGGGACGGAACCGAGCCAAGCCCAGCTCGGTTGAATGGGACAGAAGCGAGCCAAGCCCAGCACAGCTGAACGTGACCGAACCGAACTGAGACGAGTCGAGCCCACCCGAACCGACCCCCAGCCCATCCCAGACCCCAGCCGGACGCAGCCCAGCGGAGCCCCGTCCCCGCCGGGCGCCGCCCGCCCCCGCCCTCACCGGTGCGCGGCCACGGCGCGGCTCCGCAGGTACTTCTGCGCCGTCATGACCCCCACGAAGAGGAAGCTCTGAGCCGGCGGGCCGGGGCGGCGCGGCGGGGCGGGCGGCGGGCGGCAGCCCTGCGGGCGGCTCGGTGGGGCCGCGCCGCCGCCGCCAGCTCGGAGGCGCGGGGCAGGACGAGGCGCGATGCGAGCACGAAGCCCAGCACCAGCCCCAGCAGGACGCTGAGCAGGCGCGGCGGCCGCGGCCCGCCATGCCCGCCCGGCCCGCTGCTCACAGCGCCGCCGCCGCCGCCAGCCGCGCCGAGGCGCCCAGCGCCGCCATGGGGGAAGGGGCAGGACGGGAAGCGGAGGGAGGAGCGGGGGCCGCCCGCCCCCGGCCCTGCCCCTCGGCACAGGCGCCGATGTGCGGCCCGCTGCGCTGCCCTGGCCCGCCTGGTCGCGGCGGGAGCTGCCGCCGAGCAGCCCCCGGTGCGGCCCCAGCCGCGCTCGGGACTCCGGGACACGGCCCCGGGCAGGGGGCACCGAGAGCCGCGCTGGGAGCCCGGGACGGCAGCCAGCTCCCCGAGCACCACCCTGCTGCCGCACCGGCCCGGCTCTGGAAGTGTTCCAGGCCAGGTTGCACGGGGCTGGGAGCAGCCTGGTCTGTGGGAGGGTCGGAGTGAGATGAGCCTTAAGGGCCCTTCCAGCCCAAACCGGTCGGTGGTTCTGTGACAAGAACCGGCGCCTTAACCAGGCATTCCACACAGGGACAGGGAACCTGGCCCAGCATCCCACACTGGGACCGCAGAACTGGGACACCTGAACCTCAGCCCAGCTGTCCAGATCGAGAGGGGCGGGAGGCCAAGAGTGGATGCTCGGCTCTGGGGACAGGGACTGAGAACCTGAACATAAGCCCCGGAGAGGCATTCCAGGACCTGCACCAAGACCCCATGGCAGAACCCTGGCTCAGGGGCCAGAACTGGGAGCCCAGCCTTTCAGACTAGGATGGGAAGGCACTGGGACAGAGATCCAGGACAGGCGCCAGCTCGGGTCCCCGCTGCCCAAGCCCCGGCTCTGCCCCACGGCACACACGGAGACCGAGGGGATGTCGGCAGTGAGGAGCAGCCTCTGTTTGCCTGGCGCTGGTGCATTGGTGCCGCACAATCTGTGGTGACACAGAGCCAAGGCACAGGCACCTCTGTTTTTTCCCACCTTGCTAATTAAACCAACCAGAAATAGGTCAGTCTGTTTCCATCTGCAGGCTATAGTGAGTGCTCAACAGATTGAAGACTTTTTCTATATTGTGTGAAGATTTCTTTTTCCTTTGTCCACAGTGACTCTCCACGTGCATTTCATCTACAGAGCGCTTCAGCTTCAAATGCTGCAGCCACAAACCCCTCACATTTCACAGGAAAAAAAACCTTCCAGTCTCAACAGAAGAAACTTATCAAGTACAACCCACTAACCTCCTGCTTATCATTGTGGTTTCTTCCATTTCCTGCCCACTTCAGCCTTTCCAATTGCCAGTCTTTTCCATTTTAAATTTTATTTATATCATGATGTCATTCACAATGAGCTGGGAAGAAGAAAGTCCTGGTGTAATGGCAGCAACCTCTTGAGCAAGAACGGTTGCAAAAGAGGATGTCACACCACATTAATACTCTACAGCAATAAACTAAAGAGAGACATCAATAAGAAATTTTTTATGATCACAAGTAACTGTCTCACTTCTGGGATTGAGCAGGTAATGACACAATCTGTTTATCTAATGAGCTCAGTGATATATCTTGAAAAAAAATGCTTTATTGTGGGGGTTTATTGCTCTTGGGATGGTGCAATCCTCATACCGAGGTCAGCACAGGTGAACTTGTGACATCAGGAGCGCAAATAACACAAGGAAAGTGGCACTGAGATTTATGGTATTAAACAATGATAAAATTGAATACAAATAGAAACTAAATAAGAAATGCAGTGAACAGGAAAGAAGAGCAGGACATCTCCTTTTATTTGCCCATGGGCAGAACAGAGATGTATTGAGTGAGATGTGTTTGCGTGAAGAGGAAGAGAAGAACTAAATGATGAAAGAGAAAGGAAGAACAGTCCAAACTGGAACACACAAGGCAGGTAAAGGCAGGAAGGGCAGGAGCACCATTGCTTGGCAAAGGCCAGCTGGACTTTCTATCTCCTCCCCAGCCACCACTGTAATTCCTCTCTACTTCCCAGAGTTTGCAGTGCTTCACAGTTACTTCTAACTACTGGTGCACTGATCTTTTCCATGAAGTCTGGGGTTATCCTCAGCCTGTGCCACTCGGCACACATGGATCCTTTACTGTGCTTTAAAAAGGTTCTTCATTAAACTCTGCTTCTCTCCTCTCCCCACAAGCCTGAGCATCAGGTCCTGAAATACACAACACCAAGAGACATTCAAGCTACAAAAAAAACAAGGCCACTCCTTTCCAAGAGAGGCACATATGGCAACTGCATGAGCAGGAATGAGATTACTCTCTGCCTGCTCCAAATCAACTGTAAAAATCTTCTGATTTAAGGGAAAGCCACTGTGGCCCATGAATTACAGGAAAAGGCAGAGCTAGCTAGTTAAAAGGCAATAAAAAAGAGAAAGGTTGGGGCTGGGGCTGAGGAGCTGTCAGTTGGCTTCTTCCCACAAAGAAAAGAAGTTAGTCATCAGAACTGAGAACTCCGTGCAACTCAGCACACATGGAAATGATGAAGCAGAGCAGCACATTCCCCTGATGGATCTCCTCACCCTGAGCTCTCCTGGGCATGTTCCCACCTCGCTGCACTTCCAGAGCAATTATGGTCCTGGAGTTCACCACATGCAGGGGCGGTCAGAGAATGCTTGGGAAGGGTTAGGAGAAGGAAGGGGAGCTCTCCTGGTGCCAGGATTTGACCTGGAGAGAGGCAGGGCTGTAAGGCTGAGATGTCCAGCTGTGAACAGGGGGTGCAACCTGGGAATGCTGCAATGCTCACACAACTCCCACAGCACACCCGCATGCCTCCCTTTATGTCATTTATTGTGCCAAACTCACGTTCCAAAGTGCTAGGCAGGCACATGCCCCTTTTACTGCTTCTTCCCCCTCCCCTATTCTCGCATAGAGCAGCTGCTGGGAAAAAAAAGGGAAAAAAATCAGATTTAGGGAAAAGCATGGCTTAGTTCTTCCAGTGGAATTATAACACTGTTACCTGCCTACAGAGTATTTTTAATCTGGATGGCAGCAAAAGGTCATACTGCATAATCACATTTAAGTGCCATTCCCTATTAATACAGCTCTTGGTCTCAATAGCTTATTGTCACTATATATCATGGTTACTGTATCTTCAAAGACCTGATATTTTTCTTTTGTAACACTGTCTACAAGCATAAACACATTTTTATGCAGCATGTTTTCAACTCCTTGAGACATAGCTGGAGGAAGTATTCCAAGGGCTCTCCAAAATCTGCAGAGGATGCACATGGTGTGCGCTCATCTCCACGCTCCCATCCCACTCCCTCCAGTGAGATTAGCACCCAGACCAGCCTGTAAGAGCCCACTTGACAGGCCCACATGGTTAGATTCATAATCAGATTAACAAAACAGTAATCCTATTTTTAAACAATGAAAAAGCCAAGTCCTTGAGCTGCCAGTGTGTGTGTGTGCATACGGAATAAATGTCATCCTTTTGGAATAAAGAACCTGAATACCAAATGAAAAAAGTTTCTTCCACATAGGAGACTTTGTCCTGTAGAGGAACGAAAGACTGTCTTTCATTATTACCACTTCTTTCCCCCTGATTTTGATCTCCAGCGAGCCCACTCCAATACTTGCAGGTTGTACCTTCTACAAAAAACAGTCTTTACCACATTTTAAAATAATAGTTATAGAAGTGAACTACTCCCCAAATGCTGCTGAAACTTTAATTATGAATGTTCCAGTACTCAAACTTATACTTTAAAAACTGCCCAGGCACTGGAAAATGAGCATACTTCATATATTCAATGTAACAGACTCATGGTGGAAAAAATCTCACTGGGCAAGCAGTAGCATTTGTCTCTGTCACAGAATTTCCAGCACCGCTGCATTTTCCCAAATGATGTGCAAACTCCTTTCTCAGCTCCAGCACCCACTTTTTTTCCCCTCCTCATCCTATTCTGGTGCTGCCAGGGCCCAGTCCCAGCCGTTCCTCAGCCGAGTGAGTCAGAGGTGCCCGCTCAGGCACCGCAGAGCTGTCCCCGCCGGCTCTCTCCAAAATCCAGCCCGACATTGCCATCGCCCGGCCCGGCCCCGCAGTGCAGCGGCCTCGCCTTCCCGGCCGGGAGATGTGGGAATGCCACGGAAAGAAAACCCTCCTGCTCCTCAGGTGCTGCTCAGCCTCCAGGTGTCACCTGCCCGGAGACAGCAGCAGCACTGCGGGTCTGACCAGGCACTCGAGCTCTGCACCGCAGAGAGGATTGATGCATTTTGGACGTGGTGCTGCCAGACCTGAGCATGGAAAAGCCCAGACAGTGTGTTTAAAAAGTGAGCATCAAGGTGTCATAGCCTAAAAAGCAGAATACCTAAAGAAGTGGCAATTACATTACCTAAGAAATTGAATTTACAGGTAGTGTTGCCCCCTCCCACTATGTGATAAAGCTTTACAACCTGGGTTTTTTTTTTAGTTGTTTTTTCATAGTGCATCTTTTAGGCCAAGCTAACAGTAACTCCCCATTTTAATGCAGGGTACTAGAACACTAACTCCCCATTTTAAATGCCAGGTATTTCCATTTCCCTTCCATTCTCTTTAAAAATAAAATTTTCCAAGTTCTTTTCCCTGCCTCCCTCCACAGTTACCCACAGAACCAGCTAAGTAACCACCACACAGAAACAATCTATGGTGGAGGGAAGAGTGAAATTGTAAATTTACCAGTGGAGATCTTCCTCTGTGCTGAAAGTGCTTTTTAGCAGGTGTGCACTTCAAAATAAAATCACAGCAATAAATACACAAGAACAGCACTTGCTTCCCTGCCAGTGCCTTGCCACAGAAACCTTCAACAAGAAATGTGTATTTTCCCCATCAAAGCTGAGCTGAGGGCACCCATTCCACTGAAGACATCGGTTTCTCATAAAAAAAAGAACGGAAGTTTTTGAAGTTGTTGGCTCTGAAGCTGGGAATATGGGCAGGGTGTGTGTCAGGCTGCCTTGGAAGCTCTCACAAAATCAGCTACAAGGGTGCAGCCAGGCCAGGACACCACCCAGCCAGCAGCCGTGTGCTTTTCCTTTGTGGTTGCAGAGCTGTTCCAAAACCCAAGCTTTCATTCCACACAGGAGGGAGGAAAAAAATAAAAGAGAAGAAAAACCCAAAGCTTCAGCCCATCCAAGTCTAGACCAGCTTTTTTTACAGCTGGAAATTGCATAGTTTCACTGTTCAGCTATTGCATGGACAGAAACGTGCTGAGCCCCACTTGTGGCTAAACTCATCCCTGAAAAGGTGCCACTTTTTATAGCCTGTACAAGAACAAAACTCATCCAGGAGGTGGGTCTGATGCTGAGATGTGTGCTGATGTGCTGCCAGGCTTGCAAGGACCCAACTTCTGAAGAAGGGAGGTTCATGAGCAGGAGGCAGAAAGAACAGCATTCGAGGGGTTTAAATGCAGCCAGTAACAACAGGGCTGCTGGGAAAATTACAGGAGACTCTGAGGCTGGATGTCATCCCCCTTCACAGAGCTCTGGAATGCAAAGTCATCTTCTAGGGAGGGGAATAAGACACAACCCCCTCCCCCCCCAAAAAAAAACCCAATTCAACACCTGAGCTGAGTGTCAGCAGAGTCTGAGCACAGAGCCACTGGAGAAGAGCCCGGCTCCTTGAGTTTTGAGTCAGAATAGCACAGAATTGCATAAAACACAGCAGATGAGATTTGTTAGTACTGGCATTTCACACCTGCATTCAGATTTTGCAAGGACAGCAGTTCCTTGCAGATACAGGTGCAATTATCATTTTCATTCACATTGATCTTTGATTGAGACACAGATAACTCTGGAACACCTGGGAACACCTCTGCTGGCAGATTCCCCCATTGCTCTCGCTCCCCCAACTCCCTCTTCTGTTTGTTTTTAAAGATTTCCAGCATAAGAAACATATTTTTTAAATGCACAAGTATGCAGTATCACTCTTAAAATCTTTCCCTCATTTCACAGCGTTTTTTAAAGGCATAAAGCCAAGTAATTTTTATGAGTCTGACAATGTGGGTTGTTTTGTTCACTTTTAACTCCCGTGCTCAGTATCTCCTGATGAATAGTTAAAAGAACTATGCACAAACCAGATCTCATCTGAAATTTAAAGAAAACAAAAAACTCTGCTCCTCCAGCATATAATTCACCTAAAAGCAACAAAAAATACTTAGCTGCACTTCTCAAGCAAGTAACATTTTCAGGAATTTTTTGTGCCTCTGAATGCTTGCTTGATTTTTGGATTTTTTAATACCAAAACCAGGTAATTCTTCAGTGGTTAAATACCATTATACAGCAATTAAATAGTTTATTGCCCAGCTTCTTCCAGATAGAAATATTTCCAGAACATCTGCATGAGTAAAGCAAGAGGCTTCTTGCATAACTGCTCTAGTGGGGGGAAAAAGAAATCTCCTGAAGGCTTTTTAATATGATCTTTCATAATTCAAGTTCTTGGGAATTCATACCAAACCAGGAACAACGAATTCATTAAATAGTTCACTTTCACCTAATGCTTTCTGCATGCTTCACTCCTGAGCTATAAAGCAGCAAGCAACTACCTTTCCATAATGCTTGTGGTCAGGGGAGAGCTTTCCATTTGAAGTCAGAGGAAAAACCCTTCCCTCTTGTGCAGGTTGTGAGCCAAAATAAAATTTTATGAACTGAGGTTCGTCCTCCCACCCTGTTCAATAGCTTAGAATTGTTTGACTAAGAAAGATTCAGGAACCTGAGGATTAAAACAAAATATATAAAAAAAAAAACAATTAAAAGCAGAAATAAGGTTGAAGCTTCCAGAAATGTGTAAATCATTTCATTTTCACTTGACATGTCTTATTAAACCTTAGAACTGGGCAAAAAGCCATATCCCTAGTCCTAGCCAGAAGCAAGTCTTGAGACAGAGAAAGATTAGCATATGCTCAGTTAAGACCTGCTTATTTATTTTGCAGATGTTTTTACTAAATTAAATAAACCCATCCCTGACCATTTTATCAACACAAGGATTTCTGCTTCTTTAAGACAACAATCTCCCCCATTTGTTTTTCTGAAGACAACACCTCAGTCTGTTGCCTGTTTCCCCAACACAAGGGAGATGATGTTCCCTAAGGCATTTTAACTTAGTCTTCTTTCCTGAGGAAGACTCTTCAGATCTTGAAAATATCCTTCCCCACCTCTCTTTCTTTTTGCCTTATTAAGGACTAAAACCTGAAGTTACATACCCTGGCCTCTGAATGAATTTCCATAGGAACATAAGCAGCCTCACTTCACCTTCCACATTCACTTGACCAAACATTTTGTTGTGTCTAAAACAAAAGGTTCTTAGCCTTTTAATTTCATTACTAACTTAAAAACTCTCTAGTAATACACCCCTGCTGCATTTGTAATCAAGAGAAATATCAACATGCATAGAAACAGTGTATTCAAAGTTGACACTGGTATCTATTGATTAGCACAAGTATTGCATTAGTAAATATTCGCAAACAAGTGCTCAAGTAGCCTAAGTTTTAAGGAGCCACTGCTCCCTACCCCAATGGCCACAGACCAGCTCAGGAACAGCAACTGGACACAGGGACACTCGTCCTATGCCAACAGGAATTATTTCACTCATTTTCAAAGACAACCTGGATTTGTTGCATTTTAGAGAAAAATCAAGGGGATGGGATGCTTGGCAAGTTTGATTATGATGATCAGTTGTTTTCTGTCCTCAGTGCTGAACATACACCAGAAGGATGAACACCACACACTCCCTGTATCCCTCACTTGCCAGTGTGACACTTCCACTGGCCAGAGCCCTCCTCAGCACACACCACCCTCAGCTTTGGTGCTGCACAAGATGCAGCAGGGTCACCCACCTTGCTTTCTACACATTTATTGCACTAGAACAAATGCCTTCTATAAAAAAGATGCTGTAGAAAACCAAGAGATTGCAAATATTAGATTTATGATGTTTGCAGTTATATTTAATATTAATAGTGTCTTGTTTTTACAAAGCAGTTGAAATAAAAAAAAAAGAAAGAAAAAAGAAAAAAACAGAATAGCAAGAACCCCCTGTCTGCTGTCTAGTATCAGTAATTCCTCACTGGTTTGTTCACCATTTATAAGGAAAACATCATTCAAGCTGGCTTGTCACAGAGACTCTTCTGCAACAACTGGTGTTTGGTG
Source organism: Muscicapa striata striata (assembly GCA_030060385.1). NCBI lineage: Eukaryota > Metazoa > Chordata > Aves > Passeriformes > Muscicapidae > Muscicapa > Muscicapa striata. The sequence goes on from JAREIS010000125.1 coordinate 1,015,747, forward strand.
CAAATCCATGGTGTTTGTCAGATTACCTGTGCTTTTTCTGAAAGTCCCTCTGCCTACATTCAAGCTGTCTGCCAATGACAATACCCTTCCTCTCTAAATGACTGTGTAAAAGGTAAATCTGGTAACATGTCTAAGGATGGTAAATACCCTCATCTTACAGAGGTAAAGTGAGCATAGATAACTAAATTTGCCAGAGAGCCCAGATCTCACAATCCCAGATGATTCACCTTGGCTGGAGACTACAGCCCCTCTCTACAGAAGAGTGAAAATTAACTGATAATACTGAAATTGCTTCTTTCTTTGCCCTCTCTGAGAGGATCAGGTATTTTTCTGGTGTAGGATCAGCCAACGCGTTACAATTTGGAAACGGTGTAAATCAAACAAACAAAAAAAAAAATGTTTTAAGTTACCAAGTGCACTAAACCAGCCCCAAAGGAGTCCCTGTGACAGGCCAGCTGTAGGCAGACAGACAGGGGGTAGGATCAAGGCTGCTAGTGCCAGGGGACACTAGGGACATTAGCCTCATCCACCTGCTGACGGGCCCCGCCGGCCAGGTCTCCAGGAGCACGTCCCTCCTCCTTCTCCAGACAGGGGGTTATAGCCTAGAACACACAGCAGAAATCCACTCCATCAATATTCACCCTCCAGAGCCGTTCACCAAAGCACAAGGAACACCAGAAACAGATCTCATAATATTTACACCTTGTTCATACTTTACACAAGCAGCATTTTAGGGAAAATGAAAGCACAGAGAACATCCAGACTTGAGAGGGTTTTCTTCTTTAAAAGCCACTGCAAAACACTTGTTTCAATTTGATCAATTTGGATTAAATGAAATTGAAATTGATTACCATTTAATTTTTCTAAGTCTGCACCAAAGCTGCAGTGCTGCTCTGCAGGATAAACAGAGCAGCAGCAGCAGCTCTTACAGTGAACTCTGTAGAGTGTATCTGTTCTTCAAGAGCCCCAACAGTCAGGGACTTAAAATAATCCTTTATTCCAGTCCTGCAAGGAATACTCTGAAGGTCAAAAGGTAAAACCACTCATTAATACTGCAAAGTATTTTTTCAGAGCATTTGAAAAGGCAAACACAGGCAGTAAGGCAAATACTCTATAGTTGAACATCCTAATGCTGAAACTATGGGAAACTTCATGTCAGGAGAACACATTCAGAAAGTTACAACTTGGCAAACATCTTCAATTTGTTCTGCACAAACTAAGAACCCAAATCCTAGCAGCACTGCTAATCAGGGGGGTTTCAGAGCAGCCTGTTCCACTGAAACTCCCAGCATCACCTTCATCTTTGAAATTTGTTTTTCTCATACTAGCTAAGTTTTGCTTTCTAGCTTAATTGAGCAGCTGAGCAGCACAGATGGTTCTTTCACTTCATGCTGATCTAGCTCAGGGAAGACCTGAGACCTCTAATTCTGTAATTAGTTACTTAAGCAAAGACTTTGCTGAGGATTAAACTAGGACAGGTAGCAGCTGGAAGGGTGCCCAACTCCAGCTGCCCTGATCCTGGTTCTCAGCACAGCTGACCCCTGCATTTCTCATCCCCCAGGGAGGGAAATATCCCATGACAGAGCTATCAAAGATAGTATCAGACTCACACCCTCATTTTAAACAACCTAAGATGAATCAATCACTGATTCCTTCAAATGTCAGGAAAAATACTCAAAAGCAGAAATCCCAGCACTGCACTATTATTGAGGTTTAGTATGTTTAATCAAGAATCCACAGGTTTCATACATTTAATCAAGTCACTTACTCAGCACTGCACTCTTAGTGGGCCTCCTTTCCAGCCTGATTAAGGCTGTCTGGATGATCCACTCCACTACAGAAAACTGTCATTAAAATATACCCAAATTAGCACCTGCAGGTATGGCAAGGGCTGCTGGGCTGAGAGGAGAGGAAGCACTGCCTGCATGGCCAGTGAGCCTGACATGGGCAATGAGAGGCCACAGAAAGCACTTCATCCATCAAGATGATTCCAGCAGGTGACTGAGTTTAAGTGAGACCTTTTGATGCTTTGTAAGAGTTTATACATCTACAGGATTTATATGCTCAATAGGTCAGCAGGGTGGTATATGAATAATAAGGTCACATTTTACATAATAATTTCTTTCATCTTCTGAATCTACACAATACAAAGTAAAGTATCCTCTTCCTGCATTTAGTCAGTATTACAAGTGCTTTAAAGACCGACCAGATACTAAATTATTTTATTGAATTTATAGAATAACGAGGGGGGATCCTAGAAATACTATAAGAATCTGTAATTCTGACTGACAAAAATCTCAGTTTATGCCAAAATTATGCCAAAGCCTATTTACAAAACACCTGACACATTATTTTCCCAGGGAAAATCATCCCAAAACTTCCTGACGGCTTTTGCAAAAAGGGTAGAGCAGACCAGCTGATAAAGAGATAAAGAGCTCCTTTGAAAGGAATATTTTGTTTCCTACTTGAAAAAGACAAGGAGTATGTACAGAGACTGCAGAAAGAACTGGATAAATGACCTGTTCCAAGCTCAGAGTATCTGAGGATTCCATACTCACCACCTCCTCTCAAAGGCTTTTTGTTTGGTTTAGATTTCGGGACTGCTGAGGCAGAGGCACCAGATTCTACTTCTTGCTGTTCAGAAAGGCAAAAAGTTACTCAATGTGAATTTCAGCTCCCTTAATCACATGAACACAACTGTGACCTGATTAAGATGGTTGTTACCTGATTCAGTTTCAGGTTTCCTTTGTAGCTTTTTCCTTCTTGCATACTCTCCCACATGGCGATCTTCTGCCTTCGTCTCTCCTCCTCCAGCTACAGAACAAATCCAGGATACAGGTTTAATCTTAAAACTGAAATTTCAGAGCTAAGAGAATCCCCAGAAACAGCCACAACAGACACATCAAACTGTATTTATCTGATGCAGTATCTCTGGGATTAGGGAAGAATTTACTCTTTTCATACACCACATCTCTTCCCCTCCTCAGGATTGTACTGACTGAGTCTGCAGCTTCTTTTGGCCACTTGACACTTTAAAATGTTTTGAAAGTAAAACAGAACCAAGTGGCAAGTTTAAACCTTGAGCTTATGTAAAGTACTAAGTAAAGAGGATTGCATATGACAGTAATTTAATGCACAATATGGGGTTCTACAGAAAAAAAGAAAATACTTTTCCTTTGTTTTTAACTGCCAATATTATTCAATGTATCAGCTATAAACTGAGGTCTGAGTGTCTGACTGCAAAAGCAAAACCAGAAGAGGTGGGATGATGATCAGTGTTATTGCTATGCTGACCACACCCATTTTCTGCACTGCCCCATGCAGCAATTTGCTATTCCTCATGATCTCAAGCTGTAATTCAGACCCTTAATTTGCAGCAATGCTAAGCTACATTTCTAACACTTATATTTGCCATTAAGAGCAGAAAACACACATGTGCCGTGGTACAGTTAATTTAAATGCCAGCAAAACCCCTCCAGCCATTCACTGCACACATAACTAAGCTCCTGCAGATACAGATTTACCTGTGGAAAAACGAACAGCAAGCCCACAGCAACCCTGGCACACAATTACAGTTTGCTGCTGTCTTTTACAGCAGCAAAGTGCTTGATGACAAATTTATGAGTCAAAAGAAGAAATGCTCTCTGGTTACCTGTCTTTGCTTTTCTTTGTATTTTTCTGCTAGTGCAATCAATTCCTCTTGCATCCTGAGGCGAGATGCTGCCAAAGCTTCCTGCCTTCTTACCACCACATCAGGTTCTAGGAAATCAGGAAAGAGTTTGCAAAGCTACTCCAAGTAAATTCTAAATGGTAGTAAATGGTGGCCTCAAAGAATTGTAATAAGGAAAGGCTCATATCTCTCCCTGCAGCTGTTTTGCAGAAAATCACACCTCAAGTTCAGTTTCCAGCTAATCTTTTATAGTCATTTATATGCTGAATTAAACTTCATCATGTTTTACTGTTTTAGAGCAATTACTTTAACAGTAATTAATAAGGATTTTAATAAGGACACAAGTATACCTAACCATAAAATTTAAACCTCACACTTCAAGGACACCTCATTGTGTTTCTGAAGGATTTTTTAGATACAAATTAATTCAGAAATATCACCCAGGCTTCACAGGGATCATTTTTACCCACAGAACTTCTTTTACCCAGAAGGATGAGGCAACCAGCCCACATTCACTCCTACTCCTTCTGGCAACAGGTCTTGCTGGTGTCAGTGCAGCAGTGGATTTAACACCCTCCATCAGCAGAGAAATCACTTACAAACATGACACACATCTCAAGAGACACCTGGAGGTCTCAGAAAATCCACACTGCTCTTCATGAGTGGCCTTTGAAGGTCTAAAGGAAAATTATACCCCAAAAAAAGGCAAATGTTGCTGTTTTCTTCCACCAGCTGAAGCATCTCCACATTTGTTTGCCTCATTTTTTGCTATGATCCAGTGATGAATATGAAAAAGAAATGTCAGTACTTTCAGTAAGTTCATTTTACAGGCAGTTTGGGCAATTAAATCACCATTTAATTATCATCACAAAGGAACAGCAGAAGGATAAGGGCACACAAATAAGATTTTACTTGGGCCCCCCATCCTGTCATGCCAATGTGCCCAAGGGATCAGTGCCAAGCACTCACGGATTTGGCAGATCCATGAGCACAGCCTGTGCTTTTCAGCAGGATCGTCACTGTGAATTTACAACCTGTGCCACACTCCCAAAGATAACAGAGTGTCACACCCCAAATGTACACAGTCCTGCCAGAGCAGGAACTGGAAAACAGTAACTGGAAGGAAATGATGAATATTAATAAAAAGTGAATATTTATAGAAGTATTTTCCCCAGGACTTATATTTGGGCGTTTTGGTTATGTTTATAAGTCTAAAAGTTATTTGGTGATTGACATCAGGCGCTTTCAGCCTCCATTCCCTCAGCTCCTGCACCGCCAAAGAGCAGATATCCCCTGTCCTGTGTGTCCCGCTCCTTCATTCCCAAACTTTGGGACACAGCTTTTCCTTCAGAACCTTTAAAAACACTTCCCCTAGCCCAGCCTTTCCCGGTGATCTCTTCAGGCTCAGGATCCGAGAATCACCCTCCATTGAACTCCTCATAACCGGGTCTCTCCTGGGCTGTTGCCACCTCCAGACTCCCGTGCGGGTCCCAGCGGCTCTCAGCCCCCCGGCCAGGCCCGTGGGAGCCCGCAGGCCCCGAGGGCCCGAACCCCGAATCCCCGGCTCTGGAGAGGCCGCAGCCCGCTCTGTACTCACCCTCCGCCGCCTCCGCCGCTCCGCGCCGGCCGCTCGGCCACGCCGCCAGGCTGCGGGACACCTTCTGCACCAGGATATACACGGCGACCACGGCCAGGAGCATGTACCAGCCATAGCTGGCCAGCACCGAGCCCACTGCGACGGGGACAGGCCGGGGGTGAGCACGGGCCGCGCGGCAAGGGGCCCACCCGGGCGGGGAGCGGCCCCGGCTCCGCGCCTCGGCCCCGCCGTCCCCCGCCCTCAGCCCGGCCCCCGACCCCTCACCCGTGTGTGCTGCAGGGCCTCCAGGCCGCCCCCGGCCCAGCCTCCGGTCCATCTCCGCCGCTGCCCCGCCCGCAATCACCGCCCCGTCCGCCGCTGCCTCCGAGGTCCATCTCCCGCCGCTGCCTCACGTCCGGGCCCGCCCGCTCCGCCAATCACCGCCCGCTCCGCCGCCGCCAGGAAGCGCCGCGCGGCCGCTGGCAGAGTGCCCGGGATGATGTGTAGCTGCGCCGCCAATGAGAGAAGGGAGCAGGCGCAAGGCAGCCAATCAGGGCGCGCTGAAGCCCCTCCCGTCCCGCCCCCGGCCGGGAAGCGGACGCGGCACCAACGGGGAAAAAGGGACCATTCGTTTATTGAACAGCGAAATGCACGAGGACGGGGGCGATGGGGCCCTGCCGGGGACACCGGCAACGGCCTGGGACAGGACAGGGCTCCCGGGGAGCGCCGGAGCGCGGCACAGCCCCGGCTACGACCCGTTTGGCACTGTGTCCTCTTCCATTTCTTCTTCGCCGTCTTCCGATGGGCCTGAAAGGACACGTCAGAATTTTAGGGCAGCTGCTGCAGACATTGCTGTTCTTTCCCCACCCTCTGCAGAGAAGTAATAATGGGAAGGTTTAAAAACTACAGAAAGGAAAATCCAGGTAGCGCCGATGTACAGAAAACTGGTGCTATGGCCAGCCTGCAGCTGAGATCCATCTCTGCAGAGCTCCCAGACTCACTGCTGCACCCACACCCCCAGGTACTGATGCTCAGCACGGGTCCAGAGAGACTCTGTAATTAATCTCATTTTGCTAAATAACTGGGATGAACTTCGGAGTCACCCAGTGCAGCAAAGCACCTGTTTGGCACATCACTTTGCAGGGAATGCAGGTGACAGCCTGGAGCTGCACTCAAGGCCAGGCAGATGAGACAGAGCCAGGCATGTGCTCCACAGATTATAAACTCACACTTTTTCTACCCAGCTCCCTACAAGGATCACATAAATCATCAAGGAGCAAGGAAGAGAGGTGGATTCTGTTTAAAGAGGAGTAGCAGAAGTAGAGAGTGACCTGATTTCCGCTCCCTGCCGGGGATCTGTCCCGCCTGCAGCAATCCCTTCAGCCGCTCCACCTCGGCCAAAGTCGAGGCGTTTGCTATGGCAGTCTGGGAAACAGAGAACTCAGTGAATCCTCACACACCCTGGGTCAGCCTGCTCAACACAAAACCCAAATTTCTACCAGTCAAGTGACACTGAACACCTACAGAAGTTCTACTAAATTCCAGTTCTAGAGAATTCTACAAATGACAAACATTACCTCCCCCCTGCCTTGGAAGAACTCTAAGCTCAGGTTTACATTTCATTTAAGTTTTCAAAATACAGGTAGGTCGGAAGAAAACTTACAGAAAAAGAACCTAAACCCCAGTCAGGACACACTGATCTATTTGTCTGAACAGCACAAAGGAAATGTTTGTTCACTTTTCTCCTGACATATTTACCTTAATTGCCTCCACATCCCCTGGGGAGGGCCCTGTTTTCTTTTTGTCCGTTGGCAGACCAGCCCCTGGATTGAAGCTTCAAATGGAAAACAAAGAGCTGTTACACTTTTTGAAGAGTAGCTGCTTCCCTTAACTTGAAATGCTTCCAAACTAGGTTTGAAAGCATTTCATTCCATCAAGTGTAGTATCTTATCTTTGTTAACAAACTGATACAGTGAAGAATTGCCTCCTTCAGAAACACCAGCACCTTGTCCTCACTGTCCCATTCCCCCCACCTTTTCACCTGCTCAGAGGCAGATCTTAACTTTATTAATCAGGCAGTTGACAAAAGCTCTTCAATTTGGATGTTGTTGAACACTCAGCTGGTCTGTTGCCATTACAAAAGCAGGGTGGATAAATAAAGAGTAACTGAAAATGGGTTTTCTGTTCTCATGTGTCGAATGTGATACTACAACAGCTGAAAGTAAAGCCTACTCTAAACTGGAATTCATCTTAAAAGTTAAAAGAAAAAGGTTTGCTGCTGCTGCTGCTGCTTTAAACCTGCTTATTCTAAAACTGTAACAGACCTGAATCCCTTTCCACTCACAAACTCGAGCTCAAATCCATCTATTATAGCTTTAAATGCTAAATAACTTCAAGACATTTTTCTACTTAACCATGAATTTGGAAATGCTGTTGCCACACATGACCAGAATTCTTATTACCAAGTAGGCTGATTGAAACATATGATGCATCACTTAACAATTAAACAAAATAAACATATACTGTAATAGCTTACACTGTAATAGCTTAATTAAAGATTTTCATTTGTATTTCATCTCCTAACTGCAGCAGAATTTATTTTTATTTTATTTAGCTTTTTTTTATTTAGTTATATTTATTTTATTTATTTTATTCCCTGGCAAAACAAAATAATTTATTTACCAATCATGTAGGAGAAAAACCCCACCAAACGCAAATTAAATAATGGCCACCTCTCTGCAGTTAAACAAAAATAAAATTACGTTTTCCTGCGTGTTGACTTCAGTGAATCCACCTTGATCAAGTTACTCTTTCAGAAATATTTCTGAGATGTATTCACCACCATCCAAAACTTGGGGTGCTTGCATAAGGCACTTCTGGCTTCCAAAGCCTTTGAGGCATCCTGCCAGCAGCTGATATTTCAGTTTTCTGCCTGACACTGCACACAAAGAAAATGGTGTTTCTGAAGGAGGATGCCAGTGTAAATTTGTTTGTTTTATCTTACGTTTTTGCTCTCCTGGCAATATCCTTTGCAAGCTGTGCACCCCGTTTGCCCTTGAACATTTTCTCTGCCTCCTGTCGCTCCTACAGCGATACCACACACACACACAAAGTTAATTTGAGAACATCACAGTTTGCAAAGCTTCTGTCTTGGCCAAGAAAGACACTTTGGCTCATCCTCATCAGTGAAATTGGTACATGGAGACCAGATGTAAGAACAAGCAGATAAACATTGCCCAAACACTCAAAGATGTATCAACCTCGTGCTCTTAAAACTAAGAACTCTTTCCCACACTCATCCCCCACCCAGAGCTGTGGTGTTTGCTCATTTCTTTCTACAGAGATGTCTCCTACCAACACCACAGGGACAGAAAAGAGTAACGCTACACAAAGGCACTAAAACTTAATTAAACATAATTAAACAGATTATATCCTTAACAGAATGAAACCACAAATGAAAACAATGAGAGCCACTTACAGAGTTTCAATAAAATTTACAACTATGGCAACAAGATCACTGCTAGTGGTGAATTTTCAAGAATGGGGAAAAAAAAAAAAAAAAAAACGAAATCAAAAGCAAGCAGACTTACTTTGAGCTTTACTTTTTGGAAATCCAGCACTCTGACCTGGGGAACTTTATGAATTAAATATAATCTGTAATGTTTCTTATTTGTTACAGGATTCCTTAGAACGCTGTGAAGTAAATAAAGGTTATAAAGAGGCTCTTAATACAAAATATTTTAAAATACACTTGTATTGAAATATATTAATATACTTGAAATGCATTAATGTACTTCCTGCTGTGACCATGAAGTAAGCCTAATGACAATTCTTTGATATTATGGAAACTATAGTAAAAACTTGCACTTCAGCAATTCAGGAGATTTAACTGAAGGATGACATAAAGAACAACCTCTAAATAGTCATAATACTCCTCCAAAAATAACTGAAACATCACTCTTCCTATCTGGACACTGATCAACTGAAAAATCACAGAACAAACTGTGTTTCTTTCAAATGTAGTATTATTGAAAAGTCCTTGATTGCATGTATTTTAAGTTTTATCAACAGATTAAACTGTTTGGTTTTAGGTTTTTAAAGGTTCACTTCAGCACTTATGCATTGGTTTATAGAGATGTTACATCTCATTATCCCAACAGTCTGTCAGTGATATAAAACCTGAGACACTAATTACTAGATGTTTATGAAGAGTAGAGGAAACACATTATCAATTCAATTTTTAGACATAAAAGATCTCTCATAGCTCATAAAAAGCAAAGGGACAGGCCAGCAGCAGAGTTCAAACACCAGAGGAAGAGCAGCTTTTCTTTTGGGGATTACATACCTCAGGTAAGTCAATGATTTAATAGTTGATAATGGATCCAGTTCACCCTGGGTAAAGGGAGCACAGCAAGAAATTTTAAGTCTCTTTAGAAAAAAAATCAAATATTTGAAAACAAAGTTCCTGAAGTTATATCTATTCTAGAGATTAATTAAATTACTGCAATTATTTTAATAGGAAAACCACTAAGCTTTGTGACTGCTGTTCCACAACATGATGCAAATCATGTTCATTAAAGCATGTACACCATTAACTACTGCCAAAACTATAGGATATTACTCTAAGGAGAAAGAACCAACTATTACCAAAAGGATATGGCACAGCTCTAAGGAAAATGGTTAATTAGAGAGATGTAAACCACAAATTTTAAGCTTGTTTAGCTTTATCCTGCATCACATCTTACCAGTTCAGCAATGTTGTTGTTGGTAAGAATGAGCTCTGTGAGGCTGGGCAGAGCCTGTTCCAGGTTCTCACCAATCCGACTGAAGAACAACAAAAAAACAAAGGTTTCATTTAGGGCAGGGATTAGCAATGGTGGAAATACACAAAGAAATACAGTAACACAGAGGATCTTCTGGAGAACAGCCCAGTTTGACACTGGCAGAAGTTTGGGTGAGCATCCAAAACACTTTTCTAATAAAGCTGGCAATAAATCACTGTAAGAATATTAGATGCAATATGACATTTAAACCCATTCCCTTGCAGGTATCCATTTTTTCATGTCTTTATGGAGCTGATTATTGAAATCCAAAGATCTGGTCAGATCCCAAACTCTGCATCTCATTGTCCTGGCTGAGAAACAAACACTGACTTTTGCACTGAATGAGGAAGGTGCTCAGTGCTGATTTTACTGCCTGAAACAAACCCTCCTGCACCTACCCAGCACGGAAAGACACACACACCTCTCTTCCAAGAGCATCTTCCTCTGCCCCAGAGTGCCATGAGGCCAAAACACAGCCCTTACCAAATCCTGTTGTTATTCATCAGGAGCGTTTTCAGCCTCCGCAGCAGGGGGAATCCGTCCAGTTTGCGGATCTCATTGTCAGAGAAATCAATGGCATCAAACTGGTCTAGAGTGGCACCCAAGTTCTCAATTACGGGGATCTTATAGCCTGGAGAGAGAGTGCAAGGCAGGGATGAGATGGTGCCCACAGCAGAGCAGACCAAAGCAAAACAGAGTGTGTGGGGGCAAATCTGGATGGATTGAGGATGCTGATAAGTCTCAGACAAAACACCTCGGGATCGCCTCTCCTCCACAACACTCCCACACCAAACTCTCCCCCTCAAACCCAAGAGCCCTCATGGCTTTTTCAATCCTTCTTCCTCCCCCTCAGCCCGTACGTGTCCTCCGAGCCAAACTCACCTTTCTGGCACATCCCTCGTGCTGGGGGCACATCCTACCCCCATCACCACAGCACATTCCTCCCACATTTCCCCTAATTTCCCCTTCTTACTGGTTGAGACGAGATAATCTTTAGGCTCTCTTCCAACCTGAACCATTCTACCACTGTGTAACTCACTCCCTCACATCCCCCGCAGGTTCCGAAGCCACTGGAGCCTCTTTAAGCGCCCTTCATCCCCAACCCTGCGGCTTCCCCGTCCCGCTTCGGCACCTCCGGCCACGAAGGGAGCCAGGCCCCACTGCAAGATCCAGGACCCTCCCAGCCCCATCACAGCCTCTACTCCGGGATCCATCACTGACCACCCCCAGGCCCTACCACACACAAACACACACAGACACACACAGACACACACCCGGGCCTCAGCCCTCAGCCCGCATCCCCCGCCCCCGCCCGGCCCGTTCCCAGCACAGCCCCTCTCGCCCCGCGGGGCCCGCGCACCGCGCAGGTCGAGCTCCCGGTCGCGCACGGCGTTGGTGTATTGTGCCGCCTGTTCGATCAGCTCCGCCGTGAGCTTCACCATCGCGACACACGGCGATAATCAGCGAAACACGGCGATAATCAGCGACACACGGCGACAAACGGAGACAAACGCAGACAGACCACGCCAGGCCCCGCCAGGCCGCGCCGCGCAGCCGCAGGAGCCCGCGCCGAGCCCCGAGCGGCGCAGGGCGCGCAGCCGAGCGCCGAGACAGCGACCGCAGGGACCGCCCTCCTGAGGGCCGGCACAGCCCCAATCCCCGCATTCCCCTCCTGAGGGCCGGCACAGCCCCAGTCCCTGCATTCCCCTCCTGAGGGCTGCTACAGCCCCAATCCCTGCGTTCCCTTCCTGAGGGCCGGCACAGCCCCAGTCCCTGCATTCCCCTCCTGCTCAGGGGCCGGTACAGCCCCCAACACCCATCCCTGCGTTCCCCTCTTCCCCGGGCCAGCTCCCAGCCCCACGCCTGAGCCACGGGTCACAAGCTCTGAAGGGACTCGGCTTTGTCATTAGCAGTGCCCTAAAGCAGCACAGATGCCACCAGAGCTTCCCTCCCACCTTCTGTTGTTTCCAGGCACAGATTTATCTGCAGAAATCCGGGCAGAGCAGGAGCACACTTCATGGCGTGGCTGGTCCTTCCCTTCGGACAGAGCCGTGTTCAAGTTCTTGCTTGCTCCCCTCTTGCTGCAGAGCCAGGGCACCTTCCACATCAACCACAGCTCTCAGTGTTTTCTGTCCGTCCCAGCAGCAGCTCAGCCTTTGCTCCTGGACATTGTGTTGCCCATAAGCACCATCCCCCTGCAGGATTCTCTGTCACTTCCACGAGCATTCCTGGTCTCAGAGGTGCTGTGATGGGCGGGGAACACCCCACAACCTGCAGCATGACACACCCACCATATTATCATTCATTTAGATAAAACGTGCTTGCCTACATCCCCCTAACCGGCTTTGGGAATTTGGGAAACAGCAAGGAAGAGCTAGGAGTAGTGCTGGGGGAGCTGAGGTGGCTCTGGCTGCTGTGTCTGGCCAGGAATTCCCTCCCAGGTCCTGGATCTGAGACTGGGGCGCTGGCACCACTGGGAAGGGCTCAGCTGATGGCTGAACCACAGTGCAGGTGACTGGACTGAAAGTGACCAAACCCTGCCGAATGTCACCAAGCCACTAGTTCTGGGGAAATCCTTCCTCAGCCTTCAAGGCCCACAGAGCAGGACAAGGAAGGATGATTTTCTGTCCACTGCTATCAAGGGAAGGATTTTTTTTGTGAGCCATGACATTTCTGTGAACCCAGAAGATGTGATAACAGGCTAAACGCTGCAGCCACACTTGGCACTGCACAGCGATGGCTCATGCTTTTCTTTTGGGAGCTTCTCAGGGCATCACCCTGGGCATGACGCCTGGCTCAGTCCCCGGGACCGCAGCCTCAGAGCTGGCCCTGCCAGGGACCAGCTGGGCTCAGGCAGCTCCTGTGCTCCCTGCTGCGAAAACTCCCCCACCAAAGCTGTATGGGAAAGCACAGAGTCAGGTTTTTATAACAGCTGCATTTGTTTTATAACATAGGAGGGAGCAAGAACAAGAGGGAGCTGTCACAAGAAAAAACCCAAGAATTAGCAGCACTGCCGTACGTGACTCAGGCATCATGCAGCGTTCAAGACAACAGAGACTTTAGTCATTTCAGGCGGTTCTTATAAGGAGACTCTTTCCAGCCTCCTGGAAAGCAGGTCCTGCCTCTGACAGGGCCAGATAAAACATGGACCTGTCTCCCTTAGCACAATACATCTGTTTGCCTCAGCTTTACAGCCACAATAGAATTGTAATTGCGAGCAGATGGATTCTGGGTCTCAGACGCTGCACACAAGCTCTCGACAGTCCTTTCTTTGCAATGGAAACTCAAAGCAATGATTTTTAAGATCTGTATTCCCCACCTGCCAACAGCACAATGGCAGATGGCCGTGGCTGCAACCCCAGGGCAAAACTGAAAACGAGGAGTCAGGCTGCGCTAAGATTTTCCAGAAAACAGCTATTATAGATTTGGCTTTGGTGCCAAGAGACAACAGAGAAATGAGCTATAATAAATTGCCTAAATATGCATTTATCTTGAAGATACCACCACTTTGATCCTCTGAGCATACCAGTCAGACTTTAATAGCTCCAAGCAAGTATTGCAACAGCTTGGAGAAATAATCTGAATTTTATTACTTTACAAGAATGATTTCTGAGGGAAATGCTGGAAGCTGATGTTGTTGCATGAATTCAATGTGCAGAATTTGTTTTTCTTTCCCTGGCAGGCTGGAAGGCAGCAGAAAGCAGGATAGAGCTGGAACTACTGGGGACTGGTCGTCTTAAATTGCATTGCTTTCCCCAGTGCGTATTTTAAGTTATATCAAGATGTAAGAGTAAGCATTTTCCTTTCTTTGTAGCATTTCAGTACATCTAAATATACCAGAAAGCAGTATTTAGAGGCAGGCTGCTGTGAGCCAGGGAACTGGAAGGCTGGCACAGTACTGCTGATCCACAGCTCCTGCTTTTTCACTAACACAGCAGGAGAAACAGTTTGGTATTTTCCAATCAAAGGGGCAGAAGCCAGGAGTGTGTCACCCCAGTTCTGACCTCTGGTTTGGCCTGAGACCTGAAAGGGAAATCCTGCAGCAAGAGAAGGAATCACTGTGATTAATTCATATCTTTTGATGAATGTGAAGACCAACAAAATGCAGGAGCCCACAGCTGCACATCTCTGAGAAAGAATCTTCCCTTGTGGGAGGGCTCCATTCTTTTCTTTCTTTCCCCACTTAAAAAGCTCAGTTCCAGATATCCAGACACTGCCCTGGGCACTTGGCCTGTGGTTGCTGCAAAAGCAACACGACAAACAAAGGGGTTCCCTCCAGCTCCCTTCATTCCCCACCCACACCAGAGGCTCCTCTCCTTCCCAGACAGCCAACAGGGAACGTGGCCCCGTGGTTCCCAGCTGCTGGGAACTGCAGTGGGGAACTGGGCAGTACAGGATGCTCCTTGCATGGGTGGCAAAGGGGAACAAGCCCTTCTGCCAGCTCATGCAGGATCCCCCACACTGGAGAACACAGCCACTCATGCTGCAGCACAGCCCTAAACTCCAGTAAGATGGCCCTGGGTGCACCAGCCCAGCCTGGCACAGGGCAGGTATTTGGGATTTGGGTTTCTTCTGGAGGGAAAAGACCTTTATGACAACAATAGTGAGGTTTTTGCAGATGCAGCTTATTGTTCCTGCGCACTTCTCCCACAGGTGCTCTGAGCCGAGCAGGAGCTCCTGCCAGGGGAGCTGCTTTGTCCAGCAAAGTAAGGACGTGCATTGCCTCCAATCAGGGCTGCATGAATTTGGAAAAAGCACAGATTCATTTGTCAGGGGAGATCAATAGTTTATTAACTTAAAGATCAGTTCACCAAAGCTCCATCTTTCCTTGGATTTGGTCCAGGCAGGTGAGGGCTGGAGACAGTATGGCTTTCTCCTCCTCACCTGGCTGAGGTGAGCTCTTGTGGGCAAGCCCAGGCAGGGCAGGTGTCGTTGCAGCTGAAACCAAGCAGGGATTATCCCAGCTCTGTGTGGAACTGGTGACAATTCATATTGGGAATTTCACTGGAGAAAAGTTCAACTCATTAAAACTATTAACGATGAAAATCAGAACATGCAGTGTAGGAAAGTGTTTACATACATCTGGTGCAAAGAGTGACTTTGCAGGGTCTGAGAGGAGAAGAAATAAGACACAAAAAGATACCCCACTCCCATATAAAAAATAGTCCACAGAGAAAAAAAAAAAAAAGGATTGTATAAGTTATTTTTTAAAAATCTGTAAAACAACATAGCCAAGGATATTTTAAACACAATTATATAAACACCACATGACTTACTATTAAGAGAGATCGTGAAAAGGTTTGTTTCGGGGAAGGGTTTTGTAGAATTAAGTTTCCTGGCTGGATCCCTGGAATGTCTCATTTGGGAAATAGATGCCCAAGAAAAATCACTGTCATGAACAGGAGGATTTTGTGAGAGAGAAAGGGGTGTACCCAGCGAAACAGGGGGAGGATCGTAACGCAGAATGCCAAGAAAGATTAATTGGGACAACATCTCGTTTAGAGGAAAGATTTAGCTTGTTCCAGAACTGACTTAATCAGCAATGTACAAGCAGTTCCAGGAAGGAAATACATTTCATGGTAAGGCTGGTCCGTGTGGACAACCCCCCCCAAAACCCTACAACTCCTTGTAGGCACACGGGTTTTGCCTGGCTGCAGTTACCTGCAGGGCAATGCCCTGCTGGGCTGACACACCTGCAGAGCCACATGGGGCAGCTCTGGCTTTGGTCCTCAAACCTCCAGTTATTGCCACGGGCAGAGGGAAGCAGTGACCGACTGAATCCGAACAGGAATCCCAGGGGGCTGGGGGGCCCCGCTCCGGAGCCGCCTGGTTCATCGTTTTACCTATGTACAGAGCACGGCGCTGGCAATGCAGGTTTGCATCAGCTGGCACCTGGCACTAAAGGGTACCAAAAATGAGCCACAAGCGGCTCTTTCCTCGCAGGTGTGTGAAGTCCTGCCTCCCTTGTGGCGAGGGCTCCCTCATCAGTAGGATTTCTGTGAAGAACCAAGCGTGTGTACATGGATCATGCATTGGTCCCTGCTCACCAGGAGTGTTTGAGAGTGTTAATATCACCACTTGTCTGCTGCTTCCAGGCCTTGATCACTCAGGGTACGCTCCAATCTCTGCTTAACATATTGCTATAGAAACGCGCCGACAGTGATATTAAAGCTATCAAACTTAGAGCGAATGCTTGACAGCACCATGTAAACTCTCCCAAAGCTGAAAAAATAAACTTTTGTCCTAAACATTTGGCAAAACTGGGCTGGCAGTCAGTGGAAGTCCTGGATGGATGCAGCCGCTGAACTTTACCCGGCCATAAGACACGTCTGACAGCAGAACTGCACAAACAGCTTCTTTTCACAGAGCTTGTTTGATTTCACCATCTCACAGAAAGTCTTGTCAGCTGGGAGGCCGGGGTGAGGAACAAGAGAAAATGAGAGCAGATTAACATTTTAAATAAACAAACATTGCACGTAACAGGCGCAGCAACTGTGCCAGTGTTCAGGGAGACAGAATTGAAAAGGAGTCGCTTTTTAAGGGCATCTTTCACATGGTTTTAATGGGGGAATAAAGGAGCTTTGCAGTGAGTGGGAGAATTAGCCTCAAGACTAAACTATAATGAAATACAAATGCTTGGATGTGTTTGAGCAACAGGCAGATATCCAGAAGCAATATCAGGTGAGCCACCTGCCCCCCACAGCCCGAGCCCAGCCCGCTGCAGCCATGCCTCAGCAAGCCCAGGAGCTCCAGCACTTTTAGTTTTAAATGGTGAAGGGAATCCCCCAAACTGCTAATTTTTGCTACCAGGAGAGCACTACTGTGCCAGCAGTTCTGTCACTTACCATTGGTACAGGTTTCATTTGTCACACAGGAGCCGCCGAGGAGGCTGTAACCTTCTTTACACCTGAGGCAGTTCCCACTGGAGCCCTCGCAGGCTGAGCAGTGGTCATCACACCTGGGGACAGAGACCTTGCTGTGGCCTGAGCCAGCACCAACACCCTGGTCAGGCCACCCTAAGTGAGTTGTCAGCCAAAAGACATCTGCTGGCACTGTGACAGCCAGACCAAACCAGAGGATGTGGAAAATGGTAAATTTGAAGCTTGAAATGTTATTGAAGCCCTGGGGTTTGGTGAGGCCAGCTCAATGCCCAGTGACATCCCAAAAGCTCTTGCCTTCTGGGAAGATTCAGAGGGACATGCACCTCACCTCCCAGCCATCCCAGCTAGAAAAAGAGGGAACTTGTGCTGCTCCCATCCATTTGCTTAGAGTAGAGCCCAGCACTGTGCTTCCTGCCTGGGGACAGGAAAATTAAATCCCTGGGAAGGGACGCTGGTCCCTTGTTCCTCCCTGCTGAAAAAACAGTGCAGGTGAGTGAAGCCCCAGCAGGCAGGGATGGCACTGTGTGTTCCCAAGTTATCTTTAATCCTTGCCTTTCGTGTTTGCTTTCATGAGGCTGAATCCACTCCCACTCCCCACTTAAAGCACAGAGCTCCGGAAAGAGTGGGAGCAAATTGTTGCCTCCCAGCATCTCCCTGGCTCCGCACACAGCCCCGTGCTGGGCCAAGGAGTGGGGAGCACTCCTCCAACATGGCCATGGGGCGAACACAGCAGGTTTAATTGAAAGCTGGAATATTTACCTAAACATTGCTGTTCCTCCCACACCTCCTCCAGAGGGCCCGGGGCTGAGGCTGAGCCCCTTCCACCATAGCCCTAAGACACCTTGGCTGGCTCTGGTGGGGAGTGTGCAGCTCCACTGCTCTGAAATCCACAGGGCAGGGGCGTGTGGGGTCCAGCCCCACAGCTGCCCTGGCTCCCTCATCCCTATTTGAATTTCCATGGAGCTGTTTCCAGCATTATCCTTTCATGGCTGGCAGCCCTGGCTTTGCTCTGGTGGTTCTGTACCTCTTGCAGACTTTGTTGGGCAGCCCGTGGCTGTCGGCAGGGTAGAAACCCTCGCGGCAGGCGGGGACACAGCGCCAGTGGGGTGCAGGGCCCTCGGGGGTGCAGGGGTGCAGTCCTCTTCACCTGGCCCTGTGAGGACAGGGAAAAAGGCAAAAAAAGGCAAATGGCACTTGGAGAGAGTGCAAGCGTGGCCACAGCCCCATACGTGATGGGGGCACCAGCTTGGCTTTGCCTTGCTCATGAACGAGATCCTTGTTGTGCCACAGAGTCCCGCGCATATGCTTAACTCCCACCCCAAAAAACTCAGCTTTCATCCAAAAAAGCCCAGCCAGGACCCAATGTCTGTCCCTCTGCAGAGCCAAGAGCTGGCTACCAGGGCTCGGTGAGGAACGGCACATCAAAATCTCCTCTGGGCCATCAACCACCACTCCCAAGCATGCACCGGTTTGGATTTTCCCAGGGTGGAAAAGAAGATGCTTAACTGGGCCAAGGAGGAGCTGGAGGAGTAAAGTGCTCCAGAGAGAAGCTGGGAAAGCAGAGGGCCCAACTCTGATGCCTGTGTGTTGTGGCTGGACAGCAAAGCTCAGTGATGGAGGTGGTATCATTAAAGGGCTTCCACGCACCAAGCCTGAGGAATGGTTATGCAGGAAAAGGAGACGAAAAAAGGCTAGAAAAATAATTGTGGTGGAGTACGTTCACACTGACTGGAATAAAAATTAGAAGGGAAATAATTTTCTTCAGGGATTAAGAGCCCATTCCCTTCCAGGCTTGCCAACAAGATCAATAAATATTTTGGATTTAGACTAAGGCAATTGCCCATGTATGATAGAAGAGGTTCATGCCACTGAACATGGATTGTCTGGAGATCTTATTATCATCAGATCTATGATGATTTCGAGGGCAGACTCAAACATTAACAATGGAAAATAATTAGACTTGCAGGAGAAAGGCAGGGTTTAAAGGGAATGCTGAGCAACTGGAGGCAGCTGGGAGAAGCCGGGAGTGGCGAGGTCCGCACCGTGGGGTGGCTGGGATAACACAGGATAACACAGGATAACACACCTCAGCTGCCTGACATTTTTATCCTCTGCAAAGCCACCTTCCATCACTCCGAGAGGGTTTTACAGCCTCCCCCGCAACCTTATTAAACTAAAGCACCTGGCTTCAGGGAGATCGAGAAATAAAAAATGGCTCTAATAAAAATGTAAAAACTCCCCTAAAAACCTTTCCAGCATGAACATATACCTCACAGGACATGCTGGAGACTTGGGATTGCTTTTCCCCCAGCATGCTCCACCTTGGCTCAGGGTAGGTACAGTGGGGATTGGCATCTGATGCACCAGGGGTTGGGGTTTTGCGTGGGATGCTGTGGGGCCAAGGACATACCTGTGCTGGCAGGGCAGGTTTCGCACCGCCAGGGCTCCCGGCTGAGGTACATGGCAGGCTGGCACTCTGGCACACAGCTCTCCCCGGCCAGGCTGCAGGCAAAGCAGAGGACATTTGCACCCAAAGCTACAGGATATGGGGCCTCAACACAGCCCATTCCCATCTCCTAATCTCCCACTGTCCTACAGCATCCTCAGCCCGCAGCGCAGGAGGTGTTGGAAAGCCAGCCAGCGTTTTAGGAGAAATTAAAATCCTGCCTGGACCAAAGGGACAGCTGCAGGTTCCTTAATTAAGTATCCAGGAGGAAATAAAATTATTTTTTTCCCATGGGCAGCCAGCCAGGCTCTCCTGAAGACCTTTTGCACCACTGAGGCTCCCTGGAATAAAAGGAAATTGGTTCAGCACCGTGGCTGGGCCGGCGCTGCTTTGCCGTGGCAGGGATGATTTGAAGTCCCAGCTTTAAAGGATATTGGACAATAAAAAACAAGCACCGTGCGGATTATGTCTGACAAGTGCCTCCACTTGTGCTTTTCTGAGGGAGTAGATAATCTTTTGGCAGCGGGAATTTCTTTGTCTGAGTGAGCCCTGCTGCTACACTGTGGCTCAGACTCACTTACAGTGCCTGAACACTGCAAACTGCTCTGGGATTGCATTTCCATGAGCAGCTGGGGATGGAAAACAGCTTCTCCCTAGTGCTGACACTGGGTTCTGTGTCCCACAGATGCCATGGGGCCAGTGGCAGTGGCACCCAGTGGTCCTCAGAGGGTCAGGGCTGCCCTGCCTGCACCTGCAGTGCTGGAAAATCACTGTCCTGCATTAGCCACACTCAACAGGTACATCAAATAAAATTTTCAGCATTGATGAATCTGAGGGAAGGGTTTCTGCATTTGCAGTGGGGATTCTCAGCCTGCCTGGAGCAGCTCAGGCTGGTACCAGCTCTACACCGCACTTACCCCACCACCCTGGAAATAGCTAGGGAAAATGAAATTTAATTTAAATCACGGTGTTCACCAATGAAAAGTACGCTAATCACCACCTTTAAATTCCCAGACCTCAAGCACACTGCACCACAGCTGCAACACCATGGAAGCAGGATTTCTGGTCTTGAACTTAATTCACTCCCTGATTTCCCATCGGTTTTCCCAAATTTAAACCGCAGGTATGAGTGCTGCAGGTATAAACTCCTCCTGTGCTGGTGTTTTACCTGAATCCCTCTTTGCATGCAGTACATTTGTCTGCTTCACTGACACATTTTTTACAGCTTTGATGACATTTCAGGCAGCGTTTCTGACCTTTCAAAAAACAAAGCAAAGCAGGGAGAGTAAAATCCAAACGGTGATTTGCAAGGAGCAGTCAGAGCTACAAAGCCCCACTGCACCCAGCACCAGCTCCCCAGGGTGGAAAGGCACATCCCTCCCCAACAGATCACTGCTGTTGCAGGTGACCTTATCTGTTACCACTTGCTAAAAAGAAATACGCTTTGCATGCAGCCAGGATCATTAATTACAGTCTTCTAATTAAGAGCTTTGAGTCGAACACCTCTGCTTTGCACCACCCTCTGAACACCCAGAGGTTTCCCTCCTCCCTTCACTGTGCAAAGTGTGTCAAGAGGGAAATTCAAAGCCAATGCTCAAGAATCAAGGTGCATTCTCCACCCATAGCACTTAAAATAGAAGCAACCCCTGCCCATCCTCACGCTGCAGCTTGCAGGTGATTGCCATCCTTACGTTCCTCGGCGTAGAAGCCGGATGGACACAGCAGCAGGCAGGTGCCCATCTCGGGGTGGTGGTAGAGGTTCCTCTTGCAGGCCGTGCACTGGCTCGGGCCCCTCCCGACGCAGCGCTCGCAGCCCTTGTGGCACCGCCGGCACCTCCGCGCGCCGTCGTCACCGAAAAACCCGGCGGGGCACGAGCTCACGCACATCCTGGGGAGGGAAACAGCAGGGCCCGGGCTTGGGTGCCAGCACTGGTCACCTCCTGCCTCAGGCACCCGCCACTGTCACCTCACCCACAGCATTCGGGCTGTCCCCCAGCCTTGGCAGCGATATGAGCTTGTTTACTTCTTATTCTTGTGATTTACAGTGTCTTGAAAGTCACAGCTCTAATACAGAGACAAGGACTCTCTTGTCCAGCTGCAGGTAAAGTTTCCCTGTGCCATCCCAAGAGAGCCCAGCTCCTGAAGTGATTTGGCAGCTCAGCTGGCTGTCCCTCAGGTGTGGGTGACCCCAGCCGGTGAAGCCAAACTTTCTTCCCCAACACGATTATGTGGCCAAGATCCTCCAGGACTCTCCAGCTCTGTGTACTGTACCCTAATTCAGGACAGGGATCCTCACACCTCCCCCTCCACCCATTTAATTTCTCATACACTTCTTTCTCTATGCAAACATCTATCACTTACACTGAGCTGTGAGACCTGAGGCGAGTTGCTGCTGTCACCCGGGGACCCCATGGGGACACCCCACCACCCCTCACCTGCCAGTTTTCACACTGCCCAGGCTGTAGTGGATGCAGTTCAAGCACTGGTCGGCATTGGGGCCATCACAACCCTGGTCACCACATTCGGGGTGGCACGGACCTGAGGAGGAAGAGACCAGCTCAGTGTGAGAGAAGCTGAGCACCCTCCAGGCACCACTGCCCTGAGCACACCCTCCCAGAGCAGTGGACACCCGGACCCTTCCCCCATCTTATTCTATATTCTACATCTATTATATTTTAAATTTTATCCTGTCTATCCTATGGAGCTGCATGGCTTTGGGGGCTTGTCCTTCCTGCAGCTCATCCTTCCCAGAACAAATCCCACCCAGCCATCCTCTGGCTGAACACTGGTGCAGGAGCAGCTTTGAAAGAGGGACCTGCTCCTAAGGGAGCAGCAGAGACACCCGCCCCTGCCCATGCTGGAGGAGGGAAGGTAGGCAGAGGAGCTTTTTTTACCCCTCAGACAGCTGCACCATCAATTTGTGGCTGGGAGGGGGCATTTTCCTACCTTCTAATTTCACCATCCTGCTGCCCTATGCTGGCCACAGGCACTGCTCCTCCCAGCCCGCCTCAGCCCCAGGCAGGATCAGGCTCCCCTAGTTCTTATCAGGGTTTTCATTTTCCTGAGCACTCTGGAGGGAGCAACGCGGCAGCTCGGGCGGCGCTTACCCGCGTACTCCTCCTCCTCCTCCGCCCCCTCCACCTGGCTCTGCAGGAAGGCAGCTCTTGATGGCTCCATCTCCGATGTTGGCACCTCCAGTGACCTGCCCCGCGACTGGGGCCCACTCAGGGCAGTGTAGGGGTGCTCTCCTGTCCCATAGAAGATGAGGCTCCACTCCTTCAGCTTCCCTGTGGGGCAGACACAACATCACCCATCCTGCTCCCTGAATCACCCATCTCTGGGGGACCTGTTTTTGGGGAAGCAGGGGGAGGATGGGCTGGACCATCAGGGTGTCACTGCTGGCACAGCAATGCAGAAGCAAACACTGAACACCCAGAAATGTTCACAAGCCCCAGAGCTTCCAGCCCACACAAATGCAGCTGTTTAAGGCACTTACAAGGGATTTTTAATTCCCTAACTCATCTGAGGAACCACAGCATCACCACAGTCTCAGAGTCCAACACTGGAGAGAACCAGTAATTTTAAAAGCTCCACAATAGAGGATTATTTCTGTCTGACAAAAGCCACCCAGCACACTGGATTATTTCTTGCTGCTGTTGCTCCAGCCATCTCTTTGCCTGACATAATAGAGATCTGAGCTTGGCATCCCCCAAAACCCTGTAGTGCACCTGGTGAGACCCCCCAAGGCCTTACGCCCACACCAAGACCCTCCACGAGCCACATGGCTTTGGGGAGAGAGTCCAAAAATGCTGCTGCTTCTTTCCAAGGCTGTTTTTCTTCCAATTCCCCATCAATGCGAGTCACTTCATGCCCACAGTGTGCTTGGCTTTAACTCCTAATCCCTGTGTTTCCAGGAAGGGTTTAAAATTTGCAATACCCAAATCCCTTGGCTCTCCCAAAGGCATGAAAGGACACACCTGCTGCACTGAGCAGTGCTGGTGTGGCGCCTGCAAAGGGTCAAGCTCCAGCAGCATCAGCTGGGGAAGTGCCTTTGCCAAAAGAATTGAATTTGCTTTAAATCTAAAATATCCTGTGTGAGGAAAGCCCAGGCTGCACAGAGCTGATGTGGGGGTGCAGCAGTATCAGCAACATGACACTCATAGTATTTAATTGATATTAAATTAACATTTATTACCCATTTCTGCTATGAGCTGGGAGTGTCTTCCCTCTTTTTCTTCTTGCTATGCCCTCTCTGCTTCAAAACCAGTGCAGATGTTTTAAGGGGATGACTTAATGCACTCATTTTCATTGTGTTTTGCCAAGCCCTGATGCCTGTGAGGGGCTCAGAAACACCCACCACAAACTGTAAATACCGGGGCAAAAGCAGCTCTGTGGGCGCTTTGCTGCTCCTCTCCGAGTTCAAAAGATTTGGGGTGAAGGCACCAAACAGAAACTTTCTGTGTAATGCAGCTCCTGCCAGAAAGTAGCGTGGGAGAAATCTTTAATATACTGCTGGCTTCCTATCAATGATTGCGGGGATTGAACACCCCCACAGCACACGGCAGCCCCAGGCAGGTGCCCCCAGCCAGCCAGGCGGCTGCTGCTTCCCGGCCAGCCACATCCTGCCCACACAGCTCCTGTGCTGGGAAGGGCTCAGGGACCAGGGGGGACACAGCAGGGTTGGGGACACGCAGGGGGCCAGACTGAGCCCAGCCACCCCCCAGCAGCGTGGTGGCAGTCCAGGGAGGATGTCCACCCGTCTGCAGCCCGAGGGGCATCATCCCCTTGCGTCGTTGCACAACCAGCCCACATGCCAGATGTCCCAGCAGTGAAGCAAAACAAATAAACAACAATTACAGCTCTTGGGTTTCCTCGTTTTGACTCATTACAGTTTAATTTTGGAAACCTGGCTCTCGGGTGCAGCCAGTTTACTGCTGCTTCTGCAAGAAAACCAGCTTCCAGCTTAGCCAGACCAGCAGCCTCCTGCACTCAGAGCTGACATTTCATTCCCATTTTTAAAAATCTGGGCAATACAGTTTTGCTGGAGACCATAAAACTCACAGCAAAATTTACAGCCAAGCGAGGCAGCGTACACAGGGTTTTGGGAGCGAGAGGCACTGCTGGGCACTGGGGATCCTCACCTTGCACGGCGGGGTTGCGCACTTGGGACGGCGTGTCGTGGATCTCCAGGGTCCACTCCCCCGCCGCCCGCTCCCCCCAGCAGTGGACAGTCATAAACTCCCAGCCCTTGAAGCCCTCGTTGGAGTGGTCAAACACCCTGCAACAATAATGCCATGCACCAAGAGACATGACTTTGAATGTCATATTTTATCAGAAAAGATAATAGGTAATTGAGGAATTTAGGGATCCTTGCATGCACACACTCTTGCACAAAGCTCTCCTGCAGCTGAAACCTGTTCGTGCTTCCCACCTTCCCCCAAAAACCTGAGGAAACTTGCAGCAACCCCCCCCAGGAGGATGCTGCCCAGCCCAGCCACGCCCTGGCTGTGGCTGCTCTCACCTCCTGGCGAGGAGCTGTGACCGTGTCCCGGCCGGAGAGATGAGGCTGATCTGGAGGTCCCCGCGGCGCGGGTGGGCGATGCTGAGCCGCACCACCACGTGCTCCAGGTACAGCACGTGCTGCTCCCGCTGCTCGGCGCAGGCGCTGCTCAGGGTGCTGGCACGCAGCACGTGCTCAGCTCGGATGTACCTGCCAGGGACAGGGCGTCAGGGTGGGGACAGAGCGCCCCTGGCTCCCAGGCATGGACACCCTGCTAGGTTTGAACTTGGTCTGCTGCTGCTCCGCACCAAAAATTATCTTATCTGCAACTGCTGTTCCCAGTGTCCTAGTGCTGGGAATTTGCTGAATTGCTGGATGGTAACGAGATGAGTTTGAAGTGCTTCAAAGATCTATGCCTTATGGGCTGCAAGGGTGCTGCTTTATTATAATTACGAGTGCAGCGCTCCTCTTTGGGCTGTAATTAGTGTCTGTATCAGATAAATAGCTTCATGAACACACTTGGCTCTGCACTCATTCCTGTTTTGCATATGCAAGTCCCTAAAAGACTTTTCTGATTAACAACCCTCTTGCTCTACAGCCAGGCATTGGTAAATGAGGAGTGTCCACTAGGTCAGATCCCTGATCCCACTCTTCACCTAGAAGGGACTGACGTACCAAGGATGAGATGTGAATCTGAGCTGGACTGAACCTGAAGCCAAATTCAAAGAGAACCTAGACACTGGAAATTTGGTAATCTTTGCAACAAATCACCAGTTTTTGGTGTCTTCCATCAAGACAAAGTGTTTGGTGTAAGGGCAGAGAGACCAACACATCACTGCTTGTGTAGGACCCAGCAGGCAAGGTCTGGGCTTGGTCTCTCACTGTCAGCCCTCAAAAATTCCCTGCTGATCACTTGTCTGGAAATCAAAATCTTGCAAAAGGGGAAAAAAAAAAATCACTGTCAAAGCTGGTTCTGGAGAGCCCTAATGGGACCTGCACTTCACTGAGCCATAGGCACAGACCCCACAACACTCACTTGGGCACCCTGTCCAGGCTTCCCACGCAGACGTGCTGGGGAGGAACCATCTTCCACTTCTTGGCTTCCACCACAATAGCATCAGCATCCACCAGCCCAAAGCCATATAGATGGCTAACTGGAAAGAGAGAAGACTCAGAAACCCTCAGCTTTCCCAGCAGGGATCAGGGCTCCTCCTGCTTGGTGGAGCATCCTCCAGCCATCAGGGAAGGTGTGGAGTTGACTCCATTGGGGTATGAGGTGTTTCAGCACATGGAGCTCATCACCCTGGCCAAGTTACACCCCAAATCCACACTGGCACTATGGAAAACCCATTGCTGGGAGCAGCCCGAGGAAAGCAGCAAGAAACTCTGCAGCTCAAGAGAGTCTCCACCAAACAAGTTTTCCAAATCTCCAGCAAGCAGGAATTCCAAGCATCTCACCTCATGAATTACTGCCCTCTCCTCCCTCCACTTAACACACTGAAGGTAGGAACCCCCAATGAACCTGGCAGTTGCCAGCCATGGTGAATTGTCCCCATAAGTGAAGCTCTGGGGGACCTTCATTTTCCCTGGGTTGGGTGTTCCTGCCTTGCCATCCCCATGGACTCTCACCTTTATGCCCTGCTCCGTTGGTTTTCCAGTCAGGTGCTCGCAGGTGCCCTGGCCGTGAGGTTTTGACCAGCAGGTGCTGGACATCCCTCCAGGTGAGCAGGGGGCTGCAATGACACGTGGCTCATGGGGTGGCTCTGCTGTTCCCAGTCCTCCCAGCAGCAGCAGGTACCCCACTGAGTTCAAACAAACAAACAAAAACCATACCAGCCACCCCTCCTTCCTGCTCAGAAAAAGCAAGAATTGATGTTTTAAATGCTGACACCCTGCCACCACTGGAGGTGGCCCAGCAGAGTTGTGTGCCCCAGGAAGGGATGCCACATGCCCATGGAATTGCAGGATTTACTCTTGGATAGGGCCATTTAGCTCTCAGGCTCTAGGGTAGAAATTAATTGAATTAGGAAAGTTTCCCCCATTTTTTGTAGGAGTTAGGGAGCAAAGCACATCCTCTGGTGGGATAGTGGGATCAGCAGCTCCCTGATACACAGTGCTGAGCAAACCTTCCCTGTATAGGAATAACAGCAAAAAATTGCTGGAAATAAAACCTGGGTTGTTCATTAAACAGAAAAATCAAACCCAAATCACCACTACCTCCCCAGGCTGCGTTTGTGTGTTCAGAGTGCTGGACACTGAGTGCTCTGTGCTTCTGAGCCCCCTCACGACCCCAGCTCAGGGATATTGCTGGAGAATTCTCCCTGCTTTACTTACAGTCAGTTGTTCAGCATCTCGAGCTGGGATTTATATTGCTCTCGAGCAACATTTAAAGAAAGAAATTCAATTTATTCTCTCTTGTCATAATGGAATGCCTGAGCACCAAGCTCTGGTAGTTAATGTTGCGGTTTATGCCTCAGCTAAACAATTCAAAAATTACATCTAAAGCTTTTAATATATTTGTAATGAAAACGGCATCTCAGGAAATGCTCTCACCCGACCTGGGTGTTGGGATTAAACCAGAGGAGGAGGAATGGAGCTACAATCACCATCCCTGGATGAGAGTGCAGCGCTGCCCTGAGGCTTATTCTTATTCCCAGCCTTAATTTTATTTCCACTCCATAAAAATAATAATAAGATCATGAGAATTCACTCCATGAAGCAATACAGGGATGCCCAAGGGCTGTTCCTGGGCTGGGGGACCACGATGGAAGCAGGATGGGACCAGGATGGGGACAAGAGGAAAAGAGTCCATTTGAACCAGAGGTGTGTTGCTGACAATCAAGTTCTGTGAGTTTCTGACATCATGAAAAAGTAGTCCTTTTCCCCCAGAAATGCAACACTTGCTGAAAACCATCACTTCTGCTGACATTTCCCAATGTCTGTGATGTTTTCCAACGCTTTTTTCCCCAGGAAGTAGTTATAAAACTCCAGTTGGACTTGGCTGTCAGTGGTTTCAATGCACCTACTGAAAAGCCTGACTGATGTGACCAACCCCAAACTTTTCAACAGATGAGAAGTGAAGAATTAGATCAATAAAACACCCGCAGGAAGATCAGATTCAAAACAACAACACTGCCAGAACGGAGCGATTTAAAATAACTTGGTGTCATTTTGGTCACTCCAGAGGAAACAAAACCTCGTTGTTTCTTTCAGGTTTGGCTCACCAGGTGCTGAATGTGGGGACATTTGTGCTGAGGAGGTGGCACTTACTTTGCCTCCAGAGCCAAGGCGATGATGCCCGCGACCATGGGGGCGGACACGGAGGTGCCGGTGTGGCCGTCGGTGCAGCGGTGCCGCAGATCCGTGGTGACCTGTGCAGAGAGCAGCTGCAGCCCCCAAAACACTCCCAGCACAGGCACCACCCCATCCAGCACCCCAGATTTGCTGCCAGAGAGGAGATGAGCCTGCTGGTACCCAACCCCTGCCATGACTCCAAAGGCATCGGGGGGCACAGAGCCCCAAAAATGGGCTGCAGGTACATTTGATGCATGAGAAAACAACCCTGTACTTACATTTCTCTTTGCTCAAAGGTGCAAAAAACTATCTGAAAGGGGAAAAAAATCCATATGCCTGTGGATCAGCTGGAGGAAAAGGTGGATGGAGCAGTGTGGATACACCAGGAATGCATATTGAGCTGGGGCATATTAAACACATTCCTTAAAGCCTTCAGCTCCTGGTCTTGGACAAGAATTGCCATTGGCAGAGGGAAAAAAAAGCCATTTCCAGCTCTTCTGTTTTAAGACAGAGCATGATGTTTGGCTACCAAAAAATTTGGAGAGGAGGTAGGGGGCCAAGAGATGCTTTTTCTCATTTTTAAAAGGCTCCTAAGTTTTGAGTTAATCTGGTGATTTCTGAATGGGAAGCTGGTTTGGGGTTTTGCCCAACAGTGCTCCAGTAGCACTGGACTGGGGCTGGCCTCAGCCATGCAAACACTCCTGGAGTGCCATGAAAATGGCACTTGCATTCTGTTTTCTGTTTGGGGACCAAAGAAATCACTCCTCAATAGAAAAACAAATTATTTACTTGTTAAAAAAATCAAACCCATACAATTTTTGGTCAGAAGACCTCACTTGGGTGGCAAACCCCCCCGCCCCGGCTGGGTAAGGCGCTGTGTTGGTGGGAAATGTTTCACTTTCCAAGGTTGAGATGATGCACAGGGATGTCAGTAACAATCAGCCATGGTGTGACCAGGCCATAGCAGCTTTTGGGACAGGGCAAATATAGCCTGGGTGGCAGGGAAAACTGCACTGATCCACACGTGCACACACTTTCAGGCAGTTCCTTGGCACCAGAAAGTCAGCTCCCAGTTTGGGGAGGCCACACCCCTGTTAAATGCCTCCATCCTCCCCGTTTTTTCTCTCTCAGACTAAAAATCCTCAAAATTCACTTAAAAAAAAAAAAACAAAACAAGATAGAGTGAGCAAGAACTTCGGGGAACAGGTAAATATTTACATGAGTGTTTTTGCAAACCTCCAGCCCTTTCAGCCATTTACCAGGGAAAACACAACATCCCAGAGCAAAAACCAGAGCAACAAAAACCCACTGCAGAGCTAAGAATAAAGTCTAGCTCTTCCAAGTGAGCCATCACCCAGCCCAGCCATACAGAAAACACCCAGGGGATGCTGCCCCACTCGATGATGGGTAAAACTCACAATTTTCCGCTCATAAAATGCCCCGCTGCTGTAGGTGGTGGCGAGGGTGGAGGCACATTCCTCCAGGTACCAGGGCTTGTAGCCATTCTCAGTGGTGCTGCTGATGGAGATGGTGTAGATGCTGTTGGTGTAGCCATCACAGGAGCAGTAATCGCCCTCTCTGCCGCCGTTCCCCGACGCCCAGACGAAAATGGAGCCCAGTCCCCTGCGACCCTGCGGGCACAGAGGGGATGGAGGGTTAGAGGAGGTGCTTGCCCAGGAGGAGAGGCCATCTCAGCATGGGGAGGAGGGGAGAAGTCTGATTTTTGGGGGTTTGGTTAGGATGGAAGGATGGGTCCCACCCTGCCCAGCACTCAGCCCCCTGTATCAGTCCCCACACGTGTCCCTTGGCTCAGCCAATCTCAGTTTACAGACACTGATTCCCCAAAAGGATGGGAGAGCCTCCAGCAACAGGATTTTAGCATTTTCCATGGCTAAAAGTATTTTAGGTATTTAAAGTCCCTGGACACAGCATGGTGCTTTTGGGGATGGCCTTGCAGGAGGAACTGGCAGGGAACCCCCAAACCCCAAATCTCCAAAGCCCACAAAACCCCCTCATGAACCACCCAAACCACCAGAAGTCTTCTCCCAGCCTATCCTTTAGGTTTCTTTTGATTGCCTTTTATTTTTTAAATCCCACCCTTTTCTCCCCTCCCCATCACTTGGCTGGAACATCTGATGGAGCCATCCCCACTGGGTACAGCTACGAGACCCCACTGGGAATTGGGGGGTGGGATGGGTGTGCCTGCTGCCCAGACCTCCCTGGAGCTAGGGAAAAACCCCACCTGGCAGCAGCAGCCATGGTGCCAACGAGGGGTCCCTAAAGAAGCCAACACCACGGGAATGAGCCCCATTCACCCCTCCATCCAACCCACTGCTGGGACACCCAGCAATAACCCAGCCCTGGGGGGTCACAGGCAAGGTGCCGACATCCCACAAAGGAGGATTTTTGGTGATCCAAAAGGGTTAGGGGCAGGAAATGAAGTGGCTGGTTCTCTTCCGAGCCCTGTAAGGCAGGGCTCTCCGGGGAGGATGGAGAGCTGCTGGGCTTGGCAGGCGACAGGAGCAGCCCCATCCTCCCCAGGCTGCTCCTGCCACAGAGAGATTTCGGCGCTCGCCTGGGCAGATCTGGTGTTTACCTCCCTCCCACTGCTCTGTGGCAGCTTCCTCCACAAAAAATAATAGTAACAATAATAATAATAATACTAAAACAGCTTTGCTCTGGAGGAATTCACCGGGATTTATTGTGGGCTTTAGGCGCTGGGGGAGCAGGATGGTTTATTACCTGTCTCACCCCCCTCCTGGGGCAGAGGCTCTCTGAGCTGACCCTGCCTCTGGATACACAGTCTAAGTCAGGCTCTTTCCTTACTTTATGAAAGTTTTCATTATCTGGGCTGCCTCCCAGCCAAACTGGGTGGGTATTTCCCTAGCAAAGATTAATAGAGCTGTCTGGAGCTCTGCAAGAAAAAGTGCAATTGCCAAGGGAATTACTGCCCTGCTCCGCGTCACGGAGAGCTTGCCAGCCCACCAAGCCTGCTGCTGGCATCTCCCATCCCACTTTCCAGGGTTTCCTGGATCTCCAAGGAGGCAGCATCCCAGCCCACACCCTCGGCGCAGACAGTGACCGTCCAGCTCACCCACACCACAGTCCAAACACCTCCAAGGATGGGTCCCACTGTGTGCAACCCAAGCTTTCCCAAATCACTAATCAGAGGAATAAAACCAGACACAATTGGCCAAGCATCTGGAGATGCAGCAAAGATTTTGATTGGGATCAGAAGACTGGGAGCCCAGACCTCCCTTTCATCCCTCGCCCTGAGCATCGCACCCACGGCACCCAAGAAAGGCTCAGACCTGCTCCAAACCCACATCCCCACGATGCCTAGGCAGGGCTGCACAGAGGGAAGGTGGGTTTGGAGACAGCACAGTCACATGAGGTCATGAACAGGCACATGAATGACACTACAACAATGCACAGCTAACACCTGACAGCATTTCCTGGCAGAGCAAGAGCTCACCACATATTGCAGCTCCCTGGGATTGGAAAAATCCATTTTTTCCCTTTGCTCTCAAACAAAGAACAGTCAAGATTTCTGTAAGCAGACCCCAAACATCCAGCTTAATTTGCCATCCTCCTAAGCTAATGCAATGCCAGTGAGGGGCTCCTGGCTGCTATAAAACCTGAATCTGGGCATCACTTAAACCAGGGAGTCCCTCCCTGGCCAAGCTGGGGCTGATCCAGCTCACCCCAGCAGCTCATGGGCTGGCTGTGGGATGCACAGCATCTCCTGCTTCCACAGCACTGCGGGGCCTGGGTGTTTGCCCAACAGCACTCCATGAATGACCAGGATAAATATCCCCTCGTTAGCTCGGGAACTAATAAAGTGTGGCTGGAGGAACAAGAAACAAGATGATAAATTACCCCAGCGCAGTCCTATCGCTAATAGATAAGGGTTATTTTAATGTTTCCATTAAAAACTCAATTTTAAGGATTTATAACTCGGTTACAGCTGTTTGCTTGGGCTAAAGGTGGCCGTTAACTATCTGCTTGCAGCTTTCCTCCTTATTTAGGGAGATGGAGTTGGCAATTATGAGCTGTGCATGTGGGATAGTGGGTGCTGCAAACATGGGGTGGCAGTGGGGGGACTGGGGAGGCAAAAATAAGCATCCTAAGACAGTGGGCCTATGCTAGGCAAGTACCCTGCTGCTGCCCATTTGTTCCTGCATGGAAAAATAAGGTCTAAAAAGCAGCTTGTTCCCCCGTATTTACACGGCGTGAACTCCCCGGCACTTCAATGGATTCCTCGGCAGGCTCACCGCCCCAGCAGGAAATCAAGTAAACAGTGGGAAAAACACTCCACCCTATTTTTAGATAAGAGGCCGCCCCAACTCCTGGCACGCTGCAGGAAGAGGCAGCAGAGGAAGGAGTGGTGGCAGAGGTTGAAGTAGGGGCTTCACAGCCCAGCCTGGGGCTGCTGGCAATGGAACCCACCCCCAGATTCTCTGGAGAAGCCAGGGAACAGCCACCGTGGAGCCCTGAGCCACTGCAACACCTACCCACAGAGCTCACTGAGCTGCCTAAAAGGCCTTTATCCCAATGCTTTTAGCCAATATTGGGCACTTTTTTAGAGTACTCAAGAAGTGAAGGGACACAGGAATGCCAAGGCAGCTTCAGCAGGGATTGACAACTGTCAATCATATGTGATGTTGGCTGAATTTTCTTACTGGAGGATCTCAAGGACAACAATCCATTGTCAGATCCTGTGGCAGCACCCATGTCCCTCCCCAGCCATGACACAGCACCTTGCCCTGGGGGGAAAACCAGGGGAATGCTTAACCTGACAGAGGCCCCTGGGAGAGGATACCAGGAGCCCAAGGAGAGGGTTGGACATGCTGGGGTTTGGGATATTGCTGTTTCAATCCACACCAGCATCCAGGGGGACATGTTGGGGTGCAGTTACCCCCCCAAGAACCACTTTGGGTTTCTCATCCCAGCAGAGCTTTGCAACACAACCTGGGGTCTCCCTGCTGTGCCGGGGCTCTGCCCAGGGGTCCCACCCTCCCGCCGGCACTGCCCTCAGCCGCCAAATCCACTGGAGCTCTTAGGGACACCGGGGACAACTAGGAAAAATGAGAGAGGATTGGCTCCCCCCACCCCAGCCCTAGTGCTGGCTTCACCTCCAGGGTTGAGCTGCCCATCCCCACAGACCCCGGGCCGGCCGTGGCCCTTCCCACGGGACAGGAGGAGGAGGGCGAGCGCGTCTGGGCGCTGTGGGATCCACACCTTTTTAATGCCTTGCTCAAAAGCCTGTTTGGCCAATAGACCAGGTCCATCAACTGTCTTCCCATCATCATCTGGCCCCCAGCTCGCGCTGTAAATGTCAATGTAATCGGGTCTGATGCCAAGCGACTTCGCTTCAACAACATCTGTTACATCTCCATCTAACATACGAATGCCTAAAAGCACAAAAACATCAGACATTAGGGCTTCACGGCGTGGATGACAGTGTGAGGGCTGCAATCAAAGGGCTTTGTTAACGGCGGCGGAAGCCACACGGCTCAGGCGCGCCTGGAATAGCTTCAGCCCGTGGCCCTGCATGCCAACAAGCCTGGCAGCAGGATGCTGGGGAGCTGTGGGGGAACTTCTCTGTGTTGCTGGCTTCGTGGCAAGTGATGGAGAAGGGGGTGTTAAAATTCACTTCCCTTCCATTGGTGGGGAATGGGTGGTGGTAGTTGTACTGCATTCCTCAGTGACAAAATCCCCCCACTAAAATCCTTTTTTCTCCCCTTTTGATTTCTTAGTGAGCGTATTTCTCCACCTGGAAGGTTTTGGTGTTACCTGACCTCATGTCCCCCAGCTTCAGGCACACTGGTGAGATGAAGCCTCTCCCCTTGAGTGGGGATGACTGTGACTGTCCCCAAACCCCATCACCACCCAACTGATACCAGAGGTTCCCTGGAAAGAGAGAAGCCCCAGAAAAAAATCCAGGCTGTGGCTTGTGTGGCCAAAATCAGAGCAAGGAACCCAACACATGGTGGGACAACAATGCCACTGGGATAACTCTCACTTCCAGCTGGGAATGCCAGCAGGTACCAGCCAGGATGCTCCCAGGCAGAGCCAACCAGCCATGGTGGGATGGACTGGGGATTGCTGCACACCCCCAGCCTCTGACTGCTGCAATATGGAAGCACAACCCTCTCTAGTCTCCATCACCCTTTCCCCGCTGGATTTCCTCTCCACACAGTGAATAGAGGGTGCCAAGCACCCTTACAGGCTGCCCAGAAACAGCCCTTGCAGGACAAGCAATGCTGGAAATTTCAGCATCATATTTTGTCAGCCAGGGAGAGTCTGGTTTATAAAAACGCATTTCCCCTTCCACATGTATTTTGTCTTAAAGCAAACAAATGCAGGCAGATGTCATTCCAGTTGCAGCTGTGCTCTGGACACCAGTCAACTCAAATATCTCCTTCTGACGTTGTCCCCAACCAGCCAAAACCAAGCTTAGAAATGTAAAATCAGGGAGCAGAGTTGTTCCCGAAAAATTCCTCTTTGTCAACAAGAAAACACAAGGAAAGGGCGAAAAGCCAAGCCCAGTGTCTGAGCTGCACACAGCAAGGGAAACCAGCGGAGGGATGGGTTTTGTGCTCGCTGTATGTGGCTGTTTTCATCAGCAAGCCCCAAATCAGCCCAAAGTCAACCCAAAGCTTGCCCAGAGACAGCCACCCACATTGAGGGACTCCCAGGTCAAATAATGGGGAGCAGGAGGGAGCAGGGGTGGGTGCTGCAAAATAAATGAGCTTTGTGTCACACAGGGAGCAGCACCGACCTCCAAAGTGAGCATTTGAGGAGAGGGAAGAGGAGGAGGAACGGCAGGAGCCTTTTCCTTGAGCAGTGATGTGTTTTGCCCAGGGCATATGAAAAGCAATGCAAGAGCACTGAAGAGCAGCCAGTAAAATTAGATGGGAGCTCTCCAAGTGTGACAAATAGGCTTCCCCAACAAGTTGTGCTCATTAATCGCTGCTTTATTTGTGTAATCCATCTAAAATCACTCTCACTGCAGCTATAGCGTATTTTCCGCCATGATACCAAACTTGATATGGCTCAGACTTTATTTTTCCCCTTTGCCTGCTCACGTTGTGGGAAGCCCCCAGCCCCCAGACCTCTGCCAGGTGCCTTGTCTCACTCAACACCTCTCCAGCACACCCCTGAGGCAAGGCACTCGTTAAAGGGAGCAAATTAAAATGAGACCCAGAGGTCATCATAAAGTCAACAAGGAACGCTCGTCTCCACAGCTGCTGTAGAGGAAGGAGCATGAAGGGAATGGCCTGATCCTGCAGGACCCAATAAATCCCACCATGAGCTTTGCCTTGCTCTGCTGCTGCTTGCTGTTTGCTTGGAGATGGGTTTTTAGAGGCAAGAAGCCTCTAAGAAGCAAGAAGCCATCCCACATGTAGGGGGCACAGGAGATGGGATGGGATGATGTGCCATAGCCCTTACAGCCCTACCATCCACTCTTCACCCTCCCTGGGGTTATTTATTTCTTCCCTCTGGGGATTTTCCAAGCAGAGACAACCACAGGAGGTACTTGGCCAAGAGCAAGATCCCTGTGGGCACTGCTCCCATGCAGACACAGCCCTGACAAAAGCTGTTTCCTGCACAGCCAGGATGAATAAGCCAAAAGGAATTAAACCCTGAATCCACCCATGGGCACTTGGGTCCATGCTGCTGACAGTCACTTCTCCCAGCACTGGGGAGGTAGGAGGGGCTGCAGGAAAAGCCCCTCTCCTGTTCCAGCCATGCCAGGGATGGGGCTGAAGGCTGAAAGAAGCCAGCTCCAGGCATTTGTCCATGGTTCCACCAGCCATGTAGGTGGACACCACACTCCCACCCCTGATAAGACTCTCATCTTCCTAGGGTTGCCTGGGTTGGCCAGAACTGCCCCAGCTCAAGCCAGCTTGGCTAATATAAATGAACTCAGCAACTCTAATTAGCACTAGGATACAATTTGGTGATAAGAGATTCATTTGCTTTCCACACATGTTATTTGAGGGGTTTGTGCAAAACATCCCCCCTATATGCATCTCTGCCCCCCCACCTTCTTGGTGTTTTTTCTCCCTGAAGGTATTTTTGGGGTTGTCCCCAGGCCCCCTGCTCTGAGCAGCTCCTCAGCATCCCTTGACCCCACAAATGAGTGATACCAGCTCTGAACCTCAGCCAGCCCCACTGACCATAGCAAACACAGCCACCCCAAGGGCAGACCCCACAAGAGCAGCTATGGACTTCTGGGGTGACAACACCACATCCTCAATCCACATGTACCCTCACAGCAAGGACACAGCCCAAGCAGAAAGTTCCCACCCTAAATCCAAGGAGCCAGAGTCCCCTGCATGCCATACCCCCCATCCTCCCCCAACACCCCTGGGGCTCCCTGCAGCCAAGCCACCGAGGAGGAGACTCTCCTGGGGGAGCAGCACCCCACCTCTCCCCCAGGAGGCTGTTGGTGTGCCAGGGTGGCCTCAGGGGGGTGGTGAAGGGAGGGGAGCTGTGGAGAGCCAGCCTCACCTCCGATGCGGGCGTTGTAGGCGATGCCCACGATGCAGTAGGAGTTGTTGGCCGCCGCCGCCACCTCCCCCGCGCAGCGAGTGCCGTGCCTGCAAGGAGAAACCCCCATCAGCTGATGGCCACAGCAAAGGAGCCCTCCAACCAAACCCCACAGCACCCAAAACTGGCCCCAAGGCTAGAGCAGAGGAGGAAACTGTCCTTTCCCAAAACCCACACCAAGTGGGTGGAGGAAACTGATGCTGAAAGCAATTTGCTGTTTGTATTTTGCACCTAAATCCAATCTGCTGTTTGCTTTTTACACCTTGATGCAACTTCCTCTTCGCATTTTGCACCTAAATGCAATTTCCTCTTTGCATCTTGCTGCTCTTTGCATTCCTGTTTACTTTCCACCTGTAACCATCACACTTTAACTGAAGTACAAAAAGTGCGTCCAGGCTTTGCCATCTCAGCCACCCATCCTGACTCATGTGGTTCAATCCCCAACCAGGGCAAGGAACCCCCTGGTTCTGTATTGGGTGGCTGGAGGATTAATTAGCAATTAGTGTGGTTGGCACCGGCTGAATTTGCATTAAGCACAAGGACTCCGTGCAAAGCCTCCTCCACAGCACTGGGAATGGGGAAAGGGAGCTGGAAGACACCCCAGAGGGGACACCCAGCCTCAGGGACACCCCCAGACCCCTTGCTCCATTACAATTATCATCACATACTTGTTCTCATTGCTGGCATCATAGCGTGGAGTTGGGTCGTGGTCATTCCCATTAACGTCATAGCTTGCAAGAGGGTCCTGAAAATATTAGATTCACCATTAGATTCAACTTACAAGGTGGTTGTGGTAGTCAGTAGCTGCAGTGATGACCAGTGCAGGCAAGCAGGGTAGAAAATTACATTTTCCCCTTAGATTCTGACTGTTTGCTCAAAATAAATAGTTTTAGGCTGCAGCCCTGCGTGTTTCCCAGGGGAAATATCCTGCTACCTCAGGAACTGCTCCTCTAAACCCCAAATCCTGCTGGGTTCAGCACTCTCCTCCCTCCCACTGTGGCCATGTGGGGTTTCAGCTGGGGCTGAATGGATTCATGCAGGTTTTTGGCTCTGCCCTGGTGAGCAGAGGGAGGAGGCTGCTTCCCAGGCAGCTGCAAAGGGAGTTTCCCCCAAACCTCCTTATCTAAAACCTCATTTCCTTCTTAAAAACATCTCAAGTTTGTTTTTTTGTTGGTTTTTTTGTTTTTTTTTTTTTTTTTAATAACTCTTTACTCTAAATATGCCAATGCACAGACTTCAGCTGTGTTTACACACTGAAATTCTCCATAAATCAATTCGTGGTGAGGATCAGCCCCAGTCCATCCCGTCCATCCCCCAGCTCACATAGTTTTGCAGGAGGTCAGGGTGGTTCCTCTCTATGCCATCATCCAGGATGGTGACCACCACGTTCTTGCCCGTGTAGCCCCTCTGCCAGGCTGCCAGGATGTTCATCTCCGACCTGCACCGGCTGTTCTTATCACCGCAGTGCTGTGGGGACAAACACAGCTGCAAAAGGGCTGCAACCCCATTCCAGCCATCTAAGCAAACAGCCAGGCTGGGAGCCCATTTAATCAGCCAGAAAATATATTTACAACCCACCCCCTGCCATATAACTTGCAGATTTGTTATAACTTTACTCCACAGATCAAACCCATGCAGCAGCAGTTAATCCAGGCAGTGCTATCTCCCTATTATTCTTTTCCTCTTCCATTTCAAGCACTATGGGCTCTTGGGTTTTGAAGTGCTCGCTTCCTTTCCACCCTTAATTTTCAATGAATTTCCCTGTCAAATACAGATCGATGAAGCAGGCAGGAGAAAAATTATATTACAAATAGATGGCTGCAGCTCTGGGATGGGTAAAATACAGCAATGCTGCTCCCAAGCCTTTGCTGCGCAGATCATGATGAGGGGCTGCTAACAAGGGTGAAACGCTTCAAACCAAACTCTCACGGGTATTAATTCACAACTTTAAAATCCTGCTGCCAAGCACATTTGATGCTATTATTTCATTACTGGCTGAGTTGAGCAAAGACTGATGATGCATTTGGTCAGAAATAAATGACCCCCCCTCCCAATAAAGCAGTGGCAGGGAGACACCCACCAGGTACCACATGTTGGGCCACACTGGGTCGTTGAAGGGCAGGGCATGTGGCTCCCCTCGGACCTGCCTCTTCACCCTCCTCTTCACCTCCTGCTGCTGCAGCCAGTCCACCTGCAAGCAGAGACCTGGGTCAGCATCCCCCATGGGCACTGAGCCTGGCACTGCCCACTGAAATGGGATGTGGGATGCAGGAGCAATGCCAGCCTCAGCCTGAACCCATCCCAGCATCACCCCACGCTCCGGCAAATCCCTGTCTCCGCAGCCAGAGCTGCTGTGGAGACAGCAGCTCTGTTTGGAAGGAAACAGGATGGATGGACAGACAGACAGGGTGAGCTCAGCTCGTTGTGCTGTTTCAGCCAGACCAGATTCCTCTCCCAGTGCAGCAGAACCTTGGAGCACAGAAGCGTCGCCTGCGAGCGCGTGCCTGAGCCCCCCCGGCCGAGGGAAGCACAGAAGCACGCGCTGGAGACAGACCACATATTTCAGTGTTTAGTCAAAGTTTTGGAGAAGACTCAGGTGCTTGGCTTAGTTTTTGGGCTGATCCTTCCTGCCGGCTGGAAGGCAGCAGCTCAGCCCTGGGGCTGTTCCACCTGGCTCCAGGGCTGCTCATCCTTTGAGCTCCTTCCTCCCGATAAAATTATAAAAACTGGGGGCTTTACCCAAGAACAACATGCATTTCCCAGAAATGTGTGATGGCCACACACGGCTGTGGCAGATCCCAGGGGATGTGGCCAGCTCCACACAAGTATTTTTGGCAGCTGCTGCGTGCGAGGTGGCCTTGGAGCCGACCACTCTGACATTTGTTTGCTTTCCAGCGGGGCATGACACGCAGAGAGATCAAACGGGAAATGATCTGGAAAAGACCATGATTGGGAAATGCTGGTGTTTGCCCACGGTGCTGTGGCAGGAGCTGCCTAAGGTGTTGCTTTGGAAGCAGTCACATCCCATCTCTACCAAGCATTAACCACCCCCAGACCATTTATTGCTACACAAAGGGCTTTCCTGCCTTCAGCATGGAGGTGAAGCACAAGTTTAGCGGAAAAAAAAAAAAAAAAAAGTTATAAAAGTAATTTATAGACCAAATCTTTACAGATGTTCATGCTAGGGATGAAAGGAGGCACCAGCCAATGAACTGTGAGGGCTGTGTGGCACATCCCTCCTTGCTGGACACTTCCTGATGGCTCTGGGTCTTTTGTGAGCTGCTCATTTGGATGTCTCTATTGTTGTGACTAAGGTTTTGTAACAAAAGGAATAAAAATATAAAGTGCAACTGTTGTTGAGCTCATTTATGTAAAACTGTCAGCTGAACTGAGTTCTTGCACAGTTTATTGCTTTGTGCCTCAGATGGAGGTGGATGTCAGAAACCCGACAGCTTCCAGCCTGGAGCTTGCGTTTTAAACACATATATTATAAAGAAAAAAAATACTGTTGAAAGGGGAAAAAAAAAAATGTATTTCATAGAAAAATGATTTTCACGCTGCCTTGGCTGCCGAGAGTGCACCACTTTGCTTACACAGTGATGGATTTAAACACTGGAAGCAAAAATATAACTTCACGGTCTAGTTTAAAAAAAATAAAAATACACTAAATAGAGGTTATGGCCCAAATAACGGGCTTTTTTCCTTAAAGCACCACTCCCTGGCAGCATTTCCATGAATCTCACTGCCCAAGCCACAGCTACCACCTTCCCTTGCTGCTTTGCAGGATGCAGGAATGATGGTAAGGTGTGGGATTTTGGGGGGTTTTGCCAGGAGCTGCCTCACAGGAATGTCTTCATCCCAAACAAACAGATCGACCCCAGTGCTGCCAGCCAGGAGTCGATGGAGACACCGTGCATGGACACAGAGAAATCAGCAGTTTAAGGACATTGATTTCAAGGAAG
Organism: Muscicapa striata striata; assembly: GCA_030060385.1. Lineage (NCBI taxonomy): Eukaryota > Metazoa > Chordata > Aves > Passeriformes > Muscicapidae > Muscicapa > Muscicapa striata. Next base: position 1,056,458 of record JAREIS010000125.1, read on the forward strand.
AGTTGATAAATCAATGTGGCTGGCATGGGAAAATGGGTAAGCAGGAAGGAGTCTGGGACATCCCTGCAACAGCTCCTGCAGCTCATGAAACTCAGATCAACTTCCATTGCTGATCCAGGGTGGGGGAAAAGCTTCTAGGAAATATTTAAAAAAAAAAAAAAAAAAAAAGGAAAATAAAGACTTTTTGCTAGAAATGGCCCAAACTGTTACAGTCCTGAAACCCAGCATCCCTGCTCTACCCCTGCAAACCCTAATTATTGCAGAATCACAAACTGGTTTGGGTTGGGGGGGACCTTAAAGCTCATCTCATTCCAAATCTTCTGCCATGAACAGGGACACCTTCCACCAGACCAGGTTGCTCCAAGCCCCATCCAACCTGGCCTTGAAAACTTCAAAGGATGGGGCAGCCACAGCTTCTCTGGATAATCTGTGCCAGGGCCTCACAACCTTTGCAGCCAATAATTTATTCCTAGTATCTCATCTTACCCTGCCATCTGTCAGTGTGATGTTCTCCCTTGTCCTGACACTCCAGGCCTTCATCCCAAGTCCCTCTCCAGCTCTCCTGGAGCTCCTTTAGGTACTGGCAGTAATTAGCAATAAGGAGGTGACTGTGAGTGCCACCAAAGGACCCCATGAGGAAGCAGCCCCAAGCTGGACCCTTCACCCTTGCTGGAAACAGAGCAGGAGCTTTTTATGCTTCCCCATCACTTTGAAATTCAGTGGATGAGGCCCAGATTTAGCCAGCCTAGGAGGCTCCACCAAACACAATAACCAGCACATGTGAGGGTGCAATTCCTTTTGCAGCTCCAGAAAAGTGATAGTCTGACTTATCCCAGTGGGTGTGCAGGAGTTAAAGTGGAGATCCACAATAAACAAGACTGTTCCAGCACATGTTTGCCATAAAACACAGAAAATAATTCAGATGGGGTTGATTTTGTCATGGTCCCTGTCCCCTGGCCAGAGGCACAGGGACAAAGGCCATGGCATCCTCTGATGAGGATTTAGAGACTGGAGCAGTGAGGGAGGAGGTTCAAGCACTGCATGGACCAACACGAGCACTCCAGTGAGCAAGGAAAGTTTATGGCAATAACAGCGGCAAGTGGAGCCCTAAGAGGGGTGGCACAGCATGGTGTGACCCCACCCTGCATCCCACTGTCCCTCCCCAGCTCCCACAACCATGATCTGTCCCTGAAATTGCTGGATTTGCTGCATCCTTCCTCCCTTTCCATCACCTGCCACACCTCTTGGCTCATATCAGCCCCAGAGCTGCAGCCAGCTGCAGGGTCTCTGGGGGCAGCAGGGAGCTCAGCAGCAGCGTGGTCACACAAGGATCAGGACCCAGCTGCTTCCCCTGTGTCCTGGAGTCTTCCCTTTCCCAGACTTCTCCTGAGGGTGGAGAGCTTGGTCATGGTCCTCCTGCCCAGCTCATGCCACCGACCCTCACAGCAAACAAATAACAGCACTGGAAACAATAGCCCCCAGAAGGCATGAACCACCCAATATCTGCAAACAACTGGATTGGCTGGTTCCTCAGGATTTCTGCAAGATTTGTTTCCATCTTCCCTATTCCAGCTCCTGTCCTCATGCCTCGAGGTGATGTTTTCCTGCTTGCATGCTAAGCTGGTGCCATCCAAATGCATCACTTAAACGATTTGTAAATCGGATGGGAGAGGGGGAGACAAGACATGCCAGGAGTCTGAAACTGATTTTTTGAACTGATAAGGAAGGATTAAGAGAACAGAAGTTAATTGCTCCAGCTTGGAGCCCACAGAGTAAGGTAAGGTAAAGGTTAATATGACTAAAAGCCAATTGATTTAGTTTGCATTACAACCAGACTCATTTAAATGGGGGTATTTCAAATGCAGAGAATTTGCTGGGATGCCTATGCACCCCCCTGAGGGCAAACAGCTTTAATTAAAGCCCAGCACACTTCCAGGGCACCAGGCTCCCCTTGCCGAGGCTTCCCCTGCTGGCAACGCAGCCAGGCGTACGCCTTCTCCTCAAAAATGTGCTACAGACCTTGTCCAAATATTTAACAGCAAATCTCTCCGGAAAGCCTGGGGAGGGCAGGGCTGCTGTGTGTCTGGAGAGATGTGGATGGGACATGTGGTGTGGAGTAGGTTGGAGATGTCTTGGGAAAGAGCATCCCAAGGATGGCAAAGCACCAGCAGCCACTCACCAAAATGGCTTTTTCTGCTTTTATGTTCTCCTCTCCCAAAAAAACCCTTCCCACCATTAACCCTTCCCCTGCTCTGCACAAGTGACATCTCACAGTGCTCAGGGGGAGCTGAGGGAGGAGAACAGCCAAAGGGGAGCCCCAACCCTTCCCCAGCACCCCAAACCCAGCTCGCCCAGGTCCCTCCTTGCCTTCTTCCCCCCCGCCCCATTGCTTTTGTCAATTCAGCTGCGCTGAAATCCCTTTGGATGCTTGCTCTAGGAAAAAAGCAATGCAGAGCTATTGCCAAGGATTTCACACATAGCAACCATTGAGGCAGCAAGTGTTGTGGCAACTGGATCAACACCCCGAGCATGCAACAGCCTTTCTGTCCTGGAAAGCTTTTCCCTCTTTTCTTCCTCCCAGCTTTCAGGCAGATGTTAGTGTTTAGTCACTTTTACGTATTTTTCACCACCGCTCTCCGTACCCGTGTCCAATGAGTCACTCGTGTGCACAGGGCTGTGGCCCAAGGGTAACATGTCATCCTAAGATGCTCCAGCATCTTGACCAAGATCAAGCCAACAGCTTTCTGCAGGGACAGGTGGGGACCCCCATCCCACCCTCGTGCAGAGGCTGGGGGACACAGGGTGCCCAGCCCCTACCTTGGGGTCCATGCGGAGGAAGTTGTGCGGTCCCCGGCTGCTCAGCGTGGAGCGCTTAAACGTCTTGCTGTGGTGAAAGTGGTAGTAGTTTTCCAAGCTTCCAATCTGCAAAATAAAGAGGTTGTTTGGGTTGGTTTGTTTTTTTTTTAAAGTCTGGTTTTCCGTGGCCTCCCCCCTCATTTTGTACTGGCAGCATCAGTGCAGCCGTGCCCTGCACCCCAAATCCCAGACTCCCACAGAGCTCCCGGGGCTCGGGAGGATGCAGGATGCTGGCACGAGCCCTGGTGCCACCGCTGTGACAAACAGCCTTGGTGGTCGGACACTGCACTGGCACAACAGAGCCCGGAAAACATTTTTATGAATTTTCACCCATTAAATGCATCTTTGAAAACTGCCTTTCATCAGCTCCCAAGCAGAAATAATGAGCTAAAAATGATCTCAGCAGCTGCGGCGCAGCCAGGGGAGCTGTGCCTCATCCTCCTGCCTTCCCCGCCCGACGCTCCGGCTTCGTCCCGGCTGCACGTGAGGAGAGGTGATGTGATCCCTGCCAGCCCTGGGATGCTCCTGGGATGTAAGTGTGGGATGTAAGTGTGCATAGCCTGGGGTGAGGGGTGGCAGCATCTGCAGGAAAACACGGTGCCAGCCACACCACCCTGCCAAGCCCTGGGGTGGCTGTGCTGCCTCTGGCCCTCTCATCCTGGCATCTGGAGACACCACAACTCCTCTTTTTTCATCCCAAAAGCATGGATAAAGTCCTGGGGCTATGCAATGAATTGAGGGATCTCAGCCAGACACCGCATGTGAAACATCCCACGGGGATTCACAGCCAGAGGGACAGGAATGACCCAAAAGCTGCGCTCACTGGTATGTGGCTCCCAGATCACATAATCTGGGTACAAATTGGGACTGCTATAAATTCACTTCTGGCAGGGTTTGGTTTTCTTTTTTCCTCCCCCCACCAAAAAACACCACATTCCATGTCAGGAGCTGGATGTTGGGAGCCAGTGACATTCCCTGTGTCTTGCTCACAGGACCAGAAAGGGCCATCCTACAAGCACCCATCTGCAACCCACAAGGCAACATCTTCAAGGCCATGTGTGACCCAGGGCCAGGGTGACATTCCTGAGGTCAGACCAGGGCTGGTTGCAATGGAACAGCAGGGAACAAACAGGTTTGTCTGGATCAGATGCTAAAGCAGCTGACAACTACTTACATCTTTATCACACTTGATACCTTGAGATCTGCCAGTGTCTCTTACAAGCATTAAATATTTAATTAGTCTTGCTCTGCCTTTTATACCAGGATGTCATTTCACCAATTTTACTGCTGTTAGTGTGATTTTTTATAATTTATTTCCACTTAAATTCATTCAAATCCTCCCTCCTCCCCTTCACATTACTGCATAGCTGGGCATTTTCTTTAACATCTGCATAAAGAGGTTGGTCATTGCAATCTGCATTTGCCTTTTAAACCCATTCTTCAAAACCATTTGCACTTAAAAAAGAGAAGGAGGGTGCTTCAACCTCTCCATATTTTAGGGAAACCTTCACAAGGCCACCCTGCCTCTTGCTCACTCTGCCTGGAAATCAGAGTACAGGGCTTACCAAAAAATCCTGCAATGGTTTGAGTTGGAAGGTATCTTAAAGACATCCAGTTCCAGCCTCCTGCCATGGGCAGGGCCACCTTCCACTAGACCAGCTTTCTCCAAGCTTCATCCAGCCTGCCTGAAATAGGGATGGGGCATCTACAGCTTCTCTGGTCAACTTGTGCCAGTGCCTCACCATGCCCACAGTAAACAATTCCTTTCTAAGTAAAGAATTTCTTCCTTCCTTTTCACAAATAAATGCAAAATTACCATGCAATGCAAAGCAGCAAGAGCACAGAGAAGGTAATGACCTCATCACAAGCTCTGGGGATACATAGCCAGAGCAGCAGGAAAAGAACTCTGTGCCCCACTTCTTTATCCTCCTGGGATTTATGGGCAGAAAAATAAGAAAAACCTTCTCATGCTGGGAATACCTTGAAAGTCTGAGCAGAGGTTGGCCCCAGTGGACCAACCTGATATACCTCCAAATGTCTTGTTTCACCTAAGATATTCCAAGGAGAAAAACTTGTAAATGTCATTTTTATCTTAAACGAAAAAGGATTTATTGTCCTCCTTGTGGTCAGCCAGCAAAGCAACCCCATCTCACCCAAAGCATTTAATCTGTGCAAAGTACAGCTACACCAGCACTGGTGCCTTCCAGAAGGGTGGATCCAACTGGGAAGGCAGTGAGCACTCCCCTCCTGGGGACACCACCTATTCCCATCAGGAACAAGGGGTCCAGTCGCTGAGCTCCTGCCTTCAGGAATGCAATTCTCAAACGATCACGGATGTGTTCAGCTCAGTAAGGATCGAGCCAAGAGCTGCGAGATTCCAGGAATCCAGGAAAGCCCCAAACACAGCCCAAAATTAATCCCATCCCTCTCCTGCACTGCAGGTGAGACCACTGAGGATGTGCCAGCCCTTCCAAAACTGAATGTCGGACACCACACGTGGAAAAATTCATTTAAATCCCGCAAGCAGGATAGGAAGGGGCTCAGCATCAGCCCCGGGGCTCCGGCCCTGCTCGCCCTCGGCCAGGGCCTGTCCCGGCTCGCCCCGGCACGGCCGGGGAACAAAGCCCGGCGGGGAGGAACGAGCAGGCGAGCAATGAGCAGGCGTTCGAGGGTGTAAATGCCGTTCTTTTGTTTAGTTGTTTGCTTCACTCAAATAGAAGTTGACGCAAGTGATTCCCCAAGGGAAATGTCACTCTGCCATGACCCAGAAGGGTTTAGAGTGTCCTGGCTCTTGGTTTGGGCACGGGAAAATGCGCGGAGAGCTCAGAGCTGCGTGTGCCAACCCCAGCAGTGCCTTTCCCAGGCATGTCAGGAGCCTCCAGGATTGCATCCCAGAGGAAAAGAGGTCACAGGCACCAAGGCAGGGCTGAGCCTCCTTGCTCCAGCTGGGTCTTCCAGGGACCATCACCTCTCCTCCTCCCTCACCACTTTGGACTCCACTCAAACATCTTCCCAGGGTGATAACATCCTTGGCAGAGTTTTCCAGCAGGTTTTGTCCAGAATCAGGCCCCTCAGGAGGGCACATCTCACTGGGGACAGTGCCATCACCAGCAGCTCCACAAGCTGATGATGCAGGAGGAGAATAGGGGGACACCCAGGTCCCCACGAGGCTCAAAACACCGTGAACCTTGAGCACAACACTGCAAATGTCACACATGACACATGTGCAGGGAAAGCAGTTCCTCAAGGATTGACCCTGGATGGAAAAAGCCCAAAACCCAGTGGGAAAAGCTTGGAGACATGGAGAGGCAGGGCGTTGAGAGCAGCTGGGGAAGCCCCAGCGGGGGCACAGCTCCCAGTATGAGCTCCCAGTATCCAGGGGAAAGGCAGGAGCCAGGAACACCCTGATGCAACCACAGAAATATTTCCCCTGCTCTCCAGCCTGCACAGGGCTGCCCAGGGAAAGGACTCAGGAGGGAAGGATGGATGCTCCAGTGGAGCCACATTGTGCCCATGGGCCAAATGCCTCCAGCATCATGGGGATGAGCTCACAGAACCTCGATGCTGGGGAAGGAGGGAGGGGTGACAGATGCTCCAGCAGGGAAGGGACGCAGCAAAACCCCAAACCAGGAGCTGACGTTAGGCTGATGCAACTTGGGAGAGTGGGAAGTTCAATCAAGATATTCTCTGGCTGAAGAGGGATAAACACTGAAAAGCCCTTTGGGTTGCACAACCACCTTCGCCCAGCCCTCTGATAGAGACAATTGAACAATGCATGCGATGTTCTCCTTGGTGGGACGGGAGCTGAGCACACAGGTAGGAGACCGAGGCGAGGTGTGAGGGGTTATCCCCCATGAGAGGTCGCAGGGTGAAGGAGACAATGTGCCCAATTCAGCCTCCCCCCAAAAAATTTGTTTATGCAGCACCCCATGACTTTAATTATAGTTAAAAGCAGGGTTGCGATATAAAGCAAGGTTATAATTTGTAGTCCGGGAGACACCTTGGACAGGAGGACAACCAGAAGTGTCACCCAGCCAAAAAAGCGCAGGGCAGCGCCATGGCAATAAACTCTAGAACAACTCCGAGGACTTGCACCTGGGATTGCAGAGGATGAAGAAATTGAGAGGAAAACGAGCTGCTGTGCAGAAAATCGCTTTAAAGACACCAGTGTTCTGCGGGGGTTTGAAAGCAAAAGTTCTCTGTGTTCCCAAGATCTCCGATAAACCCGGGCCAGAGAGTCCAAAGTTTGTTAAACCCAACTTTCCGGGATGGGAGGAACTTGTGCAACCCCCCAGCAGTGCGGGGCGAGGGCACCCCGAGGAGGGGCATCCACCCGGGGGGAGCCGCCCCCGGGCCAAAGCGCTCCGGCCGCATCCCCGCATCGTCCCCATTCTCATCCCCACCGCTCCGGGGGGCTCATCTCCCGCTCCTGGGACCCCCGGCACCGCCTCGGTCCCGGGAGAGCGGGCAGCTCGGCGAGACCTCCGCCAGCGGGGGAGATCTCGGGGTCCATCCCCCTCTCCTGGGATCCTGCCCCGGTCCCGGCAGTGCCGGCAGTTCCCTGGAACCCCCGCCGCCATCCTGGTCCCGGGACCACCGTCAGCTTCCCGGTACCGGGAGTCCCGGTGCGAGACCCCGGGCAGCTCCCGGCGCCGAGCTCCCCACTCCGGGGATCTGCCGCAGCTCCCAGTGCCGGAATCCCCGGCAGTTTCCCGAGACCGCTCCGCCTTTCCGATCGCGGGACCCTCGGTAGCTGCCCGGAGCCCTCGGCTGCTCTCCGGCTGCGGGATCCCCGGTGTGAGACCCCCGGCAGCTCCGCGGTGCACCCGCCGGTCCCCCCCAGCCCCGCATCCCCCGCGGCGGTGCCCCAGCACCTGCCCGCTCCCGAGCCCCCGCGCCCCTTACCTGCCCCAGGCTGATGTACCCGTAGGCGGCGGCGAGGCGGGCGGCCTCGGCGGGGCCCCCCCGCACCCGCACGGCCCAGTGGTTGGTGTAGACGGTGCGGGCGGGCTCGGCGGCGGCCCCGCGCCCGGGCAGCGCCAGCGGCAGCGCCAGGGCCAGCAGGCAGAGGCGGGCGGGCGGCGGGGCGGCCGCGCCCCCGCGCCGGGGCCGGCGGCGGGCATGGTGCGGGGCCGGGCCGGGCTGGGCGGAGCGGGGCGCTGCGCCTTTTAACCGGCCCCGCAGCCCGCGGGGGCGGGGGATGCTCGGGGGCGGGGAGGGCCCGGGAGAGCGGGCGGACGGGGCGGCCCCCGGCACTGCCCCCGCGTCCCCCGCCTGCCGCCGGGCAGCCCCGCTTCGTGCCCGGCGCTGCTCCCGGAACCCCCGCACACCTCTGCAGCCCCCTGCCCGGCTCCGGGCAGCTCCCGACCTCTCCGTGCACGGCTGTGTCCCTTCCCCGCGTGTGTCCGGACAACTCCCTGTGCCCCTCGGCATCCCCTTCCTGCGCGTCCCGGCACTGGTCCCCGGACAGACCCCCTGATTTCCCCTCAATGAGCCGCGGTGCTGCTCCGCGGAACCCCCTGCCTCCCCTGCATGTGTCCGTACAACCCCCGGTACCCGCTGCATCCTCCCCTGCGCGCCCCGGTGCTGCTCCGTGAACAACCACCTGCATCCCCCCGCATCCGCCCGCATCCCTCGGCATGCCCCGGCACTGCCCTCCGGGTTTCACCCCGTGCCCCACTTCATCGTCCTTTGTGTTCCCGATTCCCTGGGGCACCTCTCCTCCTTCCCCGTAGGCAGCCCCCATGCATCATCCCAGCTCTGCTCCTCAGGTAACCCATGGCACCCTTCAGAGAGAGCCCCCGCATCGCCCCCACATCCCCCTGCATGTCCCGGCACTGCATCTTCTTTTGTGCATCTGCATTCCCCCCGGGCAGCCCTCCGTGCATCCTCCCAGATCGGCTCTCCAGGTACCCCCTGAACCCCCCGAACCCCCCGGAGAGACTCCCTACATTCCCCCTGCATTCCCTCAGCCAGCCCACCATGCATTCCCTGGTTCCATTCCCCACGTAGCCCCTGCATCCCCCTGGGCAGCCAATCTGCGTCCCCCACCTCCTCTGTCTCCCTGGAATGCGTTGGCACTGCCCACATCTCCCCCACCCCGTTCCCCCTGCATCCCTCCAGGCATCTCTCTCACCCTCACCCCTCTGTACTACCCCCACAAGCACATCCCACTGCACCTCCCCCTGAATCCCTCCAGCACTGCCCCCACATTCCTCGGGCATCTCCCCTCCACCCCCAGCACCCCTTGTGCACCTCCAGGTGAAGCTCCTCGTGCACCTCGTGCACCTCCAGGAGCCAGCTCCTCGTGCACTTGGGAAAGGCCAGGAGGAACTGCTGCTGGGGAGGGTTTTGGGACAGGACTCTGGGGATAAACCTGGCAGTGAACACCCGAGGGGAACCACCATGAGCCTCAGGCTGGGGCAGACAGGCTGGAGTGCTGACTCTGCCTCCCACGGATGCCATTCAGGGAACAGCAGAGACCTCGTGGGATGTTAGAAACTGGGCTTTGTTTGGAGAAGGTGGTGGCACACACAAAGGCTGGGCTCAGGAGCGGGTCAGGGATGCTCTGCTCCACAGCACTCCGTGCCAACGAGGGCCGAGGCCAGCATGGAGCTGACGACTGCCCAAAATTAAAGGATGTTTCAATGGCATTGCATTCACTCCCATCACACCAGAGCTTCACCTGAATCATATCCGGGGCTCCCAGGGCACTGAGCAGCTGCATCCACAGGCTCCAGCTGGGATGGTCTCAGGGTGGCTGTGAGACCCAGAGTGGGTCTTGTCTGTCTGCCAGACTCTGACCAGCTTTGACTGGTATTTGGGGCACAAGCCCCACACCCCATCCATCTGAATACAAACATCTTCCCGACCCCAAACAGATTTGCAAAACCCACCTGGATGTGGGAGGGCAAGGGGGTGCCTAAAGAGCAATAAGTACAACCCACCTCTGGAGCTGGAGGGGAAAATCACAGTCTGGTGCTACCCACTTGTACCAGCCCTGCCACTGGGCAGGTGAGCTAGTGACAGCCTGAGGAAATAGGGAAGTACTCCCAGCTCAGCCATGAGGTTAATCCAAGGGAAATTTATAGGGAGCCTGTTCTGTATCAGACAGGGCCAAAATCCTCTGGCAGCTCCTGCCCTGGGCTGGCTTTTACCCATTTGCAGGCAGCAAATACATGGAGGGGCCAGATGGAGGTGAGTCCCTGTGTCACAGGCAGGCTTATCCTGGGAAATTACAAATATCAGCAAAATGGGAATTTGTAGGGTTTCTGTGTGCAGTGTTATGCTGGCATTAGGGACGTGACAATTTACTGCCACGATTTGCAGGCACTAGGGAGTCTGGTGACTCTGTGCTCACCATCAGATGTTGCTCATGCAAATCACTGTGGGTTATCACTGCAGGGACACTGGAGCCTCCAGGGCTCATCACCCCACATGTCCTCACAGGGCTGCCCTGTGAGCACCCTGGGCAAAAATGATAGGTTGTGTGTGGCCATTCCTTCTGATTATGCAGTGAAGGATGGTTTCCATTAGCACCAGCACATTGCAAATCCAATCCTTACTTCCCATCTGGTTTATGGGCTTTTCCTCAAGTTTCCCATTGATTAAGGTGTGTGAGATGGATGAGCAGGGCTGACGGGTGCTGGGTGTGCTACGTGTGCAATGCACGTGGGCAGAGCCAGAGGAGAGGTGGGAATAGATGAAAGAAAACCCTTTGGTTTCAAAACATCCACCTCGCTCTGCTGGGGAAGGTCTGAGGGATGTCGGCAGGGGATGCAAAGGAGGGGCAAAGTATCTCCTCGGGGGGCAGAGAATGGCGAATGAGCTCTGGCAGCAGCAGGGAGGGTTTAGTTATGGCAGTGGGAAAAGCTTTCTGAAGCTTTTTAGAAGTGAGTGAAGATAGGAAAGGGGTTGCCTTTGTGGGGGTGTGTGTGCAAAACCTCATTGTGTGTGTTAGGTTATGAAAAATGGGCAAATCCCAGGAGAATCAGGCTGAATCCACGTCTGGGAGTGCTCTGCATCCCACTGCAATGTCATCAGTGATCGTCATGGCCATCGAAACCTAGCCACGAGCTACATCACAGGCATTCCATCCCAAGGCCATTCACCACAACTCCCGATGTATCTGCCTGGGGAATAGTTACCAGTAAAACTCTGTGCCCTGCTGTGAGCTGGGTGAGAACCTTTCCCAAACACTGACTGCAACATTGGGACCCAGGTTTTGGTGCTCCCTGCTCCCTGCAGTGCTCCTGACCCATCTCCCACTGACATGATTTTGAAATTCAGAGTGGCAGTTTTCCCAGATGAACCCAAGGGATCTGCCAGGGGTGTCAGGAAAGACAGACTTTGGCTCCACATGCTTTGCAGTGGATGTAGACTAAGGCAGAAGCTCTGGTTAACCCTTTTCCTGTGATTATTTGAAAACCTGGAGAATTACAGCAAGCCACTGACAATACAATAAATTCTGTGAGCTGAGAGGTTAAACAAAAGCTGCTGCAAAGGAAGCTTTTGGAAAGAGGCACTGCTGAACCAGTAACATTTAAACTCTCCTGAATAAAATTCATAATAACCCTGGCATTTTATATGTGTCCATGAATTACAGTTAAAATCCCACCATGTCCCACACACACTCATTGCTCCGTACAGCAATAAGATTACAGCAAAGAGCTGGACGAGCAGGGAAGAATGTAATTTAAATGCTGTTCCTTTGAAACCCAAGCCTTTCTTTTTAAGGCACGTTCAGAAAAGGAAAGTACAAATAACGCACCCAGAAGGTGCTATTTTTTCCAGGGGTGGGATGGCAGGGCTGGCACTGAGCTGCCTGTCCTGGGCAGCAGCACTATCACCCTGTTCCTGTCTGTGGAGGAGGGACAGGACAGTGGGAGCCGTGCCTCTGCTCCAGTACAAGGAGTTAAGCAAACAAAAGCTGTTTTGCAAGCACCCACGGTCCAGAGGTGTCCCTGGGATGCCAGGACAGGGAAGCCACTTGGCTTGGAGTCATCAACCAGCCTTGCTGGCAGGAGCTGCCCAGTGAAACCCCACAGAGCCCTGGCCACAGGAGCTGGGGTTTTATCCTGTGCGTGATGAGAGCCCGTCGACATGGAGATTACAGCACAAATCAGGTTAAAACCCATTTATCTGACCCAAGCAGAGCCCGTGTGCCGGGATGTGCAGAGGCATGAGTGAGGCCATTGCAGTCCTGATGGCTGCGAACTTGTCCCGGAGAGCCCGACAAACCCCGGCCATGCAGCTGTGCACGGTGGGTAAAGCAGGGCATGCAATAATTAAACCAGCACACCTGGAAACAGCTCTTTCTGTAGCTGCCAGGCTTAACCAAATGAATGAAATTTGCGCTGGCGTAATTAAAGCGATGCTGTTCGGGATCTTGAACCGGGGAGTTACTGCAGCTTGACTCTTCACTCACTCTCCGGTGACAGCCACGTGGAAGAACCCCCAGCTCCAGCTCCTGCACGGCTCGGCTCCAGTGCTGACTTCTCACCAACAGGGAGCCCATTAACACCAGCCCATTAACACCAGCTCATTAACACCAGCCTTCAAACCTGTCTGGCAGCACAATGCCTCCAGCGTCCTCCGGCAGCTGCCCCGGCTCACTCCAGCACACAGCAGCGATGGCAAAGCACCGGGCTCTCGGCTGCAGTCCCTGCTCCCCTCCAGGGACGTGTAAATCTGCAGGACAAATCACTATTCTTCCATTTTGACTGTGTTAAACCACGACATATTTATATTCACTCACCTCAATCTCTTTTTTTTTCTCTGCTTGCCCTTTCAGCTGCTAAAATAACCCCAGACTCACTAGTCTGGGCCAGATGGTTTTGGGGATATTAATGGTAAAATTCTGCACACAAGTGAGCTGCCACCAATAATATTTGGAGCCTCCGTGGAGCTTCATCCCCACGGCTGATATGTCACAGCAGCACTTGGGCTCTGGCAATGCCACCACTGCTGTCAGAGTGCAGCAGCCACCAGTTTTGCAGCTGGGAAAGCCCTGGGTGAATTCTCAGGAGATTCGTGCTCACTGGAAAAATCCTGTCCCTGCCTTTTTCCTTCCCTTTCTAAATCTGGCTTAAGCTTTCAGTCTGAAGAGGTGACATCAAATGTGATGGAGAGGGAGGAGGGGAGGAGGTGGAGCAAGACCCAAGGATGTGTGGACAAGCAGCCCAGCCCTGGTCACAACACTGCAGGTACAGGGAAATTAATTTCCAAGTTCTTGAAACACCCATTTTATAAAGTTCTGATCCCTGGCAGCTCTCAGAGAAATGGGGGAAATTACAGGGAAAAAGTGCTCCTGCCAGGGTGGAAGAGCTCAGAACCACAGGGATCACCAAGGAGGATATGCCAATGGTTTTCTGCCATCCAGCACCTCTTCCAAGCACTAAAGGCAGCAGCCAAAGGGATTTAAATTGAGGATTAGAGAGGCTGCCTGGCTGCAATGATACACTCAGGGTACAGGGAGCAGAGCATCCCCAGCACCAGAGGTTTTAGCTGTAATTAGACCAACATCTGTCCGGCAATGGTCGAGGCTTGCGCAGTCGCTGTGTTGCTCCAGGCTGGGCTGGAGATTTCCCACAGGCTCCTCCTGCTCTGCTTTTATGCAGTTTCACAGATATCAGAATTTTTTTTTCCATCTGATGCATTCTTCCACTCCAAAAAGATTAAATCTTGATTGTCAGGTATTGGTGTAGCAGGCAAGAAGATTTCCCTGCCTAGTCCAAATGTCATCCTAGTAAAAATGCTAGTAATAAAAAATAAAAAGAGAAAGAGTCCATTATGGACTCAGGCCTGAAAAAATATACAAAGGATGGATCCTAAAATTTAGAAACAATTGAAGCTCAGTGGCCAAAGGGCACTCTGGGGACTGCTGGGCCTAGCGCACACATTCACAGAGTGGGGAAATCAATCAAAGATGATTGACTGTGTGCTGGGCTTGAACTAAAAGGGAACAAACCCAAGCCTTTTCACCCATCTCAAATAGGTTTGGGGTTTATTGTTATTTTGGAAATTAGGGCAAGGAAGGAAATGCTCAAGCAAGAGGTGGTAGAATAGGGAGATGCTTCACCTGGAGAGGGTGCTGGGACAGGGAGGGGACCACAGGGATGTGTCCTGGTGGCACTCATCCCACATGTGAAATAGGAATCCTTCCACCTCTCCTGGTTGTTCCCACCATCCAACTTAATCTGAGAGTACTGCACTGGGGAGAAGCATCAGAGTCAAGAGGGTGCTGGCAATAAACTGAGCCAACCCAACCCCACCCCTGGGAGAGCAGGTCTCGGAAAAGCCGGTTACACCGGTGCCACGTGGGGTGCCTCATTGTCACCATGCAGGGGGAGGCTATTTCAGCTTCCCCCAAAGGAAGCATGGCTCTGCTTTTGGAATGATGGCTCCAGAGCTGGACTTGGGATCAAAAGCTGGACTCCTAGAAGGGGCTGGGGAAGAGAAGCTTCTGTCCCTTCCAGGAAGGGACAGGTTCTGTCTGCTCTCTATGGCAGCTTTGTCAGATTAAACACAACTTTTTGATTTCACCCCCAGGTGGGCTGATACACTACACCAAGGGCCCGGCTGTGACTGGCACAGGACAAGCCTCCCCACTGCATTTTAACTTCCCAGCAAACCCCACTGCACTGGAGCAAGCACAGGAGCAGAATCACAAGAGGAGAGAGATGAGCCTGGGGGTGGAGAGATGCAAAGCTCAAACCAGCAGGGATTTCAAAATAAAATCCAACAGCCCAGGGAAAACACGGTGTGTCCTTGCTGAGGCTATCATTTATGCCAATTAAAAAAAAAAAAAAAAAAAAAAAGAAAAAACAAACTGGCACGGCATGATGGAGAGCTGCATGGTATTTCCTGAAAAGGGTGTGGGGAGCATCCTTGGAAAGCCTGCCCTGCACAATGTGCTTGCTGTTTCCAGAAAAATAAAGTTTGCTGTGACCCACCTGTCCCTGAAAAGCAGCTATTTAGAGCTGGAACATGGTCAGCCCAGAGTCAGTGGCTGGGTCTGTCCTGACTGCAGAGCAGCTGGCACTTTTGCCAGGATTTGGGGTTTGGCATTTACCTGCAGCTTTTTAATTGCTGCAAAATGTCTTAGAAAAAAAATGCAGGATAGCTGCCCAAGCACCAAGTGCTCACAACTAAAGGCCTTCCCTCCACAGCCTTTGGCTGGTGGCCATTAACCCTCCTACCAGCCCTCAGAGCCATGACAGAACAGGACAGGAGGGGTTTTCTCCTTTGCTATCTTTAGATTTTGGGAGTATTTTGACTCAGCTGGGAATCTGGAGGTTTAGAGCAGCAGCTTTGGGGTTTGCCAGAGAGACAACTGTGGGAGTAATGGGTGAGAGCAGCCCCAAGGGACAGTGGAGGGGCTCTGGTGGCAAAAGACAGGAGGGCCCCCATTGAGAAGGGACAGTTTTTGGTGGAGAAGGAAGTGTCCTATGGGTTTGTGTCCCCTCATCCCCCGGCAAGCCAGGACCAGGACTCACTCCCCATCCCAGTGGCAGAGCATGCTTGGAGCTCACCAAGGGCATTTCTGAAGGTTTCAGCAGCATAGAAAAACTTGCCAAAGCCTAATCATCACGAGAACTTACCTTAAACATGGATTTTCAATGGGGGAGCACAGAAAACAAACATAAACCCACAGTTTGGATGGGTTTGCTTTTGTCTGAGCCCTGCTCAGAAACTGCAGGCAGGCAGTATTTGGCTGACCAGACTGGATCCAGCTTTCTCTGGGCAGCCACGATGCTGAAAGAGAAGCAGCTCCACCTTAGGGCAGGCACTGGTGCTGGAGCAGGGCTGACCTCAACATCAATTCAACCACCAGCCATCAGCTATGATCTGTGCTAGGGGCTGGCAACATCTGCTTCAGCCTGCAGCCAGGCTTCGAGCCAACATCAAGGTTTCAAGACTTGGGATCAGTTTGGGGCTGAGAATTCAGTTTCCCTTAGTCACTTTGAACAAAATACTCTCCAATGTCTATTTTCTTTCCTAATGAGGCTGGGGGGTAAAAAAAGGCTGTTTTCAGCAAATCATCCTTTGCATCCTGCAAAAGCACCCTGAGACCCATGGTGGGTGGAAATCCCACTTGGAGAAAAACTCCACAACAATAAAAATTCATCCTAGATGGAAAAATGCCATTAAAAAAAAAAAAAAAAAAAAAAAAAAAAAAAAGGCCAGTCAATGACAAAGCAGTATTCTATGGAGCCCTGGACATACCTGGATTAGTCCCATAAAAATCTGCTGTTGTGGAATATCGGCTTCCCTGCAGGAGACAGCAGGAGAGATGCTAACCTGGTCTCGATTTGAAAGCTGCTTATTAGTCCTCATCAAGCATAATTATACTTCAAAGCCAAATGAGATGTCCAACTGGATTCTGAACACACGTTAATGTTTTTAAATGCAAAAAAAAAACCCCAACAAAAACCCATTTATTATATCCCAGCCAGACTCCAAATGTTAAAATAGATGCTGCTAATGGCTCAGAGAAGGGAAGGCTGGAGCTTCACTGCAGCTTTGCCAATTAAATGGTTATTACTGACCAATTAGTCAGGAATCAACCCTGTTTTTAGTGATATCTGATTAAGTGCGTCCTGCAGATCAGCCTCAGTTGTTAACTGGGGGAAAGAAACACCTTCTCCCCATCAGCCCCCCTGGATACTCAGACTGGGCAGGGTTTGTGCCCACCCTGCTCATGAAAAATCCTTTTTTCTTCCAGCACTACCACTCTCCTGGGGGAAACACATCTCTCAAGGACCCACCTAGGCACGGCAAAACCTTTCAGAGCCAGGAAGGAAATGGGAAGGAAATGAGGGAAAAGGGGAAAATTAACCACACGCAGAGGTGGCTTCTCCCCCCGCAGCTTGCAGGTTGCTGCTGCCCAGCACATGCTGAGCCATGCCCATTCACAGGCTTTTCCAAATATTATCCCAATATTTTCTTTCAGTTCCCAGATAAATGGGCCTCTTCAGCAGGCTTTAAGCCCGCTCTGTTCTAACATTTTCTTTAAAGCAGCAGAGGAAACGTTTGAGTTGCGCCAAGCTGCTGAATCCTGCTTTCAGGGCTGAGCTGCAAGGGGTTTTCCAAGAAAAAATAGGGGCAGTGTTGGGCTTTTTCCTTGTTTCATCAGGAAATATGAAGGAGGCCACATTGCCCCTTAATCTTCCTTTCTTCCTGCTTCCTCTCCTACCCTGCAGTCCATCTTTCCTGTGCTTTCCTGTGGTCTTCAGAAATTTCTGAGCATATTCCCAGATTTCCATAGGATGTCATGGGCAAGCAGGAGCATCCCCCTGCAGAGCATCCTCCCTCTGAATACCTCTGAGCCATGGGCAAACTCCAGGGGACCTTGGTATCTCCTGTGGGGCTGGGACAGCAAGGCCACAGCACCCAAAGGAGCTGCAGAAAGTGCCCATGCAAGGGCCAGGGAGGGTGGAGCCAGACAAAAGATAGGAAAGCACAAAAAAAAAAAAAAAAAAAAAATCAGTAAAATTTCAGAAAATGACAGTGCAAAGAGCCACTTCCAGGGACTGGGTGCAGCAACATGTAGAGGGTGCATCCAACCAAAATTGCACTGAATGAAGGATGTTGCAAGCCCAGGGAAGCTGGTGTGGTTAGGCAGAGGATGACTGCTCACCTCGTTGTTCCAGGTGAGGAGAAGATACCTCTGGATGCCCTGACTGCCTTGGATAGCACCTGGGCAGAGAGAACAGCCCTTGGCACAGGGACAGGGCTGGAAAGAAGCTGTATGGGGATCTGAGGTGCAACAGGGTGGAGGAGGAGAAGGAAAATCTAAAGACATTGTGGTTCTGGGAGTCTCTGATGGCCCGGAGGGAGACAAGAACAGACCTGGCACAGAGGGGCACTGCTCAGGGCATTTCCTGGCTTCTTACTTTGCCCTGTACATCTATACTTTGTGCTCTCTGGAGGGGAGAGAGGGAGGTGATGCTCCCAAGCACTGAAAATTGTGGGGTCTGTAGTGTCCTTGGGAAATGCCTCTAAGAACTCCAAACCTATGATGGCAGGAGCATCTCCAAAGTGATACCTAAAGGGGTCCAGTGCTGGTGATGGGACAAGCTCCGTGACTGGGGATGGATGTGGTCCTTTCCCTCATCCCCAGCTGGATTCTCCCGCCTAGAAAGGGGCAATCCCGTTTTCCCAGGCCACAGGATGGGGCATGAGGAGGCCAACAGCCCCAGCAGATGTGGGATCCGTTGTGGCCTCTGCCTGTACCCGTTCCCTGGAGCAGCGCAAAGCCTGCATCAGCTCATTTCCTTTACCCCGGAGCATCCCTCGGGGCCGGGGCACGAAAATCCCCCTCAGGGCCGTGCCATGGGGCGTGCAGGAGACGGCAGGGTGCCCGGAGCCCGGGGAGCCCGGGGAGCCCCGAGGCTGCCGCGGCCGGTGCGCCGGGCCGGCACTAGGTGGGGATGGCACCACGCCGCGGGGAGGAGGAAGGGCGGGAGGAAGGACAGCGCTGCGGCTCGGCCTGGGCTGCGGCTGCGGGGCACTGATGAGAGCGGCTGGAGGGAAAGGCTGAGGGGGAGGGAGGGAGGGATGGGGCTGGGAGGCTGGAGACAGACTGGCAGGGATGTGGAGGCAGCGAGGAGCCGGTACCACATCGGGCTGCCGAACCAGGCGTTATTGCAAAGGCTGTGGCTGTCAGACAGTCTGAGCCCGTCTGCTCGCCCCACTCAGGCTCGTAATGGTTGCTACTGACATTCATTACATTTTGAAATTTTAGAAAGGAAGTATTTCCCACATGTTCTCAGTCAGACCATCTTCTGCATCCCACAGCTCGTTCCATCCATGGATGTGCTAAGGTGGGACACTGGCACAGCGGGGAGCTGGGCAGTTGGTCACCAAGCTCTTGGCCTCACTGGAAAGGCTGGGAGGTGGCCACAGTGCTGGGAGAGGGATGCAAAGTGGCTGTGGTCTCAGCACCACCTCACTGCAGGGCTCAAGAGGAATGAATCCATGTCAGGAGGAAAACTCCATCACAGGGGAGTGTTTCACCCTGGTTGCTCGACCATGGGCAGTACCTCCAGAACCTGGCTGGGACACAGCAGGACAATGCAATCATTCCTGCACATGACAGGGTTTACTTGCTGTAAATCTTGGCAGAATTTACTTGATCCAGTCCTGCCTCATGAGTCATCACCAAAAACAGGGCACAGATTTAAATCTCACCCCCTCCCTGCTCAAACCAAGACTCAGTTCATTTCCACAGCCACTGCACAAAACATCTTCAGGGAAACCATTACCTTAAAGTCCTGATCCAAGACACAGGATTTTTCCAGCCTCCTCCTGCAGGGACCCAAGCACCAGAAGCAGGAACTTGGCCACCAGCATCCTCAGGGAAAACCAGAGGTGAGAAATAACCATTGATACAGGTTTTTACACCAAATTTTGGGGAGCTGGTCTCACCAGCTCACTAGAGGTTTGGGTGCATAGACCACAAACATGGTCAAGTTGTTGAATTTTTGCTTCGCCTCTTCTCAAAAAAAAAAACAAAAAAACCAAACCAGCCCAGTCCTGCAGCATGTCTGCCAAAATCCATGTTCACCACTGAAATGGTGGCTCAGAATGAGCCACTGAGGCTGCACCCTCGAATCAGGGGGAAAAGGAAGTTGGCACCACTGGGACAGGTGCATAATTCAGAATATTGATTTAAATGTAACTGTTGAATTAACCCCTTCTGCTGCCTCTCTGTCTTCCTTACATGCTCATCCAAATCAGAGAGAACATAATTTCAGACAAACTCCATGGTTTCTTGCTGTGCAAGCCATCAGTCCCCAAAACCCATGGGTCCCTTTATGCTCAGGAACCAGGCAGGATGGCAGGTAGGGATCAGAATCAGGATGGCCAAGGATAGACCTGAGAGCAAGAGTGCAGGAAGCAGGATCATATTACTCAGGGTCATCAGTGCTACAGGTACCAGATCACACTTCTCCAAAGGTTTGTTTCTTGCCACAGCAAAAAAATCAGGTTCTGAGAATATTATCATATATATATGTATATATATAAAACATTTTTATATATCCCAGCAGCTCCAGGAGGACCTCAGTGCTGCACTGCATACAGAAAAGCCCACGGCTGCAATGCACCCAGAGATGCTGCCTTACCTTAAACTCACCCAGAAAAATCCCTCCAGCATCTCTGGCGCTGCAGCTTCACCTTCTCAAAGTGTCATGCACAGAGCAGAGGTGTCATGGGGAGCTCCCATGCTTAGACAGAGTAGGGAGGCAGTGGGAGGTCAGGACTGTGGAGCAGGAAGTGATCCCCCCCAAACTCAGCTCAGTTTGAAAGCCTGGCAAGCACTAACACTAACAAACAGTCAGTGTGTTTATATCCCACCTTCCTGCCAGAGAGCAGGGGTTATTTTTGGCATATTTTGTCATTGGTGGAGATGTCAGTGAAGGCCAGGAACAGTGTAGAGCTGTTGGGAAAGCCCAGAGGCGACTGCCCCAGGCACAGGATGATGAGATGAGGGATGTGGGAAGCTGCTCCAAGCCATTTACACAGGGATTGGGTTTTGCCTGCAGGACATGGGGCACAGCCTTGGTTTCAAAACACCTGGGGACTAAAAGCAGCATGGATCATCTTATTCCAGCCCCATACTGCTCCTGTTCAACCCATGCAGCAATGGAGCAGGAGTGTCATCCTGAGCCCTTACCCACCAGCTGCTTCACTCCTCCCCACCTTTGCTGCCTGTACCCGAACCATGGCCATCACCTGGACACCAACAGAGATGTTCTGGCATCACCAGTCACCTCTTCCAGCCTGCACTCACTGTCTTTCATCAGGGCCTACTGCTCATGCTGAGTTAAAACAGAAAGGAAGAAGACAGCACAAAGCAGCATGGCTGGTTGCCCACTTGCCATTGTGGCCACAGGGCTTGGCCACATTCCTTCCACTCACTGCTGGTTTTAAGATCATTTAAACCACTCACCTCCCCATTTTCCTCCTTACCTACAGTTTTGGATCTGCTTTGTCCCTCCTGTGAGCACCAGATGTCCTCTGCAGCCAGGAGAGCTTTTCCTTACAAAACCAGTGAGATCAGCAGGGACAGCACACGAGTTCCTGCGAGCACTTGCAGGCTGATGGCTTTGGCAGATAGCTGGGTCTTCTCTTCCAGACATGTAGCTAAAACAGGGAGTATGAGTAGCTGGAAAGCCTAGGTTTGATTTGGGCAGAAGACTGAAAAGGTATCAGCCAAGAGGAAAACAGGTAAAACCAGGATTTTGGCAGGTCAGGAGTTACTGGCCAAACCTCAGATCAGGTGTGATAACCCCGAGTAGCCCACTGCAGCAGGGAATGTGGCTGGAAGCACCATCCTTTCACATGGCTTGTCCATAAAACACAAGATTTAAGCCCAGAAATCTGGTGGATAGGTGAAGAGAGACCTTCTTCCATGCCAGCTCCAGATGTGTAGTCTCCCATCACCTCCAGCCTTTGCTCCTGCTAATTCCCCATGCATCACCCGAGGATTTGGCCACCCCCACATTTCTTGTCTAGCACAGGTAGTTTGAAGGACTGCAGTCCACCTGAGAACTGATTTAGTCCCCCAACCATGCTGCAGTTTGAGAAGGTGCCACAGGTTCTACATGGCATCAAGAGCC
This sequence comes from Muscicapa striata striata, assembly GCA_030060385.1. NCBI lineage: Eukaryota > Metazoa > Chordata > Aves > Passeriformes > Muscicapidae > Muscicapa > Muscicapa striata. Next base: position 1,077,940 of record JAREIS010000125.1, read on the forward strand.
TGAATTGAGCCCTACCTTTGCACATTTGCTCAGATCCAGCAATTTCTCTGGGCCTCTTTGTTTTTGTTTCAACCAAATAGATGAAATTAAGAACATCTCCATTAATTTGCCATGCATATGAAGGAGTTGAGGATTTGTCCTGCAGCTCAGGAGCCCTGTGGCCTCACTGAGCCCAGCACTTGCTTCCAGTCTCACAGGCATTTTCACCCCCTCCCTCCCCAATGCTGAGCAGATAACAGGGCAATTGCCATAATGAGTCTCTGTCTGTCCAGCCCTGCTCAAAGCAATTAACGAAGCCAGGCACTAATGAACTTGACTTCAGAGCACCCTGGAGATGGGTTATTGCCATTTGAAGTGGAGGAAAACCAAGGCAAGAGCAGGTGGAGTGGCTGACCCTGGTCACGAGGTACCTTGGGCTGGATGCAGAGACAGAGCTCCTGCCTGGAGCAGGGAAAGGATGGCAGGTAGACACGAGGGCGACCACAGCTCTCTAATGTGGTGTCTGTGGCTGGAGAGACTGGTTTGTCCACGTTGGGGAGGGCAGGAGGGACTCCCCACCCACCCCAGTCCTGTCTCATCCCTGAGTGGTTTTGGGGAAGCTGTGTCTCTGCAACCAGAGCTCCTGACACCCACCTTGGTCGAACTCCCTCTACATCCTGCACCCCAAGTTTTGCAAGACCCCAAATGCGGCCATTGAGGCACAGAGCAGGAGGACTCATGGGTCCCCTTGCAAAGAAACTTCCTCAGTTCATGACTCACCATCCCACCCTGCCTGGTGTCACTTGTGACTCCATTTCACTTTGCTGCAGCAACATTTCACCATCTCTTATCAATGCAGAAGCCAACAGGGCAGCCTGTCCTGGCTGCAGACACGTGCCCAACACCTCTCCCTGCAGTATTTTCAGACCAACCTCCCCGTCACTGTGAACTGAACATCCTCTTGCAAACCACAGGTTTCCCTGCAATGCTGGAGGGGTCAGAGTGGGTCTCTCCAGGTCTGCCTGCAAGGGTGTGGATAGCTGATAAATCACAGGGATGTGGCCTCTGCACCGCATGCTCTCACAGCACACACGTCCTCACATGCACGTTGACGGCATGCTAAAAATATTCTTCACTTTTTGACCGATTAAAATTTTCCAGGAGAGTTGGAACCACAGCCCTCACCCTATCTGTACAGCCAGAGGCTTCCCCTCACCTCCCCCAGCCCTGCCAGGAAAACAGAGAATACTAAACAACAGTTCCGGTAATTTGGGGGTTTTTGGTTCTTTTAAAAGCCTGGCTAAAATATAATCTTTTTTCCAATAGTTTATTTTGTGATGTCTGGCACCATTCTGGAGCCAAACTTGGCACCCTGTCTTGCTCTCACACTCCCACTGAGAAGGCTGTGGGTGAGCTGGGATGATACCACTTCCCACCCAAATTCCCATTTTGATGGTTCAGGAAATTAAACAAAGAAAATATGTTTTAAAACCAGCTCCCACCTGGAGTTAGGCAGCAGAGAGCTAATGTTGGCTTGGTGACAGCTCTGAATGCTGATAGCCAGTCACGATTTTTTTGTCATATCTTTCAGATGTGCCTGTTGTGCCAGGTAAAGAAGGAATCTGTCAAACCCCTGGCCACTGGCCAGGCCCCTCTGTGCCATCATCAATGCTTGTGGCAGCATTTTCTTTGCCTAATTTGGCTCTTGGCCATGGAGGAGGAGCAGGGGAGGCCACAGAAAGTGTTTATACAACATGGGGATTGTCTCGGCGAGACCAGAGCCTTTGCCAAACTGAGCTAAGCTGATAGGAAGGAGATGTCATCAATGTGTTTTTGCTAATTATCACTAATAATTATTTGCGTGTAGTTTCTCTTAGGAGCTCCAGTCCTGGCTCAGCCCCTGCTGCTCTTGCAGCAATATGCAACTGAAGCAAACAGGAGGGTCCTACCCCAAAATCCTGCAGGTCAGAGCAGAGGGAGAGCAAATGCAGTGCTTGGGCAATGCCCTGACCATGGTAGCCAGCACAATGCATCCTCCCTCTTGATGTTCTCTCCCTGCTCACACCAGTTACAACCAGCCAGACCCCGCCTGTCCTCCCTTGGCTTTTCCGAGTGTGTTTGGTGCCTCAGCCTTTTGTCAAAACCCAGATTCATCACAGCACATCTATTAGCTGCTCCCTCCCATGTGAGATGTCTTTCTGCTGACACAGCAATCATTCTGCTGTCAACGTGCCTTGACAATACCAGGATTTCTCATTTCAAGTCCTGGGTGTCCCAGGGTGATTCCCAGCTCCTCCATTAACCCCTGGCCCTGCAGGATGGGGATAGTCTGCCTTGATGGATGCTCTGCTATCCCTTCCACCTCTAGAAGCAGAAGCTGCCTCCTGTTTTTCCTCTCAGCACTTGCCATACTTATGCAGAAGAGCATTTAACCTGGAGGTAGAGAGTGTCAGACTTTTATTCTCCTTTCCTTCTTATTTTCTGTGCTGAGAACAATGGAGGCAAGGTTTGCAGAGGGAGGTAATGTCTTTTTTTAGACTGACTGAAATAATTAGAAGAAATACCAGGCAGGCTGTTGGGTACATGAGCCCTCCAGCAGGCCTGAAATAGCTGCAGAAGTCTGCAAAGCTGAATACCAGTGAAGAACAATAGCTCTGAGCATGACTAGTGTTAACCAGTTCTGCTACCAAAGACCATTCCCCAGCTGTTTTCCTTGGGTGAATGAGTGGCATCACTTCTCTGCCAAAATCCACTGTCCAGAGACCACCCCATGGCCAAAGAGCCGCGGCTGTGGCTGAGGGAGCCACGTGGCTACAGGGACCTGAACCCTGGACATCGCTCCATGCAGGCTTCATGGAGCATCCCTCGCCTCTCTACACCCTGTTCCCTGTCCTGCTGCTCCTGGAGCCTGAGCTGACCCCAGCCCCAGGGACACTGTGCCACCCTGGACCTGCCTCACCCCCGGGACCCTGCCTGACCCCGAGGACTCTGATTTCAGGCACTGTCTTACTACAGGGATCTGGCCTGATCTCATGGGACCCTCTCTGATCGCAGGGGACCGTGTGAGACACCAGGCAGCCCCCTGACCTTCAGGGCATGATGATTCAGGGACTTTGCTACCACGGGTTCTAGCCTGGTCCCTGGGGACCCTGCCTGACCCCAAGAGCTATTTCTGACCTGGAAACCCTGCCTATCCCTGGGGACCCCGATTTCAGGGATCCTCCAATAGTGATCCTCCGATTTCACAGACATTGTCCCACCAGAGGGTTCTGCCTGGTGCCTGATGACCCTATCTGACCCCGGGGGATCTCTCCCAGCCCAAGCTCCATGTCCCGCTCCGGCTCTCCGGTCATCCCTGGTTATCCTGGCTCCGTGTCCCACCCCGCAGCCGCCATCTGACGGCAGGGACCCCGTTCATCCCCCTCTCCCGGCGCAGTCCCAGCCGGTCCCGGGGGCTCGCAGCCCCACGCCGGTGGCGGGCGGAGGGGGCCGGGGCCGGGCCAGGCGGGGGCCGGGCCAGGCGGCGGCGGGGCCGGGGCCGGCGGCGGGGGCATCCCCGCCTCCTCCTCGCTGGCAGCGCCGGAGCCGCCGGAAACCCGGCGGTGCTGCTGCTGCCGCTGCCGCCGCTCCGGCTCCCCGAGAAGTTGTTGCGGAGGGAGAGCGGCGGGGCCTGGGCCGGCACCCCCGGCCCGCTCGGCATGCCCGACCGCCCGGAGCCCAGCGGGGCAGCGGGGCGGCGGCCGAGCCCCTGAGCGGGCGGCGAGCAGCCATGGAGCAAGTGAGTCCGGCCGGGAGCGGGACGGGCAGCGGGGTGACCCCGGGACACGGAGGGGGGACCCCCGGGCCGGGCGGGAGAAGCGCTGCCGGGGCACGGGGACCGCACTTCGGGGTGTTTGCGGGTGTTCGCCGGCGCTGGGACATCCCGGCCCCGCTGCCGGGGGACAGCAAGGAGACCGCGGGGCGGGGGGATCTCCATCCCCAGCAGCCCCCCGAGCGGCTCGGGCAGAGCCTCTGCAGGACATCCCCGCAGCCCTCGGGATGTTGGACCCGGTCCGGAGGGGCTGCCGGGCTCTGGCAGAGCCGGGCTGGTTCCACTCGGGCCACCCCGAGTGACTCCCGCTAGGGTGTTGTCCTGCCCTGCTGGAGCTGGGCCTGGGTCAAATCGCCAGCTTGGACATGTCTACGCACCTCCAGCCTTCCCCACTTCTGTTCTGCTCCTCCTTTCTCTGTTTGGGACGGGTTTAACTCGGAGAAGGACAGTGCTGCTGCTTCTGCACACGGTGTTCTGTCCATGGGACCAGACACCCCAATAATCCATCCCTGTAAGGATTGATTAAGATGCCACAAATTTGTTAGCAAGTTAAACAGGTCGCTTTCTCTCCTCGTCTGGCCACGCAATTATTCCTGCTTCCTCTCCTTGGATGAGGTTTTGCTGTTCATGCACAAAGAAACCTCCCGGTAGGACAGACTGCTGGAGGACTTCAGGCTGTCTGGTACATGCGATCCCTGTAGTTGTGGCTTGTCTCTCCCCCCTCACACCCCCTTATTTCAGCTCCCAACATCCTGTGGCAAGAATGAAAGCTCTTTTAAAACAGCAGGGAGACGGCAAAGCAGCCCAAGTTGGTAGTGACTGAGAGTTGTTATTATCCGCTGGCATCCATGAAATTAATCCACAGCAGAGAAACTGCTTCCAGCTGGCAGCCGCCGCCAAAGGGGCTTCGCACCTACCCCAGCACTGACTGACCATCCCACAGGCTTCTTTTCTTTACTGACACATGAATCCTCCAGGGATTGCTTGTAGAAGGGGTGTCAGAGGCAGCTCCCCAAGTTCCACGTGGATCTGAGCAGTTTGTTTCCAGTGAAATGAACTATTCTGCTCCAGCAGGCTGGGGAGAAGTGGAAGTGCTAGGTTTGGGAGGTAACGTGGAAAGGGAGAAAGAGAGTGGATGTGGGGAGATGCAGGTTATCTCCTGGGAGTTTTTCATCAGCGACTTGATAGAAGGGAGTGTGGGGTAAAGTGAGATGATTGATTGAAATGAATTTGATGTAACTGGCTAAGGCACTTCTGTGCTCTGCATAACTTTAAAAGCAGCACCATGATTCAAGTCTTAGGGGTTTGTTTTGTTGGAAGACATGAAGACTATGTGGGTTTGTGGGCCCATAAAATACAGGGCAGGGGAGGGGAGAAAAAACTGCCTGGTGTTAAAGAAAAAGTCATCCTGTCTGATTTGGGTTCTCTGCTGAGCTGCAAAATGTGAGGCTAAACCAAGCTGAAGTAGTGGAACTCATGTTTCACTTCTAATGCCACCATGATATAAAATGCAGAATTGTCGCCTATGGGTTGGTTTTGGGAGCGATGCCTTTGGCATGAGGCAGCATCAGGATAACTTGGTTCTTCCTTCGTTTACACTGGCTTACTTGGTTGATGTCAGGGGGCTTCTTCTCATGGAATTACCACAGGAATGAATCCAGCCCAAGAACATCCCGGGAAGGATATCTTAAACATTTCTTGTAAAATGCTCATATATAGCTGAATTAACAACAGCAGCTCATGTCCTTCTGTCATGCTCCCATTTTAATTGTGGAATTACAGGAACACAGGGTGGACACAATGCCCTGCTGCCAGTACCCTTCTCTGGCCAACTTCCCCTTACCAATTTGGGGCAGGGCTGGCATAAAAATAATCTGCAAAAATGTCAGGCACCATCTCTGAGACTCTTCTTGCTTTTGCAGGAACAGACTTCCCAGTTGAATCATCTGGTTGTTTATGTCTTTAAGCTGCAGGTGAGGGATTACAGCACCTGTTCCCCCTTGTGGGATGTGCTGGGTACATGTGAGGGGGAAGCTGCTGACCCAAAGCCCAGCAGCTCAGCATCCCTATGAGTGCTGGATCTCACCCCTCACATCTCTCTTGTAGCAGGGACTGGAGAAGGCAGCTCAGGCTCAGGTGACTCCTCTTCAGTGCAAGGGGCAGAGCCCTCCACTTGTGGCTGTTGCTGAGACCAGCACTCTCCATCTCATTGCACCTTCCCTCACCTTCCCTTCCCTGGTCTGCTCAGGAGAGGCTTGGAGTAATGGATCCTCTGTGTGGGTGCTCCCAGGTGCTGGCACAGCAGGAAGTCCTGCCTGGTATGGAGGGTTCCCCCATGCATGGCTCCTTTCAGGCAGGGGTTCTAGCCAGGGCTCTTGAGTGATCTGGGGAGCTCCAAGGCAACCCTTCAATGCCAAGGAGGAGAGGTGCAGTCCCTGAAAGGCTGGAGAGCCAGACCCCAAACCAGCTCTGCTCTCGCTCTGCCTTGTGCAGAGATGCCAACAGGAGCCCCAGCTCTGCTGGAGGAGGTTGTTTTTCAGAGGTATTTGTTAGGTGCTGTGTCTTCACAGGGAGTACTTTTATTTTAAAACCAGAGTAGTTTTCGCTTTGCAGAGCAGAGCATGGATAGACATATTTACCATGTGACTTCAGCCTTTCTGCCAGGTGGGGAAAAAAAACCCAGCAAAAATTCACCTGCCAAGCAAAAAAAAAAGCCTTAAGAGTAGCAACGTTTTAGCAGTTGTTGGTCTGGACTCACTTGAATAAACTCTTCTTACAGCTACATCCATGCACAAGTGCTATGAGGGAGGTTAAAGTCCATGCCCAATTATCTAAAAATGACATCAAAAGGGTTCTCGATCAGGAAACCAGCAGGTCTGTATTTGTGCAGGAATTGATGTTTGCTGAAGTCGCAGATCTCAACTGAATACAACTTCCTGGCAACCTAAAAAACCAAGTTTAAAAAAAACCCACCCTATGTAGTCCCTCCATTTCCCGGAAAACTTTTTGATGCTCAGTCATCCTGTATTGTGGCCGTTTCAGATGCAGCTCAGTACAACTGAAATAACTTCTACAAAAGGCATCAAGGTTGTTACAGGTTCCACCCCAATTTTCTTTTTGGTGAAACAGTTTATTTGAGTTTCTTTTTCCCACTCTGCACCCGAGCCCCTTTCAGATCTTAGTGGGGATCAGAATAAATGTGGGTGCATGGGGTGTTTAAGCTGTTTTTCTTCTTTTTATGGGTGCGAGCTCCCTCTTTGGAATAAGAGCTTACCCTGATGAAAGCTGCTGTCCAAGGGTGTGTTCAGTGGGAGTTTGGTGCATGAAAACAGATTCACTAACAAGGCTCTCCTCCAAATTTTTGAAGCTCGTCCATACACACTTGCTCTGTCCTGGCTATGGGAGTGTCCAGCTCTGACTCTGTTCCATGCACTTGGGATTTTCTCATGTTACGAAACAAGATGTCTGAGCTCCAGCCGGTCCAGTTTGTGCAGTGAGGGCCATTTTGGGATGTTTGAGACTGTCTTGTCACACATCCTCTTTTTGTGCCTGCTCTCTGCAGCAGGATTGTTGCTATTACATGTGGGAACATGGAGAAAACTGGATCTAGGGGAGAGTGGGGTCCCTGGGAGGAGGTAGGAGGATTTAGTCTTGGCCTCTCCTAACAAATCACAAGGTTGGGAGGTGATTGTGTAAGGGGATTTGGCTCAGCAAGGGATTCCCCTTGCCTTGCTCCAGGGAAAGAGGCTTATTGAGGGGTCCATGGGGTATGGGGAGCAGCAAGCTCCAAGGGAGAGGTACAGGGATCTTGCCTTTACAAAGGCTCTTCCAGTGCACTGAAGAGGAGGAAAGCCTTCATCTTTAACCTGCTGGGAACATTCGAGTGTGGATGTGGTGAAGTCCTGTCCCTCATGCCATGGATTTGCCCACAGGAGTTGGTTTGGGGATGGTGACCAAGCATAGATGCCTAGAAGACAAGCTTGCAGAAGTGGCCTTGGACTAAAATATGAGTGTTGCTACTGATGCCAGCAGAATCCATCATGCTGGGGTTCATCAGAAAGCTGGAGCAGCAAAGAGGAGAGGAGACTGCTCTTCTTCAAGGTGCACTTGCTACACAAGTGAGCAAGGAGTACATCCCCAGAGAGGGAAGCAGAGCCCCTGGGGGAGGGAGCAGAGGAGCAAGGTGAACTTGTTGCCATCCCAGCAGTGTCTCCAGGGATAGTTTGGATCTGTGCCCACTTCCCAGTCCTGTGGGAGCTGGTTGAGTTTTCCTCTGGAAGGTGCTAGTCTTCCATTGTGATGTGGTGGGGAGGGACCACACTTGGTGTGTGCCAAAATCTTCTCTGGAGTGGCTTTCTGATGATGGTAACTCCTTATGCCTTCTGTCTTTGCAGGATACAAAGGAAGGGGTCTCAGAGAAACCAAAGTGTGCTCCAACTGCGGAGAAATATGGCTGGATTAAAAAAAGCAGCGGGGGGCTCCTGGGGCTGTGGAAGGATCGTTACATCCAGCTACGGAAAACACAGCTTGTGGTCTACGAGGATGAGGTATGGTCCCAGCTAATGGCCTTGAATGAGGGGCAGGAGCAGGCCCCTGGGGACACATGCATGTCCCTGTGCTCTTTTACTCTTCCCTCCAGCCCATCCCTTTTTTCAAAAGGGCTTCTCCAGATATCTCCAGGAAGGGTAAACTCTGTAAAAGAGATGGCAGCTGCATTTTAAATATATTATATATTATAAATATTTTAGCCACTGAATATTTTGACAGAGTTGTTGCCAAAATCAAAAAATGGGGGGCAGGACATCCTGTGAGAAGGTGAACAGAGTAAAGCTTTGGGCGGAAGCAGGATATGTGCAATGAGGTTTTGGCTTTTGAAGGATAAAAGTGATTGTAGCAGGCTGACTTCCTACCAGCCTCTTGAGGGGATGGCAGGCAACCCTGCAGCTGTTTGGCACCCCTCAAGCAGCTCAGATTGTTGCCAGCCAGACTCTTCAGGGTTTCTTTTAGCCACTGAAGGATGCAGAATGAGATTGTGACTGCTTGCTGTCCTCCTTAAGCATGGACAGTCGGGATTTGGCTCATCCTTTCCCTTTACTCGAGCCAGTTCTGAGCAAAAGGCCCCTGGGAGCCTTGTCCTGGACTTCCCCAGATAAACTGCATGCCTTGAGTTCATGGCCGCACTTAGAGCTGTTTCCAGACAAATGAGGAATAAGAGCCGAGCCAAGTCTGTCCTGCATTTTCAGGCAAGAAGAATGAAAAGTGCAGGGCTGGTCCTGCCAGGATGCAGAGGTGGCTTTGTCCTGAGTCAGGCCCTCTTTCCTGAGCTGCAAGCAGCTTCTGCAAGAGCAGAGTTTGCCCCAGAAGTTAGAAATTACAGTGGCTTGTGTGTGCAGTAGCATGGGGGACTGTGGTCTGCACAAGGACCACGTGCCTATGAGGTGTCTGGTCCAAGAGGATCTGGGTCATGTATGGGCATCAGGATGATATAAAAGCAAAATCATGTAAAGTTTCATGTGCAGTGTGTCAAGGGAAGCAGAATGGGGAAATGTTTCAGCAGCTGCATTGCTGCGGTGGTTTCAGGAACAACAGGACTGACAGTGAGTTCAGTAATCTTTTTTAAAAACATACTCTTGCCTAAAAAAGAAGATTTGTTATAAACAATTTAGGTTAAAGGGTACTACCTCTTCCTTTGTGCTGAGCACTCCTGCTCTTTTCAAATCCCAAAGCTTTCTGGTGTCATTTGTTCTTAGCTGTGAAATGTCATGAGGAGTGCAAGAATAATGACAGGAGAAGTCAATGTCAGGTGATGAGCAGTTCAGCAGGCAGGAAAAGCAAGGGGAGTTCACTTACCCAGAGGGATGCAGCCTGGTCCTGCAAACTGTTGACTCTCTGTAGATCATTTCCCAGTGCCCTGGACACCTGTTGACTCCAGCTGAAGCATCAGAAACTCGAAGATTCAAAATCTGTAAACATGACGTAGGTTTTTTTTTTAAAGGGCATGCCTTTAAAAACAAGATACATGGAGGCTCTCATTACCACAAGGGAAAAGGAGGCTTTTAAAGTAAGATTAATTTTCACAGACATTCAGAAGAAGGAAAAATCCCAATCATTTAAAGGGTTATTTTATTATCTGAACAAGGAAAATGGCATTTGTAACAACTAGCATAATGTTTTCTGGTAGCCTGCGGATTGTGGTAACATCCTGTAATAAATTGCATCTGTAAGCTACAGTAGCTGCAAGGTCCCATTATTGTAAATAAGGGATCATGTTAATATCTATAGGCTATTAAACTGGCTTACAGTGAAGTCAAATGTCTAAGGAGAGGAAATTGCTGCAAAATTATCTGGTAGCACAATAGGATAGCATGTGATTGTGCAGACTTACTACGGGGAAACCAAAGGAAATGGCAATTTTCTGCACTCAGGAGGGGTCTTGTTGCAACAGAATTGAGGCAGTTCGTGTTTATTACTGCATTTATCTTCCTTTAATGTGAGTCAGGGCAGTGTGGCTGTCTCTGTCTTACAAATGGGGAACTAAGTTTTGGAGATGGGAAGGGTTGATGTCTAAGCAGAGTCTGTGGTGCAGTGTGCTATAGTGGTTTGCATTTATGGAGTTCAAGGTGCCATTTTTCCCACTGGGCCTTCTCCACATATCTGCTCTGTGTGACCCTGGAGAAGGACACAGCATTCCAGACCATCCTCAGGCTGAAACATTTACAAATGGGATTGTTCTGTGCTTGCTGAAAAAGGAAGAAGATAAAACCTCAGGCAGCAGGAATAAAAAGCATCTCTTTATATGTATCCTAAATTAGACTTAGATGGGTTAAACGGGGGGGGTCAGCTTCTATATGGGTGGGCAGGTTTGGGGGTTGGGCATTTCAGTGGTCTGAGCCCATCAGATTTACAGGAACTGAGTAGTGCCTTGGACCCAGTGTGCTTTTCTCAGTCCCTCCCATGTCCAGCCCTTCACAAATGGTGAAGGGTGCTAATGTTGCCTTGAGCAGTTGTTTCCTATGCAGGCCACCTTGTTGATGCAGTTGCATGAGCCTGGCTGCACTTGTAGCTGAGGTTTACGTGCAAAACAAGAGCAGGGAGGACAGATAGCAAGAGATACAGACAAGAACATTGTACATTGTACAGTGTTATGGAAAGTACAGTCTGAGCAGCACACAAATATCATCATCAGTAGCCATCTCCAGGAATGTGTTCCTGACCTGCCCTGGGAACATGTTCCCCAAGCTGCATCTGCTCATCAGGCTTTGGGTTTGGTTTAAAGCAGAGCCACCTCCTGAAGGCAAATGGCAGATGCCTATTGTGTTACCTGGAGCAGATGGGGTGAAAGTCATCCCACACAGCTTCAGGTTTCTTTCAGCGGATGGGGAATGAAGGGAGATGGATTTCTTGTTCTCTGCTGCGCCTCCATCTACATCACCCTGCATCTGTACCCCCACCTGAATGAAGCACGATGTTTGTTTATTCCATACCCAAATGTCAGGAAAGGAGATACTGATGCAAATACAGGATGCTCAGATCCCAAGAAAAGTGCTGTGCAGGTCTGCACAGAACCAAGCAGGTTCTTTTCTAGTGGGCTTTCTTGTCTCTGCATATTCTTGCGAGAATAAAGAACCTACAGAGATTATCTGAAGACTAGTCAATCCTATGTAGATTAGACATGATCAATATAATCACTTCATGGATTAGAAGGCATCAGTCTTGACTTTGGATTTCTTTACCCCTTAGGCAGTGCAGCTAGTGCTTAGAGTTGTTTTTGTGTTGTTTTAGGGTTTCTTTTCAAGTAAATTATTTGATAGGGAAAAATCCTACTAGATTCTAGGGACCAGAGGATCCACTTGGGGTTCAGTTGGACACTTAACATCTGCATTTTGCCCCTGGTAAAGTGATAGCAAGGTATACCCAAGACTGATTTGTTAAAACATGTTGAGAGCCTCAAATAGAGAAATAAATTATTATTTCAGGTCTAGACATTTTACACTGAATGGAGGGTCTCAGCCCCTGAGTGAGTGCCAGAGAGAAGATTTTTGCTGGGAATCATATAAATAAAAATTTCAGGGCATCTTTTCCCCTCACCTTTTTATAAACTTTTCTTTAAGGAAATTGTTTGCCAAGTGTGATTCTTTGATTAAGCACATGCATTAATATGTCCAGGTGTTCAGTAACCTTCTCCTTACGGGCCAAGCCAACAGGCACAGATATGTTTGTCACAGGATCTGCTCCATGAAGAGTTAATGCAATAGTTTTTCTGCATTAAATCATGAATGTAAGGGTTCTGTACCAGGATTGAGCTTGTCCAGAACATGTGTCAGGGCAGGACTCTGGAAGTGACCTTGTCTTTGTATGGTGCTGAGTGTCCTCCAGGTCCCAGGGGGCTGAAGGGACCTGGGGACCTGCATCAGGGTCGGGTCTTTTGTTCTTTATCTTATTGGTGCAGAACAGACATAAAGGATCTCTTTGTGACCCAGGTAGGCTCACAGAGAGGGAATGGCTGCTTGCCAAGGGTAAAACATAGACAAAAGCCCCATTCTGGTGCTCCCTGAACTCAGATGCTTTTCCTTTGCCTCATAGTTGGAGTTTTTATATTTCTCTGGCTGCTTTCTTCCCTGCTTTCCCTGAAGAAGATAACTCACTTGAGAAGTTCAGGTCCCTGAGATGAAGGAGCCATAGCCTGAACAGTCTAAGTGTCTCTGGGAGACAGCATCCTGCATGTCCCTATCCTCTCTGCCTTTGTTTCCTGGCCAGGTCACAGTTCCCAAAGCCTCCACAGGGAGAAGGCAGGCAGCTGGAAGGCAATAGGCAATCTCACAGTAAAGCCACATCTCTCCACCCTGCCTAGTCCCCTTGTTCCCCAGCTTGGTGTTCCATAGCTCTCAGGAAGTGGAGTACGGCTTGCACGGGCTCAGAGGAAGAGTTGCTGTCCAAGAGGCAGGACGGATGGCATGAACAAGGAGGGTGACAGGGGCTCTGCTGGGGACAGAGCTGCTCTTGAGTGCAGGAAGGGTGGGCCTGGGGCACTGCCGAGCTCTGCATCCTGAGCCCAGGGAAGGAGCTGGGAGCTGCACTGGCCCCTGCAGCAGGGCTGTAACGTGGGCGGTCGTCCTCCAAAGGCCAGGATGAGATCACCCATCCCCGAGGCATGTATTCCTGACCTCACCCTTCTCTGTCATTTGTTGGCCGCGGAGGGGTTATTATTTCCATCGCTGTCCTTTTGCAGTGACATTGCGATACCAGGATTGCAGCAGGAGCCTTCAAAGGGCCCGGTAGCGTCAGCAGGATTTTATCGGCTGGGTTTTAGGTTTGGGCAGGATTAATCTCCTCCTCCTAGTATGCGTTTTCCCAGTTCACATTCACCTACTCAGTGTTAAATGAAATAAACAGTAATGTCATTAAAATAATAAACCTAAATTAGATCCAGACGTCCCTTGGTGGCTCAGGACTTGTTCTGTGCACTGGCATCAGCTCTGCCAGGCCCCCATCCCCAGATAGGAGGGTTAAAAAAACTGAAACACAGGCTGAGTTCTGCACAGCGACTTAAACGTCAAGTGGTAAAGGGAGGAAATTCCCCGCAGCCCACTTCCCTCTGAACTCTCTATTCCCTGCCTCCAGCCACGCAGCAGCTTCCTGGCTACAACGTTTCCTCATCCCACACCCCCTTCTCCACTACAGGAATTGCTAAATACAAACTCATACGGGCACAGGGAGCTGCCTTGGGAGCAGAGCCTGAGCTGGGGGTGGTTATGGCCAGAGATTTTAATTCAGGATGGTACTGGAGACGTTCATGAGCCATGCTGACTGTAGCACTTCACTGGCAAGAACTGCTCAGAGATTCTCACTGCTCATTTGTGCTTAGCAAAAGGGAGCTTTGGTCTCTGCTGGGCTATTGAGACATGAAGAATATTATCTCCTCAGTGTTACGCTGCGATTCCTATTAGGGATGGTGCTCTGCAGCTGAACTGAGCCACGCACCATGTGTGGAATTTTAGTTATGTTACTGGGAGAAAATGAGCCAAGATCGCGGCCTGCAGTCATCAGTGGAGATACTCCAGAGATAAATATTCCCCACTGAGATGCTGGCCCAGACAGTTTTGCTGGATGTACTGGGCTGTATTTCCAATCCTAAGTGTTTTGACAGCTCAAAGCGTGACTGCAAGAGATCTATGTCCATCGGACATGGCTCCTGCTGACCTTTGTGATGTGAGGACCAGTCTGCCCCAGCTCAGTGTGGTAGCAGGGTTCTCCTCTTATCCCTGCTCTGACCCGGGCTTCCTTAAGGGGGCTGCTTGGACTGTCATGATGCTTGTGTCATCTTCACTGTGAAAAAGCAGAATCACATCTCCTCCTTTCATTGTGGTACAGAGGTAGTGTTGCTTCTGGCTGCAGATCCCTGGATAAGGCCAACAGCAGTGGCAGAAGCTGGTGTTACTATCCCCAACCTGTTATTTGCTCAGCCACTGTGGACCACTGGGCCTGTAGCTTAAAGACTAGGGTGTTTTCTTAATGAGATGCCAGCCTGATTTATGGGGCTTTCTGGCTGCATGCAGGTTATTTTTAAGGCAGAAGAGCTTTTAGACAGTTGCAAAGGGAAGAAATGCAGAATTTGATGGTCTATGATTGATTTCAATGCCTCCTATTCGTAATAATGTTTCATTCCCTCTCTGCAGGATGAACAGAAGTGCATAGAAACGGTGGAACTGGAGAGTTATGACAAGTGCCAGGAGCTGCGTGCACTACTAAAAAGGAAAAATCGTTTCATTTTAATCCGCTCCCCGGGTAAGAAGGTAGGATTGCCTTTCTCATCACCCTCGAGTCTGCTAACTCCAAAGTGAGTTCCAGCCAGATGTGCCCAGAGAAGATGAAAAGCTGACTGAGCTCCTTGGCAGCTGGGAGAAATCACCTGTAGCTCTGAAGGGTCTGCAGTGTGTAAGAAGGAAAGCCACTGTCATGTAGATTTCTTTCTTGTCATAGGGAAAGGGTCTTCCTGCGGCTCGACTTTTTCCTCTTGATTTTGTTTCCTGCTTTAGCATTTTCTTTCTTCCAGTACTCCTTAAGAATTGGAGAATGATCATTCCCTATGGTTCCTCCATGTCCTCTGAGCACCTGTAGATGCTGCAGGTTTGCCCAAGTTCCAGTGAAATCAGTAATTCCAATCCATGTACTGAGACAGTTCCTGGAGTTAGAACCATTGATCTGAGAAACTCCAGTGCAAAGTTACATGCAGCCGAACAGTTCCTAGGAGAAAAGATTTATTTTGCAGAATTCATGAAATCCTACATCTGCAGCTTCCTGCACAACATCTGGTTAGATCCAGAAGCTAAAATCCAGGCTGGCATTGCGGAGCCTATACGTCCATCTGGGCATTGGGTGTATGCAAGGACATTCTGCTTTAATTCCTAACTGTATTCATCATCACTACACATCTTTGGATGTTCTCCTTAGCTCCTACTTGCATGTTATCCATTTCAGCACCTTTATGGGCTAGATTTCTTCATTGTTGCTTTGGGGTATTGCACTTTGCCTTCCAATTTCAATATGATTTTTTGGCCTCAGAGTTCTTACTAAATCTCCCCATGCAAATCTGAGAAGTTGTGAGGGACAAAACACATTCATTTCCATAAGAAGATGAACAGGCAAAAATACCAACTGCATTTCCCCATCTCCATTTTGTTAAAATAAATGGAGATTTTTAGTCCTTGTTGTCACTGTTGCTTATTCTTTCACTCCAGTCACTCAGTGTTTATTCATATAATAAGACCTCAGCTCAGTTCAGAGCACCATTGTGCTAAACTTCATTCAAAACAACAAAACAAGACTTTCCTGCCCCAAAATCCTGGGCCTAGTGAGCTCCAGCAAGAGTCCTGGAGCCCAGAACACTTTAGGAAGGAATTCTTCCCTGCAAGGATGGTGAGGCCCTGGCACAGGGAGCCCAGAAAAGCTGTGGCTGCCCCTGGATCCCTGGGAGTGTCCAAGGCCAGGTTGGACAGGGCTTGGAGCAAACTGGGATAGTGGAAGGTGTCCCTGCCCATGGCAGAAAGGCTGAAACTAGGTGTTTTTTGAGGTCTCTTCCAACCCAGATGATTCCAGGATTTTGTGTTTCTAAGTGTCCATCTATTCCCAGGGAGGCCAATAATACCCTGTGTGCTCAGAGATGGGCAGCACAGTAGGAACAGGTATTATCTGCAAGTATGTTACTGAGAGAGAATTGTGTAGTAACTGCATATGTCTCTGCCCTGCTCCATGAATCAATACGGGGTGTGAGACCTGCTCCTAAACCTTTCATTTCTTGCTATGAGAAAAATATGCCCAAACTGTGCCCAAAAGGGTAACTTCATCCTTCTGGTATGCTGGCAAGTTTACAGCTACCCTGTTTTTCATGCCACTGATTCAGTGGAGACCTAGATAGAGGCTACTTTTTATAAGGCTCCTTTGGTGAAAGGAAGGGCTTTCATAAATGAAAAGTTCCCTGTTTGTGGCTCCCCTCTCACCCTTCTTTTGGCTGGGGATCTGGTGAGGGTGTTGACACACAACATACTTTGGCAGATGTTAGCACAGGCCTCAATTAGGAAGCCAACGTACACAACTGTCCTTCTTCTGTTTTGAAATCGCAGCTGTGGCGATATATATCAGTTAAACATTTTCCATTTGGGAGGCTTGCTGCCATCCACAGTTTAAAATCACCTTGTGAGCCAGCTTGCCAAGCTCTGTCACATCTTGCTAGGATTTGGTTTTTTTTCACCCTCTCTCCTGAGCATCATGCTGAGGAGTGAGTTTGAGGGACTTAGGAACAAGCTAGGAAAGACCATTTCTGTTTCAGTGCACAAATCTTGAATACAGGGAGCCCAGTTTAGTTGTAGGGAAATCCCAGTTTAAATCTTGGATGGGATGTTTTTTGAGCAGAGATGAATCAGTCAGTTAAAACTACTCTGCAGCTGAAGTTGCACCTGAATAAATAAGTTGTCCTGCTAAACACTGGTCGTTGATGAATGTACCTCAGATTCTGCTTGGCCTGTTCACAAGGATGACGTTTTGGTTAAGCTGTGACAATATGAGCGTGTCACACGCCTGCACTAGAAAGAATGCACTGCCCCCTGAGCTTCAGTTCTTCAGTGAAGGAAGCTGGCAATGTGCAAAAGCCCTGCTCTGCTTAGAAATCTCAAATGCTTCATTCCATCCACAGCAATTAAATGAAAACTTTTGGATGCAGAGAGCTGGGCTTCTAAGGAGCGGCGGCAGCAGCCTTGGCCGAGAGACTTTAAAATGTACTACTCACAATGCAAAAAAGCAGTGTAAATTATGCTTGGTGTCAGCTCTGAAAATTACCAAGATTGGCACAAGTCTGGTGTTCAGTGGATCTGAAAAACTTCAGCTGCAGGGAAGTATTAATATTGGGAAGAGGATGGTAGTAAGGAAAGAGTCCACCAGCAAGTCCTGCAGCTCCCCATGGAATTCTTGCACCTGTGGTCAGGGATGGAAACTTCTATTGCTTATTTTGCCCTCTGTCAATTTTTGAGGTACCTGGAACTGCCTTCACCAGGGGGCCCAGCCTGGAAGTTCCAGTAAAATGCAGTGAGGCTTGGGGGAGTGTGCTCCTGGGGTCTGCCAGTCTGGCAGAGATGCTGCATTATTTCCAGGGATGATGTAGCTCTTGGTTCAGCTACAGAAAAACACCAGAATCCTCTGACAATCATCTCATAGAAACATGGAATGGTTTGGGTTGAAATGGACCTTGAAGATCATCTAGTTCCAACCTCCTTGTCATAGGTAGGGAGTCCCCTGCCTTCTCCTTTCCTCTTCATGATATAACCTGACAAAGTCATGTAGAAGAAAACAAGAAATGACCTGAGATAGACTCTGCTGCACTCATGGCAGTTTAAGATGTTACTGAGCCAGCTCTGCTCCAGCTTCTCCTGGAGGTGACCACCCTGTACCAAAAGTCAGCAGAAGGAAACACATCCCCCCCAGCAGTTCTCAGGTAATTCACAGTCCAGTTTAGCCCAGCCCCACCAGGCTTTGCACTGAAACAGATAAGGACCAAGCACAGATTTGTGTCACCTACCTCTGCAGCAGATCTGCAGAATTGCTCAGCAAAGAATTGTTGGTAACAGTCTTAAACTGCAGCTGCACAGCCCTCCAGAGCTTGTCTGTTAAATCACTTAGCACAGGTACAACAGACTGACCCCAGGAACACTTCTCTTTCCTGGAAAGCAGGCTGGCATTGCCCTCAGACTGTCAGTGCTGGAGAAGACCGATGTCTCAGGGAGGGCAGGGAGCAGTGAGGGAGGCAGGGCCCGCTGCTGTCACGGACACTGATCCGTGTGGGAGCTCTTGCTGCCTGGCATCTCGGCAGTGATTCAGCAGGAGCTGACTGCCTGTGCTGTGCTCTGAGTAACTGTCAGTAAATTGCGTAGCCTGCATTCATGGCTTACAATGGTCACTAGGTTTGGCCATGACAGCTTTTCCTGGCACACCAGCCTGTTGTTTATGGCATGACTCAGTCTCAGCTGGCTTAGCAAGAAGGAGTGCAAATGTGTTACCCTGCCCGCTGCTCTCTTGTATTGGCATCGCTGACTCTCTGCCTTAAATTCCTGCTGGAGAGCAGACCCTGCTTAATGTTTTGTAGGAAATATCCATCTTTAGAGGCATCTGCTGGTATCTGTAAATACTCAAATGAGTAAAGATACAGACAAGAGAAATTCATTTGTTCCTTGTTTGTTGAGAGCCTGGGAGTCCCAGACTACTGTGCAAGAGTCCCAGTGAGAGGCAGGACTGAGACCATCTTCATCCTGTTTCTCCTCTGCAGCTTCATGCTTTACAGAGAGCTCCCATCCATGTTTGGGTGATGGATGATTCCTCTCCCCATTGCCTTGGCCAAAGACAGGAGCCACAGATGGATGGAGACAGACCAGGGACTGCAAGGCAACAAAGAGGCTGTGGCTGGCAGCAGCCTGAGCAGGAGCCTTGGAGCCCCAGCAGCCTGACTCTGCCTTGGTGTCTGTGGGTGTGTTATGAAAAGGAGAGAAAAAATTTCTGAGATACCTGGGCACTGGGAGGAACTTGCCCCTCTGTGTCACAGCCCCAGGGAGCTGTGCAAACAGGGAGCAGGGCTGCAGGAACATGAGTCTGGCACACACCATCCCGTGGGTCCCTCTGTGCTGCTCATCCTCCCTCACCCAGCTCCCTTCTGCTGTCCCCATGAGTCCCTTTCTCTCACCCATCCACTGGATCTGCATTTGATGGCAAAGGGTTGCATGCCAGAGGGACATCTCAGCTTCTCATTAACGAGGAACCACCCCGCTGAGGTTAGTTCTGCTCTGCCACAGAGTTGCTGACACCACTGCTTAGTCACAGTCTGGGAGGCTTTATTTGGAATGAGGCACAGAAAGTGGCATTGGAAGAGGAAGCTTGAAGTGAGGCAGGAATCCTTCCCCTGAACAACATGTACGGAGATTACTAAACCCTGGTGCAGGCTGCCAGGTCTTTGCCAGGCAGTGCAGCAGCTCAGCTGCTCACAAGTAGAGCTTTCTCATAAGCTTTTATAATCACAAAGCTTTGGGGCAAAATCGTTTCCAAACAAAAAAAGTTTTTAAGCACAGACAAAACCAGGCCAGCTTGGACTAAAACAAAATCTGGCTGTCACTCTGTTTTGGAGCCTTGCCTTCCCTTACATTCCCTGGTTAGTGGCCCTTCTGCATCCCAGACAAAGGGCTCTTTCTTCAGAGAGCTGTGGGTCAGGCTCTAACCTCCCCTCTGAGCTCTCAGGAAGGCATGTGGTCCCCTCACCTTAGATGCAAATTGATCAAATAAATAATCTTTCCCCAAATTACTCCTTAACTCCCTGCTTGCCATGCTGGTTTTGAGTGTCTGGCACTTGGCAGCTGTGATGTAAATCCATGGCATTGACATGAGAAGTAAATACAGAAAGGAAGAACACTTGGTTTCCAACAGCACGAGTGGGTGTAAGGAGATCAGGCTTTAGTCCTGCAGAATTTCTGATGGTCCCTTCAGAAGTTGCTGAAACCCAGAACAGTTGCTGCTTTGTTGTGCCATGAACAGGGCTGCTAAGAGCACTCGACTGTCAGTCACCATTAACTTTGTCCTCCGCATTTAATATAGTCCCTGTTTTATATAGACACTGCTGTGATTTTGGAATGTGGGGCCTCATTTACAAAGATACTGAGGCTACAACTGCTCTTGAAGGCAATGGATGTTAAATACCCCAAAAAAACTGTTGCAGGCAAACCCCCCATGAGGCTGTGTTTTGAACAAGCCTCTCTGTAGCTCACTTCACCTGTAAAAGGTGGATAACTTCAGTTGCTCTGAAAAGGAATCTGTGAAGCACACCAGATATTGTAGTGATAAGCAGGAAAGAAAAACGACTGTCAAGGGAATCAGTAATTCTGTTTCCAGGGCAGGGCTGGAGCAGAGTGAAATCAATAAAACATATTGACCCAGGAGGATAAAACACATGATGGAATAAGTCAGTAAGAAGTGCCACCCTGTTGTTAGGGACAGTGCTAGGAGGAACACACACAGCAGGCTGACATCCCTACAGCCCAGAAATACTGGGAGTGTCTAACTTCTAAGTGCTTCATTTTGCAATGTTGCTAATGTCCTTTAGCACAGGAGTATTCCTGTGTGCCTGTGAGTGTGGATTGGGGCACCACATGGAGCTGTTTGGATCCCAGCTGGTCTGCCATGGAGCCACCTGTAAAGTGAAGATGATATTTCTTTCACCTGAAGTGTACTCTGGGGCAAAGCTACATAATACTGGTGAGGTGCTCAGAGAAAACAGCACTGAAGAAAGTAACACCCTGCTTATTGTCCCTGCTGTGGGCAAGAAGAGATTTGAAACACTAAGCAGAGCCATAGGGCTGTCCTGGAGGAAGGGAAGAGCTGACAGGCTGGAGGACAGGCCATACAATTAATTACCCATCCTTCCTCCTTATTTGTGACCTATACTTCTTGCCAGTTCCCTCTTATATGGCCAGCTCTTTCCTTCTTCTGGGGGCAGCTCTTCAGACCCCAGAGAGTACCTGTCTGCAGTGTTCACTGCTGGATTTCATTTTCAAACAGAAAAAGATATGATGAATTTTTGCACTTACATTGCTCTTATGCCTCATCATGTCTGTGCCCAGCTGGGTCAGGGTTAGAGCAGCCAATGTCAGTGCCCCACATTCCTGTATCAGTTCTGTTCTGCAGAGCCACAGGAACAGGGAAGCAGGCAGAGCCCACTGCATGCAACCTTCCCTTTCCTTGTATTCTGGGGGAAGTGAGAGATAAAGTATTTTACTCCATCTAAATCAGCCAGTGTGACTTGGACTTTCAGTCTGACTCTATGCATTGTGATCATTTGCTGTACTCACTGATGCTCCAAGAACTATTCTAAGTGTTTTGTAGAAGGAAGAAACTTACATTTTTATTACTTTAGTAGTTGCCAAAATAAAACTACAACAAAAAGCTGTCCAGCACAACAAAATCCTGTTTGTGGGAGCTATGCCAAAGCACAAAGGAATCTGTAGTTTAAACACAGGCTAGGACTGGATGTTACATAGATACTGAAGTGATTCAGAGGTACCTCTGGTCCTGACAAGGAATGCTCAAGCAAAAATTCTCTCTCTGCTCTTGCAGGTTCATGATATCAAGTTTCAAGCTCCAACTTTGGAAGAAAAGGAATCGTGGATAAAAGCTCTTAATGAAGGGATCAATAGAGGCAAAAACAAAGTATTTGATGAGGTAAGAGAAATAGTTTTCAAACTCCTGTATTTCTGTGTATTCTCATTCATCGCTCGTTAAGCTAAAAGCAGAACTTGTCTGAACCCCTGTTCTTCCCATCCTTCCTGCATGCCAGCCATTGTCCAAGGAAAGAGAAAGGTGGTGTGCTAGGTAGGGCAGGTTCCTTCCCTGCAGAGCTTGGGATCAGAGGATTTCTGGGAGTCCCCCTCTCCTCCCAATGGAAGTGGTTGGTGTAGAGAAGCAGCTGAACTCAGAAGCTCTGAGTTGTGTAGAGCTGGGATGCAGCCTGGAGGGACTCATCTTCTCCACACTGCCATGATCCTCAGTACCAAGCAGCCTGGAAATGGAAGTACTTGGTTAGGATATAGCCCAGTCTTCAGGACTGGGAAACTGTGAAGTGACTCAGTCCACCAGCTATTCCACCTGCAGTCTGGAGAGAAGTCTGGTGGAAAGTTACTCCGTGGCCCTGGCCAAACCTGCCTGCCTCTGCCTCAGCACACCTGCACTTTCAAATTCTCCTCCCGTCCTGCTGCACAGAAGACAGGATAAAAATTGCACAACCTAGAGCCTGTTTAACCTTGCCCTGCTCCCTCTTATTTTGTAAATCAGCCCTGAGCTAAACCAAAGGAGCAGCATCTCTTCTGCAGTTCTTTCAGTAACTGAAAGGAAATTAACAAAACCACCATGGGAATGACACAAGAAAAAATGAGCAGGGTAAGGTGGGACAAAGCAATCAGCAAGACTGTTAAGCAAAGGAAACCAAAGCAATGAGGAAAAGTTTGGAGAAAAGGGCCAACTGGTGTAGATATGTTAGAGGTGTAAACTCTGAGAGACTGAGCTTTGCTTTCATTCAGCAGAGGGCAAAAGCATATGGGTACAGTGGGCAGTGAACTCAGCACACCCTTCAGCAGCACTGCAAGGTGGGATCTCAGATCACCTCCCTGCCCAGTGATGTGGGGTTATCCTCCTTACAGAGGGAGCCAGCCTCTAATTCTCATTCATTCCAGTAAGGATCAAACCTCAGATTTAAACTGTTTCCACACAGGCCAGGCACAGGCTAATGGGTCAAGCCCTCAGCTGGCTTGGATTATCTGTTCTCCCCTGAAGGAGCTGTAAAAACCACTATGCCATACCAGCCATTTTTCTCTTTAAATCCCAGTTCACCCTCGCCAGCTTTCCTTTTGTACAAACTTGTGGTGCCAAGGACACACAGATGATTCAGTGTCCCTGGTCACTGGTGCTGCCCCTCCATGGGGAGCAGACTCCAGCCCGTGGCCATCACAGTGTGGGTGGATGGTCATAGAGCCAGCACAGAGAAATACCTGTTAGGGCACTGGGACCTCCCTCCTTAGGAGTGTGAGGCAGTGGATTTCTTGTCTGATTCCAGGGAATAAATTTGTTAATTCAGCTGGAGCTGCAATTAATCCAGGTCACTGCTCACACCTTCTCCTCAGCATCCTGCAGTCATTAGAGCTGTGGAAGGGAAGGGCTGTAACAAAGTGCTGCTGATACAGTTCACAGTCAGGTCACAGTTATTAATGAGCTTTCACCTCTAAGATGGAAACAGCAGTTTCAGTGCTGTGTTCTGCCACATGCAGAAGCTGGTCCAAGCACAGGGTGCAATGAGGACAAAGCTTCTTGTGTCCTTTTTTCCCTGCCTCTTAGGTGGAGAGAAGTTCAGCCACTGCAGACCTCTGAGACCTTAAATATCCATCACATACATTACAGGCAGGCTGTGACTGAGCTCTGAGGTAAAGACTAGTGGTGAAATATTCTCCAAATGCTTCAACATTTCATGTGTGACAGTGACAACTTTATAGACATATCTTGAGAAATTACTGACCCTCTTCCTTTTTTGTTTCCCTCCTCTTTCCCTGTTAAAGGTGAAAGTAGATGAGAGCCTTTCCTTGGACCATGTGACTCGGGACAGGGTGAAGGTGTCCCACGGACGTCGGCCACCCACGAGGAGCCACCTAAAGGAGGTAAGGGCACCCTGCTGGAGTGAGCCATCCCACCAGCTGGGATCACGGGAGCTGCTCCTTCCACTCAGGTACCAAACCCCAGGGGAAACCCCAGGTATGGACAGCCCAGAGAAAGCTGACGAGGGAAACAACTTCCTGCAGGACAGACTGTGCCAGCACCTCTCTAATGAAGCTCCAGGTTCCCATAGATCTCTTTCTGCTGCAGCATGTTACCATATATTTAGTTTTTCATAACTCATAAGCTGCCTCACCATCTGGTTGGAGCCATTAGAGTTTCATTTTCATCAGAAGAGACTGAAGCTCCTATATCTGTTTTCAAAGATGTGATTATTTTGTAGCCACAGTGGTCTAAAGGTAGAAGAACAGCATGGTCCGTGAGGAAAAGCTGTATTTTTATTAAGCTAACCAGAGAAAGCAGATGAGCTTTCAAGCTTACAAGCCCTTCCCTAGGTCTGAAACAGAATAAATTATTCTCCCAGGCAGTTTTATAGACTAACTTGTACTTTTAACTGATTTTCTGGGTCTGTCACTTAAAAAAAAAAAAAAAAAAAAAAAAAAAGAAAAGAAAAAAAGAAAAAAACCACAAACCTGTATTTCATTTCCAGGGGAGAGATTCTTACTAATGTTTGATTCCTGTGATTTATGAAAAAGTTTCTACAGACAGATTGATATTTTAGCAGAGCATTAATCGCAAGCAAGGAAGGTTTTTAAATCAAACCTTCTTTCCTCAGACTTCCAAGACTCTGACTTATGTGCCTGCACAACACTCCGATGACCCTTGTGCAGAAAATGAGATAGCTTGAGACTTTTTACTTTGCATAGAAATGGAGGGAGAGTGTCTCTCCCAGAGAAATGCATGAGAATGAATCATAGATTCCCATCCTCCAGAAAACCGCAGAAGAAAACATGACAAAAGTCACAGCAACAATGAAGTGTGGATTCTCTTGCCTAATACGGGTTCAGTAAGATGGGGAGCCCTTCCTTAGGCACTAAAAACATCTCTCTTCCCTGCTCAGATCACTGTTTTCATGAGACACCTCAGAGGTTAATACCTCTAAGACTTCTCACCCTCAGCCAAAATCAGGAGAAACTGGCTGGCAAATTTAGCAGCAGGAATGAGGGGATAGAGCCTGCAGAAAGATGTGTATCATGGCTGCTGGCTGCAGATTCATGAAGGAAATGGCATGAACATGGATTTTCAGTGTTAAAAGCAGGCCAGGTAAGGATGGGTGAGGGCCAAGTCCCCAGGATGCAGCTTGCCTCCGTCTCTCTGATGGGCAGGAAAGGCAAAGAGAGGCTTTAACAAAACTCTCTGCAGTGCAGGAGCCCAGCCCTGGCTGCAGCTCTGCCTCTGTGTGGTTTTGGGTTCCCTCACACAGGAACTGTCACTGTGGTTCTCCCTGTGGGGCACTGAGCTTACATGCTGCAATGTCTCTGCTAAGTCCATCCTTTTTAGGAAAACCTAAAACTAGTGAGATTTGCACACAGCCTGTGGTCTGAAGGAGGTTTAACCAGATGAGGCTTGGCCTAGGTCAGGCCAAGATGACATCAGGTTAGAAGAAGCAAGCAGAAGGTAACTGGCCAAGAGATCTAAAGATCAGTTTGGTTTATGCCAAGCTCAACCACAGAAAAGTGAGCTTTTGGGGAGGTACATTGTAAATGAAGGGAGCAGGGGGTCCCACTACCACAGGACAAAGAATAAAAAGGCAGAGCTTAACACTAGTGCCCACAGGAAAACCAAGAAAATGGGTTATTTTGGAACAGGCTTTAAGGCATTCTTTTCAAAGGAAGTAGTAAAATAAGTTCTGCACTTTTCTTAGAATCAGGAGTTGCTGTGGGTTGGAAGGGACCTTAAAAATCATGCGTGAGGGCAAAGAACCTTTCACTTGCCCAGCTTAGTCAGAGCCCCTTCCAGCCTGGCCTTGAGCACTCCAGGGATGGGGAATCTACAGCCTCTCTGTGGCAGGGCCTAACCACCCTCATAGTGAAGAATTTCTTCTGAATATCTAATCTAAACCTGTCCTCTTTCAGCCTAAGGCCATTCCTCCTTGTCTTATCACTCCATAGACTTGTGAAAAATCTCTCTCCAGCTCTCTTGGAAGCCCCCTTTAGGCACTGGAAGGGTCTCCCTGAAGCCTTCTCCTGGCTGAACAGTCCCAACTCTCTTAGCTTGAAGCAGCAACCCCTTGCTTGTCATGCTGGTTGTGAGGGTATTGCACTTTAACTTGAAGTTAAAGGATGAAAGACAGGATCAATGATAGATATTGAAAACTTTCTCTCTTGTTTTTCAGGCTGCCAAGTGTACATCAGATGGTATCCTGCGACTAGATCTGGATATAGTAGACAATGGACCACCAACCTTTGATTCCACTATCAGTGAAAGTGACAATGAACCACCTCAAAAAGAAACTCCAAAACCCCCTATGCCACCTACAAAACCCACTGGCACAAAAGAAAACCAGGAGGCAGAGAACAATCTTCCTAACCAGGAACACAAAAATGCTCTGTCTCCTCCTCTGCCTCCAGATAAGAAGCTTAAGGAAGGCATCACATCAAAGGACAGTGTAAATGCCATGGAAGAGGACTCTGTCAGTCCAGAGGAGAACATGGAAGAATCCCAAGCACCAAGTGAGGAGAACAAAGAGAACCTTCTTGAGGTCAGCACCAGGGTTATATCGAAAGCTCCAATTCCACTTCCTAAGAGTGTGCCAGACAAGCTGAAAGTAGCTTGGGACCAACCAACCATTGAACCTAAAACGACAGAAGACTTAGAATCATCAGGAGATGATGGCAAAGACAACCTGGCTGAGATTGCTGCTGCAGATGTTTCAAAGCCTCCTGTTCCTCCTAAGGTTTTGCCAGAGAAAATGCTTGCCACAGTGAACTCCAGCCATGGTGACCTGGAAGCTGGGGGCTGGGAAGAGCAGGAGTCTGGCAGCTCCAAGCCCCCAGTGAATGGGATCACAGCCAGCGAGGTAGCAGAGTTCACATCCCTGACAGCTGAAACAGAAGAAGGAAATGGGAGGACCACAGCCGAGAAGGAACAGCAAACTTCAGCAGAAGAGACAGAGACTTCCTTAGCTACAGAAACAGACCATGAAAGTGTAAAAGCAACTATTGAGAAGAAAGATTCTACAGAAAACACTTCAGGTCTCAAACTTCGCTGTTCTTCTCTGGGAGACCTGCTCTCTGATTCCAAAAATAATCAGAGAGCACTTCCAGACCAAGGTTTCCCCAAGGATTCCCATCAATGCTTAGCTAAAATGGAGGAGAAAGTTGCTAATGAAAGGGAAAAGGCAGAAAAGCTTCTGCAGAAGGTTTTACGTGAAGGGTTGGAACAGGCCCAGGAGGGGAATGGACCCCCAGTGGCGGCAGAGACGTTGCTCAATGAGGCAGTAGAACAGCTTCGGCAAGCTTCACAAGTTTTGCAAGAAATTAAAGGTCTTGGAGAACTGAAAAAGGAAGGAACACAGAAACAGAAAGAAAAGCAGAAGGATCTAGTGACTCTTTATAGGCGAAGTGCTCCCTGATACACTCTGCAGAGACTTCTTTCCCAAAATCAAAGCTAAACATTTGCATTTATGATTTGTACCATTGCTAGGCCAGTGTTTCAAGATGGTGTTTTGCTGTGCACACACCATGTTTGTGGGACAGAATTGAGCTTTCAGTTATAGTATCTTTCTTTCTTCATGTTGTACGTACCAGTCTGTTTCTAATCCTCTTAGCACAGCAGAAGGTTACAGGACAGTGAACAGTTTCAAAAATGTGAATGCTCTTTAAGGATTCTGTCCAAAGTCCTTTCAATGGATCGGGCCTTAAAAATTACTGGTAATCAGACCAAGCCAGATTTTTTGAAAGGAGCAGAATGGCTATTCTAGCAAAAGCCCCTGTCTCTCTGTATTTACAGACAAGCAAATACCAGATTACACTGGTACCTATCTGGTTTTCCCAGTTAAATAATTTAAGGATAAATGTAGTCAGCATTTGTTTGCTTGCTGGCATGGTTTCCCAGACCACCTGGCCCAGTGACATCTAGGAATGTAAAGATAAACGGTTTAATCTTCTCCAAAGATACTCATAAAACCACATCCACAGTTAAAAAGGTGACCTCACACAGAGGCAAACCAAACTGGCCAATTCCTGACTCCAAGTATCCAAGCTCCTGTCCCTGATGTGGAGCAGCTGGATGGAGCACTTTGAGGCTGGCTCTGCAGCGCCTTAGGTGTGCTAAGCACTGTGAGTGAATGCAAGTCCCAAAGCATCATTGCCAGGCAAGTACTGATTGTTCCTCTTTTGTTAATAAGGAAATGGAGATTACACTTGGCCTGTGAAAGTGTCTTCTACCAGGACAGCACATTTATTATTGAGGACCATACCTATCTAATAACTCTGAATCCCCTCAGTGTTTTTAGGAGCAAATAGCCAGGCATTTGGAGATCTTATGTCCAGGAGATCCCCAGGAGCTTCCTATGAGAGCTGTCACAAAGCAGCTTTGGGGATGTGTGTTCCATTAGTGTTGTCTTGGGATGTAACTGACAGGAGCACGCCCATCAGGCAGTGGGTCTGGCTGAGATCCTCCTTCCCACTGAACATGTCTCTACCTGCTGTGTTCTGGCCAGCCTGAGGGCCATGGTTTGGCCCAGGTCTCTCTAATTGACACACATGGAGGAAAGAGTATTTTGCACACAAAACTTTGGGGCTGGTCCCAACAGCTGAAGTATGTGAAAATAAGAATGCATTGCTATGGAAGGGTCTGAGGAAGGCATTGCAGAAGGCTCCAGCACAATTCCCACAGCCTCCTCTGTCCACCACAGTTCCTGTGGTCTTTAGTGATTACAGCAGTGGCAAAATCCTGTCTTTGCACTGCTACTGTGTAGCCCCACACCCGAGCTGGGTCCTCTCCCCTATTCCCTATAATTGCTTTGAGGAGAATGGTGTCAGAGCCCAGAGGGCTTCTCCTTTGCTTAAGCCAGGCTCTGGAAACAGGAAATGGCCATCTCCCCAGTCTAGTTTTAAGGAGTGACACGCTACCTAAACATTTTTCTGTCATTTGCCAGCACTTTGTTCTTAGCTCATCCATTTCTTTTTCTCCTAATTTCCCAGGTCCCACAAGTCTGCAGGGGGCTGCAAACACCACCCACAGCAGCAGAAAAGTTTCATCTGAGCCTCCTCTTAGGCTAGGCACAGGTACTTCAGGTCTGAGCACAGAAAGTTTGGCTTTGGGCTTCCAAATACCCTGGTTTTACAACCTGGAGCCAGCAAGACAGATAGTAACCATAACTGGTGCTTCTGCCTCTTTTGATTAAACTAGCCTTGGTTTTGGTTGTGAGTCCCCCTCTCAAGACAGCCATAGATGTTGTATGAGAGTTCACCTGTTATTCTGTCACATGGGGAGTTCTACATGGTCAAACATTCAGGGCTCAGGTGCCAAGAAGCTTTGCTTTGAGACAAGGAGTTTCCAATGTCCTAAGGCCACCCTGAGGCACACAGGCTGGACCAAACTCTGGGCCTGTGCCATTTGCTGCTGTGGGTTCAGTGTGAGCTATGGGTCATACACTTAGGACAAGGGCTAAGAACACAGACAATATTCAGTGCCTATCTGCTATCTAAATGTATTTTTCTGCATGTGCACTTTTGTTTACCGAACACTGTGTGGTATGACTGTGAGCTGTCAGAACCTGGTGTGCACTGGAAGTCAAGGGACATCAGCTCCAGAGAGCAGGCAGGCTTTTGCAAGATGCAGTTCTGTAACAATAGATAGAAGGGGGAAAACCCAGTTCACTCTAACAGGAGTATACACATACCAGGGCAAACTCTGGGTACAGGTTCATATCCCAAAGCTGAAGCCAATCCTGTAGTTCAGGACAGGCAAATCAAAGCCTGGCACTGAAATCCAGGAGAATGACAGCTTATGGGGTAGCTCAGTCCCCTAATTTATACACAAATGCTTTTGCTCTCCCCAGTGTTTTCTTATGGTGGTGTGTTCTGTGGATACTTGTCTGGCAAAGTGCTGGTGAAAATAGCCAGACAGCCCTCTCTGTAACAGCCAAACCTACAGGATGTGCTTATATTTACTGTATATTTTTATATTATACTCTATATTCTAATGAATAAATGTCTGACATTTTACTGAATAGCCATCAGTAGGAATCCTAACAGATAAATATCCTCTACCTGTTAGGGAATGGGCAAATTAAATCATTTTACAACCTACAGCTAATTACTGTATATGCTGTACTAACAGATTTTACTAGATTTGTATTATGTCTTGTAAATAGGTATAACTTAAATGGAATCTCTGTATCACCCAGTAACTTGACTGCTGCAAATGCTATGTTAGAGACTCTTGATTTTAACTATTTTTTCTAATAGGTTTAGCAGTTTCATCCTAAAACATCCAGTCTTCTATATTCCTCCCATATTCAGTGTACATCCTGCCACCATGCACTTTTTTTTTAATCTTCCTTTAAACATGCATTTAAATTTGCATCTAATTCTTGGCTGCACTAAGACTGGGGGGGTTTGTGCCTGAAAACCCTCTGGGCTTGAAGTGCTGGAGTGTGAGTCTGTGTTTTGGGCTGTGCCACCAGTTTACATGTCTGTGACAGGAAGGAAGTGAGTTTGCAAGTGAGCAAGTGTGGATGACGATCTGAAAAGCAGCTGCTGCAGCCCCTGGAAAGGCAGCACTTTGTCTCCTGCTTGTAAAGAGCTTTGAGATTTGGCAATAAAACCTCCTTTTAAAAATCTGCTGTTTCAGTGTCATTTTGCCCTAAAGTGGAACAAGGGAAGTGCCACCAGAAGCAGCACATTAAGGCTTTGCTCTGGAGAAGGGAATGCTGCACAGGCTGTGGTCAGGCTGAGGAGAGCTTGGTGCTGTGCTAACAACAAGATAGGAGGAAGGAGAAACACTGGGGGCTGCAGCTGGCATAGAGCTGGAGCTGCTGCTGCACACAGGGCAGTTTCTGACTC
Source organism: Muscicapa striata striata (assembly GCA_030060385.1). NCBI lineage: Eukaryota > Metazoa > Chordata > Aves > Passeriformes > Muscicapidae > Muscicapa > Muscicapa striata. Next base: position 1,108,426 of record JAREIS010000125.1, read on the forward strand.
ACCCCTGCCTGCCAGCTGGGCTGCCCTGACCAGAAACCATGGCTGAGGCCAGGATTTCCTTCTGGAAAGCAGTGGGAAGCATCACCAAGTGCAGTCTCCAGCAGAACTGACTGGGCTGCTCTTAACGCCTTCATGTGGACTCACTGGTGTCTACAGAATGTGGAGCCCACTCATCACTCCTTCCCTTGGTGGTGAGCAACACCAGAGCCTTGTTCCTCTGCCCAGATGCCAGGAAGCTGCAGCAGGAGAAGGGGACGGTATCACAGTGACTGCTTTCCTTCTGCAATAACAGGTCAGAAATTGGTCAAAAGTAGAGGAGAAGTAGGTTCAAAAGTTACAAGGAAGCAGAGAAATGAGTGCAAGTGTATGTTCCATCCTGTTGCACAATAAGAGCATTCATTTGGGTAAAAAAAATGTGGTTAGCAAACCATCTAACCCCTTGTTGGGAAGGGGGCCGTTCCTCAAAGGAACCTCCAAAACACAGGGTGATTTCTACAGATACACTGTAAAGAAAGGCACTTTCTTCTTTCATTAAGAAAACACACAATTCATCACATTTTGGCCTGAAATTGGTGTTGGTAAGGGAGGGAAATATCTAGCTCTATGTGAAACAATAAAAATATGTAAAAATAATGCAAAAGAAAACATAAATAGTATTGGCATATGAATAATTTGCCTGACTTGCTCTTAATTCAATGGATAGTAATGGTTCACTGGTTCAAAGAGACTGTCTTGTGCATAGACTGAAACAGACAAGGCAGGTCCTAGATTCCTTACTGTGATCCTACACAACTCAATAATTTGGAACTGAAAAGGAGAAGAAAGATCTCTTCCAGTCCCAGGAGGCCAAAAGATTTACTACAGCCTGAGCTAGCCTACACTGATGACTAATTATTCTTGCTATTAAAAACTGCATGTTTTATCTTAAACATGAGTCATCAAGAGTGAATCTCTCCAACATTTCCCCTTTCCAGTTTAAGAGTCAGAAAATTAATAGACTCGAAAGGTACCCACAGTGTTTAGAGAATGGAGATCACTGTTTTGTTATGCTGTGAAAATTCACACACTTCAAAAAAACAGTGCTTAATTTATTCCAGGGAACTTAGTCACTGTGTTCTAGCGCCTTACCTCACAGCTACAAGCCACCATATGCCTGTGATAATCACTGGTAAGTGATGTTACAAAACATTAACAGACTCGGGGAATGACAAACCTCACAGGCTATTCAGGTCTTTAATCCTGGCTTGCCTCTCACTGAGGAATTGTGAGATGATAAAGGTAGTGCCCCTGTAGATCCTGCTCACACCTCTGCAGCATGGCCTGCTCTCCCAAAAAGGATCCTCTTCTTCTGCCTCACATTGCAGTTCTCATCTTTCCCTACTTTTCCATCTCATGCCCCTTCTCTGCCAGAACAACTGAGCTCTAGAAAGCTCAAAACTCTGTTGACAGGAACTTTCCAAATGTTTTAGTTGTGCTGCTGCCAAGAAAATCCTTACTCCCTCCACCATCAGATTCACAATCCAGTTTCTACATCCCCTGCACCTACAATCCCCATTTTTACATTTTCTATTTCCACCCCATGCCCATGAAGAACATTTGTGCTTCAGAATGTGGGCATTCTTGAAATGAATTTTTAAATTAATAGCTCAAAATAAATTAATTAAAGGCATCAAAGTGTTCAAAGCTAGAACAACCTCTCTTGGTGGTTCCTTTACAGTGTCTTCTGGTCCAAAGACCTAAAGGTGTTTCATAGCCATGAATTAATTTTGCCTTGTGGTGCACCCAGGAGAGATGACAGAGCCTCTTACCCTGCAGAATAAAGGCAAAGGCACAGAGAATTGAAGAGGTGTGCTCCAAACCTATTCTCCTGAAGCAGATACTTCTATTTTTAGTAGGTGAACTAGTGACATTTTGCAATAAACACTGAATAACCAGAATATCAGATGACCACATGAAGTGCCTCTAAAAACAGAAAACAAACAAACAAACAAGAAAAGCCAACTCTGAGAACTTGTCCTTTGATGACTTTTCCAACCCTTAGCAGGAATTGGATCAGACCTCCAAATCCTGCTTGTTTTGGACAATATGGCAGTTAAAGAACTTGTATTCCCAGCCCATAAGTGTATGAGACATACTATGAAAATACTGTATATATCTATTATATGCAAGATATTGTTCATTTAAAACAAGAAATAAGAACTTGAAATATTTTGGAGATGTTCTGGGGGAAAAGACAAAGCCATGTGGAGCAGAGATTATAAGGAGAAGAGGTCAGAGGCAGGAAGAGGGCAAGACGTGGGAATGCAATGCCAAGTATTAGCTGTCATTCATGGGTAGGGATATGACATTTATGCAATGCAAACAGATTCAAGCTGTCCTTCCCCACAGAACTACACAGCAGGGCATATCCAGAAATTAGGATATTTGAATGCTGATCACTGACTTTCCTTTACCCTTTATTGAAACATTTAATTCCCTCTTGGTTTCTAAATAGCTAAATAGCTTGTGAAGTTCTTAACCATATTAGTATTTTCCCTCTTCCTTTCCCCAAAAACTCTAGCTTTGGAGGAAAGATATTTTTTCCTTCCAGAGAAACCTGCCTTGCAAAGAAAGAAAGAGGAAGAATTCTAATCTGTTTTAGATGTAAGTTATCCAGCACATCACCACACTCTCGGATATTTATCACTAAAACTGATAAAACATGAGAAGATCTCCAAAAGTCCAACAGATATGCAGGCCAGCATGACTAACTGGGCAAGGATCTGTGCAAACAAAACTGCAAGTTCCTCAGCTATTTCATTTGTAACAAGAAGTGAGTTTTGAAATGCTGGCAAAGTCTTCTGAGTTTGTTTAGACCACATCACCATGACAGCAAAGCACTGCCCAGTTCTTCATGTATTTTACAGCCTTGCAAGAGACGGTGGTGAGGGGAAGCTCAAAGGTAAAAACATGGGCAGATGTCATATGGGAGATCACAGAAGATACCCCAGCCTGTAGATAACCTTTCTGTCCAACCACAGAGCTTTCAGTGGGCCCTTTCTCTGGAGCAACACCGAATTTTCAACAGCATGAGTTGAATATCCTGAGCAAGGCAAGTATTAATAATTTTAATATTCTTGTTTTCCATGGCCAAGAGCTAATGGACTTGTGGAAGTCAGCAATGCAAACAATAGTAATGTATTCAAAGGGCAGAACTGCTCTCATCTTAGCCACACTTCTCTTCCATCCAGGTGGGTTCAAAACCACCCACCTTCAAGGGTGGAATCAGGGCCTCATGGGAATTGCTGGTGAGAAATTTTCTGGCAAAACATTTTCAGGTCAAAACAGTAATGTAAGGCTGTTATCAGAGGACTGCAGATATGGAAAGGTGTGCTAGTTTAAAAAACCGTACAAAAATAATTTTGAGAAGCTGACATTTCAAAAGGTGACAGTTTTGCTCTGCAGCTCAAAAACATGATTTCAACACTTTGGTTTACAATTTCTTGAGTAACTAACCCAAGCATTTTTTAAAATATGAAATTAACATATTTTGATGGAGCTCATGTGATGGTTTCTTTTTTTCTCATAAAAGTTTTAAAATTTTAAAAATGCTTTTCCTTGCTCTAGATAAAGGGAAGAAAAATTAAGCCCTTGGGAAAGCTGAGAAGATGTGAAAGCTTTTTCAGTCCAATCTAGGCAAAATAAGATTCCTGTCCATTTCATTCAAAATGAGGCATAAGGTTCCAGCCTGGCTCCTCTGCTCCTCAAAGGGGCGTTGTTTCATTTTCAGATGATCCAGTCAGGCCACGAGCTGTGGTCCATTTATTTTGTCCCAAGACAACAGTAGCTGCACAGGTACAGGGCTGGTTTTTTAAATGAGAGAAAATCCCAAACAATCCCAGTAAATTTGCAGACATTAAAAAGAATCCCTAGAACGTCTGGTCTCAAAGTCTGTGACAAATTTGGATTCAAGAATGTCATATTCCTCTAGTAAGCTGCTTGTTTGGAGTTAAAGTATTTTCAGCACTAAACACAAGAGATGTAAATTTGGGGGCTTGCAGCCAAGGCCACCACTCCTATAGAACAGAAAGAGCACAGGCTGCTCTCTACAACTTCTGTTCTGCTCATTGGGACAGAGGGCAACATCCACAGCAGCCCATCCTGGTTAGACATCCTTCCCATGGACTGAGACATGTCAGTGGAATAGAAGGAATTTTTCAGCCTCCGAATCAGGACCCTTGGAGGACCCTTCCCATTCACCACAGTGAATAACAGTAAATTGAAATGCAGCCACTGTCTACCCCAGTTCCCTGGCATTTAGCAGATACTTGCACTGGTTAATTATCACCAGTCCTGCCCTACCTAGAGCTCCCAAATATTGCAACAAACTGCTTTAGGGAAGAACAAACACACAGGAGTCTGCACATGCCAGAAGTACCATGGGGATAGAAAGCATCTGAGTTTGAAGATGTAGCATCCACAGATTGGTTCTGCACAAATGCACTGATGAGGAGAGCCAGCCATTGGGTTCTGACCCCAATTTCTAGATTCAGCAAACAACAGAGACCAACAGAGTTTAATTATTATTTTTTTCCAAGTGATTGGGCACTCAGCTGAGTTCCTGTGGCTGTAACTCAGCTGTGTTACAAGCCATCTCCAGCAAGAAGGCACTGGAGCAAGAGGTAATTGAGGGTTGGCTCCCAGAGGGAATTTTCCCTTAAAAGGATAACTACATTGTCATGAAGAAACCAGCTCACTTCCACTGCCCGCAGAGCTTTTTGCAAACACGGCTGCCAGAGCTGGGGGCGGTGGCTGGTATTGAGAGCAGACAGCCAGGAGCAGCAGGGCACCGCCTGCTCCCTACAGCTACACAACTACTCCAGCCTCTCTCAGCCATGCTCTGCCATGAAGGGCAGCACGACATGCAGGCAGCCCCAGGAGGTCACTTCAGTGCCATGTAACAAGAGGCCAACTCCCATCATGTCCTTGAGGAAAAAAAAAAAACCCAAGTGAGGGATTGCAATCAAAAATATCCACCCTCACAAGAAGCGTTTGCACTCACAATGAGCAATATTTTCAGAGAGGGGCAGGCAGTGTGTCAGATGAAAGCATGCCAAGGAATATTTCCAAATAAATATTTTTCCACCAGAAAATAACCAAAATCCCAGATTTTCATTTGAGAGTTTGTGGAACAATTCCTACCAAAACTCTTAAGATGTGATCCAGGATAATGATGAAAGAGCAGAACATCATGGTGCCTCCCACCCAGCAGCAGGCTGAGAAGGGAGAGACAGATTTAAGGCCAAGTTCCTCTCTGGAAGACTCAGCCTGTTGACTTGAACCTCAGCCTCTCTTAACCAAGAGGAAACTGCCTTAGCTCTAACACAGCCCTGTTCCATACCCAGGATACCTTCTTGTCCTCTGGAAAGCCCACCCACCTGGAGCTTTGCACTGTGCTCTCCTAGCAGTTTTTACATGGAATGAAGCTGACATGGGAAAGGCTGGGTTTGGCCCAGCTGTACTGGCAGGCACCAATTCCCACCTCACAGCTAACGCTTCTCTTGGGTGAGGTTTCCAACTCTGACTCATGCTCCTGCGGTCTCTAGCACAGAATAAGCCACCTATCACACTGCAAGAGAAGGAATCAGGGCTGGTGTTTCCTTGCACCCTGATGAGAGGACAAAATATGTGCAAGTGAGCAACAGCCAGGTCTGAAATGAGCAGAGACTCCTGAGCTGGCAGTGCAACAGAAGCTTACACAGAGTAAAACACCATCCCTTTCTTTGCAGTTCAAGTCCTTCCATTGCAGTGAGGAGTCCAGCCCACAGAGTGGGTGAGACAGATGTCTGGTGACCAACACGTCACTGCTGCTGGAAGCAGGATCTCCTGGCACTGAGCACCTTCAAGAGATCGACCACCAGCAACCTCCTCCAGACCACAGGGGTCAGCTCAGGAGCTGCAGCAATTCTGCAGCTGCTCCCAGTTCTGTCTGGTGGTTGCTCCATCTGGTCCCACTTTGTTGCTACCTTTGTGAAGTGTCCACTTGAAATAGTTCCATTTCAGGAGCTCCACAAGCAGCCATGGAGCAGCTTCAGCACACTTCCTCTTCTTTTTAAGGGTAGAAAGTTTTATTTTCTAATCAGTCTTCCCCTGTAGAAAAAAGTATTGAAAGCTTCAGCAGGATAAGTCTGTTAGTGTTGATAAACAGAAACTCATCCAGAGAATAACAGCAGAAAGCTGGGGAATTACAGGTGGCTACAGGCACAGACTGGTTGCCATTTGGCTTTTCCTTTCTATGAGTAACAGCAAGAAAATGAGTCAGACTCTATGGCTGAGTCACAGTGAGTGAATATAAACTTGCTTTTCAGACCAAGAGAACCTGGGCAGGTGGAGGAAGAGCTTTGTATAATCTGCCCTGGATAAACACAGCATGGTCCCTCCATGTGCAAGTACTGCTCTGAGGCCTAGGATCTGCAAGCCTGACCCTAAGGAAGACCCTGTGGTGGAAATAGATGATAAACATACAACAACATCTGCCTTCTGTTTCCTGTGCTGTGTACAGATTATCTCTCTCAATAGATAACCCTATCTTTCTCAAATAGAAAGCTAGGGCTGTGCTTTAAAAACGCTGCTGAGACCAGGGACAATTGGAATCAGTTCATTCTATACCTGTTCTCAGACCATGTGTATCACCACACCTCAGCACCATCTGCTCAACACCTGAGTGATGTGATTACACATCTGCCCAGAGTTGTTTGCTCCCTCATCCCTCCTGAGCACTGAAGCCAGAGGCAGGATAGGCAAAGTGTGCTTTCTGCATTCACACACAGACTGAAGCTGATGCCCAGCTGAGCCCCCCCACCTCCTCTCCACTGATGTCATTATTTTCCATGTTGCTTGTTAAGCCCAGCAGTGAAGAAGCCCTGTGAATGCAGAAGCCCATGTCAGAACTGTTCCTGCACTGATCACCAGCAACTCTAGCAGAGGACTTTAAAGGGAAGCTGGGTGGGCTGCAGTAAAGTAAAAATCATCAGGCTACAATTTGACATCAGCAGAGCTCCTTGTAGAACACACGACTCCGGCTGCTGTCCCAGCCCCCTCCCCCTGCCTCCAATTCCAAGACCATAAAATTACTCATTAGGCTGGGAACAAAACACTCTCGGTGCACTTGTATGTGGCTGGAGGCAGAGACAGATGTTTTGGGCTCTGGAAGAAAATAGCTGAGACAGAGAAATGAAACACTTCTAAAGCTGCACTGTGCTTGCCTGCTTCTGTTGGACATGGTTTTCCATGGGGTCAGATTAGAAGGGAGCGATGGCATCACTGAGCAGCCCTTTGCTGCCACTTAGCTTTTATTAAATCCTCAAATACAATTTTCTTTTTCACTTCAAGTTTTGCACCAAATCCTTCAGCTTGGCATAAGAGCAGCTCAGGACTGTGTCTCTGGAATAAGTTTCAGCACTTTGGGTTTATGGTTAAAAGAGCCTACATTTCAGCTGCACTTTTGTCTTGAAAAGAACAAGAAGAGATTGCCTTTAGGAGCCAGACAATCCTCAGAGGCCCAGGAAGCAGAGGATCCTCCCTCTTTTTACACATGCAGAAAAGTGAGAATAAAAACATTGCCTGCAGGCATGTCAGTGAGGGGATTAGGATTCAGTGTTCCGATTATTGCTTGGTTTATACGAGGCAGCCGTTCCCACCTCCCATAACCAAACACTTGCTCAGTTAACCATCACATTCAAAAGAGGGAAGGCAGTGACTCCAGCTCCATCACACCATTTCTCTTCTTAAATTTAAGAAATAATATTCTGCCTTTAGATCCTTTCCTGCTACATTTGCTTTTGGTCATGCAGTAGACGTTTCAGACCATCCTACTGTTACATTCCTGGCTTTGAAAGATGGAGTTCCATGATTCCAGTAAGGCAAACAGTTCCAAGCACAGACAGAATGATCACTGTGACCTGACCACCACCATGGGACACAGACTGTCAAACCAGTAATCTTCCAGCTACTGGTCAAACCTTGTACTCAGGCACTAAGAAAGTCTGAACACAACAGGTTCATATAGACATTCTTCAGCTAACCATCACAGAAATAACAATTTTTCTCTCCTACAGTTATTTCTAAGGTATCATTCTGGTACAAAGGCACTGGGGAGGCATTTTTTTGCCTCTCACATATTCCTGAAGGATAGATGTGAGACCAATTCTCCACAGCTGGAAGGAGAATGTATCAAGTTGGAAGATGTAGTAGATTCATGTCAGTAAGCTCCATGTGGAGGTCAGGAATGAACAGGAGTGGCCCGGCGGTCAGGCACAACCCCTGCCACAGTGCTAATTACATGTAAGCTTCACTTTCAAAGCTACATAGAAGCTTAAGATCATTTATCTTTACAAGGGATTTAAAGGCCTATTGGCTTTGGTAAGTGAGAGTGACAGGAGAGGGAAGTGCCAAATCACCAGCTCAAACTTCCTTGCTGTTAATATGGGCTGATCTGTGTCAGCACCATGCAGCACACTGGCAAGGCTCACTCACCAACCCCCTCTGACACCTCTGCCTGGTTCCTTGAGATTTTTTCTTATCAACAAACAAAACAAACCCTTCAGTTTCTCTAACATGATTTCCTCACAATCCCATAATACTGGATTATTCCTAAGCCTAAAGCAAAGAACATCACTTTGTGATTCGGGCTGCTTCCTGAACTAGGAGCAACAGCTCTGCTGAAATACCTCATTCTGTGCTGTCTGAAACACTACACAGCATGAGCTGAGTCTGGGAAGACAGGAAAAATGGAATTACAGGCTCGTGAAATGGACACTGACAGAAACCTGAAATGTCGAGCTCACTCAGATGCAGTCTGTGTTTAATCCAGCCATCAGACAGCCTCTGTTTAGCTAAATATTTGACTTCAGAATTGGGCCTGAATTATTATTGGCAAAGCTTCCAAGCTCCACAGGTCCCTCTAACAAGCTGTTCCTCTGTAGAAGCCTTGCAAGGAAATGAATGCAGCCTTTGAGGAAACTGCTTGAACCCTTCTTAGGCTCCCAGAGTGGGTTTGTGGAGTCCCGTTAGGTGTCCAGGCCTTTTGAAAGCTCCATATGTTGAGTGTTAGAAGCTACAGGGCTGATGTTTGTGCGCATTTCTGGGATGTTCCCAGAGGAGTTCTGGCTCCGCAGCATGTCACAGGAACAGAGTTATCAAAGAAAGCACCAAAAATAACCTAGTCTACAGAAGAACTAAAAGCCAAACCCAGACAAAAAATAAATAAGCTGGAGCCACACATGAAGCCATGTAGGCAGAGCTGTAACGTGTATTCCATTCTAATGGGACATATCTGAAAGAGCACAGAACTGGCATGGCTGAATTTTGAATGCCCACAGCAGGGACATAAAAAAGCACAAACTTACAATTCCTCACAGTATCAACGGCAGCTGTATACCACAGTGCCCACAGATCTGGTTCAGTGCTGCCAGGCAGAGCCCATGGTTAGTGTCTTAGCACACTGGGTTGTCTGATACCCTGTCACATAAAAAACAGTCCACCAGCACTGAAAGAGGAACATGGTCATCCCCTCTCCCATGCAATATTCAATTTCCTGTCAGTGGCAGCATATGCCAAAAAAGACAATCCTCCAAGGATGGAGGCTGTTCCTCAAGCCAGGCTCCCCTGCTGTGGGCAGCTCCAGAAAAGCAGAAGCTTGGCTTCCCAAACTACAAGCAGCTGCAGGCAGGAGGAGTCACCTTCCAGTTTTGCTTCCAAAGGCAGATTATGAATTAAAGCCCAGTTTGCTAAACCTCTAGGTAAGCAACTGTTTCTGCATAAACACATACTGGTTTGTGGGCTGTATTACATGGCTAACTGCAAATCTCACTGGCTTGAAAAATCACAGTGTATACAACTAAACCAGGGAGCTAACAGAGGCACATTTTAAAATTACATAGATTTAAGCAGCCTGGTTCATGATTTTGAATGTGATCAAAAATAATGATTATCCTAAAGAAGTACATAAAAATTATGCATGCAAAATACGAGCACAAATTTCTCTGACAGAGAGCTCTTCACTTCTAAGAGAGAAAGAGCACAAAGCTGGCTCAGCTAAAATTATTCTTCAAGTGAAATAAAGTCAAAGATTTTAACACCGTTCTGAAGATGGGGTCAATGTCTGGAATATATTGCAGAAAGGGCTCAAATTACCACCTCTCCCTGTCATTCTTTATGCTACAACATTAGTGGAAAAATCCAAGAGCTCTTTTAGGTCTGTTAGCTAATAAATGGATCGCTAGGCGAATGTTCAGGGTCATTAATAAACGGTCGTGGCATTCTGTACTTAGTATCAGCAGAAAGTCTTGGTCCCTTCCACCCCTGAACACATCCCACTTTGGGAAGGACAGAAGGAACTGCCTACATTGCCTTTTTTTCTGCCTGCTGGAAACATCCAAGCTCCCAAACAGATGTGAATCTCAGTGCATCTGCGCTATTCCTCCTCCGAGATCAGCATTAACCCGCAGGAGAGCCGTGGGTGATGAGTCCTGGCTGATTCAAACCCTGGAAGACAATGACATTAACAGTGGCAGGTTAAATCCAGACAGCTTTCTATCCAAGGATCTCTCACAGCATAACAAAAGGCTGGCAAGAGCCAGAGGTCTTACCTAAGGCTGGGATGCACAGTACCTCCACAATCCGTGCAAGCAGGGATTATTCCCTGCCCTATTCAGGGCTGTTTCCCCAGCCCCCAGGCACTAGGATACCCAGTGGGAAGGGCTCAGCCCTTCTCAGTCATTCCTGCTGGCGCCGTTCCAGTTTGTCTGAAGACACTTAAATATTCATCGAGAAAGAGCAAGACTCCGTCTTGCCGGGTGCACAGACTGCTCTCCTGGGAGACGGGACACCTGCCTTCTCCACTCCCTGCTCCATCAAATCATTAATTATTTAAAATAACAGGAAAGAGGAAGAAAAACTCTCCGCACCAGACATGCTTGCAGCCTGTTGTTTACGGTGCTCTCTGGGGTCTTGTGTGGCCCGAGGTTTGCATCTCCCCTCCGGCAGAAACAAGGATCAAGCCCAGCTTTCCCCCTTCCTCGGGGAGGATGCTCTACCCGCTAAGCTATTGTACAAAATAAGCCCTTCCCCTTTATCCAGACAGACCTTATGTTCACTTTTCCTACCAGAGAGAGTGTCTTTTTTTTTTTTTTTAATTTCAGTTTGAATAAAAGACAAATGAAACACAAATCCAAATCTCTGAGAGCAGCAGCTACCCATAAACCCCGACACATTCTGTATTTACTCAAGAGCTTGGGGTCCCCCCTCCCCATTTCACAGCTGGGCCGGCCAAGCCATAGTGGTCCAACTGCATCAGCAAGCACTTGGCTCCTGAACCCCTCGGTGATGGGTTTCAATGAAATGGAAACCACCATGTCCCTGCCCTGAAGACAGTTCTGGTGTAGCTGTGAGGACAGAGGCACGTTTGGAGAAACAGAATCTTCTTGTCTGCATACCCCCAGGACATCGCCTGCTTCCCCTCATCTCCCAGCACGCCAAAAGCCCCACGCTCTCTCACAAGAGCAGCACGAACTCACACAAGGGTCCCCGAGATCGGGATGTACCCCAAAACTGTCCCGAGCCCAGGAACAGCCTCATCTGCACCCTGGACTTTATTGCTAGAGCAGGAAGCCGTGGCAGGTGAACAGCACTGGCACCCTCATGTGGTGACAGGCATCAGAGTGAGCTCACAGCCAAAATCAGCGGTACAGAGAGGGATCCTTCTCCAGGGGGACTTGTCCAGGGAGTCCTGACAAGAACCACATGTGTGGGCCAGCATGGTCTAGGATACAAACCTGATGTCACCTCTCCTATCCTGAGACCAGCAGCAAAGAATCAGAATGGTCTGGGCTGGAAGGGACCTTGAGGACATTCCATTTCGACCATCTTCCATGGGCAGGAACACCTTCCACTATCCCAGGGTGCTCCAAGCTCCGTCCAACCTGGCCTTGGACACTTCCAGAGATGGGGTTTCATATAAAGCCTCCCTGGAGCTGTCTCTTCTCTAGGCTGAACACCCCCAGCTCTCCCATTCTGGCTCCAGAGCAGAGGTGCTCCAACTCTTGGAGAACTTCTGTGGCCTCCTCTGGACTCACTCCAGCTGCTTCATGTCCTTCTTATGTTGGAGACCCCCAGAGATGAAGCAGTATTACAGGGGAGGAGTACTGTGGGGGACCCACAGAAACAGATCTGGTTATCCCCCCAACCTCAGCTCACCCTGGTTTCTTCTTTATCATACTATCAAAATAGAGAAAATAAAAGATAAAGCCAGCCCAGATGCTGAAACTGGAGAATTCACTAAAACTCTGAGGGAAAAGCCCTTTTGCCTCCTCCTGCACCTGCTGGGGGATGTGAGGTAACAAGAGCACCTCATTCCTGTGAAACATCAACCCCTGAACCCTGCTTTCAGAGGAAAACAAAAAATAAAAACAACTCCCCCATATATCCTACTGGTTAGAAACCCCTCTCCTGCCCAATTGCTCTGGAAACAGAATTAAATTAATTTTGAATTAAACCACCCACCACCTCGAAGCAGCAGCACTCCGCAGAGCCGCGCTGAGGTGAAAGGAGGTACCTGACCGAAATGGCGGCGGCTTAATGTCCCCGCTTAAGTCCTTCCCAAACGGCCCGAAAATGCCGGGAAATGGGTTTGGCTTATGATATTTTGCTTTAAAGAGCAGCAAAAGAGCAGCTCGGCGGCGGCGAGGTGGGCTGCGAGGAGGCGGGGACGCGCCTCAGCCCGCCCCGAGGCGCCGGGGACGCGCCTGTCAGCCCGCCCCGAGGCGGCGGGGACGCGCCTGTCAGCCCGCCCCGAGGCGGCGGGGACGCGCCTGTCAGCTCGCCCCGAGGCGGCGGGGACGCGCCTCAGCCCGCCCCGAGGCGCCGGGGACGCGCCTGTCAGCTCGCCCCGAGGCGGCGGGGACGCGCCTCAGCCTGCCCTGAGGCGGCGGCGGCGGCGGGGCCGCTGTGTCGCGACATGGGGGACGACTTGGCGTCGGAAGACGACACCCGTGAGTGGGGCCGAGGCGGGGGCTGCCCCAGCGGGGCGGGGGACACAGCGCCCTGAGGGCAGAGTCGTGTGGCGGGGGCGGGAGGCAGCCGGCGGCGCTGAGGGGCACAGCCGGGATGCCTTAAAAAATAACGGGACACCTGAAAATCCGCTCGGAAATAAAGCAGGTGGATAAACCTACCCGTGAATCAAGACTGCTGTTGCCCCAAAGCATCCTGCACCGCTGAGGTGCTGCACTTGTGGGTTTTGGCCCTCTTGGTTGCTCCGTCCCCATCCCATGTTGTCTTTGTGTCCTGCAGCCCCAGGCAGAGCCTGGTGGATGGGATTTGCACATTTCTTTGCATGTCTTTCTCCTCCTTTGTTGCTTTTCTACATCCCTTGCATAATAATCTGCCTGTGAGTTGGTGCATTGCACTGAGGGTAAATAATTTTAAATGTTTTCCACACTGTTTGGGATAACTGAGTTTCTATTCAGTGAGCTATGAAGTACCCTGGGATCTGAGCTTGAAAGAGAAGGAAAACTGCTAAATATCCACTGAAATGTTGCTGTTGGACAGTTACATGCCATGATGAAAAGTGCATTTACACTTACAGAGCCACTGTGGATCTTAAATAGGAAACTCAGACCATCAAGCTGTTACTCATGTGTTACTGAAAATAAATAAATTGCTGTTTCTACAGCTTAATGATGCCAGATTTGTTACTGCATCTTCACAGCTAGTGCAAAGAATAACTGAGGTGATTTGACACTCTTGAAAGTGATGCTTTGTGTGACCATAAAATGTACAAACACATTTCTGTCACCTGGGGAGCAGGGTCAGCAGCATTTTCTTAATTGAAGCATAGGATTTACTCCACTGAAGAGAGATAAGTAGTACGAGGAGGTGGTATGTGTGTAGTCATTGTTGTTAATAATTAACAAAAGCTCAATGTGTTTTTCTCAAGTTCTCCTGATATTTCCTCTCAAATGAAGGGTCCATGCAGGGTGGAATGCAATCCTGTTAACACAGCTGACAAGGTGATAAGAGTGTCTTAATGTACAGTATAGGAAATTCTGTTTCTTGCAGAAATCAGTGTCCAAATCCTACTGCCTTCATTGTAGCAGGTCCAGCACTCTTGAATACACATTCTCAGATGACCATGTCTGGTGTTAAGTGGATAAACACACTATTGAATGATCCCGTCTGGCATTATTATTTGTGTTATTTGTGGGTTTTTTGAGCTAAAGTTTTTTGTTTGTTTGTTTGAAGGCAAGGGGAATGGAAACTGAAGGATGAGATTATACCTCTGTTGCTCTAAGAGTCCATGGTAGAGATGCCTTTCTTGTGTGCCCTCCAAAGAGATTAATGGTGCTATTTAGGCAGCAAGTCTCCTGTTTGTCTCCCTCAGTGTGATGGAATGGGAACAATAATATGTTTTGATGCCTTTTGTGTGGCATGTGGTTAATATGTAGTTGATATGTTGGAACAAACTGAAGTTGCATTGAGCCCCTCAAACTGCAGCCTGGGCTCTGTAGAAGTGTAGAAGAGAGCAGGGCCTCCTGAGGCAGCTCTCCAGTGGGATGTGACAGGCCAATGTGACTCAAGTACTTCTTGAAGGAATTCCCCAAAAGCACTAGGACAGAGCCTGAGTCCAACAGATGCTGGCACCAGCCTTGCCAAAAGCCTTCAGAGCCTCCCTGTTGGGCTGTGACAGTCACAGCCTTGCTCTTGTTTCTTGGCAGGAAGGTTTATTCGATTGAGGAGAAGATTGCTGGGGCAAGGCCCAGCATGGAGAGTAAACACTCTTGAATTGTGCCTAACTGTGCAGGACAAATATTGCCAGTCATGGTGAATTATGTGTAGAACTGCCATGGTTCATTAAGAGATGCAACACTAATCACAGGCCAGGCTGGCGGTTTTGTGCTGCTTGGCTGGTTCAGGTTGCTTGGAGGGGGACCATGTGTAAAGGCCTCATTGTAGAGCAGTGGGATGGAGGTGGAAGGGTGGAGGAAAGGGTCTGTGTCACCTCAGAGCCTTCACACTGACTCTGAGCCTCAGAGGGTGCCCAGAGGATATGGATCTCATGGATTAAAAGGTTTTACAGCTGGAGCAAATCCATGCAAAGAAAGACACTGATTAAGAAGAGAAGGAGATAGGACTGGAAGAGCACTGATGTTGCACAGGGGTAGTCAGGGAAGGAGAGCCAGTGGCAGAATATAAATCCAACAAACATGCCAACATCTGTAGGGCTGGCATTCTTGCTGGAAGAATCTTTCTGCAGTCATCCTTCCCTGAAGCCACAGGGGCCAGTGAGATGAAGAGGAGGTTTGTTGGGGCATGCTGCTCCATGCTCCTTGCCAGCACTGTTTTAATGCTCACTCTTCTGCTCTGCTGCAGTGCTTCAGTCAGAGAAGGAGTTCCATGGTGCGGCGAAGCGAAATGATACAGCCAGGATGGAGGAACTCATCAGCAGAGGAGTTGATATCAAAGCCAAAAACAATGTAAGTCCTGGGTTTTTCCACCTTCAAGCTGCAGGAAGTGCTGAGGGCATGTTTCGTGTGGCTCCTTAAGGCTACTCTTCTCATTAACTGCTTAATTTGTCTAAGCTTTAAAATACAACACCCAGTGCTAAATAGGGCCTGTGGCAACCAAGGAGTTTTCACAACACACTGAGACCCTCAGCATTATCATTCTGGCCACACTGGAAAGCTGCAAGTGTCAGATAGACATGTTTGCCATGAAATGCTTTGATTTTGCTATCTCTGTACAGCAAGGCTGTGGGAAAAACTGTTTCTGGTGCAGGTCTTTCCTTGTTAAATACAGGATTGCACCCATCCCTAGTATTTCAGTCTGTCCATTTATGGTCAGCAATGTTCTTCACTTTGTGCTGTCCTTGTAGTCCAGAACTGCAGTTCCTGAGTAGAAGGTGACTAAAACCTGTCTGCCTGACAGGAGAGCAGAGACAGAGCGCTGTGTCCAAAGAAAGCTCTGCACAGCGTGAGAAGCTCTGGCTCCACAGATGGCCAAGGATACTTTGGCTTTCAGAAGGGCTGGTGGGTACACACACTCTGCATCCATCAGCCTTCCCTGCCTCTGTGCTTCCCTTGCAGACAGAGCGGACTGCCCTGCACTGGGCAGCAGGAGCTGGGAGCGTGGATGCTGTGCGGCTGCTGCTGGATCACGACGTTCCTGTGGATGATGAAGACAGTGTACACAGGCCACTCTCCTTGCATGTGCTGCAGATGTGTTCGGTGCTGGGGACTGGGTGCTAGGCCATCAGTTACAGACTGCACCTTAGCCCTGGGTGGGTGGCACAGGGTGGCACACTGAACCTGCTGAGCAAGGGCTGCAGCAAGTCTTGTTGGCACATGTGTCTGTGCTCTGTATTTTGGCCTTTTCCTTGCATGCACAGTGGACTTGGAATAGGCTTGTAGAGTCTGAAGTTTTCCACAGAGCATGGGGATGCTTGGCTTCTGATTTTGTTGATGGGGCTTGTGGGATAACAGTGACAGCCAACAAGCTTTCTCTCTCCCATACAGCCAGGCTGATACACACCATTAAAAAGGTAGTAGCTGCCAAGAAGCAGGTCTCTGCACAGTTGCTGTGAATATCTGTGACAGGAATAATAATAACTGGAGAAAGTGCAACTAAAAATATACCAGTGAGAAACAAATAGATTTGGAAAATTTCATTAAGCTAAGAGGACAGTTTCCCTCCAAGGCGTGGATGGTGGTGGCTGCAGTTTAACTATAAGTATCTTTCTTCTTTCTTGCCCAGTTTGGAATGAATGCTCTTCTCCTGTCTGCCTGGTTTGGCCATCTCCGTGTCCTGCAGATCCTTGTCAATGCTGGGGCCAAGATTAACCGTGTCAATAGGGTGAGGGTCTCCCTGTGTGGATCCATCACTTGGCTCTAGACAAGTTGGGGGTCAGAGAGAGGTTTACCTGTGACCTCAGTTGTGTGTGACAGCATCTGCTCTGGGGACTGCCATCTGCACTCTGACTTATCCCTGAAGCATCCCTGGAGCTCTAGAGATGCACACAGCTTCCTCATCTCATGTTTGTGCAGTGCTGACATGGAAGGTGTTACAGAAATGGGAAATGGGTTAAGTGAATCAGCAGTCCTTGTATTCTAAATCAGATCTTATGTGGGAAAAGGGGTATTAGTATTTCAGTCATAACTTGCTGTCTTGCAGCACAAGGAAGTTTAGCCCCAGAGATGCAGGGAGGGATGAAATAGGCCTTTGCTAACAGGAACAGGTTGTCAGAGACTGATCGTCCCACAGTCGTGGATTTGTTGAATGGGCAGTCCTTTGTCTCCTCTCCAGAATGGCAGGAACCTGCTTCACTGTGCAGCTCAGAGGGGACACATCCAGGTCATGGAGTTCATCATGGAGAACTTGGAGGATGTGTGTGTGGATGAGACAGACAAGGTAGGAAGGCTTTTCACAGCTTTGTTTTATGAAGTCTGGTCTTCCTCTGCTGAGTTCTTGGGAGGAGAATCTGAGTCTCTCCCAGAAGTCTTCCTGCAGAGTGAGCTTAGGAATGATTAGGATTCTGGCTCTGGTCAAGCTTCTTGCACAGATGATCTGATCTTGTGCTTTCTGAGCCTTTTGGACTGTGTTTCTGTTTCCTTTCAAAGATGGACAGGACAGCGTTTCACCTGGCCGCAGAGTACGGGCAGCAGGAGGTGGTGGAGTTCCTCATTCATCTGGGTTGTTCTCACACTTCCAAAGACAAGGTAGGGGCACAAAACCACATGCAGGGAAGGTGAAGTCCAAGGATTAGGGAATGTGAAAACCAGGGAACAAAATAGCAAATGAGGCTCAGGCAGCCAAGTTGTCCACAGTTGTTACTATGGCTGTGGTATGTCAGGGCTTTTCTTCCCTATCCACTTCAAGCCATTTTCTTGCTTATGATTTCACTCCAGTTCATGATTTCTCTCCAGGGCTTTTCAGGCAGGATACACAGGAAGCCAGGTGGACCATACCCAGTTTAAGGTAGGAGGGGTTCTTCCCTCACTGCTGCAACTGTAGGAAGATTGCCTTATATTTGTGGTACTGGTAACAACGTCCTTTTCAGCCACACTGGATGTACTCTGTGCAAGGTTGTGGTGTATGAACACTCAGTCCTGTGAGACATATGTTTATAAAGTAACGTTTACTTTCAGGAAGAAAATACAGCATTGCATTTAGCTGCTAAAAATGGACACCTCTCTGTGCTGGAGAAGATTATAGATGTCGGAGTGGACCTTGATGAAAAAAACTCAGTAAGTACACTTAAATTAAATCAAAACCACATCAGTTTTGCCCTTTTCCTCCCTAGAAATACTCTCCTGCCACAGTCATTAGGTTGAAAAGCCAGTATTGACAGGAGAGGTCTAGAAAATAGCTGATTTTATCTAAAGCCTGTGTGGGTAAAGGCAGGTCACACTTGCAGAGTATCAGTGAAAGGCGACATCCGTCTTGGACCAATTTCCGGCTTTAAAATGTTGCCTTCTCTTCCTGCTGTATCTGCTCACCTACCTTATCACTCCATTTAATCTCCCTTTCTCTTCCTGACCCTTGTACATTCAAGTGCCTAAATGGTTATTGAGTGTGTTTTAAGCTAAACTTCATCGTGCTTTAAAGTATTGACTTTGTCACTGAACATATGGACCTTGTGTTTGAGACCTCTCTTTTGACAGATCTGCTCTGGAAAATTATGTGGCTGGAACACAGTTAATGACTTAGATAGCAAATATTGGCTTAGTATCACTGTTATTTATTCCAGGGCACACTCTCAATTAAGATTATCAGCATTTTTTTTAGTCTTACTTGATTGCTGACTTTGAAAAGTGTATTTGATTGTGATTAAGATCTGAAGGAAAGGGGGAGCCACCTTCTGTGGTAACTGGCAGCATTTGTCTACCCCCACATGAGCTGCCCATTTTGCAAAGAGCAATAATAAAACCAGATTAAATCACTTAGAGATTCTGCTTGCTTGCTTCTGTTTTCTTGTAATGAAATGAGCTGAAACCCTCAGAAGGGAAAGCCAGTGATAGAGGGTCACAGGTTTCCAGTTTCCAGGAAAATGATTTGTCTTCACTGTCCATGTGAAATCTTTTTTGGTTTATTGATGGGCTGGAAGGGAGGAAAGGTAGTGAACACAATGTCTGTCTTGTGGCCCACAGCCAGTGACATTCAGGACAGAGCAGTCCTCTGGTATGTCCAGGGCAGATAACTGTGTCCTCTATTTTTGTAACAATTGACTGGAGATCCCTGGCCCTCGGAACTGGTACTGTAGCATGTCATGGATTCAGAAGATGGGGTAGAGTCTGACTTGTTCCACTGCTCTATCTCAGCCTTGTCTACAGAAATGCTGCTTCTGTCCTTTCTTGCCTTGTGCAGGAAGGACTCACGGCTCTGCACCTGGCTACTGAGGGGGGACACAGCCTCTGTGTGAAGCTGCTCGTGGAAGCAGGTGCTGATGTCAATGCCCAAACCCAGGTTAGCTCCATGGAGGTGATTCCATCCCCAAACCCTACTTTGAGGATTTGTGCCCAGATCTGTGGCTTCCCAGGTCACCCATTATAGAGAGAGCCCTGCATTCAGGAATAGCACAGGGAGTTTAGAGGAAGGTAAATGTGGTTTTGTACAAAGAGGCAGGTGAGGCCCCCTGGGACTGGTTTGGACAGACAATCTCCCTGAATTTGTCACTGCTGGGCCATAGGACTTTTGCAGGAGGGAGGAGGGAGCTCTTGGTGGGTAGTCTGTAAGAACTGCAGCCTCTGGAAAGAATCCCTGAGTAACATTCCTCTCTTCTGACCTGCCTCTCAGAAAAAGATGAACTGCCTTCATTATGCAGCACTGCGTGGCTATGAGGAGATAGCCAGGATCCTCATGGATGCAGGAATCCACAGGGATGCTCTCAATCATGTGAGTCCCTCTCAATGCTCTCACCACTAACAAAAAGATAAAATCTGTTTGTGGAGCTGCTCAAGAGCACCAAGCAACTCTGGAAGGACCAGTGCTGCAGTATGCCTGTCAGCCCCCAGTGCAGACTGGCAGCTGTGATAGAACAGGACATTCTGGGCACAGCATGGTCCTTTCAGTGCTATGAGCTAAGCTCTCCCTAAGTGCAGGATCTTCTTTCCACAGCAAAATGCATCAGCAACACATATTGCAGTCCTGCAGAACTTTCCAGCCATGGTAAAGCTCTTCATCAGTGCAGAGTGTGACCTTGACATTCCAGATAATGTAAGACTGCATCTTTGTTCCTTGTGTTTGAAATGTGAACCAGTTTCATGGGAGATTTTATCACCTTGGGGACAGGATTAAAGAGGAGTGCTTTAAAATGTGAAGAACCTGGAAGTGCAGCTCAGGAAATGGGAAATCTGTGAAATTATTCTAAGTGTTGCAGTGAGGTAATCACTTGGTATGGTCGATGGTATTTAATTTAATCAATGGTATTTAACATGAGGGCTGTGCTGTGTCCCCTGCAACACTGCATAGTCAAGCTCTCTCCTCCTTGATGGAAGCAGTTAGGAGAAATTTCGAGATGGAAGATACTCTGCAAAATGTTTGGAGGGCTGAGAATAGGAGGCAAGCCTGGAGGTAGCTGGTTGTCTCACCAGATTGTAATTTTCTGAATGAGGGGCTTTGTGTAGCTTGTTTCGGTCAATCGTCATACTTGTAGCGATGTTCTCTCCTGATGATACCATAAAATTGACACATTTTATGTTCAATTTTACTGGTTTCCATTAAACAGTCCCAAGGCTCCTCCTGGTAGTGTTCTGTCCCTCCAGCCTCCCACTTGTCCTTCTCTGGAGTGTAGTCCTTTCTCCCTCCTTCTGCAGAGGCAGCAGACCTCACTCCACATCGCTGCAGACCATGGCAGGCAGGACATTGCTGAGATGATTCTCATTGCAGGAGTTAATCTGAAGCTGACAGACAAGGTAAAGGTCTCCATGGGTGAAACAGGTTCTGTGAGAGTATGGAGGGGAAATATACACAGATGGTCTCTACTAATGTTTTCCATAATTTTCAAGGAAGGCTAGTAATATTAAATTTGGATATTTCCAGGGATAAGCCCTTAAAACATGGCTGAGTAAGTTATTTTGGTGTGTTTTGCCGGAAAGAAGTGACTGATTCTTAGACAGGTGGAAAATAGATAACACAATGAACAGCACTTTCCTTCTCAAAGTTGTTCTAGTTCCTTTTACTTGTACTATCATGAACAGTAATATCAAAGATTTCCTCAAATAATGATAAATAATATACCTGAAATATTACAGCACCCATGTTCTAAAAAGTTGAAAGAACCTGTTTGGTATAGATCTGCCACTGTTCTGGGGTTTTTGCCAGCTAATAAAATCAACAGAACAAATTTCAAGAGGCCTGAAAATGTAGTATGTGCCCAGAAAGTGCTGGAGGGACTTGGGCAGGGATTAAAATAGTGTTTGCCATTTGCAGTGGGTTAGAGCAAGTGTCAGACCTGAAGCCACCTGGCTGAACTGGCCTTCAGCTGTGGTGAATGTTTGTCACCTTTCAGCACACTGTGGAACTGCAGTGACACTGACACTCAGCACAGGGGACACATTCACACTTTTCTGTATGAAGTTGGGTTTCTGCTCACATCTGAGGCTGTCACTGTTCTTCCTGTTATGCCTGGTGCCTGGGCTGGCTCACTTTCCTTCATGCAACTTTTAAATCTCTTTCATTTTGCCTTCTGATTTTAGATAGAAATACAAATCTCCCCCTGCCCGATCCAAAATCATATTCATGAAAGGAACATAGCCACATTTCCATAGTCCCATCAGCCTGTGCTTCTCCTAGGAGACTGTTTCTAATCATGTGTATCTGGAGCCTATAAAATTAATGAGGTTGGATAAATCACTTTGGTTTCATGTGTCAGCAAACCTGCTGTGCAAAAGGCTGTAAAATACCTTGGACTGCAGAGCTGAGCTAGTCCTCTTTTGGTTGCTCTCATGTTGGTGGGTTGCAGGAAGCTTTTCCAGTGGCTCCTGCAAAACAAGCAGATCCCTTGTAGCAACAGAGGAGATGCTGCAGAGCCTGGAAAGCCATTCCCCATGCCCTGAATGCAGGAGCTCGACATCCGCTCACATCTGAAGTGTTCACAGGTGAAGAACAGGTCCTGGCTGGGTGCATTACTCAATAGTCCATATGCCTGCTGCTGCAGATGCTGCGTGGGCATGGAGATGACACCTCCTAAGGTGCAAAGTCTTTTCCAGTTCATTTTCCCTTTCTAATTTCAGCAAGGGAAAACATCTCTGGATGTTGCTGCCCGAGGCAATCACATCATCTTGGTGGACATGATTATCAAAGCTGATCGATTTTACAAATGGCAGAAGGTGAGCAGCTTACACAACAGCCCCTGTGCTTTCTCCTCTCCACTGAGACTCCACATGCCAGCTGTCAGAGAAGAATAAATACAGGACATCCCGTGACACCCTGACCTCTATCTTCATCCCTTTACTTAAGAAAAACAGAAGTCCTCACCATGCCAACAGCATCTGCTTAAGGCTTTCCTTATTTGAAAAGGCCTCTGTTTTTAGAAATCCCAGGCAGCACTGATGGGAATAGGGGTTTCCAAAAATTATTTAACGGTTGCTCCCAAAGGGATAGAATTAGTTTGTTTTCCCAGAAGGAGAAATTGAAGGACTGAGCGGGAAAATGCTTGGCCTGAGGTCACCAAAATGGGATTTTGAGAGTTTTTCAGCAGTGAAAGGAGAGAGCTCTTATTGGAGTCATACAGACAGAAAATTTCTCCCTCAAAGTGCAGCCTCTCAGCCCCAATCTCCCCTCTGGAACCCTGCCTGCCCCAAGTCTGTGCCCAAACCAAGCTGAGCAGAGTGAGCTGAAAGTACAGCCCAATGTCACATCCTTTGTGTGTTCTTAAGATTTTGGTTGTCTTCCCATAGCAGAGCTCTAGAGGGGGAAGAAAAGGAAGGAAAGGAGGGCATTTGCCTGTGGCTCAGGTGCAGCTTTGGGAGTCGTGCTCAGTGTATCAGGCTCTTCCATTGGCTTCCCATGCAGCCTAGGGAATGTCATGCAGCCTCTGCAGCCTGCCATGTAAGCACTGTGAGCACGAGCTGTTGTTGCAGGGAAGCAGGAAATTTAATTGAATGGTTCTGCCCCAAACCCCAGACAAAAGGCAGTGTAGAAATGCAAATGAAGATCCTCAGGGGCTTCCACCAGGAAGTGGCCATTAACGGCATTTTAACCTCACAGAGTGAAATGAGAATAAAGAGAATAAAAAAATGAGCTGTGCCAAAAGGAACTCGCAGGGACCACGGAGCTGAGGATATGGGAGGATGCAGAACCACAGGCACTGCTGCAGCACCTGACTGACCCTCCTGTTCTGGCTTTGCAGGACAACCTGAACAGCGACTCTGGCTCATGGGTGGCAAAGCACTTGACGTTTAAGCAGGATCACAGGCTGGAAACACAGCACATTCGCTCAGTCATGTGGAGATTAGCCACTAAGTACCTCAAACCCGGGGAATGGAAGAAGCTGGCACATTACTGGAAATTCACGGATGACCATGTTAGGGCCATTGAGCAACAATGGACAGGTATAAAAAAGCTTCCCAGGTGTTTTCTTTTCTTTCCTTGGATTTTGTTTCTAGGAGATAAAGCTGCAGTAAGAACAAAGCATGAAGAAAAACAGTTGGTTTATTTGAAGGAACCAAAAGATTAGGTTAAAAATTCTGGTTTTGCTGAATGTGGAATTACCTACACACTGTAATTTGTCTAGGAATAAAGCATGCAAGCAGGGGAATTAGTGGTTCTTTGATCACTCCTTATGAGACATTTGGCAGGCCTGTGAGTTCTTGTTACAATTCTTGTTCTGTAGAACAGAAGAAACTTGCTGGTTTTACTTTTTTCTTTTGAGTGAATTCTTTAGAATTTAAGAAATATATTAGCAGAAGCAGAATCTGAGGGTCAGAAACAGATCATTGCTAGTTTGGCTGTTGCAAGAACTCTGTAGTTTAGATGATGTGAGCAAGGGGCCAAGCTGTGCTCTGAAGGCAGAAACAGTATTGCCATTAAAGGCTGTGCAAAAACCCAAGCTCAGCCATAGGCACTTCGTAAAGTTCCACACAAATCCAGCAGTCACATCACAACCAGGAATTAAAACCATGCTTTACAGCCTCCTAGTGAAATCCAGACAGGAGGGAGGGGTGTGCAAACCCACCAGGGCAGAAATCTGCTCTGGTCAAGGCCGTGCACTCTGAGTGTGGGATTTCATCTGTGGTTTGATCCTACCAGGCACTAAAAGCTACAGGGAACACGGCCACAGAATGTTGCTGATCTGGCTCCATGGTGTGATCACTGCAGGAGAAAATCCAATCAAGGGACTGTATGAAGGCCTGGTGGGGATTGGGAGAAGAGATTTAGCAGGTAATACTTTTGTGTTCCTTGCACACTGAGCATTATTTGAATTAGTTTACCCAAGTTCTGGGCTTAGACAACGTACACAGAGGAAAAGTTTACTGAAGCCAACCTACATGAGCTGAAAGCACCTGCTCTGCTCCCTTGCTTCCATTACATGTAATCTCTTTCTCTTAAGTTTGATAGATGAACAGATCCTGCCATGACTTTATTTTTCTGTACAGCAGATCGTTCTCTCTTACAGAAAGTATCAGGAAAAAAGCAAATGCAGACTCCACCTCTCCACGGAAGTGCACAGCAATGTAACGCCAGGAGCATCCTCAGCTGGTCTCAGAGCTACAGGAGAAACACTTCTCTGCTGCTGAGAGAAGGCAGATGCAACCTAAGGGCTTCTTGTCACAAACTGCTGGCACTGCTGCATCCTTCTGGACAGGAAATGACAAGGATAAAACAAATGCTCATGGTTAAAAATTCCTCTACACAGAAGGGAGATTTTTATCAGCAAGTTCAAATGGTCTGGGTGCTGTAATGAGTTTGGTGAGCAAGCCTTGTCATACTGCATCAGGAAATATCACAGTTTTACTGTAACTTTTCTGCAGCACATTTTTGTATATAAATTTTCAATTGTCAAGTTTTTAAGTTAATGAGGGCAGAGGCTTTGTTTTCAGGAATGTTCTTTACTTATTTGTAGGGGGTGTCTCAGGCCCTAGGCATGTTCATACATTCCCACCACAAGAGGGATTGTGATCTTTAATGCTTTGACTCTTCACAAAATTTTGAGAAGAGTAATAGCATATGCTGTTTATAAATGTACATAAACATGTATGTTTATAAACCAAATAGGTGACTCTAACCTTTTCGTAACATTTTCATTTGTCATGTAATCCTTCATATTTATTTGTTTACAGCATCTCAAGGGGAAAATAATGTCTGTACTTCAATAAATCTAGATTTTACCCTTTCAAGGTGCAAGTTATATCTTGTCATCTGTATTAAAAATACACTACTGCATTCTTTCTAAGACCTAAACCAGTACAACCTTATAAGCAAAGCTTGAGAGGAAGTCAAGGAGGTGGTGGTGGTTTTCTTCATTTCCAGAGGTGTTTGTAGAAGCAAACCAGGACTGACTGCAGTGAGCTAGGCTGCTATTTTCTTGGAGTCAAAACAAGTGACACTTGCTGAAAGTGAAGTTTTATTGAAAACCATTTTTAAGCAGCAAGAAAGTTAAAAATTCAAATGCTTTATTTCAAATAGAAACAAACTAACTTACAACACAATATACGAAGCAAATAAGTGAGGGCAACATTGACACTTAGACATCTTTTAAATCAAATATTGAACAAAAATATGTCAGCTTATAAGTACAGAATCTGTGGTAATATATACAGCCGAGTGAAAAATATAAAAAGAAATACCGTTCTGCTTAAGAACATGATATAGTGAAGACTTTGGTAGAAAAAATGTCTTTATTTTTAAAAGTGTAGTCTTCAAAGATGCTTCCTTGAATCCAAAGACTAAAAATGAAACAGATCTATCCCATTACACTGCTGGAGGTTGCTGTCCACGGGTAGTTCAGCGACTGTTGATCCTGTTGGAATCACACAGTGATAATCGGCTAACACAAGGGGAAAGGCAGAGTGGGAGCAGTTGATTGTACACAGGAAGACAACCAAACCAATGCCTCTGTTTCACTGGCACTCCCAAGCCTACTGCTCTTCTTGCTCATTGCTGGTGTGAAGGCTGATCTTTTGGACTTCCAGCTCTTCTGCACTGACCATGGAGGGATCGATGGCTGCGTACCGGGTACCGTGGAACTGCAGCAAATGGATCTGTTGGACATGGGAAATAATACACAAATAGGTGTGGGAGCACAGTGTCTTGGTAAAATAGAAACATTCCTTCTGAGCAGCTTGTGAGGGTGAAACCATGGCTCTGGAGTACAAGAGTTCAGAGACACAAAATCCCCAAAGCTGGCCCAGCATGGACACAGCTGCTCCCAGCCCTGCCCCTGTGGTAGCAGAAGCACAGAGCACACAGGGAAGTTAAGAAACAAAGGCAAGCGCAACAGGAGCTTCCTTCTGCTGTTCTTATGGCTAAACACATTCATAGATTGAATTCAGGAACTCACTTGAATGTACAGGTTGACCTCAGCACTCCTGCAGAGGTAGGGGAAGTTGCCTCCTGTTTTGAGGTGAGCTCTCCTGGCATTAGGGTAAAGCTTATACATTTCTTCTTTTGCTTCCGTCGAAAGCGCGCTTTGGTCGAACACCTATGGAACAAGTCCCACAGTGAGTTCTGAACCTCAGATTTTGTTGTTATATCAGATTGGCTGCATGCTGCTCCTGGAAGTGACCCTCCGCTTCTTTGTGGAATGGTGTTAATGAAACAGAAAACAAGCAAACCTGGGCATTGACAGCTAGAAAGCCAACACTGTAATACTGAAATTTCTGGCAAAAAATATCTAGTTCATAACACAGCATAGAAAAGTTGCCCAGTCAGCAGAAGGACTCCCTAAATAGGAAGTCACATGCTGCAAATGCTTGCTAAGTTGCTAACTGAATATCATGGCTCCACGTGCCAAAGAAAGGAGATAGTGTTTAATTAAAAAATTGAGATTCACTTACATCCATAATGGTTACAGGGATGTCTCGGATTTTGTGAGGTTCTACATAGGAGTTCTGGCAGTTGAGGGTGAGTCTTGAGGCCAGCTCGCTCTGGCCCAGGCTCTCCAGCTTGCAGTAGAGAGAAACATTGATTAACAACATATTTCACTACAGGAAGTTAATGCAATATTAAAAATACAGCCAAAGAGAAGGTAGTTTTAAAGGCATGAAGGTTAGTTCCATGAGTTGTTCCTGCCCCAAGAGCATGGCCTACAGATCTATCCCAGCATTTTCTCCTTTTCCACCTCAGTTCCTTAACTCCTCTTGATTGACACAAATAAACAGAACTAAGGTAGAGGGTCAGTGAATCAGTTAAACTGCTGGGGCTGTGACAGTCAACACCTGCTAAAGATCCACTTCTCATTCTTCCCTCTTGGGTCAGTGAATGAAGAAAGCAGCAGAAATATCTACAAACTCCCACTCAGTAAGTACAGAGTGACACCACAGCCATCAGAGCACAGCCACCTACCCTGTCCACCATGAAATCAATCCCATCAGCCATTTCAGGATCCAGAGGACCAGATGCAAAATTCCCAAGGACAATTTTTTTCAGCATAAAAGCAGGCATCAGCCAAAAGCTAAAACAGAAAGAAGATGTAACAATATCTTCAAGCACCAACAACTCAACATCATGATGCTGTATTGTAAATACTTTCTCTCCTTGCACAGACTTTGTGTTTTAACTTCAAATTCAATCCTTGAAGAAACTTCTAGTTACATGGCAAAAGGATACTTTAGACATTGTGAACAACACTCTTGTTGCTCTAAATGGTTTTGTTAAGCAACATCCACAAAGGATAACAGAACAATTTGTATAATTCCACACTCTGAATTGTTAACATTTCCCTTCTCCTTGTGGTGTGTTTTTAAAAGTCAAAAGTATTCCATCCGACACCTCCCTCCCCCAGGCTGGAATCAGGTTAGACACATACCCAACTAACAGATGTGACATTTCATTGCAAAAGAATTAATGCCATGAGTCTGCTTGCTTGTCTGTCTTCTTTACCTGTTTGCTGTCCACGTCTGATTGAAAATAGAAGTGTCACTAAAGGCATTACACAAGATCAGAGATTGGACTCTGGGAGATTTGTGTGTGTATTCAGCAAACTTTTGAGCCAGAAAGCCTCCCAGAGAAGCTCCAAAAAGGTGAACCTAATGCAAGGGAAAAGAAAAAACAAAACAAAACAAATAGATGATGAAATGTGACCTCTGAGCACAGTGCTTCATTACAAAAATAGGTCATTCAATTTTACCTTGTTCTTATAACCCATTTTTTGAAAGAATCACTGTTCCATTCATCTCCTGGTTTTATGTGCAATATAAATGTGATAAATACCAACAGAAGGAAATATTTCCCACAGGCTCACAATATCAATTTCTTTGTGTTCATCAAGCTTACGAAAAAACCCAAACATTTCACTTTGTTCTCTATAGCTATCCCAGCCCAAGAGACTCGACTGTGGTGTTCTGTACTATGTGAGTCAGGAAGGATAACTTCCACAGGATCTCACTAAAAATGAAGTTAACCCATACAATTTAACAGGCCTGGAATAGCAATTGAATTTAGGCCAAGTATGACAATTTCCAAGGGCATTCACCTTCAAAAATAAACTAGTTTCAAATGTGAAAATGCAACACTGCCTCTTTATTTATAGGCTGTAGTTTTGTGTCCTATTTTCTCCACTGGTTCTTAAATGAGACTGTTTCAAATATCAGGTTTTTATTGCAACAATTTGTCCACTTGTCTCAGAGCACTCACTTTATCCAGCTGAAGGTGGTCTAAGAGTTTCCTGAATCCATCACAGAACTCGAGGTGATCCCAATACACTGGATACTGCAACTAAAATAACACAAAGTTAGAAAAAACTGGCTGAGCTCAATCTGCTTCAAAGTTGTACCAATTCTCACATTTAAGGTTTCAAGACAATGCTGTGCCTCTCCCATGTTATGAAGTTCCTCTTCAAGGTCCCCAGAGCCTGAGGGTGCCAACACCTCCCCCTCAGTTACACAAAAACACACAAAGTGCCACAGAGCAGAGTTTGCTGGGGAAAGTGCAGCATTGCCTCAGTCTGTGATCAGTGGGAGGGGAGGCTGGAATGGTTTTTCAGTGATTTTGTAGCATGTAACAGATACAGAAATCATCTACTGCTGCAAAAGACAGCAGTACTCCTAAAGCCAGGCTGTTTAATATATTGTACAAATCAACACTTCAGCTCAGGAGCTGAGAAGCCCCAGAACTGCAGGCTGGTAGGATTTAAGGAGTGAAATAGCATCTGCAGCTATTATATAGCCTAAGAACCATGTTATCCACCATCCCTAAGAAAAACATGGAAACCCTGAACTAACTCACGTGTTTGCCTCAGGGCTAACAAAGATGCAGTACTTGTGTCCAGTACACATAAGGAGAAAAGTCAGCTAAGAAGTCAACAGTGTGCAAGCAAAAGGTTTTTAGTAAAGTTAGCATAAAGTTTTTTGGTGGATTCCCTAAGTCAAAACTAAGAAGTTCATTATCCAGCCTCTAATCAGAGCAACAAGTACACCACCTTTGACACAGGGCTGAGAATACTCACAGCAATAACTCTGTAGCCCCATCCAGTCAGTGCCAGAATTTGCTGGAAAAACACATCTGCAGTTCCACTCACAGGAGGGAGAAATATGAGTGGGCAGCGAATGCTCCTTGGTCCTGCATCATACAGGGACCAGACTTTACTGTCATCATCATCTACTATTATCTGGAAAGAGAGGCACAGAGGGGAGAAGAAACACAAGTGAGGTTCTTCAGCCAGCTTCCAGGATGGCTTCTAAAAAATTCCAACTTTTACTAAATGTTATAATACTCAGGATCTTCTTTTACTCTTCTTCACAATAGCTTTCAGGCTGTTTTCTAACTGAAATGACAGTGTGGATACAGCTGGAACAGAATTGTGGCCATCAGACAGAATATTTTGTTCATTGTGACATAAGCTGGATAATGAACTGCACCTCAGGAAAGGAGCCACCATGCTCAGGAAAATCCAGGAGGTCAGTTCAGGGTACCAAGAGCAGCAGCTGGAGGCTGGAAGAGCCAGCACTGCCCCAGGGACAGCTTTTTAAACAACCACTGATATTTGCATCCATGGACACAAGATGTTACAGGTCTGGAACCATGCAGGCCTCTGGAATTAAGCAGCTATCACCACAAATTATTGATCTGAAACACTTACAGTTTCCTGCCAGAAACAGAGATACACACAATTCCCAGGGCAGCAGTGCAAGGCTGACCTGCAGGGAAAAATGCTTCCATCATCTGGCAGCATCTCAGGAGCATCTGGATTGCCCAGGACACACAGCTGGCAGAGGGAGATCACTCACACACAAGGTGCTATAATGAGCAGCTCCTCATTCAGTACCACAAGTCCTAGCATAATTAGTACCTTCAGAAGTGTTAAGGATTGGATTTTTTTTTAGCAGCACCAAAGCCTGACTTGTTTTAACAAGGCCTGTTCTACCAGAAACTGCTTTCTATATTCCAGATGTTCTTTCAACTCCACAGCCCACCAGAAGCTGCATCTTGTATCAGATCAACAAGCACAAACCTCTGGGGAAAGCCTGAGTAAAGCAGCCAGAATACATCTCCTCTGTATCGAGATTTTATAGCTTTTTGAACAGTAAGATACAAGCAGAGTTTGCTCTTCCAACCTAGCAATTAAGCCTCTCAGCAATCAGAGAACAGTGTATCACAAATCAGATTTGCTTGACTAACAAATCTGCTCCTAATAAAGCCAGTATTTCAGGCTCTGGGAGCATGTGAGGAATCACATGTTAATGTTGTTTTCTAAAGTCTCTATTAAAAAAAGACAGATTGCATACCAGAACTTCCAGACCACTGAAACCATTTAAACATAAACCTTGTACAAAACCCCTCCCAATCCCCACCACAGCAGCTCCTTGCACACAACCCTTGGGCTCCAGGCCTTGCAGCTCTCAGCTGTAATTCCATCAGCAATGTTGGATCCATTCAGGATGGCTACTACCAAGTTTACCTTTAGGAGTATTTCCAAAGGCAAACCACAGTCTTTGAAATGCCAACACCAAAGTTAGCTTCAGCTCTCTTGGCATGAACTGAGAGATAACATTTCTTTCCTCCAGCCCAGACAGTGAATCAATGGTTTAAGCACTTGCTCTGGTTGATTCCTAGCCACATGCTGGACAGTTTAACTCCAGCTCCTGAGCTGTGTAGGCAGCAGTGTGGTTAACTCCTGACTTGGGAGGTCACCAACCTTTTTCTTGTTCTGCTTGATCGATCAAGATCAGCTACAGTTCACACAGAAGGTAAAATCTTCCTCAAAACAAAGAGCAGAACTTTTTAGCAGGGCCAGGGTGTCCCATAATGAAAACTTTTAGGAAAGACTCAGATAAGAGAGCAAGTGGTGTATGCAAATGGAGGCACACAGGCAAAGTAGGAGGTTCAGTTAAAAAAATGTTATTTTCTGTGCTGTACTTCCTATATCTGACCAGGGCAGGAAGGAGGATTGAGCTGTGGATTTCCTGTGCCTGTGAGGAGAAACATCTCAGCACATTCTCCAACAAACTGCTCTGGCTCTGCTTCCCCAGGTTGGTCTGACAGCAATTACCAAGGCTGGTCACTCCCTCCTCTGTACTGCACATGCTTTGCACTTCTGGCAGGATAATGCAAGCATATGTATTCCCAAAGACTGCTTCAGAGATTAATTACATTTTCAAATTGGTTTGTTTTTTTTTAATGCTTTCTTCAATAACCAGGACTAGCTCATTTATTTCTTCATACCCCACATCCACCACTGTGGCATCATTTGCCTTTTGAGGAGACAGAAGCACTCAGGAGGGGAAGGCGTTCCCGAGTCTGAAGGTCACCAGGTCACCACCAGCTTCAGCTTACACACGCCCCCAGTTATGAAACCCTGAGCACTGGCAGCAGCTGAAGGCAGTGGCTGCTGGCACTGAGTTGCAGCAGGACCACATTCCCTTGAAACCACAACCTCCAGCTCCTTCCACTCACCACCCTGCATCCCACAAAGCAGAGCCTGAGAGCACCCACACATCTTTCTACTGAAATACTGGCCCCTAGCTTTGGTGACCCAGTGAGGCTCTGCCTGAAGGCAACAACACAGCACGTGGGGTCAACAGCAATGCACCTTTCTTCTCTACAGAAGACACAAACTGGCAAAAATTAATGAGAATCCTACAGCCCTTCCCTAAAGGTGCTTCTGCAAGCCCACACAGCCACCCAGATAAAGGAACCACACCCAAGTCAGCTTAGGCCAAAATCAAACTGTAACACACTTCAGGCTAGACAGGACACTGCTGCTCAGCCTGCACAGCCACAGCAGTGGCCATGCTTGCAGAAGCAGGGTGGAAAGGCAGGGCTGGCTCTGTCTGGGCTGCTGCAGGTCACTCCAAACACAGCCCCAGTGAACCTGACCTGCAGGAGGTACACGAGGGCTCTGCTGGGTCAGGGGTTACATTCTGCCCTGCATGCCCTCTGCCACACAGCACATAGAGAGCAGAAGCTGGAGCCCTGCACACCTCAAACATTCTCCTGTGGCTCACTGAAAGGATGTGGGGAAATCCAAGCTAGATGAGAAAGTGGTTGGACAGTGTGATTAAGCAGAAGAAACTGCCTGGGTTTTTCCCCTGTGGTTAGGGATATTCCCACTCTCAGGACCCCACGTGCAGCCTGACTGCTGGGAAGGTGCACAGGACATTGCTTTGGCCTGAGGACAATGGGCAGGAACAGTGGAGCTGGCTCTGGCAGCTCAGTCCAGTGCACCCAGGCAGCTCTGAGAGGTCACACACGTGATGCCCAGCACACAGCACTCCCCTGGAACCCCTCCACCGGCATGGCTGGCACTAGGATGGCAGGTACTGCTGGCATGGCTCACAGCTGCTGGTTCCTGCTCCCACCACAGGCAGGAATGACCTCCAAGAAGCATGTGAAGATGAAGGGTGTGCTTTCATGCACTCACATGACACGTGGGACAACAGTTCAGGAGATAAAGCAGCCCAGTAGCACAGCCACAACTGCTCTTCATTAACCACATTGAGCCTCTCCCCCTAAAAAAAAGGGGAGATATTTCACTCACAAGATTTACATACCTTTTTAAGAGGAACTGTGCTTCTGAACCAGTTATAGTCAGGAGAGACTTTAATCTCTCCCATGATGTTAAGAAAAAACTCAGTTTGGGTCAGCCTGAAAAAGAGAGAGAATGAGAAATCAATACCACAGTTTCACCATGGGCAGCTCTTGAAAGCTGTGCTATGTAAATAAAGCAATGCAGGGTCATTTGCTCTTATCAGTTGATGGCACTACCTCTGACTCACACCAAGTTCACTTTTGTTCAGTTTTCATCAAACCATGCAATTATTCTCCCAAGAGGCAGTCACCTGACTGCCTTACTGCACCAACCCAATTATGAAATGATGATGCTTCTGTAGCAGCATTCCCATGTGACAGCTGCAGAGAAAGTCAATTGTGTTTCAGGCTCTAAGTGGCTCCAAAACCTAAAGCATGTTCTTGGTTTCTTTGAAATTGATAAGGTACTCCAAGTTTATAGCTAATAAATATTCATACAATTCACTCAGGAGTTCACACCACAGACATTATTTCTTGAACCTACTCAGTATTCAGGTCACGTTTTTCCATCTGAGTATAACCGACCCAAATGAGTCCCACAGCACATCAGGAACATCACCTGATCCGAGGCTTAATTTACAGAAAATCCTTGAAATTTTAATTCTATCCACACAGAAGCAGGCTCTTGTCAGGAGTTACCAATGAAGAAATCCTTGAAGCACACCAATTAATAAAGCACAATTTGATTCTGAGTTGGGTCCACACAGGAATGCCACTAATTCACTCCCCAACCAGAGTGTCCAAGCATACATAATGAGTATCTTATAATACTCCATTAATTAGTAATAAACACTGAGGTAGCTCCAAGATTTAACTGTTTGGGGTTTTTTCAAGCAGCAAGAGACCTTCCATTTATACAACAAACGGCATCAAACACTTCTGAAGTTTGCAGATTCAATAGCTTCACTCTGAAAGCCAGCTGCCTTGGGAGATTATTTTCATGCATTCACACACAGCACCAAGCATAGAAAAACAAAAACTTTTGCTCTTTGTTACTTAACAGTTGCCAAGTCTAAATCAGTAGGTTTTGTTTCTTAATTCTTCATAAAATAAGACCTCGTTGTGTTCTGTGTGTCACTCCAATTTATTTGTCCCTGCAGGGGAGCTGCTGGTGGGCAGCTTAACCAGTTTATGGGGTTACAGCTGGATTAAGTTAGTCACAATTTCCTCATCTTTCAGTCTTCATTTGCCATCTTCCAGGTACAGAAAATTTGCATTTTAAAAGGGAAAGTAATTTCTAAACTGCATGACAAACACACACCTTCCACAGAGCATGTGCTACACCTCCCATGTCCAAAGGTTCGAGGTGGGATGTTCAGCTCTGGGGCTGCTGCTCCAAATTTGTGTGGTTTCACTTCGGTGCTTGCACCAACTGTTCTGCTCTCTATCAAAGTCTGGCAGCAGGTAAAACTACAGCAAGAGTAAAGAGTACCTATTCCAACAATCCATAAAGCAGAGCAGGTGCAAGGATGCTTTCCTGGGCTGGGGGACTGCGGTCATTGGAGCGAGGAAACTGCGGTTCAGACTAATTCCTTTCCATAACCACACATCAATGGCTTTCCAAAAGCTCTTCAGAAAACAATAGTGTGACAAAATTGTGGCAGACAAATGACAGGAAATGCCTCAAAACTCACATTATCTTGGACTGTTACATTGGCAGGGCCAAGAAGCAGAAGGCACGGTGAGGGCCCCACACAGACACAGAGGTGCCAGAGAGGGAGATTTTTCCTGCTGCTCACTTGGTTGCCAGAGAGGGTTGGCAACCTCTTCCTGCTGTGATCACCTCACTACTTGTGCCACCACAGTCTTTCAGCACCCTTAATCTAACTGCTGGGGGCTGGGAGCACAAAGCTGGGTCATTACAGTAGGTAAGAAAAAGGTACCATGCAGGTGGACTTTGTGCTGTCCCTGTACCTTGCCTGGTACCACAACGAGTTTAGAGTCCACCAGAAACCCAAATTTTGAACTTCCCAGTTCATGTGTTACCACTCACAGAAGTGAGCCATTGGCCACTAACACCTGGGCTGATTT
Organism: Muscicapa striata striata; assembly: GCA_030060385.1. NCBI lineage: Eukaryota > Metazoa > Chordata > Aves > Passeriformes > Muscicapidae > Muscicapa > Muscicapa striata. The sequence goes on from JAREIS010000125.1 coordinate 1,143,673, forward strand.
CCACTAGCTTTCTTCTGAAGGAGCATCTATGACCACCACTCCTAAGGGCTGCCTTTCTTTCCAGGCAACTTGGATTTGAGAATGTCCTCTTATTGAAATAGTTTTTTTTCTCCTTTCCACAGAAACGCAGTACTAAGTTTACATACACAAATACTCATATTAACAACAATTACATGTGATTTCCAACCCAGGGAAGCTGAACCATTTGAGTTAAATAATGAACTCAAAACAGGGATCGAGACCACAAAGAGCCTGACGCTGGTCATGATCAGCATCTAAACACCCAAGTTTCATTTTTAGTAAAACCAAACAACCTGAAGAACTATAACCTCTTAAAAACAATTCCTCTGAAAGAATCACCTAGGGATGTACTCAGAGCACTTGGTAATAGTCTCCTTGTGAGTTATTCCACTACACTAATGACACAGTCCATTCATTATTGATTTTAAAAGACAATGAGAAAGAAGATTAATGGGTAACTGGGATATGGCAGCAGCACCTTCCCCTCTGCCCCAGCGCTGCTCCCTCCAACCCTGCCCCAGGCTGCCCACGGCCCCCAGCCCCTGCTCCTTCCCCCTCCTCAACCACTTTTCGTTCCACAGCTTTGCAGGGAGAAGGGGACAAAAGCCCACATCCCCGGCTCAGCTTTCCTCGCTGCAGCACAGGCTGAGGCAGCCCCTTCCCCTGAGAGACCCCCAGGAAATGGAGCCCCAAGGGCTTTGGGCTCCCTGCGGGGCCGCATCCCGACCCTCTCCCTTCCCTCCAGAGCCCAAAAGGCATCCCCGTCCCCTCCGGAGCAGCTTTTCCAGGGCTACACAGTCCCGAAGGAGCCGAGACCGCCCCGCTCGCCTCAGCGCCCACCCAGCCCCTCAGAGCTCCCTCCTCGGTGCGGGGCACTGAGAACAGGGGCAGGCCCGTCTCCACAGCGACGACCCCCGCCTGCCCCATCACAGCTGGGCGCTCACCGGCTGGCAGGGCCCGGGGACGAGGAGCAGGGCCAGGAGCAGCAGGGTCAGGAGCAGCAGGACCAGGAGCACCGGGGCCGCCGCCGCTCTCCCGCTCCCGCCCCGCGCGCCCAGCTGGGGGCACTCGCCGGCAGCCACTTCCGGGTGCTGCGCCGTGCCGCCCACGTGACCCCCTGGGAAGGGCGTGAGCAGGGCGGAAACATCTCCACGGCCATCGCTACCGAGGCGGAAGTGAGCGGTGCAGGCGCCATAGCTACCGAGGCGGAAGTCACGTGATCCCTGCGTTAATTCACGTGATAATTGCGTTAGAAGGGACTTGTTTAGACTCGTTTTGTTCCACCTTCCGCCACAGTCAGGGGCCGCTAGAGCACGTTGCTCCAAGCCCCGCCTAACCCGGCCTTGAACACTTCCAAGGATGGGCCGCAGCTTCTCGGGCAACCTGTTCGCTGCGGGGCAGCTCAGGTTAATTGAGGAGAGCGACAGGTGATACTGAGTCATTCCTCTAATGAATAGGTGGAGTCAATTAGCCCTGTTTAATTGGTATATAATAAATAGGGATTGAAGATGAGCTGAAGGAGCAGACCTATAGTCACCTGCAATTGTAGATGTGTTCTTTATAAGGCATGCCTAAGGGATACACTTCATTAAATAAAGGTATTTATGTAGTTTTCAACCCTGCTTGAAGACCACCCCACAACACGCAGTGTCATTTTCTACTCGCTCCCAAAATCGCTTTAGTTTGCCTGAAGTTTTTTCTGCTTCTATCTTAGCTGACCTTTTCACGAAATGCTTTTTAAAAAAAAACAAAACACGTTTATGAGATCAAAGGGAAATACTCCTCTCATATGGTATTTGGAACGAGGAATTAAAGGGCGGGATCGACGGGAATACATACACCTGGGCGGTGTGCCCAGGATAGACTGGGAGAATCCGGGGGCGCAGCTGGTCACAGACTACATTTCCCTCAATGCCACGCGGCGCCCCCTCAACCATTCAGTGCTGGGACTACATTTCCCATGATACCCCGCGTGGCGAGTGCGTTCACGCAGGGCGCGGCGCGGCGCGGTGCCCGCTGGGATCTGCAGTCCCGTGGTGACGCGCTATGCCGTCACGGGGGCGTTACCGGGGCGGCGGGGCCGGACCGCCGCCAGCGAGGCCTTGTCGGCGGCGGGGGGAGCCGGCCGGGCCCACGGCCGCTGCACCATGTCCGCCTGCCACAGCTGCGCCGCCGCCGCCCGCCTCTTCGGCTCCACGCTGCCCTCCGCCCGCAGAGGTAACCGCGCTCCGGCCGCCGGCCTTCCCTCACCGGGCTCGGCGGGGTCGGGCCCTTGGGCCCGCGGCCCTGAGCGGAGCCCCGGCCCCGCCGCTGCCGTTATCGCGCTGTGACAGCGGCGGGACGCGGCGGCTTTGCCCCTGTTTTTCCCTCCTTTTAGCCGTTTGCTGGTGTCACCCGCGCGGTGCGAGTGGGAGTAAGGGCAGCATTAAGCGGTATGAAGTATCGGAGAATTTGCCCTCGCTATGGCGAGAATAGAATTAATTTCAACAGAAGTGATGCTCAGCAGCTGTCGGCCAGCGTGTGTTACTCTGCAGTGCGAGTAAATGCATTTAATTGGCTTTAAAATTAATTACCTTAATTAATTAAAAGTCTACCTTTGTGGTAGCCTTAACTTGGAAAATTTCTCATAAAGATGGGCTTAGTTAGCAAAATTAATTATTTCCAACTTGGTACAAGGATGAGACTGTGCCAGCTTCTCACTGGAAGTTGAAGGACTGTGGGAGGTTGTTACTTTTTTTACTGTTTTTCCTTGTTTACGCTTTTCATTGTATTCCTGGTGTTACTGAGAGCAGACAAGCCATGTACTGCTTTGGGTGAAAAGTAGAACACCCCCAAATTGTGCTGAAAAATATCTCTGTTGCCACATTTGCAACAATATTTTCAATTACTCTACCCTCGCAGTAGCCTGATGAGTCAGAGATATTTTACTGCCCTTAAGAGGTGAGTTAACTCTTTGTAGGTGCCTTTACATTTATATCTCAAATATCACCTGTGCTGAAAGGTTCCAACCTGTACTTACAAGCCCAGCCTGTCTGGCCTTGTGCAACCCTTCTGAAACAATCAACTTTAAAGCAAGTACTATTTGGAGTTCATTACAAAATTATATTTTTTAAAATTGTGAGCTTTTTGGTTAGAACTAGGATTCAAAAGGATTATGTAAAAGAACAAATGAGGATAAAATGCAGGCAGAGCAATACAATTATTTAGAGTAATTACAATTATTTATCAGCTTTCAATGAAAGTTGTTTAAGATAAATGTGTGTGTGTCTTTTGAATTAAATTGTGTCTTCTGCTAGGTGCTTTGTTTGCTGTTGCTGGTTGGTGCCAGCTTGAGAGAGTTCAGAGTGCACAGATCAAGAAAATCAATCGAGCGTTATGTGGGACAGTTTCAGTTTGTTGCAGTCTCCCTGTCACTTTCCTTGAACCATAGGCTTGGCCCAAAAGTCAGTATTTATTTCATCAAGTATCAATTAAAGGTTAATAAGGTGTTAAGGAGCTTCCCATCATTTCTTAATGCACAAATCCGAGCACCGTGGATGGGTTCCACTGCTGCCAGCAATGTTAGGGACACGTCCTTTGAATTAAGTGCTCCGAAAAAAACAAAAAAAAATCACCTGAGCCACCCTGCCAGGTGTGTGAGCAAATCCTGCCAGCTGTTACATATTGGAACATTTATCAGAGTCTGGATTGGTCAGTGGCAGCTGCCAGGCATTGGGCTGGAATGTTGATTTCTCCTGGAAATCTCCTTCTGGGCTTATTGATGCAAGGAAGTAGTGGTGATAACTTTCTTACTGCTTCATTGTGTAATTTTGCAGTGATATCTTGTCCAAAAAACACCACTCAGACATCACGATAAGCGCATGAAGTTTTTCATGCTTAGCCACAAGCTGATGTAGCAGTAATATGATTTTTTTTTCCCTTGGTTTAGTCTTCACAGCTCAGTACTCAGTGCTGTGTAAGGTTTCATAGTTCATCCCATAAGTTCTCAGCGCATTTTCTGTTTCACAAGAGCGCTCTGAATTAAAATGAGGACTGAAATGTTTGTGCTTTTATGTTAGTGCTTCAGCCTTTCTCCACGGGCCAAATCTCCCTGTGTTACAAGGAAAGTTGAGTGACTTCAGGTTTTGTTCAGGGAGGCGAGGTGGTTGTTGTTTTATTTTAAGGGGTCTTTTCTCAGTTTCTAAACCAAATCTCAGTAAAGGAACCACCTCTGAGGAATGAGCCTCCAAGACAGGGAACTGCTCTGAACAGCTACTGCATTGTAAACACTCACCAAAGCTGATTCTTCTCTGGCAAGTGCACTTGGCACAAGGAGTCGTCAGAGTTCTCTGCACATTCAGTTAAAAGACACAACTGCTTCTGAGAGCCAGCCAGTGTTTTCAAGTTTTCTGTGATGTTTTCATAGTTTATCCTATGTAATCTAAAATGTGTTGCAGTTGCACTCAGCAAAGGGATTTAAAATGGGGAAGTTCACTGAATGTTATTCCTCTCTCATGTTTACAGACAGGAGCGATGCTGTTAGGAGAATTTTAAAAGATTAATTTTTAGTCATGTTAAAAATAGCTACAAGTCATCTTCAGGTTTGGGAATCTTAAGTAGCAAGTCAATAAACCAGCTTCAAATCTCATTTGACACTGTCATCTTCGTTGTACTTTGCAAAGCCCTGTAAGAGTTTTCCTGCTAAATTTAGGTTCCTCTTCTTTGTTTTTCTCCCTTCTTGTTATAGTAACAAGGTGAATTTTCAGAATATCCTCTTTCAGCTAAGTTCCCAGCTCTTAGTTGCTGTTGTTTCCTCTTTCAGAGCTGTGCTTCTCTTGCCGTTCTTACTTTTTCTTATTTTTTAGAGAGTTTTTAGATTTTCTATAGGATTCTCTCCTCCCTATAACAATAAAACTATGTATTATCAGCAAGTTTGTAATTGCCATTGTTGCTGTGTAGCTCTGCTGTCAGCAAGGCACAGAGTCCTTATCAAAACCAGAGAGCAAGTGAGAAATTTGCCACTTTAAATGCGAGAGATGAAATACTGATTCCAGGCTGTTGTCGATGTTGAAATCACAAGCACAACATATGCTGGCTCACGTCATAGCCTGCCATGAAATGCAATCCTGCCCGTGTTGCAAGAGCAGGAAAAGGCTCTGTAGTTTCTCAGTGAGGTGTTTTTTTTTTTTTTTTTTTTTTTGTGTTGGCAATAAAGTATTTCAGCAAAGTTAAGATTATGCTGAGTTTGCTGGTGCTGGCCTGTAGGTGAGTGCCAAATAGGACACTGCTTCTCAATTTTCCTCAGCACAATTTTTGCTGCCAAGAGGTGCCTCAAATTCCTGGAAACTAGTTTTTAGTGCAGTTCCCAACTGAAAGCCAAATCCAGACATTGATTCTGAAACACCTGGTTTTTGCATAACAAAGAGATTCTTCAAAGGTTTGTCTTGGGGGTGTTGAGTTGTTTCACAATAAAAGTAGGTTGATTGTGGTCAACATTCTGAGGATCAGTTTCATAACTGGGATGTTCCCTATTTCATGCCACGATAGAACTCTCAATTGTCTGATGTTAGAGGACCTGGAATTACTTTGGGGTCTTTTTTGGAAAACCCAGGCAGCTTTTAATGAGATGAACATTAAGGTGGTAAAGATCATTTACTTTGAATGACTGAAATGTGGATGTTCAGAGCTGAGCTGTGTTGCCAAAACCTTTCAGCTGCTGCACTTAAATCAGTTCTGAAATTTGGTGGCAATGGAATTAAATATTTTTAGTATTTAACTTTTTTTTTTTCTTTTTTTTTAGGTATTACTTGTGGTCGTACACGCATCCCTGTTTTAGGTAAACTTGGGACTTTTGAAACTTGTTCCCTAAAACGAATTCCTCTTAGAAACTTTTCAGAAACACCAGCGTATTTTGCTTCAAAGGATGGTGCAAGCAAGGATGGTTCTGGAGATGGAAGCAAGGTAATCTCCACAAACTGGGGGTTTCAATAGTTTATATAAAATGTTCTTTAAATTAAAAAAAAAAAAAATACTGTAAATTAATCTTGAAATCTTTTTCCAATTCCTGACATTTCTAATCCTTCAAATTGCTGCAACTGGCAGTGAAGAAAAAAATAAACTGTATTGTGTATTTGTTAGGAGATAAACCATGTAAACATCCCACAATGCTTTCCCCAGTTTTATATGTCTTTTTGCCCAACGTAAACTTGAAAACTTTATTGGATATCATAAATCAAGAACAGGTTTCAGGATGTCAGGAAAGAGTAGTAATCAGAGCTATTCTCCTTCAAAAGCCTGGTGCTCCCAAGCAGACTTTTAAAAAGTACATTTTTAATGTTTCTGGGTTTAGAACTGATTTAAGTAAGACAGGTCAGTGAAGACATGAGCTCATCTCTTGTTAGTCAGTTGTAGTCTATTTTTATCCTCGTCATTCTCCATAATTATAGTTAATGAACAGCTTCTTCAGATAAATGATTACCTGAGAATAAAACTGCTCTTTAGTCAGCAAATAACATCTTGAGTGTTCACAGCCAATAACTTTGCTTTAGCATGGTGGTTGTGAACCTGAGGAACTGTCCAGGTGGCACTGGTCTGTTCTAAAAGTGCAATTAAACTTTTTAAAAAATAAATAAAGAAAAAAAAAAAAAAAGAATAGTGTTTTTTTCTTGAAAAAGGTTGTGAGGAGAAGTCAGTAGGCAAGACAGGTTTAAAAATGGAGAACTACTTAGAAATGGGAAGAGAGATTTTTGCTGTTTCCTAAAATGTAATAACTTGAAGGCAGAGATACAGATACACGTAAAAAATGCAGAATTTCAAACACTTTGAAATACATGTTTTAGCATAGAATGCTGCACCTGCTGAGGAAGTGAGAGGAGCTGTGGCTTCAGAAACCCTTAGAATCCACACAGTTGAGATAATAAAATACTCTCTAAATATCATTTGTCTTGTTGTCTGGCACTAAAACTATAAAATACACCATTACAACACAGTTAACACAGCTTGTTTTTCTAGTGCCAGTCAAGCAGCTCTAATGCAGGTATGGGATACCCCTTCCATGGGCATCCAAGACTGGCAGACCTGGTAAATGCAGATGTATTTATAAGTAATTTGTAAATGTAAAGCACCTCCAGGTGTTTATGTCACATTCTTTTAAGTTTCCAAAGCCTTTAAAAAATCCTGACAATAGCTACTTTGTCATTCATCTCTTGCAAATTTCGAATTACTTGATTCTATAAACACACTGCTAAATGCCTGCTGTACCAGCTCCATTGTTTGGGGCTAATTGTCTGGAAATCTCTTTTAGAAATCTGTTGGTGAGGGTGGTGGTAAAAAGTCAAGCTCTGGAAGTTCTGGGAAAGGAGGGAACCAACTGCGCTGCCCAAAGTGTGGGGACTTGTGCACACACGTGGAGACCTTTGTGTGTAAGTTTTCCTTAAAACTTTCTTTTTTTTTTTAATAGGCACAGTGTGACTTTGTGATTTAGCATAGTCCTGATAGCTAAGTGTTACCCTACCTGATTACATGGTGGTGGGAATTTTGTTATGGTTAGTTTGGCCTTGTTAGTGTAACTATTTATTTTCTCTGTGGGTACATTTGTGTAATTCCCATGATGTGTGGGAATGTGGTAGTGGAATTCACATTGCCTGTGTGAATATGCATTTTTAAAATAATTCATGGCATTTTATATTTAATATCATTTTAGCTACAGATACTTCTATGTCTCTATTATGTAAGTATATACTTTATATATGTGCATTTGCAATGCCCATCCTTTCTTTCCTAAATAAAAAACTTTAATCCTGCATGTACTATAACCAAAGTGCTTATCCAGCAGAGGAATTAGTATCTGACAGATGGCTTACTAGAACAGTCTTCCATGGCAAAGTCAGAGCTATAATACATTCCAAATACTAGGCTGCAAAGTCCAACTAGAAAATCCAAAATACCTGTTCTCTAGCAACAATTGCTACTTTTGTTTTTTGGGATATTTTTGTTTGGTTTTTTGGTTTTTTTTGGGGGAAGTATAATCCAAATATATGCCATTTATGCTTTAGTTTCTATTAGACTTGAAGATATTTCATACCTTATTTCAGCATTAATGAGATCAGCTTAGAAAACAAAAACTTTTGTCAGAAAGCAAATACCCATTATTAGTTGGTGGGCTCAAGGAGGAAGTATCAAGCCATAATCAGACTTATGCACTAAGAGGCTTAAGACAAAGTCAGCATGAATATGTTCAGCAGTTGTTAATATAACAGCTGGCAAAAATAATGAGTGGATATATTGTTATTTGTTGCTACTCATATAAAATAGTATTTAAAATTATCAAATGTCATTAATCACAAGACAGGTCCATAATAATAATAATACATTTTTTATGTTAGAGGAAGGATCAGTCCTCAATTACTTTTTCTCCCCCAGAAATAAGGTTGTTTTCCCAGTTTGTTTGAAACTATAGGCAACAAGGTATTCTGCAAAACCTGGCACTCATTCATGGAACTAGAAATATGATCCTGTCTGGTGTTCAGTGTGGTCTCTCCATGGACTAGGTGTGGTTGGAAACAGGTCCAGGGATTTTTAATCTCATTTACCTTCCTATGATTTATGAGCAGGCAGAGATGTTTTTGAAACTCTCTCACGTCACTGTTGTGTTTCCATTGGTATTGCAGTTTGTGCTTTTATCTGGAAATACCATTCAAGTCTTGTCCCAGAACGATGCCTGGAAAGCAGGGATGTGATTTAGTGTTTTGTCAGTGTTGCTGGGAACACTTAAGCATGCCTGGAAACTTCCTTGGGAACAGGATTTATTCATACCAACACTATGGGAGAACATATCTTGATAGATGCAATCTGAAATTCCCAATAGTGAACCACTTGAGTTGCAGCATCAGAATAATACAGGTTCTTGTAAACAGCTTGGGACTGGAAACTCACTTTTTCCCAAGGTTCCTGTGAGTCCTGCTGAAGTTTTTTCTGGATTTGTGCTATTCTGGATTAGTCTGTTAATTTGAGCACACTGCTTCTCAACCACTCTATAAAGCAGCTGGAAAAGAGAAATTCTAATTATCTTAAAATTTATTGGGGGAAAAAAAAAAGCCTAAGAAAAATAAATCTGTCCCATTTTGCCCAAAATGAATGGGTTGCAAGTTGTATTAAGCCTACTGTAACTTGAATTTTTTGGATAAGCATTTGTTGTTGTTTAGTCAGGAAAAATTACCAGTTTGCACAGTTGGTTTGAATTGCCAACCTGCAGAGCCTTAAAGAAATGTCTAAAACCGAAGGAAAACATGCAATTAGCATTGGTTTCAGTTTAAATGTTAGATTTTGAGTCAGTTTGGGAGAAGTAGGGAAACAAAATACTGAATAAAAACCATGTTCATTAGAAAATTAGTTGCCACCGAGTGGCAGTGTGACAGGCTGGTTTTGCAGTGGGTTTGTTTTTGATGGAGCTTCACTTTGTATCTGCAAATCTTGCAGAAAGATTTGCTTGTCAGTGGTTTTCCAGTAATTAACGATGAAGGGAAAATAGGAGGCAAACAAAAAGTGATTTTGCTTTGACCTTCTTTCTCAGCAGTTCCTGTATTGTTTTGGGTTGTGAAAGTCTGTAAGGAGAGTTTGTGATCGGTGAAATAAGACTTGATCCTCAGATGTGGAGTGAAATCCAATAGCTGTAAAGCTGATTGACATAAGAAGCCTTATCTGGATGCTGCTTTTACTGTCTCCACCTGATGCCATCAGGTTACTCCATCCTCCAAAGCAGCAGTTACCTGCTACTGTAAACACTCAGAAGCTTCCCTGTTTTTTTTTTTTTTTTTTTTTTTTTTTTTTTTTTTTTGTTTTTTTTTTCCCTCCTGATTTGGGTTTTTTTTCACCTTAAAGCAATGTGATAGTAGCCCATTATCTCAACCCTACAACTTTTTTTAAGTTTAATCCTCTGATTGTTCCTGTTTCCTGTACATTTTGTAAAAACCTGGCATTTCTTTTTGTCAAGGTCAGCTCACACAGGCTTTAGAAATGCCTTTGCTAATGCAGCTTCTGTGGCAATGTTGTCTGATTAAAAACAACACTTGACTTGCATTTTGGCATACTGTAATATTTGCAGACATCCTAATGACAGGAAGTAGTTTGACATGGGTGTTCTTTGTTGTGCTTTTATGTGTTTGCTAAAAGAACATATGAGAACATGCCAGTGTTTAGGATTAGCAAAGTTGCCTGCAACTCCTTTTTTTTTTTTTTTTTTTTTTTTTTTTTTTTTTAGTGAAGTTTTAAAGGTGTCCCATGGTACTTTTGCAGCCCACTCCTTATTTTCTGTGGTTTTTTAATCATTCATGTGTATCTATAAAGGGACCAATCATTTTCATGGCTATTCTATCCTAAATAAGCCTTGTATAAGGAAGGAGAACAGGCATGTCCTCATGGCAGTGTAGTCATCATGAATATCAGAGGTGTTTTGAGTGAGCCCTGGGAGAAAGGTTGGGTTAGTTTTTTTTCCCTACAATATTGTTGCTAAATAATAGTTACATAAGAGGAATGGGTTGGTGCAAATGGATTTCTATCACATTCCCATGTGGCAGATAACAGTAGTTTGGAAGGTTGCCTGGAGAATTTTAAGGCTGTTACACAGAATTTCTTTGAAGTAAAGTTAATAAAGCTGTGTTGGTCGCAGTATTAGTTGCTACATTCTTGAAGTAATCTGTTGGTTTTGCTTATCCAGGTATAAAGTGGGATTAAGGTTAAGAAAAACCCCACCCACTCCTGTTTTGCTGAGCCAGTCCTATGGGAGACAACAAGTTATAAATAAGCAGCTTGTTTATTGCTAGAGGGTGTTGTTACAGTCAGCTGGTGCTAGTGTTCAAGCCATTTTCTACAAACCTTTTATGATTTTAGAAGTTTAGACATTGAAGTTTTCACAGAGTTGTTTTTCTACATTTACTTTCCTTTTAAATGCATTTACTTGTATATTTCCTTTAAATCTATCCTATTGCTCGTGATTTACATTTAGTAGCATAGTAATATGGCTAGAAAGGATCTATTCTGAATTATTTTTATTATTCTTCTCTACTGTCTGTTTTTATTATTTCAACTTTACTTTGCCAAAGGAAAAGAAAAGCAATGCAGGTTCTCATTTTCAGGGTTATGAAACCAACCTTTGCAGATTTCTTGAGACATAGTTCACAAAGTCAGCGGTAGGAGGGTTTAGCTTTTGGAATGTGAAAGAAATTTGTTCTAGTCTTGGCAGTAAAAATAAATAAGCAGAAGATCTTGCAAAACATTAAAGTCCTTGATGGTTTGTTGCATACCACAGCTGCCTTGGGGTGAGCCCTTTGGGTGAGCCCCCTGTGCTCAGTGTCCTGGGCTTGGGTGACTTGGGCCTGATCCAAAGTGTTCCAAGGCCAGTGGGATGTAGAGAACAGGACCTGCCAGAGCCCTCCTGTCTTTGATATTCTAGACTGCTTCCCTGCACTTTAGTGCGTGCCTAACCACAGTATTTTATTTTGCTGTCTGTTTGAGAGTTAGGAACGTTTCCTGCATAGCTAAAGCCTTCATTAATTTTGTCTCTCTCAGAAGTGCAAAGTGTCCTCTCCCTGAGTGTGCTGCTACTGGATAAGTATCAAAAAGAATTTAATATTTAATCCATTGTCTGTTTACTGCCCAACACTGTGATTTCTTTGGGACAAATTGTGTTCTCTGTGTCAAATTTTGTAGGCCAATAGTAGTTTTTAAATGACCTAAGGGAGAAGTGTTGGGTGAACAGAGTAGCTGGTGCTTGTCCTGTGTGATGAACTAGACAGAAGCAATTTCTCTTACTGTTTTATTTGAATTTTTCTGCAGCTTCCACCCGTTTTGTGAAGTGTGAGAAGTGTCACCACTTTTTTGTTGTCCTGTCAGAGGCAGACACAAAAAAGAGCATCATTAAAGAGCCCGAGTCAGCAGCAGAAGCTGTGAAATTGGCATTCCAGCAGAAGCCACCACCTCCACCGAAAAAGGTAAATTCTTAATTCCACCTAGAGTTGTCCTTATGTTGCAGCATGGAGAAATGCTTCCCTTAATCTGCATCAGGTGTGTAATGGGCTGCTGGGACAGAGAACAAACAATAAAGATGATTAGCTGAAGATTAAACCTTTTTGAGCTGTGTGACCCAGCAGAGCACTGATAAAGGGAACAAGTAGATCCAATAAAGATACTGGAGCTTGTTTTCCTCTCTCTTTGTCTTGTGACTTTATTTTCTCCTGTGACCTTGAGCCTGACCTCAGCCCTCACCAACCATAATAACGTTTCTTTCTCACTCTGGCCTTGCATTCTGTATCCATATTTTAGCAGCTTCTTTCTGTAGCTGTAGAGCCTTTTATTTGGTGGGTTTGGATGAGCTGTGGCTGTTTAACTTGTGGCCATGGTCCTTCTGAAAGTCATTTGGTTTCCATCTGGACATTAGTGGGGAAGTCTTTTATGTTCCTCAGTTCTTGGTGGACTGGAATGGTTTCTGAACCTGCACATGGTTCCTTGATAGGCCTCTTTTTAAGTGTTCTTAAAAATTTTTGTTCCTCTTCAAAATTTGGGTGAAAATGGCAATGGGCTTACATATTAGTAGGGCAGAGCTGACAGACATAATATGAATGTGTAAGCACCACGTTTTTAAAGTAAACTTATCAACAGGAATATGTTTTGTATTTTAGATATTAGTTTTTGCTTCTCAGGTCTGTAACAATTGTGCCATCTTTGGCACAATATACTGTTTTTCCTTTTCTGCTGCCAGAGATTTAGAAGTGTTACTAAGATTAAGCTATTTTTCAGATTTACAACTACCTCGACAAATATGTTGTTGGTCAGTGTTTTGCCAAGAAGGTGCTTTCAGTTGCTGTGTATAATCATTACAAGAGAATCTACAATAATATCCCATCTAACCTGAGACAGCAGGCAGAAGTTGAGAAACAGACTTCTTTAACACCAAGAGGTTTGTATGATATTTGGTATTTTTCTGGTCAAATAAACTACCATTTCAGCGCCCTAACTTCTGAGATTTATTTAAATGGTAATCAGAAGATTTATGGTGCTTACCATATTAAATGCATAGCCCTTTTTACTGATACATGTTATGGGGTATTCTCCTTTAACTTTCTAAAGTGAGTCTCCTAATTTTTTCTTTCTAATCTCATTTACTACTTAATGCTAAATCTGCTGCTTAATCTGCAAGCAACAATGCAGATCAGGAAGGTGGTATTTTGCATAGGTAAATTGATGAGTACTTAGATTTCTAACTTCCCTTACTCCTGCTGGCAGCATCTGCTGGTCACCACAGTATTGTTCCATATCTAGCAGGTGTAGATGGAGTTACTCTTGGCAGTACTTTCCCTGCTGAGTACATGTGTAGCTATGTTGATCTAATTTATTTTTAGAAGTAGGATTAAGTTACCATCTCTGACTCAAAGTGTACCTTGGGTGGTTTTTTTTTTTAAGGTGTTTTGTTCTGTCTTGCAAAAATTGCCACAGACATCTTTGTTTTTTGAATTAACATAAAGTAGTATTTTAAATGAAGAGGGAACATTAGTAGTGATAAGAGGACAGTTGTGTACCTGGCACCAGGAAGTTCCTGACCCTCCACAGGGAGATAACATGGTCCATACCCAGAGAGACTGACAGTGAATGTTTACATATTTCACAGTTCTGTCTTATAACAAAGTCCTACATGATAACACCCAGGGAGAGCTTAAGGAAGCCTCTTCAAACCAAAATTATTTCTTTTTGTTTTCCTTCTGGTTTTAAAGTGAAAATCTAATTAGAGGTAATAGATTGTTGTTGTTTTTAGAAGTAGGTTGCTTGCTGGCATTTTAAAAACATGCAATTTGGGTTTTGGGTTAATTTTGACAGCAATAAAAATAGCTCTTGTGAGGGTTTCTTGTTAGAAATACATTCATAGACAGTGATGAGATGTATTCAGAAGAGGGCAAGAGGTGGAGAATTTATAAGCTTTTATAAACTTACTTTTTTATGACTGTTTTCATCCTCTCTCTTAGAATTAGAAATCAGAAGACGGGAGGATGAGTACAGATTTACAAGTAAGTGAACCCTCTCCTCATGTCCTCTTCTGCAATACCTACTTTTATGGAGAACAATCTTTAGTGACTGCTAGTTTGAAGTGTTGGGTGAAGTCCAGTGTTTTTTTCATCAAGGAAATCAACAGCTTGGGTTTATTTCTTCTCATATGTTAAAAAAAAAATACATATATATATAAGAAATTACAGTTTAAATGAGTAAATTTGTAAGGACTGAAAATTTATCTTGCTTGTAAATGTAGAGCAATACTTTTAGGTAGTCCACTGTGCCGTTGGAAATTCTTTTCCTATATGCCTCTGCAAAGTATGATGGGAACTCCTGTTTGTGTAATAAATGTGCTGCATTTCTGTTGCTTTCCTCTCTGTAAGCTTCTGTACGGAGAGAATTCTAGGTTTGCAGAAGAACCAAGCTGTTCTTGTGTGTTTAAGGTAGTAACAGACCTTGTTGGTGCTCAAACAGTGCTGTTATTGTTCTCTTCAGAACTGTTGCAGATTGCTGGAATCAGTCCACATGGTAATGCTTTGGGAGCATCAATGCAGCAACAAATGAACCAGCAGATACCTCAGGAAAAACGGGGAGGAGAAGTACTAGATTCCCCCAATGATGACATTAAACTTGAAAAAAGTAATATTTTGCTGCTTGGACCAACTGGATCAGGTATACATCTGCATGTTTCTATAGGTGTCCTATTTTTAATGGAATTGTTGTTAATGAGTGATTTTCCTCTTCTGTGATTATTCAGATTTGGTTTATAAAAAACTAAATGCTGAATTTCAAATAGGGATTCCAGTGCTTTCATGCTATGTTAACATACTGAGCTAGTGGCCTTAAAAAGTAATGACCTGTAGTTGTGTAGTTTTCTTCTTTTTTTTTAATGCCTATATTTACTGATTGAATAAAAGATGCCACTTTGACTAAGCTGAAATAAAATGCATTTATAGTTTCTCTGCTTTAGCTGGCAAGCTGAGATGCTGCAGTTAGTGCTATTTCACCTCTGAGACAGATTAGTTGCAGGGGGTTGGAAAGAGAGATTATTTTGTATGTTCATAAGACTTGGGAGTGTTTGTGCTGAAGTGATGGCATTTTGCAGACTTTTTGGGAGAACATTCACTGAAAAATATTTTAATTCTGTTTCTTCCCAACTTCAAAGCAGGAGCAATTGGACTTTGCACTGCACCCTGAGTGTCTGCAAAGGACTACTGATTTATTTAATCTTTAAACTCTGCAAGTACATGTATTATGGTTTTTATATTGTGTGATTTTGTGATACTGTATGCATTTCAAGCTGCCTTAAATACAGCCTGCCAATGTAAAAACCACTGCTTATGAAAGCTATCTCCCTTGCAAAATATTCTTATATTAAGATGCTGGTATGATTCAGAATGTCTAATAAGAGTAATGATGATCCTTTGGTAAATCCTTAAATGGCTTGGGTCAGAGGGTACCTTAAAAATTCCCTTGTTCCACCCCTGCCATGGGCAGGGACACCTTCTGCTATCCCAGGCTGCTGCAAGTCCTGTCCAGCCTGGCCTTGGGCACTGCAGGGATGAGGCAGCCACAGCTTCTCTGGGCACCCTGTGCCAGGGCCTCCCACCCTTGCAGAGAAGGATTTCTTCCCAATATCTCATCTAAACCCACCCTCTTTCAATTTAAAGCCATCCCCCTTTGTCCTGTCACTACACACCCTTGTTGAAAGTCCCTGTCCAAGTACTTGGGTTTGTGTGCTCTAAGAGAAGTGTGTGGCACTTCTGACATGCAGCTTTTATTTTACCAGGTAAAACCTTGCTGGCTCAGACTCTGGCTAAATGCCTAGATGTCCCTTTTGCTATCTGTGATTGTACCACCTTGACTCAAGCTGGCTATGTTGGGGAAGACATTGAATCTGTCATTGCAAAACTCCTGCAAGATGCCAACTACAACATAGAAAAAGCACAGCAAGGTAAACTTCTAATGTGTGTTTCAGAGACTCTTAATTTTGTTGAAGTGCTCTAAGCTTTTGAGACCACTAGTATTCCTGAAATTGGTGTTCCCTGCTGCATGTACCCAAAGTTTAAATCAGAATGAACCTGAAAAGAAATAATTGGAAAATAATTTGACAAAATTACATTCTTTTGTAGGGAAGTCAGACTGACTGCTGCTCTCTCAAATCTTATTATTCTCTGTAAATTCTTGCTTCTCTTTTTAAGTAGGGTATTCTTTAAACCCATTTTCTTTAACTGCAGGAATTGTTTTTCTGGATGAAGTAGATAAGATTGGCAGTGTTCCTGGTATCCATCAGTTACGGGATGTTGGGGGAGAAGGTGTTCAACAGGTAAATACTTCCATGGAGTGCTTTTACTTCCTGAGTGACTAGGAATAGGATCCTGGCACGTCAAACAGCATGGGAATGTATGGAGTCATAGTTCTTCAGTTCCTTAATTATTCACCTTCAGAAGACACATCTTTCCTCTTGACTTCATTAAAAAACATAATCTCAAAAGCAGTTTGAGGCATCCTTATGGAAATATTTTAGTTCAAAAATGTCCTTGCAGCATTCAGACAGCCAGTTTATAATGTAGGCAAGGACAGGTAGCATTTCCCATTTAAACAAAACTCTTAAAGCAGCCGATCATTATATGCATAATGTGCTAGGGAGCCACATGAAAGGAACATTTTTGTCCTTTCCCTGAGTGGGATTGTTTCATAGGGAAAACTGACTCTTTTGGACACTTAGTGTTACTATAGAAGCATAAGGGAGCAAAAAATACAAGTATATTTGTGAAAGTGAACGTACCATGGTGTGCCCTTTTACATGATACTACACAATGGAATTTTTTTATTGCTTATTTCTTCTTTCCTTCTTAGGGCTTGTTAAAGTTACTTGAAGGCACAATAGTAAATGTTCCAGAAAAGAATTCTCGAAAACTACGTGGAGAAACGGTGCAGGTTGACACAACAAACATCCTGTTTGTAGCTTCTGGTGCTTTTAATGGTCTTGACAGAATTATCAGCAGGAGAAAAATGAAAAAGTGAGTGCATTGTGCTGTATCTGGGCTGAAAAAATCATCATCTTGATTACTGTTCTCAATGCTGACTTTTACAGGTCTTGACGTATTTGTAAACACACGAAATTTCTTTATTTCAGCAAATGGTGCTAAAAGCCATCATCATCTTAAAATACCTGGTCCTGCAGTTCACTGTTTTGTAGATTAAAGTCTGGGGACAGGGTTCTGGCTGCAGCATTCTGACAAAATGTGCTCAGTCTCTAACACTAAAGGAGTCACTGAAATTCAAGTTATTGTTCATGTTAATTCGTGTAGCTTCCCATGTAAGCAAACTTGCCTGCATTTGCTTCACTTAGGAAGTGTCACTGGTACTTGTAAAATGACTAGAAAATGTTGATAACCTTTGTTATTTTAAGAAAAAATTATTCTTGTGCTGATGTATTAATCCCTCACTGAGGAAATTCAGTTTTTAAAGAAACTGATTGTATGCAAGAGGTCTGATTTTACTCTTTAAGTAGTTTCTTGAGCTCGAATTAGTACGTAATGACATAATCAGTCACTGCAGATTTTTTAATACTCACAAAAAGTGATTTATTTACATCAAGAAAACTCAGTTATTACACTTCTCTAAGCAGAACCATGTTTGTTTTGCAGTACCTAGGGTTTGGGACACCATCTAACATGGGGAAAGGCAGAAGGGCTGCAGCAGCAGCTGATCTTGCCAATATCAGCGGAGAGTCTGACCCACAGGAAGATATTGAGGAGAAGGATCGCTTGCTGCGCCACGTGGAAGCCAGGGATCTCATCGAGTTTGGCATGATTCCTGAATTTGTGGGACGTTTGCCTGTTGTGGTTCCTCTGCACAGCCTGGATGAGAAAACCCTTGTACGGATCCTCACAGAGCCACGGAATGCTGTGGTTCCTCAGTACCAGGCACTATTCAGCATGGATAAGGTTGGAATTTTTATTTGATGACTCTTTGGTGTTCGTGTTTATAAATACAGTGTTGTTTTCAGTAATCCTTGAACTCAACAGGCTGAGTTATAAATGAAATGATTAACTGAAATTCCCATTTTTTTCTCTGTGTAGTGTGAATTAAATGTAACTGAAGATGCATTGAAGGCTATAGCCAGACTGGCCCTGGACAGAAAAACTGGTGCCAGAGGTCTTCGATCTATAATGGTGAGTAAATTAAGTCTTATAAACAATAAATGAAGCTTCTTGGATTTGTGTGAATGAAACTAATAGTGACCATTTCCAGTGAAAACCACACTTAGTTCTGGCCCTTACATGGATACAGTAAGTCTTCCTAAAGCTGTGAGTATTCAGAGTTCTTCCAAGAAGACTCTCTAGCTCTGAAAATCACTTGTTTACATAGAAGAGGGCATACAGAAATATTTTTTCCTTCTATTTCCTTGTAGGAAAAGCTGCTGCTGGAGCCCATGTTTGAAGTGCCCAATTCTGACATCGTATGTGTGGAAGTTGACAAAGATGTTGTAGAAGGCAAAAAAGAGCCAGGATACATTAGGTAAAACGGTAACAGAAGTAGCAGAACAGACCAGTAATACAACTAGACAGGTATTCTGATGGAATAAGCACAAATCCATGCACACAACCTAAAAAAGATTCAATGCTCTGTATATTGTACACAGCTGAATTAGTGCCTGTTCTGTCCTAGTGACTTTGGATTTGTATTGCTTTCTTTTTAAACAGAAATTTTAAAATAAATATATATGTGTGAAGTTACTTTTGTGTCTGTATACCTGTAGAAATGGAAGTAAATTTTAAGGTAACAGTAAAAACTTGAAATTCAGTTGTGGCTGTACTGAAATTTCTTAAATGAAACTGTTTCTTTCTTCCTGCTTTTTTACCACTGATATGGGGTTTTTGATACAAGCTCTAGGCTGCAACAGTTTTCTACATTACTCTTGCAGCAGTGGAGAAGCTACAAAGGCACATCTATTGATTTGCTGAACTCTTGTTAAAATAATCAATTTAATGTCGAGAAGAGTGTGGTAATGATGTGGAAAACACTGGACAAATCTGCATTAAAAAAAAATCCAACAGTTTTAGTGAATGAAGGATGGAATTGAGAGAGAATGGGTTAGGTTAAAACTGGTTAAAATATTAGTTTCCAAATTTCATGTCTGAAATTCAGAATCCATGTCTTGGTTTCTATCACTGACAATGTTGTTTGAGTGGCTTTCTCCAATAAGGTACATTTACTCATTTCAGGACTTTGTGCTGAAGCTTGGCTTAGCCTTGTGTTGTTGGAGGGAGTGAAAAATATTACACTGATGGTTGTTTGAAGTGATTTTGTATAGAAATACTAAATTTATTGATTAAATCAAACAACTTACTAAAAATCAGAAGGCTAATTGAATTCAGTTAATGAGCCTGTGTTCTGGTGGCACTGCAAATGTGCACAGCAGCATTTCCAGATCAGGTCAGAACTTCTGTCACGGGGCACTGTGCATGTGACATGTTTTGTCAGAAGCTATGGAAAGTGTCTCTTGGTTTTTTCCTCTAAGGTATCTGATCCTTCCTTTCAATCCTAGGGCTCCCACCAAGGATTCATCAGAAGAGGAGTATGACTCTGGAGTGGAGGAGGAAGGCTGGCCTCGACAGGCAGATGCTGCAAACCATTAAACACTGTCAGAACTCTCACCTGCAAAAAGCTCACTCGGTTCTTTCCTTACGATTGCTTCTGGCTGCAGCCTGATCCTAAAGGCACTGGATCTGTCTGGATACAATTCGTGATGAGGAACTTCATTAGCTAAATCAGATCGTGTATTTTATTGCAGCATCACATTGGTTTGATGGACAGAGTGTGGACTGGGATGGCATAATGTTCAAATATGAATTGTATATTACACTTGTTCAATTAAAATGTATAGCAAATGCAGCAGCACCTGCACTGCTCTTGCCAGAAAACAAACCAGCAGCACAGGTGCTGCCAATAGTTAGATTTAACAATAATGTTACTCTACAAATGGGAAATCAAAATTAATCTAAACTATCTTAGCTCCTGGTATGGCTCACAGGGGGTTATGTTCAGGTCAGTGTTTGTCCTGCTGGTGTGTGAAACCCAGCGCTGGAGTGACTTGTTACATTGGTGGGGGAGGAAACCCTTTTGGAAAAATTGGGACACACTTTGTGACACTGCTGGGAGATTTTGCTAACATGTGACACCGGTTTGTTACAGTAATTTGAATATCAAATAATTCCCTTCACATCTCCATTGGGAACTTTAGACACCTTGGATACTGTGAAAGAAGGTGAAGTCAGTCATTTGCTGGTTTTCCAGAGGGTTAACAAGATTCCTAGGAAGCAGTAAAACCATCTAAATTTGGATGAGAAGTTGCCATAAATTTTTAAATATTAATGTTCTAATATAGTACATTTTGTTTAACGTATTGGAACTATCATGCATCAGTTTTTTGGTGCCAGGTATTTGCCCAACCTATCTTATAATGTTAAGAGATGAAAGAAGTAAATGTATAATATTTTTGCTGTAATCAGTAGTGATTGTTCACGACAGTGCTTTTTAAGTTATATTCTCAAATACTAGTATTGCATCTTGTGGGTTTGTCTTTGATTTTTAGTTTCACAGCAAGAAATCCTCCCTCTTCTGTTCTCCACCAAAATTAATTCAATCCTTTAGGAAAGTCTTTGTAAAAACACTAAAGGACCTGTATGTTTTTGATTTGTTTCAGGAATTAAAATTGTCACTTACAAGTTTGTTCTGTCCTTCGGTGAAAACATGGATTTGAGTTTCCCTAAAACTTTAATTCATACTATTTCAATAAAACTTTCATCCTTCTTTTCAGTCTAGTGGATGTTTTAGGTCAGGAAAGGAAAATCTATTGACCCTATTTTTGTCACTAATTTTTGTCATGTAAATTTTATGTGATATTTGTGTTCTTCCCTAGCAGCAGTGTGACATGCAGTTCTAGCCAGGTGCAACAGACACTTCCCGTGGGATTTCAGGTTTTTTTCAGGTTAAATAATCCACTAATGGTTCAGAAAAAGCTGTTTGGAGTTGAGGGTATTTCTAGAAGCTTGGTCCCCTTGAAATGGGAATCTGTGGTGAACTATCTGTAACTGCATCTTCACTTTCCTTTTTGTAGAGTGAAAAAATATAACAGCTTTTAATTCTGAATCCTTCAATTCAAATCCTTTTTTAAACGGATAGAAAAAAACACCACCTTTTAGGTAAAACTGTTAAACAACTTAGTTTTGAAAGTTGTTTGGAATTCTGTAACCAAGAACTGTTTTTAAGGAAACACAAATGCCGTGTAACTACAGTTTGTACTTCACCTCTGGCGTTTGAATAAAAGCGAATATTCAAGCAGCGGCGAGTTGTCATCCCTGACGCCATCCCCACATCTTTTAAGTTTTAGGAGTAGCTTTTGAAATTTAAATTTTGGAGGGGAGCGAGCGGCGGGCGGGCCGGGTCCTCCCGGCCGCCAGGCGGCGCTGTGGCGCTGTGCGGAGGCGGCAGCGGGGCGGTATCATGGCGGCGCGCTGAGGGCACTGCGGCGGGATCATGGCGCAGCCGCCGCCGTTCCCCGCCCGCCTCCCGCCGCCCTTCCGCGCCTTCCCGCCGCCCTTCCCCGGCCCCGCCGTCCGCCCAGCGCCCTTCGCGGTGGGGCCGGGAGCACCCCCGCCTTTCTTCTTGCCGCCGCCTGCGGGTGAGGCTGGACCGCGCTTCCCGCCGGGCGTCCCCTACTTAGCGGCGGCCCCGCCGCGAGCAGCGGCCGAGGAGGAGGCGGTGCAGCGGCAGCAGGATGAGCTGTGGCTGTCGCAGTTCCTGGGCCGCCGCCGCGCCATCCCCCGCCGCCGCCGCCGCCCGCCGCCGCCAGCCCCAGCAGCGCCCGGGCCGTGGCGGTGGCGGCGCTGGGGCGGGTGGCGCGGGTGACCGCGCTCTGCCGCGCCCTGCGGCGCTGCGAGGGTGAGGGCGACGAGCCGGGCTGGGCCCGGGCGCGGGAGGAGGCGGAGGCGGCGCTGCGGGAGCTGCGGGAGATCGTGCGGCCCCTGCGGGAGCCCGGGTACGGCGAGGCGCTGCGCAGGAAGGCCGAGAGGGCGAGGAAGAGGAGGCTGCGCCTGCAGCGGAGGAAGCATGAAGCCAGGGCGGCCAAGGAGGAGGAGGCCGCCCGGGCGGCCGAGCGGGAGGCCAAGATCGACCAGTGGCGGGCTAAGTGCATCCAGGAGGTGGAGGAGAAGAACCGGGTACGGTCCCGAGTGCCTGGTCCTGCCTCTCCCCGGGGCTCCAGGACAGCGCGGTGGAGCAGGGGTGACCCGGTGACGGGGTCACGGCGGGCTGTGCCTGCCCCGCACCTGCCTTTGACCCCAGCGCTTCAGTGGGTGCCCCTGCATGACTTCAGCATACTGAGACAGTGCTGTTTCCAAGGCCTGCAGCCCTGCTTCTTGCTTAGAAATCTTGGTGGGCACCTCGGTTTTGCCATCTTCATGTTCTAGGCCTTGACATGAAATTGGGTTTTGTTTCTGAATTCCTGGAGGTTTTCCTATTTTGCTCCAAGTGTCAGCCTGGCCACACAGCTCACAGGTACCCTTGTGGTGGGCGGTGCTGTTTCAGTATCCATCAGCCTTGCCTCCTGCTTTCATCCTTCTGAAGCTTGAGGTTTACAAGCCTTTTGATCTCATGGGGATCTCATCTCCAAAGCAAAAAATACCACCTCCAATTAGACTTGTTGGAAGTGCTGTAGGCACCTTTCTGTCGGTTTTTTTTGCTAAAGAGCTCCCTTCCTGCTGGTGTGCTGCTGGGATGGTCCAGAGCAGCTGCTGAGGAAGGGTTTGTGGTCAGGCTGTGGCAGGTTAATGGTCTTTAATTGCAGAACTGTGTAATTGGGATGGTTTCTGTTTATTGTAAAATATTTACCCTAAATTTCTGGGGTTAAAGACTCTCAGGTTTTCATAATTCATAAGTCATCTAGGAAGTGTTCAAAAATGTGTGGATGTGGCACTTGAGAACATGGTTTAGTGGTGAACATGGTGGTGGTGCTGGGCTGACAGATGCACTTGATGATCTTTTCCAGCCTTAACAATTCCATGATACTGTGATTTGGCCCAGAATTATCAGTCCCATGACATATTTTTTTCCTGAAGTCTGTGGTGTTTTAGTCTTTTTTTCATAAAAAAGGCAAGGCTTTAAGTTAGCTTAACTTGTTGATGTTACTGTGAAGTCACTCTGCTCTCCAGTGCTTTGCTAATTCCTGAAAATGCCATTTCATTCGTACCTTTGAGGGATATTTCACACATCTCATCTGGTTTTTTCCTTCCTTTCATAGGAACAGGAGCTGAAGGCTGCTGCTGACAGTGTCCTGTCTGAAGTCCGGAAGAAACAAGCAGATACAAAGAGGATGACGGATGTCTTGCGTGGGTTGGAAAAGCTTCGGAAACTGAGGAAAGAAGCTGCTGCCAGGAAAGGTTAGTTATGAGATTGGTCCCAACTTTCTTAGCCCTATTCTGACTAGCAAGGTGCAGCTTCAAAAAGCTGTGTCTTCATTGTGATTTTAATTACAAGAATAGGTACAAAATGCTGAATTCAGTGGTTGTGTTCCTGTGTTTCCAAGCTCTTTCTGGAAGAAGGATTATTCCAGTAAGAATTCTGTCTGTTAACAAGGTTAAGCTCATGTTCCTCTGAGATTTTGCCAGCTCTGCGCTCAAGTCTGGTATCAAATGCCCTTCTGAATCTGAAAACTTAAAATCACTTCTCTTTCTGTTCAGGTGTTTGTCCACCTCCTTCAGCAGATGAAGCATTTGAAAATCAGGTGGAGAGTCTCAAAGCGTTGCTCAAAACTCGCACAGAACTGTATGAAGCTGAGGAAAGAGCGTTAAGGGTTATGCTGGAGGGAGAACAGGAGGAGGAAAGGAAGAGGGAAATGGAAAAGAAACAGAAGAAGGAAAGGGAAAAACTACTACAGCAGAAACTGGAAATGGATTCCAAGCTGTTTGGGGATCCAGGTAAATTCTGCATCCTGTTCTTAACAGTGTTTTTTCACATCACATCCCCATCTCACAGACACTGGATTTGAAATGCAGGCACAGATGTGTTCTCTAAGTTGAGAAAGGAATCATCCATTGGAATAACTTATGGTCTGAGAATGCGGGATAAACATAGTGCTGTTAACACCTGTGGTGTAAGAGGAACTATTGAGCTCTTTCACATGGACTGCAGCACCTCTCAAGCTGGTTTCATAATGTTTTGCAAGAAGAGGTTGTAGGTTAAACTGAAGTGAGAATAAACATAATAGATTGAAGACTTCCAGAACCCAGTAGATGCTTTAGTCTGATGCTTTGGTAAGTGTGACTCTGGTAATCTGTAAAGTGTTGCCCTTTTTTTAGATGGTGGAGGCAGGAAGTTTTGCTGGTCTTGGCTTTCCTCTGACCACTGTGGTACAGACCAGGAGACGTGTAACATGTAAACTTCATATATTACCTAGGGACCTGATGTCAGATTACAGCTAGGCAGTAGCTAATGATTTTGCAAATTTGGGGCTTCTGAGACACACTGGAATGGAAGGTTTTTCTGGATTATGAAACAATTTCTGTGTCTGTGTTTTCACAGCTGAATTCCCACTGGCCCATCTCCTGCAACCTTTCAGAGACTACTACTTACAAGCTGAACATTCTGTAGCAGCTCTAATCCAGATCAGGTAAAATCAAAGAAAGTATTTTATCATCAGAGATGGCAAACACTGTTTTTTGCAGTTGTAAATTCAGTGCCCCTTTGGGTTTGTCAGCTTCCAAATATGGTTATGCAATGGATTGTTCTGTTTTTTTCAAGTTTCTTGCTTGAGTCGTATCCAACAGATGCCCATGTGAGGCAGAGTGCTCTTCCATGCATAACCATTCCATTTAATACCAGAACATTGAATTTTAATATTTGTCTTCTGAAAAAATAGTTTAAGAGTACAAGTATTGTGGGGTTTGTATCGATCAGTAACATCTATGTGGGTATATAATAAATCTTATCACCAAATTAATCCCATCTCTCCTCTCAAACAACACTCTCTCTGTTAAAGGCATGAATGGGATCAGTACTTGGTGCCAGCTGACCACCCTGAAGGAAGCTGCATCCCTCCAGGATGGGTTCTCCCGAGTCTCCCCACCAATGACACTTGGGCCAGTGCTGTCAGATAATTTAGTAATGAATTATTTCAGCTTTGGAGGATTGTTTCATTATAATTACGTGTAAATATGAAAGGGTCCAAAGAGAAGTCTCATCCTCTCTTTCGACAGCCAGGTACTGGAATGTCTTTACTGGAATATCTTGAGAACAAGTTTAAGAATTGTTTTTGCTGATTGACTGTGCAGGGAGATAGCTGAGCAAGCCCAGAGCTGCCAGGCCTCTCATGGTGTGGAATTACAATCCAGCTGCAAGTTCTTGTTAAATCTCAGTCTTAATAAAGGAACATTGCTGATGGCGGTATTTGTGCTGGTATTAACATCCTATTTTTAGTGGCTTTTATCTTTATAAAGGATGATGAAATGAAGAATTAAAAAAAAAAAAAAGAGATCATTAGTAAACATGTTTTTCTTCTTAAATGAAGCATGTCAAGCATCACTGTCAAAATAGTTCCTGTATTTTTGGGTGTAGAGACAAACATATTACAAGTTTAAACGAATTCTAAAGTACAAACAAGACAGGATTTTTCAAGGTTGATTAAAGCAGCTGTTGACATTTTACTTTTGTGGACTAAAACTGATACCAAAACATGGAAAAAATTCCCAGTTGTGGTGAAATAGGTCAGACAGCCATGTGAATAAATAAAAATTTGATGAGTAAGCCTGCTGGAAAAAAAAATTTAATAAAATCTGAAGTCTAACCTGTTGTAAGTGTTTTGACAATGTAGATATTTTTGTGTAGGGACATATCATGTCTATAATATTTGATTAAAAACCACAGCTTTATTTTGTAAGTTGTTTTTTTTATACAGATCAAATAGAGAAAAATGGATTTTTGGTTTTTTTTTTGGTTTAAAGCATTTTCACACCAGGGGAGAGATTTGTTTGAGTACTTTGCATCAAATACAACTCCAAGGAGGAGAGAATTGTTGGGAAAAGGTTTGTGTGAAGGAACTTCTCCCTCCTGCAAGGTGACAGAGGTGACATCTGATATCAAAGCTTTCCATGTTCTGGACAGTTTGCTTGTAACTGTGATGGGCCATATGGATTTGGAGCTTTGCTGTTCTGCACAGATTGCTGTGGCACTTTTCCAGAGCTGCAGTCCTTACTCTTGCTTAGCCCCAGACTGTGGGAATCGAGTTAATCTCTCCAGTGCTTTGCCTCTTGGCGTCACAACAGTGCGTAATTCACACGTCATTGCCTAAATTCAATACTTGGGCCTTAGGTGTAACGTTAGTAGTGTCCTGGCTGAACCTTTGCACTGGTTTCTGTCAGTAAGAGACATGAACTGGTAGTTCCTGATAGAACAGGAGTGCAGAAGTTTGCAGCTCTTGCTCACCTGTAGCATCCCAAAATACAGATTGCTGTGAAGTCCTCTGTAGGTAGCGTTCTGATTTGCTCTTCCCTACATCCTCCCATCCCTAATGTCACTTCCAGCACCTCACTACTCCAGACCCAAGGCTGAGTCAGATCCTGGGGAGTCTTCCCTGTTGAAAATGCACAAGATCAAATATAAAAATAAAAACAACTGCATAAAACCAATAGAAACCCAACACTAAGTTCAGACAGCTTAGTGACCAGAGGATGCTCTTCTTAAACAATTAGGCTCCTTATCCCATCAGCATGTCTGATGGAACACGCCAACCGCTTAAGTTCCGATTATCTCAAAGCTGTCCAAGTCAGCTGCTTGTCTGACACTGCAGGAATTTAAAGAGCTGAGCAGTAGATAAGGAGGCAGCAAAGCAGCAGCCCTGTTCTCCCTGTCCTGCGAGGAGAGAGCTCCATGAGCTCATCTGACGGTAAGGACAGCTTCACATTGCTAATAAACATCGGGCTTGAAAATGCCAGGGGTGGATCTACCTTTATAATGTTCTGTGTATTTGCTCCTGTCTAATGACATTGCATTAAAATGTTTAATAGTTTTAGTGAGGAAGTTATTGAAGCCACAGGTGGGGAGGAATGTTTAAAATCTAAACTCATAAAATACATGGACACAGGATATTAATTTTAAAAGTGTGTGTTCAGACTTCATTACCATTTTTCTGAGTATAATATTTCCCACTGTGTTTAAGTTTTAAAAACTTAGTGCAGCCCAGAAGAAGAGAGAGGTTGGCTGTGAGTTTCCAAGATTCATTTGTATCCTATTCCTCCCCTGGTCGTGGTGCGGTTGGGTTTCTCCTGCTGTTCAGGCACATCCTCTTCCTGATGTGAGCTGGTTCGTGCCCTGGCCAGTGTCTGCAATGTGAAAGTAGAAAGGGCTGCTGGAGAGAACATGAGGTCAGAGCCCTCGTAGGACTTCTCTTCTGGTGGGAATTGGTGTTTATGACTGACCCTCTTTTATCCTCTAGTAGCATTTTTGTTGTGATTGGTCCTGCCCCAAAGTACTTCTTGTTTTCTAAACTGTGGTTTTGGGAATTAACACTTGTGTGAGCCTCTCAAAGCATAGTATTTATGCAATCAAATACAGTGAGGTGTAGTACCATCATCTCCTCATATTTTCTTCATTTGTGGCTTCAGACGCATTCACTATCCATCACCATCCCTTAAAGTAGAATTTGAACCTGAGTGGAGCCATTCTGGGTCCCATGCTGACCCACTGCTTTCCTCAACAGCCTAGGATTTTGGGAAGAGCCAGTTTACAGCCCAAGCTGCAGAGAAGGTTTGTCCGACTTGCATGCAGGAGCTGCTCAGGGAGCAGCAGAAAGCTGAGGGAAGGTGGCTTCCCTTACAGATGTTTTCAGGCGTCACCTTTGCCAGTGCTGACGTGGGTTGTCCCTTAGGCTGAGCCCTCTTAAGCTGAGCAGATGGCCTGGCTCCGTGTGGGATCCCAACACGTTGTCTGTGTCGCATGTTAGTGGCAGGACATGTGCAGGAGCACAAAGCTCGTTAGGGGCTCTGCTTGTGCAGAGGCATTAAAGGCTCCTGGTGTAAGCAGGCAAAGTGACAACCCTGTTGTCATTCTGGTACCACTGTCTAGTTGCACTGAGTGATTGTGCATGTTGATTGTGTGTGTCACTTTCTTTGGCCTGGAAGCTCTTTGTGAGTCCTTTGCCAGGACAGGAAACTACCCTGAACCCCATCTCCCATTATAGACTCCTATTTTTGCTTTAAATAGGCAGTTTAGTCATCCTTGTGTATATTCTTCTGCATACTTTGTTTCAGTGGAATGTTTGTTCTTGTTGTCATAGAAGCTGTTTGTTTTTAAAGGGAAAAATAATTGGGAAAAGCACTTAGGGATGTCACATACGTATTTGCAGTGTGACCTGAGGATGAGTGCTGAGGACTTTGGGATGAGCAGGCACATCAGAATTCATTGGAAGACTGGCTACCAGCTCCTAACAGTTTATAATCTGTAAAAGAAGTGATTTTACACACTGTCATCACTGGGAATCTGAAAGCTTGAGGTTTCATGCAGCATGTAATGGGTTTTTAGTAAATTGAAACATCGATAGAGACCTGATGGCAACACTTGCAGTAATATTTTCCCTGACAGCATTCCCAATTCACAATTTTTCTCTCCCCTGCAATTCCTGATCTCAAACCATCACCACACTTAAAATGAATGCATGGTACCTAAAAGCTAATCTTAAAAATGGCTTGTTTGACATCCTCCTAATTCCAAAGCTTGCCTGGTTCCCAGTAAGCTGCTGCAGTGCCTGTAGGGACACCCTCACCCCAGCTCCCTCAGGATGCTCCATGTGATGGCTTAGCAGCACAAGGCCATGTGCATGAGCTCTGTCACCACAGCTTGTACAGACAGGGGAGACCTGTAAGGTGTCCCCAGCTTGGGGAAGGGAGTGTGCAATGGCACCAGAGGGAGAGGAGGAGACAGGAGGGATGGGAAGCAGCAGGGCAAGCATGGAGGAGAAAAAATGCTCGGGTTCTCTGCCAAAGGAAGTCGTAAGCTTGGTCAGGTCCTCTGCTCAAGCTGAGAATAGCAAAGGTTAGTTCAGACAAAGCTTCTGGATGTCAGTAATAAAGATTTTGCCAATCTTTTTTACCCAGCTGGCACTTGAAACAGCTCATATTTTTCTCCTTCCAGCAAACTTAAGAGATGCTAGTCCTCCCTCTTACAGTTTCTGTTTCCCTGCCTCCAGCAGCGAGAAAACAGGCAGCAGCAATGAACTACCTGGATGAAGTTCCCTTCCGGACAGCCATGAGCCTCAATGGGGACTCAGAGGGAGAAATCACTTTAGTCACTGCCCCAGACATTGAGCTCCCTGACTGCACCGACATCCTCATGAGCACCATGGTGAGTTCATACCCGGGTCACCGCTGGGGGATGCTCAAAGGGATGTCAGCAGTGTCCTCATGAAAGAAGGGAAGGGAAACCTCCTGACTGATCTCTTCACTGGCTGGTTTGCAGCAGTATTGGGAGGAGGTGAGGATGATTTTTGGTGAGTGGCAGTGATGATGGGGTTGGTTTGGGGCTGCTTTGTAAAAGTCCTTTCCAAGCAGGAGGGTTAAGTTTTTAAGTCTAGAATAGGAGAACAAACTTCAGGCTCTGCTCTGGGGTTGTTTTCTACTTTGGAATTAACACTGTCTCATTTATTAATAATATTTATTAAATACCAATAAATCTACCAGCTATAAGCAGGCAATACTACTTGTGCTGGAAGTATATAGATAGTGTTTATATATCTATATATATACAGATATACATACACACCCCGTGTTTCTCCCTATTTAGGGATGATTTGATGCTCCCCTCAGAGGCCAAGCCGTTGTGCTGCTGGTCCAGCCTGATCCTTATGGAGGGATGTTTTTCTAGGGAGGCTGATTTGGGTCCACAGCTGACCCAAGTGGCAAGAACAGTAAAAACAGCATTCCTGGGCTGTGAATGTACTTGCCTGCCTGTCAGGAGGAGACCTTGTTTGGAGAGCTCTGGGACGGGCAAGGCTTGTTTGTTCCAGGAAAACCCTCCGATTTCAGTCACAAACACACTTATATTTTAAGCTGAACTATGTGGAAATGACAACTCTGTTTGGGGACCAGCCGAGACCCTGGCGCCACTGGAGAATCCTGTGGCTGGTTCTGCTGCTGCCCGAGGTGGCATCTCCCCTCTTGGTGGCTTCTGAGCCTCTGAAGTGGCTCTGCCAAGTGCTGCTAATGAGGGTCACAAACTCTGCCACCATCCTGGGGGCAGCCTGTAGCTGGATGCAGCTGTCTAAAATTGGGATATCTGCACACTCCTGCCTTCCACAGTCAAAATGACACAAGCACCTCCCAGCATAAAACACTTCTCCAAAGAATTGTAGGTGCAACTCACAGTAGTAATGACTTCATAGATAAGACTGTTTTCAAATATAAATTTGGGGATTCCCTACAGAGATGCGGCTGGCACTGCCCAATCCTACAGCCAGCCCTAATGCTCAGGGAAATAGGAGCTGATATGGGAAGACTGCAGCCCTTAAGATGCCTCATGGAGTGCATGGTTTGCTCCATGCCTCGTGGTCTGGTTTCACATGTCCTCACCAGCTGCCTCTCTCTCTTCTGCAGCACGACTTCTCTCTGGAAAGGAAAGTGCTGTACTGGGTGGAGGTGGCCTCTCAGCAGCAAACCTCCCGCCATCGAGTCACCTCCGAGGTCGTCCCCACGGCTCCCCCGTGCTGGCTGCTGCTGGTGGATCCCGCCGACTGCTACGGCGGGCGGGGGCGGGACGGGGCGGTGCGGCGCTCCATCAGCCTGAGCGCTGCCGACAGCTCCTACGGGCACGCCAAGGGCAGGGCGCTGCTGTCCGACACCGAGAGCGACACCTGGCACTCCGATGAGGGCGAGTGCTCGGATGATGAGTACTCCTCAACCTCTTGGGAAGAGAATGACAAGGATGAAACGCTCCTCTCCAGGAGGAGAAGTTCTGGGAGAAGTGTGTCTTCACGCCCCAGCTTTTACCAGACCCGACCAAAGACATCGCCCGGCTTGCTGGAGCCCTCGCCAGAAAACAATGTGCACAGCCCAGCCAGCCCAGACCCCAGCAAGCAGAGAAGATCCATGGTGATATTTAACAACATGAAGAATGAGCTGGAAGCCGCCAGGAGGAAGCTGGCTGCTTTGGTGCATCCATTGAACAGAGCTGCCACAGGAAGCAGGGGGATCCTGGTGCCACGGCTGCTCCCCCAGTGCCCCGGCACCAACCGCAGCGTCCAGTACGGGCCAGATGCAGATGTGTCCCATCAGGGGACAGCTGTGCCAGCTCCTCCGGCCACAGCCGCGCCCGTCCCTCCCATCGAGCAGCACAAGCCCACGGTACCCACGGTACCCACGGTGAGGAGCTTCCTCTGATGGCCCTTCGTTCATGGCTGAGAGAGCAGGGAGATGGAGGGTATCGAATTGATCTCATTTGGTGGGGTTTGTCCAGCAAAAAGGAGCCCAAATGGGGCTTTGAATCACTGGACCTATGAGGAATTACTGAAGTTTTCACAAGAAGTGAAGAAAGGGTTTGATTTTTTCACTGAGGTTGAAAGAAGCTTTCTGGGTGCACATTTACTTGCTTTGTCCAAAACATCTGTGTTTTCCCCAAGCAGGGTCTAATCTGATTTTCAATTGAACCACTAAAAAAAGTGAAATATGGGGGTTTGTCCTCTTTTTGCTACATTATCCCATTCTAACAGATACAAGCAAGGTTTATAGGGAAATGTCTCCTTACAGTCATGTCTTTTCTTGGAAACTTTGGACTTCATAGTCCTACTAGAAATACAGATCATTTAGGGATAGAGACAGTGATATAAAAGGATGGAGTAAATAATACTCTGTCACCTGAAATCTGAATTGCACCTTGCTTTTAAGAAATTGCATCTAATCCAGCTGCTTGAGAGATTTAGGGGTTGAATTACTGGAAACCCGCAATAAAACCATCAGGCACATGAATGACCAGGTTACTTATATGCAGTTGTATTTGACATGGAGTAATTAAGATTAAATGCTCACGTGCATTTGTACAACACCCACCCTGAGCACTCTTCTCTGACCTGTATCTATAGCTGAGCCTGGATTTAATTAAGCCCAGTCTCATTTGATGCCCATTTGATGTTCCTTGTATGGGAATTTTCTTCTTCTGGAGAGCAAGGTAATCACCAGCATTCAGAGGCATTGCCTCAACCTGGGTTGTTTCACCCCATTCCATGACATGGAGGAATAAGATCATCTGTTTTTTTCCTTGCAGTCCCTCAACACCTACACTTGCCTACCCCCTGCCTCCACGCCTGGACGACCTCTCAGCTGCCACAGATCCCAGCCAGATTCCTCGGCTGATCTGCTCTCTGCGCTGAGCCAAGAGGAGAGAGACCTCATTGAGCCTGTCATAGCCCTGGGCTACCCCACCCAGAAAGCCATCCTCACCCTCCAGAAGACGGGAAGGCAAAGCTTAAGTCAGGTTGGTGGAGCTGGTGCAGCACTGTGAGAAACTTTTGGTAAAGGAGAATTTGATTTTCATGGAGAAAGGAATGGCTGTCTTCTTTGGGATAGATTTTTCATGGCCTTGCCTTTCCACTTTGGTGTCAGACCACAGCTGACAGGATTTTCCATGAGATTACACTTTTGCTGTAATAAAATAGCAATGAGTTGCCCTCAGCTTTTCAGCGCATAATCACGGCTGGCTTCGTTATCTGTTCAATCTGTTGTGTGAAGCATCATGTCCTTTTGAGGTACAAATTTTGCCCCCATATATGGAAACTTTTTGCACATCATTTTTCCCAGCTGTTGGATTTGTGTGATTATTGCCATGGCTCATCCTGTCAGACTGGGACTGTAGGAATACCTTGGAGATTTGGTTGGGCTCTCTCCAAAACACAACATCCCTGTGTTGGAGCAACAAGGGAATCCATGCAAACATTGCAGCGGAGTCCCAGAGCTCTTTTCCCTAAGAACCGTCTAAAATAACCTGAAACTTATTGAAAATACTTAACATGCAGCCTCTTTCTGCCCCTGGTGAGTACATCCCTGCCTGCTGTGCTACATCCTCATTCCCAATGTCTCTGTTTGTCCAGATGAGTGTCAGAAATGTCCAGATGGGCTCAGAGCATCCATGACATGAGGGAAGCTGCTGGTTCTGACTCCCTTGGCAAATCTGGGGCCGGACCTGCCCATCCCAACAGAGGATTTTAGGGCTAAATTATCCAAGTAGTTCTTGCAGAGAGAGGAGGATCTTAATCACATCTGAGCAGGAGGAATATCCATGGGGCTGTGAAGTCAGGGAGCAGAAGCAGACCCTGGCAGGGCACAAGCAGGCAGAAAGCACTGAGCAGCCACTGCTGGCTGCCAGTGTCCTTGCCATTCTCCTGGGAGCTGCCTCTGCTGCGTGGGCCAGCTCTCACTTGAGCTGCTCTGGGCTGAGTCATCCTGCAGCTCCCTGCTCCCTCCTTACCCTGGCTGGACCAGCTCCCCAGAGCTTGCTGGAGTTTCAGGCAAGCTGAGGTGGGACGGGAAGCTTTATGTCTTCAGTCCATAGAGGTTTCATCTAGGCACAGAGAGATGGGCAGAGCCCAGCCTGTGTTGTTTCAGAGAGCCATGTGAGGTTGTCTTTAGCAACTGCTGGCTTCAAAATGAAGAAACAGTGCATCTTATTAAGGGTGAAAATGGGTACAGCCTGCTCCCTTCTGTATAAACACCAGGACTCCCACTCCCTTGGAGAAGAGATTAGTGCACCAAAAGAAAATGTCTGCCTTCTATCCCATGCCTTCTTCACCAGTAGTTCCCGTTTTTCCCATTTATGCCAAATGCAGCCAAAATAAAGCCTGATCCTTCATGCATCTCTTACAAGTACCAAACTACCAAATTAGTCTAAATCTTCCTGGAAAATATGTTCCAGCTGAAGTTAAAAAGAAGACCTGTGTTCTTTATTGCTTGTTGGTGATACATGAGGTTTCAATGTGTGACAATGACTACTTCAACTGTGAGGATTGATGGAAGTACCAGATGGTGGTCAAAAATTGCTCAACTTTCTTGCAGTATCAAGTGAAACTGGCAGAGTCTACCCTAGTAGAGAAGGCAAGGCCTTCTGTAGCCTTCAATAGAAGCAATGCTTTCCTAATTTTAGTGGAAGACCTTCTCTAAAAGGCTCAAGTAGGATTAGTTGCCCAGTGTACCAGAGGTTCATCATGTAGGATGTTATGGCCAAAAAGGCACCATTGCATTTTGATGAATGATCATTGATCAATTCAAAATGCGTTGTTGATCCATGGAGTCCTCAATGTGCATGTGAGCTGAGACATGACAAAGGCTGCAGATGATCAGTGTTAAAAAAACTCTTCTTGTTTAGTCTTGAGGATATACATATATATATATGTATATATATATATATATATATATATCAGTGTCTTTGTCAACTCAATATTTTTTATAATTGAAAAATATTATATATATATATATATAATATTTTTCAATTATAAAAAATATTGAGTTGACAAAGACACTGATTTCATGGTGGGCTTGACCAGGCTGCCAGGACTATCTGTGTTATGCTATGGGTGAGTGACTGTTCCCACAACAGGGAAGAAAATACAGCAATGATCTAGGGTTGTCATTAGCCTGATAAGAAGGGAAATAACATGAGGTGAGGAATGCCAATGACCAGTGACTGTCTCCTTTCTGAGTTACTGGGCTCCTTAAGGCTGACTTTTCTGAAAATCCCTACTTGACTGTTCAGCTAAAATAAATGAACTCAATGTTTGAGAGACTTTTTTGTCTTTTTTGTATGTTTTATGGCCTTTCGCTGAGTCCTTCTTCTTGCTTATGGCAGTGCTGGGGAGGGTGGAGGTCTTTTTGCTGGTGAATCTGGGGAGAAATGCATCAGCTTCTCCTTGGATGTAGAAGCTTTGGAGAGACCTGTGGGATGTTTTTATT
Organism: Muscicapa striata striata; assembly: GCA_030060385.1. Classification (NCBI taxonomy): domain Eukaryota; kingdom Metazoa; phylum Chordata; class Aves; order Passeriformes; family Muscicapidae; genus Muscicapa; species Muscicapa striata. Next base: position 1,178,700 of record JAREIS010000125.1, read on the forward strand.
CCCCCTGCTATTGTTAGCTCATTATTATTGCCTGTCCCATATGTTTTTGGACCGTGAGTGATTCTCGCGGTATTTAAAAGATGCTGCTGGGAATTGTGCTGTCAGCACTCCAAGAACAAGGAAAGCCAAAAAAAACTGTTTACTTTCAGTAATGACAGCACACAGGTCTCCCCTTGGAGCAAATGGACCCTGGAGCAAATCCACGGGTGCCTGAACCCCAGCACATCAAAGGATGTGGGGTCAGAGTCATCCCACTAGGACAGGCTCTGCCTCACCCTGCAGCCTGGAGGCCATCACTCTGCATCTCACATGTTCACATGTTCACATGTTTGCTTTCCTCCTTGTCCTCCCTCCCCCTTGTTCCCATTCCCACCCTGGGAGGGTGAAGGGAGACCAAGATGTTGTCTCCCACTGGGAATCCTGCAGACACCCTGGCTGAGCAAGATGGTGGTGGCTCGTACCCCCCAGGGTGTGTGCCTGGGAGGTGCAAGGGGACTCCCCATTGGCCTTGCTCCCCATTCCTGCAAGGCTGGATTAACCTGTCTGTCTTCCTCTGCAGTTCCTGAGCTACCTGGGTGCCTGTGATCGGCTGCTGAAGCAGGGCTATGAAGAAGGGCAGGTGGAGGAAGCCATGGAAATGTTCCAGTACTCAGAGAAAAAGGTCAGAATGGGATGGCACAGTCCAGCCCTTTGTGCTGTGTCCTCCAGGCTCTCTTTTTCAGTGGGCTGCACTCTTCCCTCTGTCTCCACAGGCCGTTCTGTAGCCTCATGGGTGGCCAGACCTCTAGGGCAGTGTCATCATAAAGACCCCTGGGGGAGGATACCTGCTCCTTCACTCTTCTTCGCCCTTTTTCTCACCCTGTTGTGTGGCACGATGCTCACTCAGCCCCTGCATAGGGAATCCCATCCCAAGCCCACCAGCACTCATGCTTTCTCCTGCCCTGCCAGCTCTCCCTTCTACCCCTAGGGAGGAGAACCATGGAGAGCTGGCCATTTGTCTCCATCATCAGTCCCCCTCTGGGGGTGATGAAAAGCCTGGGCAGGTAGAACTGCATGAAATCCGGGCTGGCAGTGTTTGCCGGGATGCCAGTGCCTGTAGGATTGCTGTGTCACCACTCCTTAGGGCAGGGACAGTGGGAGGGTGCCTGGGTCTCAGTGTCAGGGAAGGGTTTATTTATTAAGGACACAGCTCTGGGTGATGTTGTGGTGCTGGGGCCCAGCCTGAGCAAAGGCAGGGAGCAGGACAAATGAATTCCAGCTGTGCTCACTGCCATTCCCTGCTCTCTTCATAATGCAGGCAAACACTGCATGGAATTGATATAAATGTTATAAGGAATAGTGAAGCTACGGACTGACTTTATTAAATATTTCTTATTTAAGAAGTTCCAATGCTACCAGGGATATGTGTGCCCTCGATTTGCTATCACAGTGATACCACCCAGTCAGATCTTCTGGCTGCAGCCTTGTCCCACAGCACTGCTTTTGCTGCAGTCACATGATCCATCCATGATAACATCATCCTTCTCTCCTCCTTCTTCCTCCAGGCAGCTGAATTCTTGCATCTCTTGGCTCAGTTTAATGATATGGGCTTCCAGCAAAATGAAATCAAAGAAGTTCTTTTGCTTTGTGGGAATCAGAGGGAGAGGGCGCTGGAAGAGCTTGTGATGAAAACTCACTGAGCTGCATCCTGGAGCAGGCACAGCTTTCCCTCTCCACACCAGACCAGAAGGACTCAGGTGATTCTGCTGCTCCATCCCCACCCCTGGACTTACCAGACAAGCAACTTCACAGCTCTGCCTTGGTGTCTCATTTTGTGGACATCCATCATAAGGGTGTTTGTCATTCAGGCACTGATTGCCTAGCAGGAATGTTTATCTCCTCACCCACACATCCCCACCCTTGATCATCTCAGCTGTTCAGATTAGATGAAAGAAGATCCAAACCGCCTTTGGCTTAGACTTTTGCAAAATCCAAACCAAACCAGTGTTCTCCCTCCACATGGGTGTCATGTTTTCAGCAACAATCAAATGGGAATTCTTAAAAGATTATATAAATCAACAGAAGAATTGTTTTCCTAAAATCTGAAGGCTCCTGCAGGAACATGTGTTGGTCCTGGCTTGGGAAGAGTCTCAGCTGACTTAGTCATGGTTGAATATTGTAATTGAAATCCACTTTGATCGCATTAGCTTCTCCTTTTAAACCAGAAATGTGAGGAAAATGCACTGTTCCGTGTGGGTAAAGAAAGAAAACAAGCTGCCTTTGCTCAGAAATACATGAGGTTTATCCAGTGCAATGAAAAACAGTGGAGGCAAAATTTGGTCCTCAGGCAGCTTCATGAAATCAGAATGGAGAGATGGGGAACTGCTCACTGCCCTCATGCTCTGCCCAAATCAGGAAAATTCAGGGTGTGCTTCCCTAAACTGTGAAGACGGTGGCTCCAAATGAAGTGAAGCATGAATGTCAGCATCAGGAACATCTGGATGCCCAAGGGAATTTCTGTATGCAACTGAAGGACAGAGAATGGGACATTCAGATCACTGTACAGGATGTGTGTCCTGGCTTGGCAGTGGAACAGTGAACAGTGTTTTCACATAAAGTATGTTATTTTCCTGTGAATTAGATACAGATGTAATTTATTTGAGTAAAGATGCTTGGGGGGTTCTTCTGCAATGTTTGTCTTTTTCTGTCAGGATGCCAACTGGCACAACCCAGCAGAGAAAATCCTTAGTTGCATTAGTACCATTTTCCATTGTACCCTTCCAAAAAATCTCCCAGCGCAATGTGCTGCCATCAAGGTAAAACACTATATCCTTTCTCCCTGGATCTCCAGGTGAGTGCCAGACAGCAACAGGAAGGTACAGCTCTCCATGGCTGCCTTCATTCTTGCCTGGATGCAACAAGGAAACTTGGCATCCAGGTTTTGGGGGAGTTGACCCATCCATCCCCAAGGATGCTTTATTCTTGCTCTTCTTTAATGGCATTGAAATGGAAAATGTAGCACCCTTTGTGTCCTAGGGGGATATTCCTGGGGAGCTCACAGGCTCCTCTTGGAACTCTTAGCCCTGTTTTTCCTCCTGCTTTCCCTTGGTTATACAAGCTTTTATTTTTGATACGGCCCTTATAAGGCAAGTCCATCTACAGACAGCTTTTCCTTACATTCCCCCTTGCCAAGATGATGTCACCTTAAAAACGAGACTTGCAAAAGGTTAAACTGTGATTAGGCAGATCTCATCGCCTTGAACTGTGATCTTTGGCGGAGCAAACACCATGAGGATGGAAAGGGGAAAATAAGGGTGCTGTGCTGGTGCCAGTGGTGCTGAATTCTGGTGGAGCAAAGCACACTGGCAGCATTGTGCCGACTCACTGTGCAAAGGCTGAGCAGCTTCTCACCCTCCTTAGTTGTTGGCTTGTTCCTGGATCTTGGATCGCTTCTTGCAGAGGTAAGAAATGTGTCTTTTTTCCTCCCTTTGCACCTAAAATTATCTTGTGTTACTTTCTGGATCACAGTCTGGATTGATGGATGCCATAAATGGCTCTTGGGAGCATCCGTGCCATACTCAGCTGCCTGCCAAGACTCACACTGTCCCTCAAGTGCTACACTTAAAATCTTAAAACTTTTTGCATTTTGGTGACAAATATCTTTGTAAACCCCTGAACTGTTAAGAAGCAGCATGTGGAGGTGGGGAGGAGGGTGTATCACTTGGTGTCAGAGCTGGAGGGAAGGGTGAGCCTGCCAAGTTCTGTGGTCCAGGGTTGGCCACAGGAGCCCAACATAAATATTTTAGTAACAGAATTATTTTAACTTCATTTTAATGGATGTTTAAGCTGTTTGTTCAGCTTAAAATTGTTTTAAAGCAACATGTTTCCATGTCCTGCTCCCAGGAGAAGACAATGTGAAATGTTAATTGGCTTTGTCTGGGAAGGAGACAATGATTTGATTTGATGGGTTGCTGTAACATTCCACCTGGGGACTGCAGTGCTGCTCAGCTCACAGTGCCCACAGTGCAGAGCTGGGACAGGTCTGTCAGTGTCCCCTGTCTCCCCCGTGCCACCGCCAGACCTGCAGCTCCACCAGCAGCAGTCCCCTCACAGGTGACATCAGGGTGGTGACATGGCCCAGTGGCAGAGAGCAAATGGGGACAAGGTACATCCAGTGGTTTTCCATCTGGCTGTGGGTGCAAGCTGGGGTTTTCTGGTTTGTTTTGGTTTGCAGTTGTGTTGAGTGGGTTTATTCTCAAATGCGGGAACTGTTTTGAAAATGCTGAGAACTTGGCGAGGATCAGCAGTGGAGGTATTTGAGGCATCCCAGCTGGTATCCCTTCCTCTCCCTCCCAGCCTGGACAGTACAGGCAGCCCAAAGCCTGCCCCATGGATGGGAAACCAGCTGAGCTGGGCTCTGGGTTTGCTGCTGCCCTGGTCCCTGTGGTCACAAAGTGGAGCTCTGTGCTCCCCAGCCTTCTCCAGAGGGCTGTGAACCCACAACACCAGGTGGTGTGATCTAATGGGAACAGCTCCTCTGGCTGTGAAGCTCTGCAAGCCTGGTATCACCATGTAATGGCTCCCTCCCCCTCATTCCCTTTTGGCACTCTCTGTGCTTCCAAGCTTTGCCATGTCCTCAAAAGATCCTGACTTGGCTCAAGCAAGTCTCTGGTGAGAGCTGGCACTTGCCACCCCATTGGGTCTGTGCTGGGGCTTGAGGGGTTGGTTGATGGTTCCCAGGTCCCAGAAAACCCTTGGCACATTAAGCACCTGATGCCCAGGAGCTGATTTTCTTCAGTCCCCATCTCCCCTCCTCCTCCCAGGACCCTGCTGCAGCCACAGAGAATCCCCAGGGGAATGTGAGGCTGTGTGGGAACCGCACTCCCACGAAAGGCTCTGAAAATGAGCTGCAGCTGAAAAAGCATTAAGGGGCAGAAGCAAGTCCTGACACAGATCCCCATTAGGAGGTATTTTCCTTCAGAAGCACAGGACAAAAAACCCCAAACCCAAGAGTAATGAAAAACATGGTAATGAGAAGCTCTTCTATAGCTTTCCTTTTAATTCCAGCATATAATGAATGATTTCCCATCAAGGCAGAGAGGAGGTGGAATGCTGCACACCTTCAGAGTGCAATCAGAATAAATAAATGCCATGTTTGCATCTCTGTGGTATCTGTTCTCTGCAGAAGCCACAATGTTCTGCACACGGCTGGCTCGTGAGCTCATGACTGACAGGACTTTGTGCCTGTGCAGGGCAGGAAGAGGCAGACAGCAGCTGCCCTTTCCCTCTGGCATGGTCTAATGTCACCTCCAAGGTCCAACATGATGCATCCCTGGACCTGAGCACAGCTCCGTAGAGGAGGAGAGGAGCCCAGGGGAGCAGTGAATGCAGAGCTGAGGCCATGTGCAAGGAGAGCATCCTGACACGGGACGGGGGACCAGCTATGTTGCGATGTCATGGTCACGTCTTGGCAGCCGCAGGAGGAAGGTCTGCAGGGAGCCACTGCGGGGGAAACCTGCCCGCTCCTTTTTCTGCTTCCAGGTCTCCTCTTCCACAGAGTAGAGCAGTGTCAGCATCTTGTTGACAGTGTAGATGGTGTCACCCCTGACCACAGCAGTGAAGAGAGCTCCTTTGCTGTTCATGAACTGCCCGGGCAGGGCGCTCCACTGCCGGGATGTCAGGTTGAAGCAGTCGATGACACAACGCAGGAAGTCGTCGTAGGGGCCGTTGCGCATGACGTAGAGGTTGTCACGATGGGCCACCATGCAGTGCCCATAGCTCTGGTGCCGCTTGAGCTCAGTGATGGGAAGCCACGCGTCCTGCTGGGTCTCATACTCATAGATGACAGTGGTGTCCAGTGGCTGCCACAAGCAAACAAAGATCTGCCCCAAGGCTTGGGCACAGGGCGCTGCCGTGCTCGGTTGTGGCAGGTCAGAGACAAATGTCCAGGTGCTGGAGGCCAGGTCATACCTCTCCACGGACTTGAGAGAAATTTTCTCATACTCGCCGCCAATGGCATAGAGGTAGCCCTCGTGGCCCACCAGCCTGACATCGTAGCGCAGCTGGTGAGGGCTGGGGAACTCGCTCCACGTGTTGTCATCAGCATTGTAGCAGAAGCTGCTCTCCACCACCTGCTTGTTGGCACCGTAGACGCCGCCCACGATGTAGATTTTATTATCCATGGCTGCCATTCCAGCTAGGAATGTGCTGGCACTCAGCGGAAGGCAGGAGAGGGTCCTCCATGTGTTGGTCTCCTCATCCAGGTAGCAGATGGTCCTGGAGAGGTCCTCCAAGAACTCAAAGGTGGGTGTGTGAGCTCCCACTGCCACAAAGGTGCTGGGTAGGAGGGCTTCCACGTAGGCCAGCAGGTCATCGGAGAGGCAGTCCAGGTACTCCTCCAGCTCAGCGTAGCTGTCCCTGATGAAGAGTGCGGCACAGTGGAAGAGATCCAGGAGGCCGAATATGGCAGCGGCTTGGTACAGCAGGATGCAGTTGTCAGAGTTGATGGAGTGGATCAAGTACTTGGCCAAGGGCTTCACCTGCAGGAAGGCAGCACATTCCACAGCCTGGAAGGTCTCCTCGCTGCCAAGGATGGGCCTCTCGCCTGCCAGCACCTGCAGCATGGCAAGGAACCCGGCTGCACTCAGCTCCCCCAGCCCAATCTCCTCCTGCGTGCTCTCCCTCATGCCCGAGCGGAAGAGGGCACGGAAGTACTCACTGCTCTCCACCAGCAAGGCCTTCTCCACGGAGAACGACTGCTCCTCCACCCGGATACGCACCCGTTCCGGGGGCCCTGCCGGGGAACCTTCCTCCTCTGGGCTCATCCTCACCCGCCACCTCAGCAGCTCTCGGAGGTGGGGGAGCACTCGATGCCCCTCTGTGCCGTGCCCCTGCACAGCCCCCTCTGGCCTTCTCCACCCTTTGGTGCCTTTACTGCACTGCCCAGTGGCCTTGTAATATAAATACCTTGGGCTAAAGATAGCTGAGCTCGTGACCGGGGCCCTTCAAAGGCATCTGCCGGGCTCAGCTGCCCCCCCAGCCTCAGGCAGGGTTCCAGTGTCACCAGCCAGCGCCGGGCACAGCAGAGGTGCCTGGACCATCCCATGGAGTATGCCCAGCCAGGAGAAACCACGTTTTGCTCTCTCCACTCTCAGGCATCCTCCTTGTGATGCCCTAAGGAACAGTCCCCAGCCTGGGGAGGGCAACACACTTTCATGGCTGGGAAGAGGATATGGCCACACTATTATTTTTCCTTTAAAACATGTTTACAACCCAGAGAGGTAAACAACATCAACAAATCTCATTGCCACCCAGCTCAGCTATGGGAAAGGGGCTTGGCTGTTCCCCAGGTATTGCCATGGGCAGGGAGAGACCTTCCTCTGTGACTCTCCCCATGGCAGTGGCATCTGCAACATCCATCCCAGCTGCGAGGAGCCATAAGCCAGCCTGTGCTCCACCTGGGGATCTCATGGTGAGAAAAAAGAAGTGCAGCAACCTCTTTTCACCAAAAAACTTCCCCCCTGGCCCCAGGGCTTGCCCAGCTTCCCATAGTACTTGGCTGTGGGAAGAGATAAACCCCTGTTTACTGACACAGAGATTGACAGTGAGGAAAAGTGTTACCTGTTGCACATCACTTGTTTGTGTGCTAATCAGAGCTTTTTCTGGCTAGAAATCCCATTTCAGCTCCACCATGAGGTGCCAAGGAAGGCTGACAACAGCGCTTGGGGGCTCCTTCCTGGATCTCCCCATCACTACTCATGATTAGTTTGCAGCCGGTGTTTTGTTTTGATGAATAATTTAACTTGAGCAGCTCATCCTGTTCAAGGTCTATTTTTTGCTCCCTCCTTAAACCCATCATCCCAGCAGCTGGGAACTTTCCAGGCAGTGCATGATAGCAAAGCTGTTGCCTCAGGGTCATGGCCACAGCAGGTTCCCCAAAAAATCTGAGTTTAGGGGAGAATGGAAGAGTTTTACACTTGCACCACTGTCATTGATCCTCATGGATACCCAGTTTATAATACCATGTTTAGTTCCAATTGCTTTTAAGCATCCCAGACCTGTGACCAAAGGGGGTCTGGGGTAAAGGGTCCTCAGAGGGGCTGTGCTTCCCACAGGGGAGTTATCCCTGTGATCCCCATCCTCCCCATCCCTGAGGCTTGCAGGGACTTCCACACTCCCAGACTATTTCGGGAGGGTTTAAAAATACCCTGCCCGTATTAACGGGCGATATTCCCAAGGGCGCAGCAGCCCCGCATGGCCGCGGAGCAGCCCTCGCCCCCAGCCCCGGCCGTGGCCCCCCCGCAGTCCCTCGGGGCCAGCCCAGGGGCCGTGTCCTGTGGTCCCGGGCACTGAGCCCTATCCCAAATGGCTCTGATCACCATGACAACGCTCACTTCAGCCTCCGCCACCTACTCAGGCTCAGAGCCGCTGGGTGCCGGCTGATGGATTGGTACGGGTACTGGTGAGTACTCCCCGGGCTTCCTTTTCCTCTTCGGACTGAGTCTTTTGGGTGGGAAAATGGTCTTTTTCTCCCTCGAAAGCCTCTACCGGCAGCAGCAGGTGTCGGTGCTTGACCGAATCCGAAGGAGCCGGGCAGGCTGTGCGAGGGGGGCTGCACAGGCAGCTCCGGGTGCTGCTCCTGCCTGCCCCAGGTGCGATGAGTGCGCCGGGCTCAGCCACGACAGAGGGACCAGCCTTGGGCTTGCTGTGGACACGGCGAGCAGCTGAAGGCTCAAGGGGATGAAGGGACATGGCGATGTGGCCACCAAGCCGAGGCACGGCAAGTGTGGGGCCCGGGGGTCCCTGCCCGAAGCCGGGGGAGCTCGGGGTGCCGGTGTGTGCTCTGCCGGGGGGACCGTCCTCGGGGTGGCCGGGGCAGCGTGTCCAGCCCCGCGGCGTGGCAGCTTTCCTTACAAGGAGTTTGGCTGGAGCCCGAGCAGCGGGAGCCGCTCTCGCCTCCTCCTGCCTCCCTCATTCATCGCAGCCCCGGCCGTGCAGGGAGCGCTGCTGCCCCGGCCTCGCGCTCACAGAGAGCCCCGCGGCCCCTCCGGCCCTGGGTTTGGAGGTGGGAGGATGCGTTTCTCTTCTCTTTCTGGGGTGTGATGGGTGGGCAGAGGGCTGGGGGGTCCTTCTCTTTGAGTGGGATGGGATGCTGGGCACCACTGTGGGATGCGGATGCCAGCCAGCCTGGCTCTGGGATGAGGATAGAAGAGAGAAGAGAGGAGATCTCCCACCCTGGTGCTTCTGAGCCCTTCCCTGCACCCACGAGCCAGGCAGTGAGAAGGTCCCGGTCCGACACGGCAGCGGGTGCTCCACGTCCCCCCGCTCTCTCTCCTGCAGGACCGAGGATGTCCTCGATGTTCGGCAAACCCCGAGCCAGCAGCGAGCGGCCGGCCCAGAGTCCCCTCCCCGAGTGCAACGTGGCCATCCTGGGGTGCAGAGGGGCCGGCAAGTCAGGTGAGACGGGCACCCGCAGCCACGGGCAGGGCAGGGCAGGGCAGGGCAGGGCTCCGGGGAGCTGCCGGGATGCTGGGAGAGAACACGGCCTCACCTGCCTCTTTCACTTCCTGCAGCTCTGACCGTGAAGTTTCTAACCAAGAGGTTCATCAGTGAATATGATCCCAACCTAGGTAAGGCATGTTCTTATCTCATGGAGCATCCTTCCCATCTCTCACGTTTCCCATGAATGTGGCATGTAAGGGGAAAGAAAAAGCAACCCACCCAAAATTATATAAAAAATAACAAGTAAGGCTGGATTTGACCCAAAACTGCCTGTGAAAACAGAGGTGAAAGCAGTGCCCTCTCTGGGGGCACTTCTCACAGGGAACGTTGGCTCCTCGCATTGCCCCCAGAAAACCAAAAGCTGAATTCTTTGGGCTCTTTGAGGAGCATCTCATGTCTGTTTGGCAGAGAACAGGCTGAGGGAATGAGGATGGGTGCACAGCAGGCGACTCTGGGGCTGAGTTTTGCAGTGAGCAGTTTGGGCATTTTTTTTCCACTCATTTGAGTAATTAATAACTATTTTCCTAGGCCTGACTCCAGGCTGTGGGGAAGAACCATGAATGATTTACTGGGGACATTAGAGAGATATGGACCTTGTCCAGGAACCAACTCCAGCCCCTAATAATTCAGTGACTCTTAGAAAGAAGGATAAATCCTTTCTTCCTCAGATATTTTTGGGAATGCGGTTTCATCTTCCCACGTCAAAACCTTTCCGAAACACATCCGTTAAAAGCTGGCCCAAAGAAAGCATCTTTCTCCTGGGGGAATGGCTCAACAGCTCTCCCTGCCTGCCCTCCTTCCAAAAGAAAAGACTGCTCCTCTCACTTGATTTATTAGATACAGTCTTATGTCAAGCCCCTAGCTTGCTTTATCTCATCAGGCCATGGCTTTTAGATAAGGGCCAAGCCCTGGGTGCAGTGACTGTTGTGCCAAGCTCCTTCTCCTGTGGGAGCCCACTCTTGCAGCATGTGGGGAGAAATAAGTGCTCCTAGCCAGGCTTGCCCAGCAACATCACCACCAGTCCCCCAAAATAATGTTGTCTCAGGAAGGAGTAAGGTGGGAGGCATTGGTGGAGGATGCTCCTCATCAGGGCTGAAATTTTTCCACGGTGTCCCAAGCATCCTGGGCTTTGCTTGGCTTTGAAGACAGGATGTGCTAACCCATCCTCACGACCACCCTTCTTCTTGCAGAGGACACCTACTCCTCGGAGGAGCTGGTGGACCAGCAGCCTGTGCTCTTGAAGGTGATGGACACTGCTGACCAGGTAAGGCATTGGGGGAGTGATGACCAGCTGGGCCATGGCTGGACCATGACTGGACTGCAGCTCAGCCACTCCTCTCCCACCCAGGATGGCCCCGGGAACTGCGAGCGCTACCTGTACTGGGCCAGCGCCTTCCTTGTTGTCTACAGCATCGACAACAGGAAGAGCTTCGAGGGCTGCCAGCGCTACCTCGAGGTGCTGGCCCTGCACGCGCAGGGCTGCCAGCGCCGCTGCCCCGTGCTCCTGCTGGGAAACAAGCTGGACATGGAGCAGTACAGGTATCGGGCACGCGGTAAGGCTGCCTGCTCCCCGTGGGAGACAGCTCACACATCCCCATCCCTCCAGCTGGGATGCAAAACCCAAATCTGATTTCTTTACCGGTATTTCTGCCCCCGTTAGTATTTGCAACATCCTCCCACATCTCTGAATTTTCTGCTCTCCTGCCCGAGGGCTGATGTGTTTATTTTGAGTCCATTGGTATTTTCAGTAGGATGTTTTTTGGCTGAGTGATGAGGCAGCGTCACCATCCCCAGCAGGGCTTGAGCCAGAGGAGCCCCTCTGGACATGCCCTTCCTTTCCCTGGAGCCTTCCAGTTCCAGCCCCACTGCCAGGACTGGATGTGCCCAATATGTTTTTCTGGCCTTTTGTGCTGCTCTGTGGTCCCACGGGTCCCTGAGTCACGTGCACTGCTGGAACCCCCACGCTCCCAGGATGGAGGTATCCCCCTCCCCACAGCAAGGACCTGCCCCATCTCCTCCTCCCTGCTTCCCAGTGCGCTCTCATCACACTCACCCCTGGGTTCCTGGAACACATCCCTAACAGGGGAAGCTGCATGATTCCCCAGGGACACAGAGACCATTACTCTGGGATTTTGGAAAGGCAAAACTCTTTTGGATTCATGTACCTGCTTGTCCCAGGGCAGGGATGGGTAGGTGCTACCTTGGTGCTCTTTGGGAAGGAGGCGTGGGATGCAGGATCTATTCAGGTGGCTGCCATGCCCCAAGGGACCCTGCAGCCACCCCCTCCCGTCTCGCCAGGCAGGTGCTCTCAGCAGAAGGAATGTCCCTCGCCAGCCAGTTCGGGTGCCTCTTCCATGAGGTGTCGGCATGCCAGGACTTCTCTCAGGTGCAGCACGTCTTCCACGAGGCCGTGCGGGAGGTGCGGCGCCAGGCCGACTGGAACCTGCCCCTGCGGCCCCTCTTCATCTCTGAGGAGCGGCCCTGCCCGCCCGCAGCCACGCCGCTGGCCCTGCCCACCCACCACAGCTTGGCCACCTGCACCTTCAACACCCTCTCCACCGTCAACTGCAAGGAGATCCCCTCGGTGGCCCAGGCCAAGCTGGTCACTGTCAAGTCCTCGCGGGCTCAGAGCAAAAGGAAGGCTCCCACGCTAACCTTGCTGAAAGGCTTCAAGATATTTTAAGACACATCCCTGTGGGCTGCAGAGAGGGAGGAGAGAGACCCTCATCCATCCCCCCAGCTCCACAAGGCCTGAGACCTTCCATGATGGGCTCACAGGCATCACAGCAGACAGTGGCCCTGGCCTCCATGCCGGGGCAAAGCCAGCAGTGGCAACTTGGCAAGCAGGGAGAGTGCCAAGGGTCTGCCATGGGCTGTGGAATCGCTCTGCCTGCCCCTGCCCACTGCTGCTCTGGTGTTTGCACCCTGTCCTGCCACTGGCACTGGGGCCAGCTCAGTTTTCTGTGAGGATGCAGCAGCTCCCAGAGGAGCCAGAGCTGTGGATAGCATTGGGAGGGCAAGGGCCACCCCACGGCCACCAGCCAGCTTGGGCACCTGGCACACAGCTTCAGGAGCCCAGGAAGGGAGCTCATTAATCCAGAATGGAGGCACCCATCTCATTCATCCCACAGGTCCTCGATTAAGCAATAAGTAGGAAGAATTTTTATTTTTTTTTAAAATCCAGATAAAAAAGGTGCAGATACTGTTTCAGCTGCTTAAAGGCCTCAGGTGGCCTGAAACTGATACCCACGTATCAAGCTAAGTCACACCAAAATCGCTGCTTTTTAAATCAACTTTTTACACTATAGCATCCCTTTCCAAATGCTTTGCAAAGAGACACTTTGCTGACAAGGACATGGTCTGAAAAGCCTTTGTTTAAAAGACTGATGCATTTCCAACAATGTCCTAAATTATTTGATGGCTTTTCTGCATACCCAGTAAATGACACAAAGGGAATCCTGGAGCAGACCAGACTCTACCTGGCCAAGCCAGGGCCAAGGACTGGGTGTTTGGTTTCAGGTGCTCTATCAGGTTAAATGTTCTGCTTCTCCTTGGAGTTGCAGTTACTTTGCAAAAAAAAAAAAATCCATGTGTATATTTGTACATATAGCCATATAAATATATATATAGGACCTTACTGACAGAGAGATTCAATATGGCATTTTGATAAACCACTTTGGAAAGTATTTTAATAAAGAGAATTCTAAAAATGATAAAAATGCCTCAGCTTCCGAGTTGCTGTTTTCCTGATGGGAAGTTAGGGTGCTTTCCCTGGCTGACTGCAGGCCAAGCTTCCCACTTCCTTCCCTGTCTCAGCTCCCACCTGTTTGCAGTACCTGAGGAAAGAGACGAAACTGGCACTGAAGGGAAGGCTGGAAGCAGCCAAGAGCAGTGGGGGAACACCAGCCAGGCAGGAGCTGAGCCCAGGACCCCTCCTGCAGGTGCAACTCTGCTGCTTTCTTGTTTCACCCTTTTCTTTCCCCAGGCTAAACTGCATTTTTAAACTTGCACCCCTATGAGCTGAGACATTCCAACACCTTCCTTAAGGCCTAAATGAGCTGACTTCAGCTGCCACTATATGGCCTCCTCAGACATCTCTGTGTACAGGGATGTGACAGTCCCATCCTTCCACTGGACCACCACGTCCCCTGGTCTCTGCTCCTGGGGCCCTGGCTCCTGCTTTTGTGGCTTGGCCGGGCTGTATTCCTGCACAGGCATCAGGGCTTGCTTGGCATCCAGGTCAGCCTCCTGAGTGCTTTGTGCTGCTCCTCCCCTCATAAGGATCTTCCTTTTCCTGCAGGGAAGGCACAACAAAGTGAAGCAGCAAGCACAGCCCACATCTGAGGGCACCTACCCTGGTGAGGGTTACAGCCATCAATTTACACTGGAACACGCCAGGTGAGCTGTGCCAGGTGAGTGCTCTGAAGTGTTTGAGCACACACAGCTGTGGGATTGGCATTTGGAGAGCACCCAGCTCCTGAGGCCGGGAGCAGCACACCAGCCATCACTAGAGGGAGAGCGAGGCAGGCTCCTAGTGTCAGCTCCGCTCTCATCTGAGCACGGCAGCTCTGACACAGTGCTGTAGCAGCGAGCTGCTCCTCAGCTGCGGGGTTGTGCAGCAACTAGAGAACTGTGTGGGGCTGTGGATGGGGAAAAGCTGAGAGTCCTGCTCCACAGCCCCTGTACTTAGGGGAGAGCATCTCACACCAGTTATCATCAGTCCCCTCCCAACAACCCTGTTGGGCTGGGCACAGCTGTGCAGACCTTTATTCGATCCAGAGCCCAGAGAAGGGGCTTATTCCAAGTGACACAAAGTGAGCAGGCATCAGGCAAGGTTTTGTGACAAAAAATGGTTTAAAGGGAGTTTGTCTTTGCTCTTCTCCCCATCACTCAGGACTTGTCCTGCCCTGCCAAGCTCCTGTGTCTGCTTGCCTGGGAGGGTTTCAGGGCACAACCACACACCAAAAGAGTTTTTGTGTCTCACAATATTTTCCTGTCTCACCTGTTTCGCACAATGTTAATGGTCAGAAGAACAAGACCCAAAATCATGGTTGCGAGGGAAAGCGCAAGAACAGAGTAATTCCATGTTGAGGCTGAGGGAAAGCAGAGAGGCAGTGTTAGCAGGCACAGCTCAGTGTAACCCACAGAGCCTGGCCAGGGGTTTTCTGAGGACGCCCAGGATGCTCTGTCCTTGATTTTTGTGGCTTTGAAGCTGATCCCCATGACGCTGACCTGCTGCTATGTCAATCTGCTCCCTCCACCCTGCCAAAATCACAAGAGACCTTTGCTCTCTTGGCAGCTCTGTCTGTAAAGAGACTCAACCCCAGAGACACTATCTCAGCAAAGCCTCCTGCCTGTCTTCACCTATGGCCTGCTTATTCCAGAGGCAAGACTGAGGGTTTGTGTATCTGGGGTAAATCACCTCCTCAGGCAGGGCCCTCAGGCATGTCTTAAGGCAGGAGAGTTAACAGCCAAGGACTGTCTCAGCCCAGGAGCCAGTGGCACTTACGGTCTTCTCTGCGGAAGAACCAGAGCAGCTCCTCCAGCTGCTCCTGTTCCAAGCCCAGTGGGAGGGTAAGGTTGCCTGCTGTGTGCTCATCCACGTGTGTGCTGTCCAGAGTGGTTGTGTGGTGCCTGTGCTCTGCCTCAGCTGTGGTGGAAAGAGAAAGATGCAATAGTCACTGACTGACCTTCCCCTTCACTCCCAGGGTTGCCCAGCACGTCTCTCCAAGCAGGCAGAACACAGCCCTGATCTCATGCTGAGAAGTGGAGAGTGTTTTTGGCTGGAGACCCCTTTATGGTGGGGCACCAGGGCTGCAAAGACCCCAGGATGCTGATAGGGCCTTTCCACATTCTCCATCTCCCACCATGGAGAAGCAGCTCTGTGTGCCACAATTGAACAAAGAGTTGCCTTGCCAAGAGCAGTCCTGGAAATCTGACTCTGGACTGCAGTCCTCCAGCAATAAATGCCTATTTATCAGGCTGGCTTGTATGCACAGCTTGACTCTATAGCATTTTTTATCAGAAAAGCTTCAGTGTCTGCAAAGAAAGCAACATGTAAGTGTGGCTAACCCCAAGCACAGAACATACACATAGAGTGCAGGTGGGAATGATACCCAGTTCTGAAACTGGTGTGCAACATTTTCCTTGGCTCAGCCAAGCTGCTGCTGGAATATACAGAGGAAAATAGCCCCATAGAAAGAAAGAAACTGTATTTCCAGGAAGTTAAGGTCTTTGCACATGTGACCTACTTCACCCACACCATGATGCTTTAAGCCAAGACTCTACCTTGCAGCAAGAAAAATGGGATTATCCAGAAGAACTTCATATTTGTATATGCAGGTGGGATGGATCACGTCTTCACAGAATTTCTTCAGTGTGGACAAGTCTGCAAAAGACAGAGAAACTGAGGAGTTGAGAGAGAACCCAATTCCCTCCCTACTCCAGCTCCATAGAGAGAGGGGAACTCATGCACCTCAGCATCTGTTTCCTCCTGTGAACGTGAGTCTGAGCTGCCAGGACAGGGTGCAGAAATCCCTGGACCACCAAGGTGACAGCAAAGGCGGTCTGGCACGGCATCTGCAGCCTGGGGTCAGACCCCTTGCCAAGGTGAACCTGTACAGATGTGAGCTCAGCTGCTGTGAGCCAGCCCTCCCCAGCTAACAAAGCCTGCCTGCTTGCTCCCCAGCCATAATCCCTAGAGAATACATACTTTGCATGTATTGCCAACCCATGGGTAGCAGAGTAAGGGGGTGGAGATGAGGAAGTGGAAGGCTGAGCTCCAAGAGGAGGCAAGGCTGGCTTGCCATTGAGGCTACGGTGTCTCCCATCCCTCAGGGAAACAGAAAGTCCTCCTTGACCTTTAGTCCCTCATTTGTTAGTGGCATTGATCCAACTTTTATGGCTGCTTGTCCAAATGAGTTCTTCAGCCTCCTTCGAAGGGACCTGCCCTGAGCAGAGGTTCCTGGCTGTCCTCTGTGGGTTGGTGAGATGTTGAGGTGGCTCTCCCCAGCCCACTGCTCACTGGCCATCACTCACTGGCAGCTCAACACCACCACAGCACACACACACCCCTCAGACATTCTGGCCCCACAAGCCATTAATTATTATATGAAGACTTTTATAACAGTCTGATATTCTCAACTTTTACCTGCCTTTGCTGTGTGGCCTGGTGCCGTCTGAAACTTGCTCACAAGCATGTTCCACTGTGCTAGGCGTGCCAACAACACTCTTGCTGACTCCTCAGGGAAGCATTTGTCCCGTCGGTTATGGACCTAATGATTGCTACTATTTTCCCCCCCATTCTCAATGTCTTCACAATTCAAAGTTCACATTTTATAACTAACCAGGCATGCAGGCTGACTCCCTGCTGCCAGTAAACCACCTGCTAGCAATTCTTTGAGGAGGCGACTCTCGAGTATGTGGTCCACTTTGTATTTCAGAAAATACGGGTAAAGCTGCTCCCTGCAGTTAGGTGTGCCAATTACCTTTCCATCCAGGTAACCTTTAGCTTATTCACATGGATCACCCCTCACAAAGGAGGAAATAAGGCCTTGGTGCCAATGAAAATAAGTTACAAGTCAGTTACACCCTAATAAGAAGTGGCACTTGAATGTGTTAAATCTTGCTGTGCAAGGCTTCTGAGCAATCATTTGCTCGAAGAGGAATATTTGACAAGCATGTTGCTGATTTTCCCCTAAGGTGTTTCATAAGTTGTGGGCTACCTCCTGGTGTCTATGCACAGCAGGGATGCTGGAAAGCTGCTGGAAGTACTTCACAACTTCATCAAGTAGTGACTAACTGCCAAATCTCCCCAGACATGGGAGGCCAGAACTTTGCAAGTAAAGCACAGCAGCAGAATGGACACTTATTGTGCATCAACAGGACATTTAAGTAAAATACTTTAAGGAAAAATCCTATTATTTTACAGATCTTTTACATCTAAATCACAGTAACAAAATTAGTTTCATTCATCAAAGCTAGAAAACAAAGTGTTTTCAGTTCAGTGTGTCTACTCCAGCAGAATCTGAGCAGGATTCTGCCTAAACCATCAGTTTCCCCAGTAAGGAAACAGTGACTCCCACAGGTGGGCTGGACATGCTCTGAGGAGATTGGATCTTCCAGCCTGGAAGAGATTTTTCAAGGCATCTCCTCGAGCCTCCCCCACACAGCTGCTCTGCCCTGCTGCCCACATCCCAACGTGGGCAAGCACTGCTCCACGAGAGCTGGGAGAGCGTGGGGGATGTTCTTCCCCATTGCTCGCCTGCCTGCACATCTCAGCAGTCACTCTGGGGGCTGATGGACAGGGATGAGCCCTTGGATCCAGGCCTCTGCAATTCCAAGTGTGCACTTTGCTCTCCTATCCCTCTGAAGGCACCCAAGACCCTTCTGAGGTTGCTTCCCAGCTTGGCTTCAACAGGGGAAGCTCAAATGAGAGAGAGCTCTTGCATTTTATGCTCGTATGGAAAGAGGCAGAAAGACCAAAGAGGCCAGTGCCTCTCAAGGAACATTCTACCTGTGTTATTTTGAGTTTACATTGACATCAGAACATCTTTGTAATTTCTTTCATTTTGAAAATGAGGTTTTAACATCAAAAGCTGCAAAATCTGTGCAGTATTATGTATTTCAGGAACAAAGAGTCACACACCAATGCTATTTGAAATCCTTCTGTGGATCTGTGGACTTTGCTAGCATTCAATGAAATCTCAAGATATTACAGGAAAATGGCAAGGGACTGCTTTTTGCTCTACACATTGATCTCAGCATTTAAATGGTAAAAACCTTTCTCATAATGGAAGCCCTTGAAGATCTGAGACATACCACATGCAGAAGGCAGAGATGAGGGATTGGAGCTCTAAAGGTTGGCATAATCCAGCAAGGGGGCTGTGCCATGTGGGAACAGGGGAATACACACATCCCCAGCTGCACGTGGACTCCTTCCAGCCAGGGCACAGCACGTGGTGCTGTGAAACCACCCCGTGCTTTCCATGGTGGTTTTTGTCACCTCTGATATTCACAGTTGTTCACCAAGACACTTTTTGCCCTCATTCTGCAAGTGAGAAGTCTTTAGATATGTATTATACTGGTTTAAGTAAAGATGGGGGAAATCTTTTGGAAAGACCATCAAGTACAGCTTCTGTTAAGATGATCATGTCCCTTTAGGCTCTGTATTTGAAACTCCACTACACAATATGAGACAATGCATTTAGAACACCTCAGTCATTTTAATTAGCCTCCTCTTGTCATCCAAATTCTCTCTGGTGGTTATTTTAGCTGATTGCATTTAAATGGGTCAGTTATTCCAAATACAGTATTAAAGTGGGATGTCCTGTCTCTGGGATTCAGAGGATATATACACAATGTCACACCACAGACATGCAAATGGATGGTATGGTTGATAAAGGTACATTAAGGTCTGAGCTCCATTAAGGAACACAGGGAATTGTTTAATATTTAAAATATTAAGGCAAGAAGGCAGTCTGTGCTATTCTTTAACCTCTGTAAAGTAAAAAGCTAAAGAGCAAATCTAAGTTATATTACCCATTTTCCTTTGACTGCTTTTAAATGCAGGAGTTAACCCAGCCTACTTCTTACTCACCATTCAAACAGTCTCTCCTTAAAAAGTCTGCCTTCACTTAAAATTTCCAAGGATCCAAGCTTTCTAACTGGAAAAAATAAATAAGCCTTTCTTTACAGATAGCTATAAATTAACCCAGCAGCCAGTGCAGCAGGAGTGCCCGTTAATCTCTGCTAACTCACCAGAAACATGCAGTTCCCAGCAGGGTGGAAGCTACATTTCTTCTTTAAGCCCTGTCATCCGAAGACATCTCCTCCAAGCACCGTGGTAATACAAGGTTCCCTGTGCTCCTGCTCTGGGTATGCTATGAGCTGTGATTCATGCTGCTCCTGAGTCATGTGTGAAGGCCAGTTCAACAGGTGAGGTACACTCCAGCCCCTGAAAAACACACCTCTTTAGTGGGACCATTTACAGCACGAGGTGAATGACCTTTTGCCAAAGAATGAGCTGTAGCAACTTCCAGTTTATTTGCTCAAGTTATTGGCATAATCAGTATTAAGAGAGCACGCTGAGTAGAATGACATTCAGTAATAAGTTACCCTGCAGTTAAAATAAATGATAATGTTCATTCTGCTTGGCTCAGTCCTCACTGCATACAGGAAGCATGTCCTGATAAAGCAGATACTATCCCTTTTTTTTTTTTTTTTCCAGTGAATGGCTATTCTAAGGCCATCAGAGTGTCTTACCAGAACAAACAACTTTGCATGCAAAGCTTGAAGCAGCAGTCAGAGATTTTGCCATCCCAGTTTCACAGGTACTGGTAATGCCTAGCTAAGTCAATAGTCTCCTAAGAGCTCTCCAGACTGATGTCCTGCTTTTTGTACCAGCCACATTGGGAAAGGAGGATTCCTCCTCCCTGAACTACCTGGTTCATGGATGGAGCCGCACACTGCAAAGCGAGAGAGATGCAGCTTGCCGATGGGCTTGGGACACGCAGCTAGCTCTGGGTAGCTCCAGCTGAACTCCAGATGGTGGGTGTAGTATCCTTATGTTTGTCCTCTTCTTGGCGTTTTTCAGCTTGAAATAAAGTGTTCAAAGCCATGTTTGACAGGGCTTGGAACAATCTGGTCTAGTGGAAGGTGTCCCTGCCCGTGGCAAGGGTGTTGGAATGAGATGATCTTTAGGCCATTCTATGATTCTGTGATCTTTGGCATTGAAGCTTTGTTCCGCTGTGATTAATCCTTTGAATCCCATCTCACATCCAGAGTTTCCCTGGGCAGCCCCAGTGAAATATCACCCAGCAGACATGTGCTCCCCAAACAGAGATGTTTTTACTGCCCAGCCTCAGCCTGGCAGCGATCAGATGGGAGCTCAGAAATGCATCCCCCAGGAAACAAGAGCTGCTCCCTGCTGCTGGAGGCACATCCAGCCAGGACACCCCACCACATGGTAAATCCTGCTGTCTTTCCTTCTCAATTCCAGCTGGATCTTTTCAGATGTGCCACCCCAAGGGAGAACACTTTTCTAGCATCTTTGTTGAGCTTTTTGTTGCCAGGGAAAGAGTGCACACGGACAGCACAGTAAGTGGTCTCACAATCAAACCCTCTGGCCTTGGGAAAGCACAAAGAAGACACTTGGTTTCTGCAGAACAATCTCTGAGTAGAGGGATGGAGACGCTGGCCATGGTGAAAAGGTGACTGTAGCATAAGGATGGTGACTGCACAACACCAGAAGGTTCCTTTTCATCCCAATTTTCTACATGGCTCGATGTATATATCTAGGGTCAGGATGCAAGTGGGTGGCTGAGATATGTTTAGGACTCAGCATGATGTACATGAAAAATAAAACCAGTTCCCCACTGGTTGGAGTTGGCTCTTGTGCCCAGTATCCTCTCCTTTTCCAGAGAACCACAAACGAGCTCAGGAGCGCTCCAGCTACTCTCCAGTGAGGGTGTGAGTATTTGATTCTGTGTCTCCCCTGACAGCACTGGCACTGGCTAATGGGAAATATCTTTTTACTTCTTGGAGACACTTTCAGTGTCTTTGGCCAGGAAGCAAAGTGGAGATAAGATCTGATTTGTGTTCTGTTTCCTCCTCAGATTTGTCTTCACTGCTCTTGGGAAGAATTTGTCTGACCTTGGTGTTTTAATTTTGCTTATCTTTTTTGATCCCTTCAGTGTCTTTGACCTGAAATGCCTGGTTACAGAATAACTAAACATTCAGGGTTGTTTTTTTTTTTTTTTCTTTCCATGTACAAAAGCAGAGTTCAAATGTAGCAGGAAAGCCAGATTTTTTTTTTTTTTTT